>JAMWET010006936.1:640000-1240000 GCA_024036415.1 Prochilodus magdalenae | reverse complement strand
AAATATTGGACCTCAAGACTGTTCAGAAGAGGGAGGGGTTGTTTCAGTCACATTCCTGGGATTTATTCATTTATTTAAATTTTATTTTACAGTTTTCATAGACCTTAATAGAACACTCTCTACCTCAGTGGTTCTCAGCTGGGACCCCCTGCCTATCACATTTTAGCATTCGCCCTGCTCCCACCACACCTAATCCAGCTGGTCCATTGTTTATCAAAAGATTCCTGGATTATGGTGGGTACAAACAATTTGTAGGGCAGGAGGTTCTCCAGGTCCAGGGTCGGGAACCACTGATCTATCTACTTGCTTTCTTTCACATCTGTAGCATACGGTTGATTACCACAAACTAGCCCTGGGCAATCAGTATATTATTATTTTTTAAACAACACAATATATACAATATATCAATATACTGTATTTTAAAACAAGATAAAGGATGAGGCAATACAGTTTATATCAATATAGTTTGATGTTGCATCAAAATCCATGACTTCCTTCTTTCATAATGCTGTTACAGTGCTTGCTTTCTCATTTTAACCCCCTACTGCATTCAAACCAGGCCATGTCCCCACAAGTTTATAAGTTCTGCAATGTGTAGAGAGAAACATAATGCAGGTCCACACCGCCAAACGATACCTAGGGCTATATTACAGAAACTTCCTGTTTATAATCCTAAATTAAGATTTTTTTTTAGAAATTTGTATTACAGAAGCAAATGTTATCTTCATGTAGCGTTTTTATCCTGCCTTCGCCCATCTACGCTCCAGCTCCAGAGATCCAAAACTACTCTGATGATAATATACTGTTATGTCTGTTACCAAACAACCAGCCAAACATGCATCTTAAACACAAACACGCAATCAAATTATGGTTAAAATAAAAGTTAAAGCCAATATACATTCAAAAAAGGTCAAAACAACACTAAGGTGCAATAAACTGGAGATTATTAATTATGAATGCACACCCTGTTGCTTATCGGAGTGTTGCCACTCTTCAGTTTCAGTTTCTATTTCTAAAGCTTTAGCCGCTAATAAGCTCTGTCTCCATTATTCACCCTCAACACTGTAATATTTTATCTGATGAGTTTAATCAACTTAGCACACAAAAGTAATACGAGGGGCCAGCTGGTAGAGTGGAGGTGTACATTACGTAAGGAAAAGTGACTAGGTTCATTTTTATCCTAACGTTGGCTTGGTCGGAAATGGATTAAATCCGAGGTGTGTTTGTTTGAAGTTGTGGCACTAAGAAACACAGCAACATACCTTGAAGCTGTAGTGCGCTATTTGTTTTGGTTCAACTGGAAACCAAATTACCTGCCAGGTGAATAATGTGAAAAGGGTCTATTTCCTTTTGCCATTTGCATGGGAAACTCGACAACAGATGTGCTCCAGCCAAGTTTTTACATTTACATTTATGACATTTAGCTGACATTCTTATCCAGAGCGACTAACATGGTTAATCACATTACAGGTAGGCCAAGGTAGTGTTAGGAGTCTTGCCCAAGGACTCTTATTGGTGTAGCACAGCATAGTCACCCAAACCAGGAATCGAACCCCCATCCCCCACGTGATATGGTAGCCCAATCACAAATGGTTTGATCCATTGCGCCACACCAACCACAATTGTAGTAAATGTTGTTTATGATACTCAACAGTACGCCACCGATTCAGAACAGAGAGACTGAATAAGACTGGGATATTCCTTTAAGTGTCCTTGTTTAGTCAACAGCTGTTACTTGTTTCGAGCAAAGCCTTGGCTACAACATGTCTTTAATGATGGACCACTACTGGTAATGCAGTTTTAGTGTGAATCTAAAAAAGACTAGGCTTAATCCATGCCATGGAAGCTGGTCCTTAGTCATTTTTAAAGGAGTTTCTGGTCTGAGTAGTATAATTGTGCCGTAAGAATATATGGGCATGCTTGTGATGTACAGATACATCCTATGGCCACTGATTTGTTTGACACTGTGTCTTGTTTTTTCCCCATCTCTGACCTCAAAGCAAGCCCCATGCAACAAGTCAAGCACACGTGTGTGCGAAAGAGCTTGATTTGTGCCTTCGCCATTGCGTTTATCATCAGCGTCATGCTTATCGCCGCAAATCAGATGCTTCGAAGAGGGATGAAATGAACGACTCTGCCGAACGAGACCAGCTCTTCTCCTCGCATGCTCTTCAGAATTTTTACATGAAAAGGACACAGGTGAAACGCTGGGACACACTTGAATTATTGATATCATGTGAATGAATGAATGAATGAGTGAACGAGTGACTGAATGATTGACTGAATGAATATGATGAAGACGCATGTTCTCCCTCCCCTTTCAATCCTCTTGCAGCTGATTTACTCACACAGTGACATAAAGCAATACATGGAAGGACAGGATAATTCTGCAAGGGCCCTCACATCTTATTTCCTTTCACTGAGTCAAGGGCATGTGGAAATTTATGACATACCGCATTACTGCATACATATGTTCATATGACCATCTTTACCTGTGTTTGCAACCAGGTTAATTCACTTATGTGTCCATAAGTATTTGGACAGTGGCACCACCTCTGTATGCCACCACAATGCATTTAAAATGAACCAGCTAGGATGGGGTGTGATAGAAGTGTAGTAGAAGTGTGATAGAAGACTTTTGGCTTCAATACAAGAGTTTAACAACAATATCTAACCATTTAGCAGTATTAGAATTTTCTTTCATCATCCCCTATTTTCATAAGGTTTTAGAGTAATTCAATAATCTAACAATTATAAACACAATGATATATTAATACAGAAAGTCTGGAACTCTTGGGCATCACTAAATGTTGAGTTTCCTTGAGTTTGCAGATGCTTTATTGGGGCTTTACTGCAGGTGCGTTCAGTGGCTGCTTGTTTGTGGGTCTTTCAGTCTTCAGTAAGTGAAAAGCCTGCACAGTTGATTTGAGGTCATGTGACTGATTTGACTCTTTAACAACATGCCATGTTTTTTGCTTCAGAAGCTTCTGGGCGTGCTGCTTTTAGGTTATGTTTTGGATCATTATCCATCTGTATAAAGCTCCATCCTATCAGTTTTGCCATATTTGACTGAATCTGAGCAAAAAGTGCAGCTCGATAGACCTCGGAATTCATCCTGCTACTTCTATCAGCAGCAACATCATTAAAGAGCAGTGACCCAATTTCATTGCCAGCTATACTTGCCCATACCACCATACTGCCACTGTTTGACAGATGATGTGGTATGCTTAGGATCATGAGCCCTTCCTTTCCTTCTCAATACTCTTATCCTCCCAACCTTTTGGTGCAAGTGAATCTAGGTTTCAGTTATCCTGGGCAGGCTTTGTAAAGTCTTTTCGAAGTCTAATCTGGCTTTTCTGTTTAGTCCTTAGTGTTGCCAATGCTTTGCATCTTAAGGCAGACTCTCCGTTTTCACATTCATGAGGGCGTCTCTTTATTGTTGACTCTGACAATGATACATTAACCTTCTCTAGAACGTCCTTGGCTGTAGTGAAGGGCTTTTTCTTCACCACATAAAGAATTCCTCTGTTGTCTTCCGAGCTCACCAGTGCATTGCTTCTTTTTAAGGATGTACCAAATTGTTGATTTGGCCACTCCTAAAGTTTCTGCTATCTCTCTGATTGTTGTTTTTTTGTTGTTGTTGTTGTCGTTTATTTTTTAGTCTATTGATGGACTGTATAATGAGAGTTCCCATGAACAGCTACCAAATGTATAGTCGCCACATGCAGTTTTCAGACTTCCATCTCAGTAATTTGTCAGGAAACATGAAGGAACAGGTCACGCCTGGCCAAGTGCTAATCAATCAATTGCCCATTAATATTTGAGCCTGTGAAAATGGAGGAACTGTCCAAAATAATGGCTGTAATTCATAAACAGTCAATGCAACATTTTTTGTTGAAGCCCTTGAATTAAAGCTGAACGCCTACACTGCCAGACTGCATCATTTCATATCCGATGCCATGGTGCACAGAGGCAAAATGACAAAAACTGAGTCACTGTCCAAATACATATGGACCTGACAGTATCTGTGATATAGCTCAGCCAGTGTCTCAGCAGACTTTTGTAAGATGCCATGAAAGTGAAGGAAGGTGAACGAATATACATTACATTTAAATGTGATGTACAAAATTACATCATATATTACATTGACACAACTTTGTCTCTGGGAAATGGTAGTGTTTGATAAGTAGGTTGTATCAGTACATGTTAAAAAAATTCAGTGCATCCCCTTTTTTAAGCAAATTTAAAAAGAATATAAGCTAACTGAAAGCCAAAATTAAAAGCCGTTCTCTTGAGTATAATAGGTTTTACTAAATGAACAATTGTCTACCCCATCCATTAAAGGTAAAAGACCACCACTAACAAGATGTTATTTGGGTGGTGGACCACTCTCAGCACAGCAGATATACCAAAATTGTTGTGGCATGTTAGTTTGTATTGTGCTGTATCAGGAAGGCCAGTATTGCTGGGGTTTTAACACTGTGTACATTGACAGACCCCTTATTAGAAATACATATCATAACAGTTTGTAACATTTTGCAGATTTACTGTACAATATATCCTTCTCAATAGACAACTGGTATCAGTCAGCTTCTGACTAAAGAGCCACCAGTGATTGTTCACCTTCGATTTCTAGTATCTGTTAATGAATGGCACAATATAGCGGTACGACTTAGCCATGCATTGGTCATATTACCACATGTAATAGTATTACAGTATTGTAACACCATGTACATCTGATGTATGTAAACCGCATCAGCATAGCAACGGTATCCTGAAACTACAATATGAAATGGGCTGATGTTACATATAAATGTATCACCAATGGTTTGCTTGACACTACAGTACCTGAAACATTTACCAGCACAATATATATTTCTACAGTACACAGAGTCAAATGCTGGTGCTGTGCTGTCCACTACTTAAATAAAATCATAGTGAATCCACGGACAAAAATATATGTCATTTGGAAAGTCTTGCCTCTGAATGCCACTACAATGGATTTGAAATTATTAAATAGATTGAAGATGTGATAGAAATGTAGGCTTTCAGCTTTAGTACAAAAGTTTAAGAACAACATATACAATTTAGGAATTATAGACTTTTTAACATCACCCCTTCCCCTCCCCCTCCATTTTCTCAGACTCAAAAGTAATTGAATAAATTGACATACAAAATACAAGAATTATTTTTAATACTTGCACGAAAGTCTAAAACCCAGGGGCATCACTAAACGTTGAGTTTCCTCACTACAGGTGCGTTATTGGGGCTTTACTGCAGGCACCTTCAGTTGCTACTTGTTTGTGGGTCTTTCAGTTTTCTGTTACTTCCTCAGTAAGTGAAAAGCCTGCACAGTTGATTAGAGGTCAAGTGACTTAAAGGCTACTTAAGAACATGCCATTCTTGTTGTGGATCATTATCCATCTGTACTGTGAAGCTCCATCCCAGGTTTGCAGCATTTGATTGAATCCGAGCAGAAAATATTTCTGATATACTTCAGAATTCATTCTGCTACTTCTATCAGCACAGTAAGCCATTTCTATTCTTTTATTTTTATTTTTATTTAATAATAGTGAATGAATAAAACAGTATTAAACTACTGCAAGCTAAAATAAGAAGTTCTGATCCACTCTTTAAGGAATATAAAACAGAAGTGTGTATTAGATCTTTCCACAAAGACTTCCTTTCAGTGCTTCAGAAATCTCTGCTCTGCCTTTTAAGTTCCCTGATTACAGCTTTAATGATTTCTCAATGGAGCAGAGTCTTATTAATGTCTTGATAGCGTACTTGGGTGGTTTTCAATAACTCTTCGTGGACAGCTAAAACTACTCATTCTGTCCATTTCCAGAATGTGAAATTAATTATGCAAATGAACCATAATGTGGTACTTAATATTATCGACCACGCTTTCTCCTAATTGGACATACTTGTTAGAAGTAAAGCTAAATGCAAAGGGGAACGCAAAATAGCATTTTGGCCCAGGCGTACTCTGGAAGCTTTATGTATGCAAGGCTGCCCCACAGATTTCCACGGAGGCTTTGTGGGAACTCACAGTAGCGTTAAATTACAGATTCAGTCATCAAGATAAAAGTGTGGTTTGAACGGCAGCATGACGAGGCTGTGTCCAACATCCCAGACCTCTCCTTGAGTGGAATGTACCACGTCCTATTATCCTGTAATTAGCTCAGATGCAAATTTGACATTTCAAAAGCCACCAAAGTAAGACCGAGTCACTGCGTGAAACTACATAAACACTGTCCATGCCCCGCCCACAAATGTGTTTTGAGTATTTGAGAGTATTGATAGGTCAGCTTCTCCAGTGCAGATCCTCAGGTTGTTTTACACAAAGATGTTTTCTTCTTAGACTTCCTCGACTACATATCGCCACTGTCCAAAGAAAAACAAGTATCTCCAAAATGGTAACTTACAGGAGAGGGAAAAACCTTCTGTCCTTCAATGTAAGTTGTTTATGTGAAGCAATTTCAGAGCATTTCTGTTGGCCCATTGCTCATGAAATTTTGACATGATGTAAAGGACAACTGCAGAGCTTGAATTTATGACAGCAACAAAATTCCGATTATGATGGAAAACTTATTTAATATCAATTGTAATTATGGTTATTTTTTGGAATATTACATCAGTATTACATCATGTAATACCAAACAGCCTGACTGGTTTAAGGCTCGTGGTCAAAATGCTCTTCATACCGAGACAACTGACATAACCATAAATTACATTAATAATTATTATAATTACTACTACTACTAATGATAGTAATAATAATAATAAACATTAATAATTATTTATTCCATTAGCCATCATCTGTGCTAAATGGGGCAGTCGTGGGCTGGAGGTTAGGGAACCAGCCTTGTGACCGGAGGGTTGCCGGTTCGATTCCCTGAACTGACAGTAACGACTGAGGTGCCCTTGAGCAAGGCACCTAACCCCCCAACTGCTCCCCAGGCGCCGTGGATAGGGCTGCCCACCGCTCCGGCCCCCTAGTGTGTGTGTTCACTAGTGAGTGCTTTTGTGGGTGTTTCACTTGACGGATGGGTTAAATGCGGAGACTAAATTTCCCCACCGTGGGATCAACAAGGACTTCAAAGTGTTACTTTAGCCAGCTTCAATCAAAATGTCAAAATAATGTAACCCTAATGTAATCACAAATAACATCTATTGGAATATGCATTTATAAACCTTTGTGTAAGGTTATGTCAGTTGTCGTAACAAGCTGTTGTAGGTGTCATGAAGCTTTATCAGTAGTAACCAACAGTAAAGTAATACTAAACATGACTTGCATGTCTCTTTTTTGGTGATACAGCATAGCAATGGTCCCAGTAATCCGAGACCCACTGAAAAGCACCACTGAATGAATGAATGAGTGAGGAAAGCAGGCTGGACATGAGTGAGAATACATTCATTACGGCTTTAAAAGCAGAAGCAATATATTGTTCGAAAATGTGTGTTCTGAAAAAGTGTCTCTATGCATCCAGCCCTCACCTCAGTATACCGGATATAAAACTGAATTCTGCTGATTATCTCTGTGATCGTTGGTGATTTCTGTATCTGTTTGTAATCTCAGTGCCTCAAGAGCCAGAGAGATGGTGTTGTTCTAAGTGTATGTGTTCATGAGTCCAATATCATGTGCACTCTGTTAAATATCAGTACATGAAACCTATGTTGACTTGTGATTATTTAGATAGGCCAGATGATGTTTTCCTCTCTTCACACCAGTCATGTTTGAGTCATGTTTGAGTCATGTTTGAGTTTTTGTCTTGCTTGTTATCACTATATTGGTGTAAGTTGCTCAGAAGGTTGAGACAGGCTGTTCACTTACAGGTGTCAAAAATGGTTCTTTGGAGGATTGCCATGGAGGAACAACATTTGCTTGCCTATATTTGTAAACAAGATGTGAGAATAAGAAGAACCCTTATAAAAAAGCTCTATAAAGGTGTGTTAAAGTCAAGAACCCTTTGAGAACCATATTTTTTAAAAGAGGACCTATTACGCTTTTCTGGTTTTCCCTCACTCCTTTAACAGAATATGTAGATTGTACATGTAAACAGTCTGCAGAGTTAGTAACCCCAAAGTACATGCCAGAGGGAGAAACTCTCCTTTCCCAGCAGCCCTTAAATGCTGAGTTGGAATTCCAGTCTATTTTTTCTGTTACAAGGTGATGTCATCTCGTAACACTATCCCCACCTACCAACAAAATGCACAGAAAGCTAAAACAGTAAAAATAAATGATGATCTGATGTATGACCAATTAGTAGACGAGCTGACCAATCAGAGCACAGTGTGCTCATTGGGAGGCTGGGCTTAAAGATGCAGGAGCTCTAACAGAGCATTTCAGACTGATAGTGAATACAGATATTCAGCGTTATGGGAAATCTGAAACATCTAAATCTATTCTAGCAGACCCCAAAAATAAAATCATAAACCTGAAATAATAGGCATAATAGGTCCCCTTTAAGAGTATACAGAGCTTTTCCCCCCATTGCCAGGTTTTCTGTATTCTTGACATGACCTTAACATTAATAGTGATAATATGACAGCTATAAAACCTGCTTACAATGAAACTGATGTCTGACAATACAAACAACAGCCTATATGGTACAACCCCTCCAAGAACATGCATTTTTGCAGTTTGTATGTCTGTAATGTGTGAACAGCTGTGTGAATCAGCTGTAGTAGGGTTAAAAGGGTTTATTTGGGGTTCACCTCAATGCTACAGTTTCTTTGCAGCACCCCTTGAGAACCCCTTGAGTTGATGCTGTTTGATATCCAGCGGGGTTTTGCACTAATACTGTACACATGGAACACTGAGCAGAGCTGGACAAAGCTTCTTTGGGTTCAGATTAGGGCTACATTGAGTCAAATCAGTCAGACCATGAATCTGATCTAGCGCTCTGCCTAGAAAGGTGAAGTGGTACATTTCTGAATCAGATTTTACGGAGAGTGACATGGTAATAACAACATGATCAACAAAGTGTGCAGCTGCATGCGTTTGTAATGTTTTGACTAAATCGATGTACCATGTGACGTTGAAGTCAGATTCAGTGTTTGTATTCAAAATATGCAAAACTATACTTGTACGAAAACTTACTGTGACCTTACTGTAAATTCATCTACTCTGAAAGGATGTCAGGACATCAGAAACATATCATGACTTCAGTATCTCTACACTTCAACAGTAACAGTAGCATTTTATGAGAGTTCTTTTTACTCATCAATATGAGCAATATCATTTAGACATGCTTATATTTTTACTTCTCAGGGTGGGTGGGGGTCCAGGGTGGGGCTTGTTCTCCAGGGGATAATATCAAATATGGTAAGCTTTATTTTGTTGAAACTTTGTTAACCGATATTTTTCACAGATTGCTCTAAGTGTAATAGAAGCTGAAATATTCACCTTCGATTTCTAACATCTGTTTATGAATGGCACAATATAGCGGTATGACTTACCCATGTATTGGTCTCATGAGCTAGCTCATATTACCACATGTAATAGTATTACAGTATTGTAACACCATGTACATCTGATGTATGTAAACCGCATCGATATAGCGACGATATCCTGAAACTACGATGTGCTGAAATGTGCTGATGTTACATGTAAATGTATCATGTGAGCAACTGAATTAAACAAGTGATGTTTATGGTCTGCGTTTCTTGACAGCTGCTGTATGAACCCCTCACAGCTAAAGAGCTGCAGAAAATGCACAGTAATGTTTGTATCTGTAATTTTATAGATTTAATAGATAACTCTTCATTTAACATACGCATACATTTTCAACATCTATAAATAAAGTGTGTTTAACCCCCCTAAATCAGTCATCACATTCACCTGGATCGCAAATGACACTTTGAATCAAATGACAGCTTTGCATTAATGTTGTCCAGTGTCCTGTTGAAGATCTGAAGTTGGCTTCCTAATTGCCAATATGTTCTGCAGACTTTCCATTCCACCTTAAATCCTGTCATAGTTACATTCTGGCACCTGTACAAGCTCGAGCATTTAAGGTGGAATCGAACACTCTGTTAAGAAGCTGACAAATAGGAAGCCAACGTTAGCCATAGTCTACCATTTGCCTTGATGTCATCATACACTCATCACCAAATAGTTGCACCAAACAACCAACAGGAATGAGTGTTGGGTAGGTGGGACATGCAAATGATCGAAGTTTCATGCTCAGCTGTGCATGTGACGTAAACAGGGACAGGCCTTATCGCTGTACCTGACTGACTCAACAGCCACGACCGCAGACCTTGAGAGAGAAGTGATGCCCTCCATGAGTCATCCTATTAGTAATAGCACCATTGGCAGATGACTGCATGACGCAGGACTACATGTACGCAGACTGTTCCAATGGCTGCCCTTAACACCTTGTCAACATTGGCAAATGCTGTCATGTCAGACTGTCATGGAGTGACCCAGAATGGCAGAAGCTCATCTTCAGTCCCTTTTTTTTTTATCTGCATGTGGAGGCCTGGCGTCACTCCACCTTCCCCTACCACAAAACCTGCAGTACCTGTGTGAGAATATTTAAGCTGCATGGGATGGATTATCACAGGACATCATTAAGAACCTCTACAACTCCCTATCGAGACGTCTGGCATGTTGCATTAGCACACATGGTGACCTGACTCCATACTGGGAGACACTACTTCTGTATGTGCAGCTCATAAATATTGGCCACATTAGTCTAGATTTATCATCATGTATTATTCCTTCCCAATAGCACTGCAATCCCACACTTCCTTCTGGGTGCAGCTGCTCCTTTGACGATGAGTGTACGTACATTTCGGAAATCGTTAACAGACTGTATCAGGTTTATTTGCAGTATCTCACTGGATAAATCTTCAACAATACTTTAACAGCACATCTCTACAGCACAACATTGTCATCCAACGCTTCTCTGATAGGCTGGCATTTGTTGAATAATGGCCAGTGTTAGGTTTGCACCACACAGTGTTCTGAATTTTGCTTCATTTTTGTCTTGTGTAATCACAAAACCTCATCTCCCAGCTGGGCTTCCCTGACGCCTTCAACCTCCAGATGTGCTTTGATGTGTTTTCCTTCAGTAATTGCTTCGTTCTAGCCACACTCCAGGCCAGATGCATGCAGAGCTCTTGATGTCATTGACTGCTGCACCTTCGCTCCAGTCCCAGCTGCTGAACTCTGTTGGACTTTCTGTGGCTTCCTTCACAAATCCCCTTCTTGCTCTGATGCTGAGTTTTGAGGGGGCCTGGCTGGTATGATCAAGCCTCCATTTCCTCACTCTTGATCCAACAGTCCTCACTGCGGTATCTAAACACCTGGATATAATTCTGTAACCTTTGATCTGTCCTCTCTTGGATGGATGCTCCTTGTGCTTCATTATCAAAGCTTTTCTTCAGATATGCAGTCTGACCAGTGCTACTTGAATTAATCGGTGGAGGCCTTTTATCCAGGAAAGCTTCATTCATCATTCATTCATCATCTACACTGCTTAACCTCCTGGGTCGTGGAGGTTGGGGATGAGAGCGGGAACATATTCTAGGACTTACTGCGCTGCCACTGCTTCACATGGCAGACACACAGACATTTGGCCGTTTGAGCATATCCGAGCAGCCTGACTGCTTGTATTTGGACTGTGGAGGGAAACCGGAGCACCTGGAGGACACTGGGAGAACTCCACACAGAATACATTAACCTGTTTATTGATTCACAGGTACAGGCCAGTTCTAGACCAGTGGTGTCTTTGCTAAGGCAATATTTCATCTCTGTTAACTTAACGCTTCTACAGGAGAAGGGTTCAGTACATCCACAAGCAATATTTTCCAGTTAGTCATTTTTGTCACGCCATATATTCTTACATAAAGCCAAAATCACTTTAAAGTAATTCATTCTGAGAGTCAGTCTTTGCTGATAAAATAGGACACAGTACAAAATGCTAATGTTGTTATTTAGGAGGTTGGATAGTTTTTCAAAGCAATGTACATACAATTTAAATGTGCTATTGGATAAAAATTCATATGTCCAAAATGCTACATTTTCAGAAGAAGGAAAAAAATATAATTTTGTGCAGTATTTTGGTTCATTCCTGAAAAATTTCTACCAAATTTATAAGATTTATAAGGCAAAAGTCATTTTTAAATGAATGGATTATCTCAGGACACCTTTAAGAACCTCTACATCTCCATGCAGAGACATCTGCCATGTTGCATTAGCAAACATGGTGGCCTGACATACTTAGAGACAAAGTTTAGGTGAGGAGGTGAAAGTTTATTCCCACAGCAGTAAAGAACTGCCGTGCAGCTATGTTCTAGGGTATGTTTTAGATGTTCTTTAGAATGACTACACAGCAGAACCAGGTTTCTTCCCTAAAGAACACTGCAGTGGATTGTTAGAAACCATTTTTTATAGCTTAGATGGGAGTATCTAAGTATCTATATAAAAACTTAAAGAACTGGCCATAACATATGTTTTTTTCCTTAGAACTAAAAAAAAAATTACAGGCCTTATTTTTAAGTGCATTTACTCAGACTTAACCTTCTATTCCTATCTTAAACTACAGTCGTCATCTGAGTTAACGCAAGGCCTCCAGATGCTAGGAGCAGATAAAAAAGCCATTCATTTACATTTGTTTTGCTCTTGGCTGGAGCCAGCAGGACCTTTTATCACACAGGCTGTGCACAGTAATGCATCACAGTCTTCTATAATATTCATCAGAGCAAAGATGGGACGCTTGCCAAGGTGTGCAACAAAACCAGTCAGGCACATCCCTGGTGGAAACAATTGAGAGCAAATTAAAAGTGGTTCTCAATGTGGGATTTCAATCTAAGCCACTGAAATTAAAGCAATACAAAAGCAATGGGTTGGCTTTGTGGGATAGCGTTCCCCCAAAAGGATGCTAATCATATCTGAGTAATAACTCATAGCCATTACAGTTTACACAGAATGGGGCTTGAATGAAGCTATTTTAACAGGTAAGACTAATATGGGAATACTTTATGCACTACAGTGTATTACTTACCCTGAGTGAGCTGGTTAAAAAGATCCATAGAGTTGAAATGCAAAATGCAAAAGGCTAAATGTGTAAGTGGTGTTAATGTATCAAGGCATATGGTTCACTCCCATGTTCATACCATCCATACAAAAAAAACAAAACAAAACAAAAATATTATTAATGAACCCAAATGCACATGCCATTAATAATACACGACAAACTTCAGCTTGAAAGACAGAAAAACATTAAGTGCTAACTGTGGGAATGAGGCGGCAGCAGAAACAGATTACAGAGCGTACATGCATAATTTACACAAACACAAGTTATCACAGAAGAGTGGGGCAAATACGATTAACGGAGAAAATGCACCAACAATCCTAGAGATGCACCGATACCACTTCTGTCCTTCCAATACCGGCACTGGATACGTAAAGGCAGATACAGAGTAACGATACAAATCTCAAATCTGTGTAACCTGTCTAATCCATACGCCATGATATTATATGCCATCACATTTCTTAAATATTTGATTTTGGTAATATCTATGTCCTGTGTCACCATGGCAATGATTGGCATATGCTTGATGGATTATACACATTAAATGCTTAAGAATATATTTTATATATATATTTATATATTAAGAATATACCTATTTAGCAAAATAACTCAGGTCTTGCATTATATCTTTATTGTGCAAAAAAGTAATAAAGGACTGAACAATATACAGTACAGACAAACCTGTGGTGTGTATATGTGAGCATCCAGCAGCCTCTCTGAATTTCGAAGCCGTTTATCATTACAGGGTCAGGACTCAGTCATTCAGGCTGTCTGTAACAGCAGCTGTCCACGCTTTTTTCCGGCTTGACTGAAGCACAGGGCTGCAAGTCGCTGCTCTTGAGTGATACAGCTGACCAGCCAAGGCGGATAGCAGGTGACAACAATGAGACTAAATCAAGACCAGAGATCATCATTACGTAGAAAGTCCCCTGGTCCTTTACAAATCAGGTCCCCAGCAATCTGGACTAACATTAACTTAGAACGTAAGTGACTGCACACCTGTAAACGAGTGATTACTTAAACACTAAGCTATTCAGGTAACGAGCTGCTGATAACATGTCACCAAATACTGGCATTCAAGCTTTACCATGAGCATTTCACCTGCTGCTTGTCATCCCCCATCACTGACATGTGGTTAAGTCATGTGCACCGCTCCCATGCACATGTCAGAAATGTCTCTGTAGTGCCTGTCATTGGTATCGGTGTCTCCATTGCTGATACTGTTACTGTATTTAAGTGCCAGCCTCAGGGCCAATACTAATACGCTAAACATAACAGTAATGGCTTATTTTAAAGGTTTCCAAAAACATTAAATAATAAATAAGAGAAGCAATGAACACTATGTGGGTTGTGCACTAGTTTAATTCAAGTCCAAGTCTTTCAGGGCGGCACTCTGAGAAGTATGCTCAAAAAGTGGGAAATTGTTTTCATCAAGCTCAAAGCAACCGAAGGCTGATTTTAAGACATTACAGTAGCTGTAAAATCTTAACATGCTAATACAGAGGCAAATAACTCAAGCCCTGCAGCGCAGACGACCAGGAAAGTCTGGTAAGTCACCTGCTCAGACACACCTGATCCTTTCCCAATTGGCAGGCTTAGAGGGTGTGTATGAGTAGGGAATGCCCAAACTGTGCTGAACACCACTTCTGCAGAACTGAAGCTGTCTAACACCACAATTCTGTGGCAAATAACAAAAAAATATTAAAACATTAATGCATTTATTTATCATAGCTGTACAAAGATTCACTTTTAACCCCAGTCATTGTGGATGGTCCCTCTCCATCCTCCGTGCTGTGGAGGAAGAAGTGACGGGGGGAGATCAGGAATGGACAGCAAAAACGGGGGCACGTCGCTACTTTCAGCTTCGTTTTCCTCCTCTGGTTTTAAAACACTGAAACAGAAAGCCACATTACCATGTATCGTGTGTTATGACTCGGTAGCATATGTGAAGAAGGCCATGCGGTGAAGGTCATGAGTTCTACATAAGTGTCTTTCATCTGCAAATCTACTACCTACGAGGACACATTATGGAAATGGCTGTTGCTGAAATCTCTTATGCTAATGGGGCTAATGCTAATAAGGCGAATACGCCATGTCTCCTTTACGTTGACCTCTAGTATCATTTTGAAATGGAGTGTCCAGCTCAGAGTTGCATAAGGGGGTAGGCACGAATTCTTCATCAGTTAAGAGGACCCTCAAACTAATTTCACTGCTCCCCCTAGTGTGAGCAAAGGCACATAACCCTACACTTACAACACATGTTTTAGAACCACAATAATCTCTAACATGACATACAATGTCTGCTTCCTGTAGCGTGTTGCAATTTGTTCTAATGGCCACACACAACGTATGACAGCTACAGAGCATTAAAGAGGACAGACGGGCAACTAACCAATGTCAACCAATTACTGCAGGACAATCATCATTACACTGTCGGCGCTTAGAACCCCATTGTTTTTGCACAGGTTCGCATAGAGGACTTTCCTGTGCTAAAAATAACCTGCACAGACCGACTGGTACAGGTGTGAGGCATGGCCAAGAAGTAGTACTCCCTTGTGCTACAAAGATGCACAAGCTAACAACAAACTCTCGCATTCCTGATAACTTCATGAAGCAATAACATTGTGTATTTTGTATATGGATTACCTTCCCTCTGCCAAAGCAGCTCTTTTCTTCTCTCTTCTGGAAAGCCACTCATCTACTGAAGGTTGAGGAGAAGTCTCGTCAGGCTCATGGTCCATCTTCTGCCACCTTTCATCTTTCAACACATCGAGAGATTACTTATTTGCTTCTCAAGTTATTTGGTTCTTTAAAATGATTTTCAATGTAATTCAACCTTATTGATAAAAAAACTACTACAGGGTGTCCGGCATAACGAAACACGCCATTCTATGTTTTCAGCTACACTTAAACAACATTATGCAGGTTGAAGATTTTTCAAAATAGTTTTTGTGCACTCAAAGTGTACTTATGGAGCTATTTAATTTAATTTTATTTAGTAAAACATTATTTCATCTAATTAGAGCCGCTCCGAGGTGACGTTTAAATGAGCACAGAAAAGGAGCAGCAGCGTCTTTTGCCTATTCCACATGATGCATGATTTCATTGTTTATGATACACTCACTGTCAGTAAATACAGTTGCACAAATAGCTGCACCCAGAGGGCATCAACCGACAGGAATGAAACTTGGTGAGTAGGTTTGACATTGTGAGACATGTGAATGATTCAAGTTTCACACTGTGATTGTGATGTAAGCAAAGACGAACTTTATCGCTGTACCTCACTGACCCAACAGCAATGATTGCAGACATTCAGGCAGCAGTGATGCCCTTCATGAGTCATCCTGTTAGCCGGCGCCATAGGCAGACGGCTGCACAACGCAGGATGCATCGCATGCATGCAGACCGTTGCGACAACTGCCCTTAACAGACGAACCGTTTGTTGTCAAATGTCACACGTCCAGAAGGCCTGGTGTCACTCCACCTCCACCCCAACCCTTATAAGGAACCTGTACTTCACGCAGTAACGTTTGGCATGTTGCATTAGCAAATACTGCGGCCCAATGCCATACTGAGAGATACTACTTCTGTTTGTGTATCTCAATACATATTGCCCATATCAGTCTAAATTTATCATCCTTCCCAATAGCATAGCAAGCTGACGCTTCCTTCTGGGTGCAACTATTCCTTTGATGATGAGTGTATATATGATTTATGATCTATCACATGACATAATAATAATAAAAATAATAATAATTATTATTATTCGTCTCAAGCAGACAATGAGGCAAGAAAAGTAAGGTCTCGCTGAACATCCAAATAAAAGCATCTCACCTTCAATCTGTTGCTCCAAAGCCCTCATATCCCTTTCAGAGAAATGGGAGTAACGACAGCTAATGCCAAAAACACAGTGGCCTAAGAAAAAAGACAGATGTTATAAGATCGACACAAGGACAGACGGTTCTGAGCTACTGTCATCCTTTATTGGCATTTGGGTCCTGATTCATAACCCCTGGCGGGATACTGTAGCAGTATATTTAGTATACAACACCCCAACCCATTTTAAAATGCACCACACATTCTTTACTTGGAGATGGGTTAGGGTTGCAGGAAAGCCAGTCCAGCACCAAAAGCTCATACCCTTGCCCCTTACACACTGAAATTCCTCCAGATATATTAAAAATATTCATCATCATCCTTTATTTGAGCTTGGGCTTACATTAAAAGGGGGCCCTCATTTACAAAGTAGCCGAGAGCTATAGGAGGCTAACATTATTTAGCATATAGGAGATCAAATGATAATTTAACTAACTAGCATTAAATAATGTCTTCATTTCCAAGACATATTGCTTTTCTCTCTTGGCTGTCATACTAGCTCCATGATCTCTGCATGTAAACATGCAGTTATGTGGTTTATTCCAATGATACTACACTTAATTAAACAGATGAATCCCTTCATCTAATCTATTCATTTCAACATTATTCCAATTAATTGAACGATTCTGAACTAATCTGAAATTATTGAAACGAACAAAATGTGGTCTGTGACTTCTGCAAAGTGCACAGTACACTGAGGCACAGCAGCAGATCCAACTTTTTTTTTTCTTCCCTGACTTGGCTAAACTCTACCACCAGCCAAAATGCTGCTTTGACTTATGTCAGAAAGAAAGAAGGACAGACAAACTATAGACCAACCTGTCTGCTGAAACTTCCTGCATGGCTGCTTTGAACGTTCCTCTTGTAAAATTGCAGCAGCATCTATTTAAAAAAAAAACAGACGTTAAAGCTCTTCAGAAACTCTTCAGCTGATTTGATTAAAACAGGAAGGGAACCCCACGGGTCAAATAAACATGTGGTGCTGGTCTGAGTGGGTCAATGCTGGTTTAGCTGGTTACCCCAGTATGAACATACTGGTTGACCAGTGTACCAGCACCAAAACAAAACACATATTGGGTTTGGGTTATGATCATCTGATCAACTTCCACTGCTGCTGACCAGCACGCCAGCATCAGATACAACACATGCCGGTCTATGGTAGTTTTTCTAGCAGGCAGCAAATCAAGTCAAAGTCTCTTAATAAGGCAAAAATTCTGAATTTGTCCAGTTAGGCTTTCTGGCTCTTGGTAGGTAATGTACCGTAAAGTAAAGGTACCTCTGAAGTTATCTAGCCAGGCTTTTTTGGATCTTTGGTGCTGAACGCCGTTCAGATGTTTCTTCCTGTTGTGCAGTGTGTCCTGAAAGCTGCGATCACAGTAATCGCAGTAATATCGCTTCCCCATAACTCACTTTAAGGACCAAACTACGCATTAATAACGCATAAACTCATCTCTCAGACATATCCACAAAGAAACGAAAATTAGCCGAAGCCACCATGCTCAGCCTTTATTTACAACATGGAGACTCCGTATACGCAGGCGCAGAAGCGAGCCGTCCACCCGTGAACAGCGCCCTCTGATGCTTCACGGTAAAAACAAACTAGGACCGCAGTTCAGACAGTCGCTGCAGCGCGCATGCGCACCCCATGACAGGCGTGTTTACGCTGCTCGACTCATAACCCACATATATAACTTACATTCTTATCCAGCGAAGTAAACTAGATTGGCTTGTTTTATCATGACATGACTTTACAAGCAGCTTAAATCGATTCCAGTTAGAGAGACGAGAGGCATGTGGATAAAACCTGCTAAAAGTTAATATCATTTTATCATCAGAGCAGCTCTGTGGCTAGATAAAATGGTTTTATTTTAGGATTTCTTGAATCTTATGATACATAAAGAGCAGGACATAATTTAAGATTGAGACTGAATTCTGCCAAGCTTTGTTCACGCTACATGCTAAGAAAGCTACCGTACACAAAACAAAGCCACTCAGTGGACAGTTTGCTAACCCAACAAAAACAGGGCAGATACACACCTTTAACTACTACTAAAAAATTATAGCGGTTTAGATACTACTAAAACGCAGTTTTACATTGATAACATACATGCTCCACAGATCAGACGGTACAGGCACATATAAATGAAATCGCTACCCGATTTGCACCGCGCATGCGTGTAAATGGTACGAATTTTTGAGGGAACCTAATAAATAATTTTAAATATTTAGGCCATTATAAACGACTCGATTTTAAAGGCCAATATTGTATTTCTCCATGCATCCATGTTACCATCTTATTTTTCATTCATTCTTCTGTGATGTCACAGGAACCAACTCATTTACATGTATTCACCTATTCAGCCCACAGCAGTTTAGCCCCGCCCACACACTCATAATGAAGGGGTCACAATGTTTTGGACAAGTTGGCTAGTGAATTTATTAGGCTAATAAATGAGCACAGCGGTTAAAAACATTCTTCAGGGTGTGTAGTTGGGTGACACTGTTAAAATAACATTTAAAAGTGTTTTAATTTAGTCATATAGCCATATTTAGCTCTACAGCATTATTATTCTCATTATTATTCTTGTTATTACTAGTAGTATTACCTAGAAAAGAATTTCTGTTTTGTCCTCAATGATCCTAGCTTATTATGATTAATAAAAGCCAGATTTGAAAAATAAATTAAATACTTTAGGTCTGGTCAGTGTGTTTGTGACTAGTAATGGTAGGAATCCTTGCAATTTAATGAAACTTCAGTATAACTAAAAATGTCATGAATCTAGATTCTTAAAGCATGTAGTGAGATTACATTGCCTCTATCATTTCAAAGCCTCATTATGGAGAAGAAGAAAGAAAGAAAAAAAAGGTGGTGCTCTGTGAAATTTAAGCTAACATAACTAAGGCTGCATCCCAAACTATTCACTTCCTCACTTTATATACTACAGAAATGAATGCACCTCTAATGCATCTAGCGCTGTAGTATGCAGTTTGGGACACAGCCTGAGTGTTTTGAAGCTGCTGCTGACACTGCTGCATGATGTCAGCTGAAAGTCAGTCAGAGTCATTCTATAAAATTACAAAGCAATCTCAGGGGACGGTTTTAGTATTCTTATATTTTGCACAGTGGTATATAATACATTTACATCTAATCAAAACTCATGCTATTCATTTTGAGAAAAAGGGGGCAGGCTGTCTCACTAGCAAAGGTTCACCTTGGCTCCGCCTCACCTGCCAATCAGAACAGTGCTGATTTATCTTGGATCAGTCTTAAAGGCACAGTATCAAAACCAGCTTTATTCTAGGGGGGACAAACAACCAGACAAATGTTTCCCACAAGGGAAACTTATATTCCAAAAAACAAATATACCAGCACTGTATAATATTCTGTCAAATTATTTTACCAGCAGATTAACAAAACAAAATCTAGGAACTGATGCTTGACTCTGGAGAGAGAGAGAGAGAGAGAGAGAGAGAGAGAGAGAGAGAGAGAGAGAGAGAGAGAGAAAGAGAGAATACAAGAAAGGAGGGGACAAAACAAAGTGAGAGAAAAAGAGAGTAAGGGGCAGATAGAGAGAGAAAAAGAGAGAGAGAAGCGATGAAGAGAGAGAAAGAGAAAGGCAGGGAGAGATAGAGAGAGAGAAAATACAAGAAAGGAAGGGAGAAAAACAAAGTGAGAGGAAAAGAGAGTGAGAGAGAGAGAGAGAGAGAGAGAGAGAGAGAGAGAGAGAGAGAGAGAGAGAGAGAGAGAGAGAGAGAGAGAGAGAGAGAGAGTCACTACTATAGTTATTTTAGACACTCCGTCCGCCAGATGGCGCTACTAGCCCAACCTTTGCTCCGTCCTCCATCTCTCTCTCTCTGTCCCTCTCTCCCTCTGCCCTCTTCATCTGCGCCTGGTGTTGTTTTTGCCCCTAAATCAGCTCGGGGCTGCCCGGTGGCCGTGCTCACAGTTTGACCCCCTCCCCTCCCCCCTCTCTAATGTCCCCAAGTGGCCGTGCCCTGGGGCTCTGAGCTCCGCGTCTGCTTCGTTCTCGTTCAGCTTTTCTGCGTGTTTTCGCGCAGCGGCTCTCCGTTTCTCCGTTTCGTCTCCAGCGGCGCACCACCGGCTGTGGCCCCGATGGCGAAGAACACGCTGCCGTCGCGCTTCAGGAAGGTGGACGTGGACGAGTTCGACGAGAACAAGTTCGTGGAGGAGCACGACGAGGCGGCCGAGCAGCAGGGGCCGGACACCGCAGAGGTTGACAACCTCATCAGGCAATATCCTGTGGTGGCTGCTGTGGTTTGCGCGTTGACGGCTGCTTTGGTTTGGGTTGAGCTGCTGGTGTTTGGCTGGGTTTGTTGGATCTTTCCAGAGTCGCAGCGCCGCTGCTGCTCCTGCTGACCCCTGCAGCGGCCTGATCTGAGCTGGTGGGCTCTGTCAGCTTTACTACACGAGCTTTCAACCGGAGTAGTTCAGTGTGAGTGTAGGACTGAGAACTCTGAACATGTGTGGTAATTGTTGTGGTCGTTTTGGGGCTAGCCGTCAGCTAGAGGTGAGCGATATGGCAGGACTGTAATACCGTCATACTCCACGATATTTATTTATTGATTTTCAGACATTTGATTAGTTGTTGTTATAAGAAAACAGAGGTGCTGCTTTTAACAGATACTATCCCAAACTGTGAATGCAATTCAGAACAGGTAGTTGGTCATTGGTCTATAAATACAGACGATGTGTGTGTGTGTGTATATATATGTGTATATATATAAATATATGTATATATGTGTGTGTGTGTATATATATATATATGTATGTATGTATGTATGTGTATATATATATATATATATATATATATATATATATATATGTATGTATGTATGTGTGTATATGTGTGTGTATATATATATATATATATATATATATATATATATATATATATATATATGTATGTATATGTGTGTGTGTGTGTGTGTGTGTATATGTGTATATACTATGTATATGTGTGTGTACATGTACTGTGCATATACTATGTCGTCAGTATATACAGATCACTGATCAACTCCCTAATTAAGCTAGGTTTATATTCTGCATTTAGTGCAAATACGTTTATATATAAAAGGTTAAGATCTTGCCCGGCCCTAATGCCCAGGACTGGGCCCTGTCAATACTGCTAGTCAATCAGGCGAGGGTCAGTAGGATTGAATCTGCAGTTAATTGTGAATATTCATTTTAGGGTAGAAGGAAAAAAACATTTTTTTGTAATATTATGTTTTGTGCTGCTGTATCAATTTTCAAAAACACAGTACTGATTCTTAATTAATAGTTTATAAGCTAAAAGGTAAGCTACATAGCAGTGTTGTGATGCATCTACAGCTCCAGTGTAAACAAGTAGTGTAAAGGTGATAACGTTAGCATTACCTCTGTGTATGGCGTTGTGTTTTTATACTATGACAGTTTTCCTTATCACACAATGTTTGTTCATAATTAATAGTTTACATGCTAAGATATCATATAATGACAGTTTTGTCCTTGTAATCTCTGGATATTTATGATTATTCCTTTGCACTGGCTTCTAGTAGTGTGAAGATAATATTCTGCTACACAATATTTAGGTCATTTTATATAGTTTTCCTTCTGAGTGTACCATACGGCTGCACAATATATCATTTCAGTATTGGTATTGCAATGTGCACATGTGCCAAACTTGCATCGCAGGACGTGCAAAGTCAAATAAAGCCTGTCATGCTACAACCTTTTGGTTGTATGATAGTAAAGGAAAAACCTGCACTGTTCCTGGACTCTGATTTAAGGCTTCTCGGATACACAGAGAAGGGCAGTAACAGCACTCACCTGCTTTTGTGTTTATGCATTTTAGAGCATTACAGGTCCATCACTTTACAGTAAATAATCTTATGTATTTAGGTGAAGACTCCTGAAACTATTTTACACATTGCAATATATATAGTGCTTTTTCCAATATCGTATACTAACCATTCACAGTGCCATTACTGGTGTTTATCACTTGTAGTCATTCTCCGGTTAGTGCCAGCCACCCAAAGTGATTTTAAATGAAGAGTATACTTTAGGTGTTCTTCCACCAGACAACACAGTAGGGTACAGTTACTAATCCGAGCCCACAACAGTTTGTACCCTGCTCGAGTACCTGTGTCGTCTCAGAGTGGGTGAAAATAGACGGGGTTCTGTGGAGGTTGCTTGCTCACATGACTTCTCATGCGATGCTATTGTTAACAGTAAACAAACAACAGTAGCGTCTCTGGAGAGGCCTCAGTGGGCTGCGCCACTTTGAACTGCAACCATATGTTCTGACTTGGCTTGCTCGGCACCCCTGCAGGAGGGGTAACCAAAATTCAGCATGGGTACTCCGATATGGTATTGTTTACTTGGCAGTACATATGATGGCAAAATGCTTGGGTCGTGGATCTGTATCTGTTCCATACCGTACTGTGTAGTGGGGTGTTATTCAGATCTTATTGCAGTGCTGAAGAGGTGCAGCTATATTTCAGAAGTATATTGCAGAAGTTATGACTGTATGAAAGCTGGAACGAGTCCTATTAAAACTGTTGGTTTTGGAAGTAATGTTGAATAAGCAGTAAAACTGAAAGATCACATTTTAGAAGAGTGTAGTTTTCAAATTACAAAAACTGGAAAACTGTTTGCCAGCCCACTTCATCAAAATGCTGTTACATTTTAGGTCTAGAATTTAATCTATTAACACAGAGCATGAACTAGTGATGAGCTAGGTAAGACCCATCAGAGGCAACCAAATCTCCATTTGTTGTAATGTCACAATCACAACTTGGTGGCAGTCTGACGCACTACATTAGGACCCAAGCCTCAAGAAGAAAAGGGCAATTATTCTGCTGTTCTTGGGCAACAAACAGGCCTAAACTTTAATCTATAGAAAATAACCACCGTTTAAATTGCACTTGCACTACTAATATTCTTTTTGCCGTTTCTCTAATATTGTTATGGATATTGCTAGGTTAGATGTTTTCCCCTAAGCATTCAACCCTAATAAGCAGGTGTCTGCAAACTTTTGGACATGTCATGGACCTGCACACCTGATGCCTGCGTTTGTTTGTCTTCTCCATGGTGCTCGCAAAAGTTGAATGACCTCGTTTGATGTGATGTCACTGCCGTACTCACCTGGCTGTTGGCTGGGCTGTGAGGAGGGCGATAATGTATTGAGGTTATTTAAAACTTGAACCTGTGTCTGAAAATATCAGCAAACAAAGCCCTTATCTCTCTTATTCTGTCTTCCTCTAACTGTTATGCCTCTCGTTTTGTTAGTCTAGCTGTTAATCTTTGGACTAAAAGCCAAAGCGCATTGACCCAACGTTTCCCAACGAACACTAACCTTCTATTGTCGGCAGCTGCATTTAAGCTGTTTATGAGAAAAGAACTAGTGAAGCCATGCAAGCGTTTCTTAAGGAACCGATATCCGAAAACATTCTTAATGGGGAGACATTCAAAATACTCCCAACGATCACAAGCAATGGTACACTAACTGAGCCTTTGGATATGTTGAAGAATGTTGGGCTGCAAGAAGAACTTGAAGGTGACTGTATGGTTTAGGGTTGCGAGTTGGCAAATGAATGGCCATTGTGCCATTGAGCTCCTCTGGTTTGCATAGGGATGTTTTTCTTCCGCTCTCCTTAACCACTATACCTGTATGTTTAGTTCCTGCTGCTGATGGTATCTGGCAGAGCACAGACAGATTTGGCTAAGCCGTGGAACCAGCAGTACCAGATGCAGCCAAGATATATGGAGAAGGGCTGATGTTATCTGGTAAAGCTTAGTAAATGATGAGGTCACATCATCATAGACATGCAGCTAAGCGTGCTCAGTTTGGTCCCTGAGGGCTAGAGTCCAGCATGGCCTGGTGACTGTGGTGTAGAATCTGGTGTGGTTGAGCATGGAAGTCACCAAACAGTGCTGGACCCAAACACAGGACGGGGGTTTAATCTCTCTCCTTGTTTTTTTAAGTGATTGTTGAAGAAATATCAAGCTAGTAAGTGATAAGTTTACCTTTACTGTAGATGTAGCCAGTCAGTTAAGAGCTGTTTGGTGTCTGAAGATTGCTTAAATGCTGGATCAGATATCAAAAAGAAAAACATCTAAACCAGTCCTGCAACATATCTAGTCTGACAATGCTCACGCTTGTGTTGTGAATCCTCAGGTTAAGTGGATAATCAAGTTGAAGTAGTCTAAGCATGATAACCTACTTTTAGAAGTTTAATATTTTAAAGTTTCCGTGATTTGGGGCAGCATGGTGGAGCAGATGGCTAGCACTGTTAGTGGTCTGGGTTTGATTCCCTGCTAGGCATCCGAGGTCCTTTCCTTGTGGAGTTTACATGTTCTCCCCGTACCTGTGTGGGTTTCCTCCCACAGTCCAAAGACTAGCAGTCAGGTGAATTGGAGATGCTAAATTGCCTCCTAGGTGGGAGTCTATGAGTGAAGGTGTATGTCTGTCTGCATCTGCCCTGTGATGGATGGTTAGCATGTATAGGGTTTCCTGCCTTTCGCGCACTGAATGCTGGGATAGGTTTCAGCCCCCCTCATGACCCAGAGACGTGAAGCATTTACATTTACATTTAAGGCATTTAGCAGACGCTCTTATCCAGAGCGACTTACAACCGTGGTTGAAGCGGTACATAAAGCTCGATATAATATGAACTCTTTTCATTCCCTATTTTCCTCTCAGGCAGAGAGCGTGTTTAGTTTAGGTCTGTCCTACATTGTCCAGGCCAGTAAGGATTGCCTCGACAACATTAGGTGGTAGAATTTTCAGTTGATCATTCTTTAGTTTAATCTGTGTATCATTGTACCAGTAGTTCTTATTGGCTTTGCCTACAAGTCCATTTGGTGTTTGCCGGTTCAAATTTAAATTACAAATAAAAGTCTCTCAAACTGTCATTGCTACAGATTGAAGAGTTGTTTGGGGGTCTTACAGGGTTGGTTGTTTAGTTGGTGAGCTGGGCTGATTGATCTGACTCTGAGAAGTGAAAGTAGTGTGAGTGTGCAGGCTGGTTTCCAGCGTATTTTCATGTCAGACTGCCTTAACGCCACTGACTTTACATAATGCCTACCAGGTCAATAACGTGTTTTTGCCTAGTTTCAACTTCTCACTGTGTTCAGGTTACAGATTTTACTGTTGTGTAAGAGAGCTGTTTAGCGGCTGCTTGTTTTGCCTAACTTGGCTTTAATATAGGGGGGCCTATTGTTTAATAACACTGGGTAGTGCTCTGCAGATAGGCAGATGAACATGGTGTTGGTCGTTTCTGCTTTATTTTAAGCTAATAGAGACGGAAAGCAGTGATTAGTGAGCTTGTTTGCTTGGTGGTCTTGTTTGTTAATGAGCTGAAAATGAGTCACCTGTGACTGAAACGGACATCATAGTGAGTAATACCTCTACAAGCTGTGATTCTGTTTAGCATGTGCTAAGTTTCTGGATGTAGGCCACATCAGTGTGCAGCCACTCCTGCATCAAGTAATGGTGTAGTTGGGCCACATTTGGTGGATGCACAATTCTGAGGCGAATTTCCTGTGGAGTGGGATTGTAGCCACTGCTGGTAAACCTGTATGACCGTACGCCTCCATACACCTGCAGATTCAGCTGCTTCCTTCACACTATGGTCTTTGGCATGCCCAAATGCAGTCACTCTATTTTCTGAATCTATGAATCCTGTCACCAACACCCTGCGAGGATTTGGTGAGGCCACTGGGGGTAGTCGTGGGTTGGGTGCCTTGCTCAAGGGCACTTCAGACGTTACTGTCAGTTCAGGGAATCAAACCGGCGACCCTCTGGTCACAAGGCTGGTTCCCTTACTTCTAGCCCACGACTGCCCCATCATCGTTAACTGCGTTACCTGACATATTTATACAAAGATATGTTTAGAAAATGAAGTTTTTGATTGGGGGGGCCACGTTAGTCACTGTATTACAACAATACACATGTTGCAAATAAAATAAATAAAATAAACTTTATATATTTACTCCACAAATAAAGTTCATGTTTCACTTAGGGTCATGATAAGAGACACTGCCAGTGGTTGGGAAGATTCCTACATTTCTAAGATTCCTACATATCTACCGACACTCGAATGAAAAAAGCCACAGAGCCACAACATCTTTGACGACATTGACGTGGTGTTAGTCGTTGTAACAGTCTGCGTGCCTATAGTCCTGCATCATGCAGCCGTCTGCCAATGGTGCTGGCACTAACAGGATGACATCCCTGCTCGCTGAATGTCTGCCATCGTGGCTGTTGTGTCAGTCAGGTACAGCGTTGAGGCCTGTTCTTGCTGATGTCACACGAAACTTGAATCATTCGCCTGTCTCATGTTGTCAAACCTACCCACCAAGTTTCATTCCTGCAAGTTGATTCCTTTTGGGTGAAACTCTTGAAATGCATTTTTGGGGTTTGTAACTCAAAACTGTGTGTGCTTTTTTATGAGGAGCAAATAAGGAAAAAGCAAGGAGCAAACCCCAGGTACTTTACTCCTCTGTCACTGGGGCTCCTTTTTCATTACTGGTCTTTTTCAAGCAGTACTTTCCCCGAGTGAGTTGCGTCTGTAGTAGCAGAAGCAGGAAGTCAGCTGCCTCATGCCTGAAAGAAGGTGTTGATACTGCAGTGTTGTGACGCTTGTTTAGAAATACATGGGGTCCCTCAGGGGCTTTCACTTGATCTCAGTAGAATTTGTGTTTGTTCATCCTTGTTGGCAGCGTTTGCCTTGCCCCATAATGCTCTGCACTTGATTAGGAGGATCCGTTTTGAACAAATCGGCAGTGCTGGTGCAGTCACTGGTGACCGTGTGTAATTACACTGTGTCATTACTGTAGGATAATTCGAGAGAGAATATTTCTCTGTTCTTTTGGGGGGAATTTCATGGCCTGATGCCACCACCTGCCTGTTTCTCATTTGTTGTGTTTGGAAATTCCCCAAGGGGACTCGGGTTTTCCCTTTTTTGGTCCCGTGAGATTGCTGTTTTGTGAGTTTGATGTATTAACTGACAGTTAAGTGCTATAAAGGGTGCAGTAATAAAATGCGTTTATTCAAAACCTGAAGCCCATAAACCATCAGCTTGGACAGCGTTCTAGAGGCAGGAAATGGCAAGTTCTCTCTTCTTCCACAGAACTTCAGCACCTCTGCGCCAGAGTGTTTGGACCAGTCAGTAGTTTTGAGAAGTATGATCTTTCATCCTGTGAACTTCCTTTCCAGGTTACATACAGCCCAGGGGCCAGCCAGTGCCGCTTGAGTATGTTGAAGATGAAATCACTGGAAAACTTTTCTAGAGCAGGGAAGAGCTGAGTAAGCTGTTGAGAATCTTAAGTAGAACGTGGTAAGAAAAGGGAAGCCGAGGGAAATGAAGTTTGGAATATTTTGGGACACAAGGGCATGTGCTGAAAAGTTGGGCGTCTGGAGAGAGACATTTATGTGGACGCCCTCTATTTCTGTATCTAGGTCAATTTCCAGAAAATGGCCTAATAGTAAAGTTGATCAGAAGGGTATCTTTAACGCATCACCCGTCTGTCCATTGGACGCTGTGTGGTTTTGTCTGGGTAGAGTTCAGAGTTATTCTATATTGAACATCATGGCCAGTTATCCACTATCCCTATTAATCATTTGTTCCAGCTTATCTTTGTCTTAACCTGCACTGACTTCACTTGCTTTACGATTTTGGCTGATTCCTTAACCAGCTCCATGTACAGGGGACATGATGTCGGCCTTTCATGTTGCACTAAGAAACCCTCCAATCAACAGCAAGAATCCAGCAATAAAGGTACTGTGTTCTCTGATTGTCAGTATACTTGTACACTGTCTACATTAATATTTGGCTTTGCTGTGGGGTTTGTTTTTGTTTTTGGGTAGGGTGGCGGGTTGATTCATTTTGGGTAATTGTTTTGCATCTCACATTACCTTCACATTGTGGTCCATCCAAAATCCATCCAGTCAGGACAAGGTGCAAGGTGTGTCCGCAGCTTAAGCAAAGCTATACTTTGGCTTATAGCCAGACTGCGAACCTTAGTTATTAGTTATAAACTAGTGTGGCCTGGTCAGTTGAACTAGTGTGGCCTTGTCAGTTGAACTAGTGTGGCCTGGATAGTTGAACTAGTGTGGCCTGGTCAGTTGAACTAGTGTGGCCTGGTCAGTTGAACTAGTGTGGCCTGGTCAGTTGAACTAGTGTGGCCTGGATAGTTGAACTAGTGTGGCCTGGTCAGTGAAAGGGACATGGTACAGTGAAACTAGTGTGGGGGCTGCTGGAACTAGTGATGGGCAGCAGTTGAACTAGTGTGGCCTGGATAGTTGAACTAGTGTGGCCTGGATAGTTGAACTAGTGTGGCCTGGTCAGTTGAACTAGTGTGGCCTGGATAGTTGAACTAGTGTGGCCTGGATAGTTGAACTAATGTGGCCTGGTCAGTTGAACTAGTGTGGCCTGGATAGTGTATATATATATTGTGATTTCTCAAATCCCACCCAAATGGTTTAAACCCAAATGGGACCCTCTGGATCCTCAAATCGGAACTTTGGTGAATCCAGAGGGAGGGCTTTGCTGTGTAGTTATTGATCCCAACCTCAATACCACAGCAACCCACACAGCTAGGTCGGTGATGTCTGGACACCAGAATTCAGTGTGAGTTCTTGCAGATAACAGTGTGGACAGTCATCTTAAAAGACCACAGCCTAACAGATGAAATGTTTTCGGAGCTACAGGGTAAGTCTGGATACTCCTTTGCTAAGCAAGCTTTCAGAGGGTTCCTGATACTGGAACTAAATGAATACGTTTGAGCAAGCCAGTCAGGGACTTCTGAAGAAGGGGTTAGTTGGAGCTGAAGTGGCAGGTTGTTTTGGGGGCAACAGTGATGTAATTTCTGGAATAATAATCTGCATATTAATCATCCCTACCACATCTGAAGTAGGTCAACACAAAAACGTGCAGTGCCTTTGAAAACCAGGGCTGGGAAGATGTGATTTAACACCAACAGATGAGCCAAAACGAACATGCTTTTGCTTCCCCCTATTCCACAATAACTGCTCCAGCCCACCCTGGAAATAGCCTCTACAACTCTGGTAAAGACATCCTGTTAGCAGCAGGGCTTTTAAGTCAGACTTGTTGTTCCAGCAGACCCTACAGATGCTCAGTTGGATTGAGATCTGGGGAATTTTGAGGTCAGGGCAACACCTTGAAGTCTTTGTCATGTTCCTGATGGCCTGTGCAGTGTGGCAGGGCACATCATCCTGCTGTTAAAGGCCACTGCCTTTGGGGAATGCTCCGACCCAGTCGTCTACTCCTGCCCTTCTTTCCTACATCCAGCACATTGAATACTAGTACTGACTGATCACTTGCCATGTAATGTAACATGCGCCAATGTTGTGAGTTAATCAGCTTAAGTAGCTTTATTTTTCATAGTGATAGTATAGTCTGCCTTCACAACATGCCCTCTGTTTCTCTCATCTTCTTTTGGCCTATTGTGTTTCTCTCTTTCTCTCTCTCTCTCTCTCTCTGTCTCTCTGTCTCTCTCTCACTCACTCTGTCTCTCTCTCTCTCACTCTGTCTCTCTCTCTCTCACTCTGTCTCTCTCTCTCTCACTCTGTCTCTCACTCTGTCTCTCTCACTCTGTGTCTCTCTCTCTGTCTGTCTCTCTCTCACTCTGTGTCTCTCTCTCTCTCTCTCTCTCTCTCTCTCTCTGTGTCTCTCTCTCTCTGTCTCTCTCTCTCTCTCTCTCTCTCTCTCTCTCTCTCTCTCCTCTGTTCTCTCTCTCTCTCTCTCTCTCTCTCTCTCTCTCTCTCTCTCTCTCTCTCTCTCTCTCTCTCTCTCTCTCTCTCTCTCTCTCTCTCTCTCTCTCTCTCAGGAAAAAGCTCAGGCGGTAGTGTTGAGAGTGCTGACCTCATTCAAGAGCAGTGACATAGAGCCTGCTGTCAAATCCCTGGACAGGAACGGTGTTGACCTCCTCATGAAGTACATCTACAGAGGCTTTGAGAAGCCCTCGGATAACAGCAGTGCAATTCTGCTGCAGTGGCATGAAAAGGTATCCTTCTTTTTCAGGGGGAGTCCAGTTTCTGTTTCTTGATTTGCATGGGTTTTGTGTGGCTTTGTTTGACAGTGCTGATTTCTTCATGAATTGATATCAGCGCTGTCCCATTTCAATTATTAACTCCTGAAATTTCGTACGTGTTCCTAGTTTGATGTTGACCTCGTATCTCTAGCTGTGCAGGCTGAAGTCCAGCAGCGTGTAACGCCACTATAGCCCTCTCTTTCAAATAGGTTTTTAACATGCGTGTTCCATTGATGGCTCTCTTGTTAAATTTTATTTCCAGCTACTACAATGGTAAAGGACAGTGGACTTTAAATTTGCATGCAGGGATTTTCAAGCAAGACATACAGCTACCACCAGCAGTCCCAGTGTTGGGCAGATTCCACTGGACAGTGCTTGCGAGTGACCTAATTTAGTGAACAGCAAAATAACAAAAAGCAACAGGAAAGTGGAAAGCTATATTTTCCCTCGAGAACTTCCATTCCACAAATTGAATGAAGGAGAGCTAGCGGCAAGGCTATAATCATAGAGGAGTAGATGTATCCACTCACTGGTTGGTGCATGAACCCAGTGCTCCTACTGGATATTAGTGATGAAATTTTAAAACTGCATTCACCCTCCAGAAAACATGATTTTCATGTTCAGGTTCCTGGGCACCCTGTGTTCACATGATGCAAATAATGTGTGCTTAAATCGTTACTGAGGTATGTGATTGTCATGCTAGTAAGAAGTGGCTGTTGCAGCTTGTTCTAAAATGTTAAATAAAAAAGGTGGGTTTGAGAAGGTGATGCCGTTTGATGGCTTCCAGGGTCCAAAAATAGATTTATTGATCAGGGCCTTGATTCTTTTTTTTCCCTCTCCCTCTTTTACTGCATTCTGTAGCTTTTGTGGATGTAAACAGTCTGCGAAGTTGCAAAGTCCAAAGTAGACTTCAGAGGAAATAACTGTCTTCCACAGAAACCATTTTTCTCAGCTGCCTGAAATGCCTAGCTCTTTTCTCTGTAACAAGATGATGTCATCCTGTAACAGTCTTTATTGACCCCCTGCCAGAAGCCTGGCACACCCCCACATGATGCAGGGAAAGTTAAAATGAAGTAAAAATGATCTGAAAAAATGATGTTTCAGAAAACTCTGAAACGTTCTGCTGAAGTATAGCTTGCAAAGGTGAATAGAGTCTACCAACGTGTTCTACCTGACTTCCAGGATTGGACTCTGACTCACGGATACAACGGAATTGACGGTTGTAAGAATAGCGGTGTGGGGGTGGAACTTGTAGCAGGATGGCACTCTGGTGGTTGACCAGTCAGAATAGAGTGAGCAACCTGAACAATCAAAACACATTGGACTTAATGGGAGGCGGGGCTTAAACACATAGAAGCTCCAATAGTAAGTTAGGCTGAATACAGATGTACAGTATAAGAGAGATATTGTATTTTGTTAAATATAAGACATGTAAATCTATTTTAAAAGACTCCAGAAAGGATTGCACAATGAAAAGGAGCATAATAAAAGTCTCTTAATGCTAATTAAAGAGCATGTGGTATAAAGCAGAGCTGATTTTATTATAGGTAACAGAGATTCGGTTATTTCTGGTAACATTTCTTTGCTCTAACTTGTAGGAATTGAATCCAGTATGTAATTACAACATCCCAGAGAGGGAGTAATTGTAATAAGCCAATCAATGTTTGCGAAATGAAATGATGAGTGGCTACACTGTACTCAGTATCCACAATAGCTAGTACCAGATTGGTTGAGGTTGGTTGAGTTGAGGTTGAGGTTGGTTGAGTTGAGGTTAATGTTTCAGTTTTTTTATTGAACAAAATCCATCAAGTCATTGCTGCTACACACTGCTGATATGAGGTCCAGCAGCTGTCTGGTTCCTAGTTTAGATATTTAAGACTGTACTTGTTCTTGTCAATCAAAGAGGAAATATTTGTAGCACATACTGCAGCCAGCCCCTTTATGTAGGGTATGAAAATGTCCTTCCATGCATATTGGAATGATCAGATACCATTCCATGTGCTATCTTTCAGATGGTCTGTTTAGGGTACAGGTAGAAGTACAAGCCTGACTAATTATTTTATTTTTTAATGGCACCACATTTGATCACCTGCAGTAGAAAAAGAGCAATATGGACATATGATCCAGCTCTGTGGGCTTTAAATGGGGAGGTGATGGAAGTTTGTGTATCTGAAGGGTTTACAGTAAAACGAATGTGGTCTAAATTGATATATAAATAGTAGGTTTGGCACAGAAGAGTGGGGATGAACATAACTGACACGGAGCTGCTGGGAGATGAGGTAATGATCTGAGATTACCAGTGTCTGTTGGAGAACAGCTGTGTTATCTTTCACACCAAAGGTCAAAATCAAATTAAGGGCGTGGCTGCAGTAGGGAGTTGGCCCATTACATTTTTAGCGAAGCTGAAGGAGCCTAAGAAGTTCTCAGTGGCTGCTTCATCAAAATGAGTATTTTTCATCTCCTCCAATTATTGCCTTATCAGTATAGATGACTCTACTTGATAGGAAGCCAGCAAATTCCTTTGAGAGCTCAGAATTGGGCCTGGCTGGCCTGTAGATAAGGATTACTGGGATAGATTGGTTATGTTAAAGAGGCGTTCTGGACTAAAACTAGGCTGCTTATCAAAATTCATATTATGTAATATTCTGTAGCACAGTATTATACCCCCCCACCGTCTTATTGGTTTGATAGGATTCACAATTCTGTATCCTTTTTGTCTTTTCACCCAATAGTGTTCTCTCACTGCAGTATCCACCATGCAGTAGATAAAAACATCTCATCATGGTGATGAAACCCTGACTGCTAGCATAGCCACTTATGTAGAGGCTAACGAACACAGAGGCTATATTTAGCTGCTATTGGGGGGTGGATTGGGTTCGGTGATGCCAAGATTGTAATCAGTAATAATTGAATTTACTCTTTTGTTCAGCTGAATAGGTTTCAGATCAAATATACTGTCACTGCACTTCGGAATTCGATATTATTTAAGGTTCAGTATGGATTATTATATTATTATAGTGTAGACTTTCCAAGTCTTTCTGAAATTTTGTTTGATTCAAAGAACAGAGAACCCGTCTCAGCAGGGTCTCAGGGCAGCTAGCAGATGGCTGGTTTAGCCAGTCTGTCTGCCGCCTGGCCTTGGCTTTGGTTTGTCAATGACGGACTATATAAGGGACTACATGATATGTTACAAGAAATGAGAGCAGAACTCTCCTGTGGGTACTCGCTCAAAAGAGGAGCCTGTCCTGGAAGGTAGACCAATTGTTCGTAAAAGCCCATCTTGTTTCCTGAGCACCTCTTCACCAGCCAGCAGCTCAGCGTTTATGAGCTGCTGTAGACTTCATCATTGTGCTGTGTTGGAATGGGGCCAGAACATATTACTGCCTGAGACATCGTGTGGGCTAATTTACACCCCTCTTTAGTAGTGCTTCTGGTGACATGAATAACTGCCCTAGAAAACCTGCAGTTAGCTAATGGCTTCTGGAGACCAGAAATAAGAGGCTGTTTTCCTGTGTTATTACAGTCACCTGTAACCAAAGCGCTTCCAACAGGGTCTTACTGTTATCCCTTTTCCACCAACGTCGAATGGTCTCCGTTGCGGGTCACATACCTAATTTTTAACCGTTCGGAAACTTAGAAGTTAGCTGGAACCAAAGAGTAGTAGGTTTATTGACACATTACTGTGACTACTGTGATCTATAGCGTCAGTTGATGAGGACAGAAAAACCAGCAATGGCAACACCCAGTTTTCTGCTGGAGAACCTCTTTGCCTCTTGCTTTTGGAGAACGTGCTTGCTTTCTGGATATAAACACGTCCACTTACCAAAAGCCACCCCCCCACTCCGCTGCCAAGTTGAAAACACATGCTTGTTGAAAATGTCTATGTATGCTATAGCATTAACATTACCCTCCACCAATCCCAGATTCATCCATCTGACTGTCAGTTGGAGAACCCTGATTTATCACTCCAGAGAAGATGTTTTAGCTGTTCTAGAGTCCGCTGGTGCCGCGCTTCAAACCACTCCAGCTGACACCTGGCATTGTGCATAGTGATCTTAGGCTTGTGTGTCACTGCTCAGCCATTAAAACCAATTTCGTGCAGTTCCTGACGCAGCATATGACCATCACTAAGCCATACAGTTCAACCTGTTCTACTGACGTAGGCTGTATTCGAAATGGCATGTATGCAACTAAATTCTAAATGTATAGTGCACTGAAGATAGCTGGATGGTGTACTGCTCCAGTCAGATCCTCTAATTTACAGCGGGACTGCATCCCATCATGCACAGCTCTTGGTCTGCTTTAGCCAGAGAAAATAGTGGCAGGTAACACTGGGGAGTAAAACCAACTCAATAATGAGGAGGGATGTCCACATACTTTTGACAATACATATATGTGATCTGATTATTTGGTAATCCATCCGTATCTTCAGCTGTATCTCTCTATCTGACAGTGTAGCATTACTGGAACAAGTCTAAGATCTTCCTCTCTCTCTCTTTCTGCCAACCCACAGGCTTTTGCTGTTGGAGGCCTAGGCTCCATCGTTCGAGTTATGACATCCAGAAAGACTGTATGACAGCCCGGCAAATCCTGACACGATCCGCAAAGCGGCTGAGGACGACTGGCTTTCTTACCGAAGGGAAAAACTTGTCAACGATTGTTCCTTGGCTGGAGAAGAAACCTGTGAACTATTTAAGAGCTGGTTGAACGTGGATGTGCTAAAACAAGCAGAGCTTTTCTTTTTCGTGTGTGGATACGGTAATGTGAAAGTGCTATTACTGGGGATTACTGGGAGAGGTTATTTACATAAAAGCTACAATAAATTATTTGAAAAAGAGTAAGTAGAAATGGGCTTAACGGTGTGCAGACGGATACAGTAAGCTCGGGTAAGATCAGTTCTGCACCTGGATGGATCACTACTGCAGGGATACCACACTGTTTATATATATATGCTGTAGATCCATTAGTAGGTGAACGACAGGAAGCACAGTCAGTGGATGAGTGTGTGTGTGTGAACCATGGCATAGTGCGAGTGTGTGTGTGTGGGTGTGTGTGTGTGTGTGCGTGCGCGTGTGTGTGAACCATGGCATAGTGTGAGTGTGTGTGAATCATGGCATAGTGTGAATGTGTGTGTGTGTGTGTGTGTGTGTGTGTGTGTGTGTGTGTGAGTGTGAGAGAACCATGGCATAGTGTGTGTGTGTGTGTGTGTGTGTTTGTGTGAACCATGGCATAGTGTGAGTGTGTGTGAACCACGGCATAGTGTGACTGTGTGTGTGTGTGTGTGAGAACCATGGCATAGTGTGTGTGTGTGTGTGTGTGTGTGTGTGTGTGTGTGTGTGTGTGTGTGTGTGTGTGTGAATCATGGCATAGTGTGTGTGTGTGTGTGTGTGTGTGTGTGAATCATGGCATAGTGTGTGTGTGTGTGTGTGTGTGTGTGTGTGTGTATGTGAATCATGGCATAGTGTGTGTGTGTGTGTGTGTGTGTGCGCGTGTGTGTGAACCATGGCATAGTGTGTGTGTGTGTGAATCATGGCATAGTGCGAGTGTGTGTGTGTGTGTGTGTGTGTGTTTGTGTGAACCATGGCATAGTGTGAGTGTGTGTGTGTGTGTGTGAACCACGGCATAGTGTGACTGTGTGTGTGTGTGTGTGTGTGTGTGTGTGTGTGTGTGAACCATGGCATTGTGTGTGTGTGTGTGTGTGTGTGTGTGTGTGTGTGTGTGTGAACCATGGCATAGTGTGAGTGTGTGTGTGTGTGTGTGTGTGTGTGTGTGTGTGTGTGTGTGTGTGTGTGTGTGTGTGTGTGTGTGAACCATGGCATAGTGTGAGTGTGTGTGTGTGTGTGTGTGTGTGTGTGTGTGTGAACCATGGCATTGTGTGTGTGTGTGTGTGTGTGTGTGTGTGTGTGTGTGTGTGTGTGTGTGAACCATGGCATTGTGTGTGAGTGTGAGTGTGAGAGTGTGAGTGTGAGAGTGTGAGTGTGAGAGTGTGTCTGTGTGTGACTGTGTGTGTTTGGTTGTGCTGCATGAAAGTGGTGCGGAATTCAGATTTATTCATTACATCTCATTTGCTTCTTGGTCCTCTAACTCTTTGTACAGAGAGCTCTTGTAGTTATGAGTGCCCTCCGGTTCAAAGAGAGGAGGCACACCAAAAGAGGAAGAGGAAGATCACTGTGAAGTGCCTGCTGCAATAAAGATATTGGATCTATCTCATGTGGTCAGAACAATCATTTGCTCCTGTTTTTTTGTCTGTCGTCTTTTCCTTTGTGTTCACGACGTTTCGGGTTGGTTTGGTGTGTCAGAACAAAACCTTGTACCTCCATTGTCAAAATTGGGTCCCTTACATTGTGTGTATATTTCACGATGATTGGCCCCACAGCACTTCCTGAGTCTGGTTCCCTTGGCCCCACAGCACTTCCCGAGTCTGGTTCCCTTGGTCCGCTACTGGGATGTTTTTCCCCTCTTCTGGAAGACAAGGTTTTGTTCCAACCGCACTGATGGACGTATTACAGACTGTAGTCTGTCTGTCTGTCTGCATACATTGTTTGCCCTTTGAGACCCTGTTCTATGGTCAGGAACCCTACAGGACCACCACACAGCTGGTATTATGTGGCTGGTGGATCATTCTCAGCACTACAGTGACACTGATGTGCTGGTGTGTGTGTGGATAAGATACAGCAGTGCTGCTGGAGTGTTTAAACATTCACTGTCCACTCTATAAGGCACACCCAGCCTGCTGGTCCACCTTGTAGATGTAAAGTCGGAGATAACAGCTCGTTTGTTTATGTTGGTCATCCCCTAGTCCTTCATCAGTGGCCACAGGACACTGTTGGCTGGATAGTTCTGGTTGGTGGACGAATCTCAGGCCAGCAGTGACACTGAGGTGTTTAAACACTCCAGCAGCATTACTGTGTCCGATCCACTCACACATGCTGTCAGTGTCACTGCAGTGCTGAGAATGATCCACCACCTGAATAATACCGGCTCTGTGGGGGTCCTCACATTGAAGAACACAATAAAAGTGGGCTAACAAAGTAAGCAGAGGAACAGATGGACTACCGTCTAATCAGATGCACAGTGAATATAGAAATGAGGAGGTGGCTATGGCGCGCGTGTGTTAATGTGTATATACACACACTATGTTCTGTAAAGTGTTTTTGATGGAAACGAATTCATGCCAAATTGAAAAGCAATCCCTCCAGTACAGATATACACATGACATTCCTTCTCCATAGGGACATGCAGAAATGGAAAACAAACCCTATATGTTGTTTTCACATCGCTTGACCTCTTTACTCAAAAACAATGCATGAGCATTTGCATAAATATTGAAATGCTGAATTGATGTCAGAGTTTAACTGACACCTTAAAATGTTGTTTTCCATTGAGCAGTGCTTTAAAAAATGTCAAGTCAGTGTAATGGACCGTTTACTTTTCATTTTGCCATGTTTTCCAGACGTTACCGTAAATGCCATCTTTCATGTGCATTGCATTTCCCTGTTCTGGCTCCATTTTAAAGAGGAAAATGGATTTGAGGGACACAAAAGAGTTGAGGAAACGTGAAAACAACGTCATAAAGGTTTTGGTTTTTCATTTCAGCATGTATTTTATATGCCAATTTGGAGACATAATGGCATTTGTGCATTGCCTTCACATTTTTCCACTGTAGTGATCAAAACTCCTCTCACAAAATGTACCTGCACTCATGTTGGTCATTAAGTGGACTATAACTAATTTCACTGAATTAATTATTTTTATTTTATGCAAAAAAATAGGTATTATTTCTACTGATGGTGATCTGATTTCTTTCAATTTTAAAGAGAGACATTTTTGAACATGTTTTAAATTGTGTGAGGTTAATTACCAGATATTTCATCCACAGTATATACTTAAAATCTTCAGAAATTCAACTGCACCCAAAAGAAATACTCAAGCTGCATGGGATGGATTATCACGGACACCATCAGGAACCTCTGCATCTCCATGCCGAGACGTCTGGCATGTTGCGTTCAGCAGAAGTAGTGAGAGACACAACCTCTGTATGTGTAGCTCAGTATATATTGCCCATATTAGTATATTTATCTTCATTCATGTGTGAAAAGAGGCCCCAGATAAGATGGTGATGATCAGCTAAAAGGAATGTTTGTATTTGGGTGTGCCAAAGACCATCGTGTGAAGGAAGTAGCTGGATTTGCAGGTGTTAATGAAAGGTGCCTTTTTCAGTGCTGGCTAGAGCCCGACATTACTCAGGAGAAAGGGTCTCCTTCACCAGGCTTCTTTTGGGAGAGCTTCCTTTTTCAACTTTCATGAAGGTTCTGACGTTCACTGGTGTTGTATTATTTGGCGTTTCGTATTACACTCGAGCACAAAAGTGCAAACAATTCTAGGCTTTATGAACACGTCATAAATCTGGTGTAGCCTATTTCTTAGGAAATTCTAGATAAAAAAGTAAGATAGTGGAGATATGTTTTATTTTCTGTAGGACTGACTCCACTGCAACACAAACGAAATCTGAATAATATGAGTGGTATGCTAGTAGAGATTATTTGCCACTCTTATTTTATATATATATATATATATATATACACACAGGGGTTGGACAATGAAACTGAAACACCTGTCATTTTAGTGTGGGAGGTCTCATGGCTAAATTGGACCAGCCTGGTGGCCAATCTTCATTAATTGCACATTGCACCAGTAAGAGCAGAGTGTGAAGGTTCAGTTAGCAGGTAAGAGCACAGTTCTGCTCAAAATACTGCAATGCACACAACATTATGGGTGACATACCAGAGTTCAAAAGAGGACAGATTGTTGGTGCACGTCTTGCTGGCGCATCTGTGACCAAGACAGCAAGTCTTTGTGATGTATCAAGAGCCACGGTATCCAGGGTAATGTCAGCATACCACCAAGAAGGACGAACCTCCACCAGCATCACGTAGTGACCTGGCCACTATCCTGCAAGAAGAATGGCTTAAACTCCCTCTGACCACTGTGCAGGACTTGTATATGTCATTCCCAAGACCAACTGACGCTGTATTGGCCGCAAAAGGAGGCCCTACACCATACTAATAAATGATTGTGGTCTAAAACCAGGTGTTTCAGTTTCATTGTCCAACCCCTGTATATATATATATATATATATATGTGTGTGTGTGTGTGTGTGTGTATGTATGTATATGTACCACTTAAGTCATAGTTTAAAATGATCCAGCGTATACATGGTTTTATAGGCATACAAGTTTCAACAGTCACAGGTTCCATTTAAACCTGTGGGTGTTGGGTGTGTATATTATTATTATTATTTGTAAACTTTTGTTTAGAGCCAATTTAGGGTGATTTCATTATCATTAGAGCCAGACACAATGGTGTGACAAACTATCTGATGCTATTCCTAAATAATAAACAATAAAGAAACGTTTCTGCAGGTCAGTCATACTTGCCAATAAATGGCACACACATTTTGCCTGGGTATGTGAACTTATGACCAGAACTGTGCATGAAGTACATGAGCTGTACATATTGCACAGTACTGTATATACTCTGCACACCTAGAGGGAATTTAGCATCTCCAACTAACCTAACTGTTTGTCTGTGGACTGTGGGGGAAAAAACCCACACACACGTGGAGAGCATGCAACACAAGTCAATCACACATCAGAAATTAAACAAAACAAAATTTAATATTCTTAAATAGCATTCTGTAAAACATAACAAAAAAGCTTGCATGTTTTGATATTGTTTTTTTTTTTCCTTGTTCTTTTTTCCCCTTCGGAATAACATCAAGTATAATTTGGCAACAGACAGACAAGAACATAAGGCAGTGGAGGAGAACTCCAGATTTCTGCACAATTTGGTGAACTGTTCCTGTTCAAACACGTTTGATCCAACTCATCAGACAACTGCCAGATGTAGTGAAGGTGTTGGAGCAGGGAAGATACCAGTGTGTGCTTTACTGCAGCCCTCGGTTCACCACCCCTGCCGTAAGCCATTAAAAACACAAGACAGTCGGAGAATGCATTAAATTCAACTGGAAACTCTAGAACCCCTTAACTTATAAAGAAAGAGTATTCTGACCATTACTTTTAAAATCGTTCCTCCCACAATAGCAGGAACTGCTAAGAAAGAAATGGAGGGGGAAAAAAAACCCGTTCCCAACAAGCAACCGCTCGGATCCGTCCCATCGAACCACATTTACAGAGGAAAGAAAAAACAGCTCCACTTCATTTCACTCCTTCAGGTCACTGGACGTTGAGAACGTTAAATAAAAAAGGAGGGCTCAATAGGTAGTTATCCTTAGTGAACAACACACTGCAGGAATGAATCATGTCCAAAAATAATAAAAGTCGATTAGCCCAGTTCAGCATTCAGGTGTTCCGTGTTCCCCCCATTCAGGGGGCTGTGCTTCTAGTCAGTACTTAACCCTGTGCGTTTCCTGAAAGGAATACACCAGCGTTTGTTAACCTAGGCCCTGTGTCGTGCATCCATGCAATTTGGTTGATAATTTGGTTGATCTGGTTGACCCTTCTCCTGCTGGCCGTCTCCCCTTTCCCAAGTATCATATCATTACTGTGCCTCATAATTACTCTGCATACTGACGTGGATGCAGCGGACGCAAAGACTAGCTTAACCAGTACTGGAATGCTTCTCATTCACTAAGTGCTACACTGAGTTCTATACAGTTGTAAGGACAGGACTATACAGACGTCCATCACAGAAATTCCTACAACCCCACCGATACATCCACAGTAAAACGAAACGCAAAATAAGGCATTTGAAAGACCGGGAAACGGAAACACCCTCCATCTGTTTCCCTCCACCTTGCTCTCTAACCCATGATCAAAACCGTGACCAAAAGGACAAATGAGACTGTGAAAACATGTTACATGTCGCATTGTTAAAGTGGGCAGTGGAATGTTTAAGTGAAGGTAGGGAGCTGGTTCTATTTGGCAGTGATTAAGAGAGATGAGTATGTCACTAAATCTCCCGACCCTTGTCCCATGTACTCCGGGCTAGTAGACTTTGGACCTATAGTGTGTGACGAATTAAGTGCTCAACATGCTAAACCATCACAGCTGCTCAGCTGCAAGCGTTCGCGCGAATTGTGCATGACTTACTTTGGAAGACATATATCTTTTTTTTGTGTCAAACACGTTTTCAATCATTTATTATTTAAGCCCCTTTTCCTGAAGCCTGCATCACAAGCAGCTCAGGCAGTTGGCATAAGGTCTGCATTATTCCTCCGCTGGCCTAAACGAATGGCAAAATTACATGGCGCTACAGCCTGTAGACTTTATTGGTGTACGTGCACATCAAGTCCACAATTCTCCAAGTCCAAAGAAAACAGGATTGGGCATAAGTCTTTCACCCTAGCTGAAAATAAACTGACTGTGTTTAAATGATTGGGAAAGATTTATAGACCGTTGATGTGAAAAGCACTGAATCTGAATCAGTGCATCCAGAAAGAATGAAACATTGTTAAAGCACGTACGACAGATAAGAGGTGTTGTTTTAAAAAAGCTTTCAGATTACGGTAGTTCGGCTCAAAAGGCTTCTAAATGCTGAATGGTCTGAAAGGTAGAAGATATAGCCATAGTTGTTGGCCCCTTGTGCTTCTTTACACTAAGAATATGGTGGTCCCGCATGTTTGGCTAAAATCAAAACCTGTAGCTCCACCCTCTAACAGCATGGAACTGGGTCAGTTTAGAAGTCTGTGAAATTAGAGCCATGTTTGGCTGAAAACTGTTAATAGGTTGATATCACATTATTATGACCACCTAATAATCTTAATATCCAGAGTAACCACCGTGTGCAGCACAGACAGCAGCTAGACGGGCTGAGAGTGACTCTCTGAGAGTGACTGAGAAAGGTCCTGGTAGGTTGTCATGCTGACTGCAGTGGGGGGAGGACCCATAGAGCGAACACAACAATCGAGGTTGTCCCACAGATGCTCAATAAGGTTCAGGTTTGGGGAATTAGGGGGCTAGGGCAGCACTTGGAAGTCTTGGTCATGCTCCTCCAACCAGTGTTGGAGGTTTCTAGCCGTATGACGTCGCAAGATCCCATCCGCCCCAGGGAAGACAATCAGCATGTACAAGTGTACATGATCTGCAGGGAGTGCCTTCCACATGGATGAATGGGCCCAGAGAATGCCACAAAAGCGTGACTTCCTTTATGAGCTATATGCTGTTGCTGTCAAAAGTAGGAAGTGGCCATAATAATGTGACTCAACTGTGGATGAACCCCTGTTAGAGAAGCGTCTTTTGTAAAAGCTCACATAGCCCTGTCTGCCATTACTTGTGCTGAACATGGCTCATGGCTGCCTGTGCTCAGAGTGAATGTGCGGTTTTGTTTTACAGAGAGCAAATTTCAACAGGAATTTACCACACAAGAGGATCGTAACAGACTGCAGTGAGTCGTGTCAGACATGCCTCTTGACCAACAGCACATCAAACAACATCAGGTCAAACTTGAGTACAGTAAAGTGCAAGGCTAATCATCATGGTCATTATCATCATCATCATCATCATCAACATTAACATCATCAACATTAATCATGAATTAAGTAATTAAATAAAATAATGACTGTGTCACTTTCTATGAAATTGGTTGTTATCCTTGTCTATGTGAAAGGAAGATTTTAAAAGAGGAGAATAAAGGGCAGTCCCCCACCCCAACCCCCCCAAGCTATATTCGCAGTTTGTTCTTGGAATGTACGCTGGCTGCACTTGGTCAAATACCTCTAAGGGGGCACGACTGGACAGCGACCTGGTCCATTCATAAACATTGCACAGACCGTCTCAGTTAGCATGCAGAGGGTCACCTTTTCACAGGGCATCTATGGCAAAAACAAGTCAGACGGACACACCTCTGTGCATCACATTTTGTTCTTTTGATAACTATACATTTATATATATATGTATATATTTACAATCCATTCTGTATACCTATGTATAGGAATGACAGCTTGTACATCTCAGCAACGTTATAAAAAGTGAGTTTCAGCTATAGGTGTCCACCACACATATGGAATTAGACATCAGGTTATGACATCAGCTGCGTAGGTATGGGCTGACCACACTACTGAGACATGCTAAAAAGAATCTCGTGGAAAAAAACGCGGGTAAAATCCGAGATTCCTTTGTCGTCGTCGTTTTAAACATAGAAAAACCAAGTCGTTAATTGGTTAAAATGCTAAGACGGTCCAAAAGAGGTGTACCACTTTAAATCGGCTTCAAAAGGCTGAACTCGAGTTCACAGAACACACGACGCAAAACACATGTCAATAGTAAAAAGACATACAAACAAAAACGAACAAAAAGGCAAGACGTGTAGAAGACAACTGAACGTCGAAGCAAACAATTGCACATGCAGTTCACGCTCTATAGACAGGCTATGTAAACGTTGCAGAGGCAAAGGCTTAAATCGGAGAAAGCACAAAACAAAGTGCCCTTCTCCTGAAAAACAAACCAAAATTACAACGGGGTACGCTGCAAGTCTCCTCAGAAATCTCTGGAAGAATCTGACTGATTAAGAACCAGGCAGTATTTCCCACTCCTTCACCGACCTCAGCTGGCCCACATTATATGTTCTCCAAAGTCCCTTTCTGACTATGACGGCCGGCCTCACGGGTGCTTATATCCGTGTGACGGCATTGCACAGTAAAACATGCACAAATAAATCAGTGTGCAATCTTTTTCTGCTGGGAGCTGTTGTTTGTAGCTCTTTTCAAATCTTAAAAAATATAAATGAAGATGGCAAATCTGTAAATACCCGACCACAAAGATGGAGACATTTCACTTGTTCAATTGTTAAAAACTATCTAGATCTAAATATATAGAGGGTAAATTAAACCACCAGCAAGTTCTTTAGGGAGGACCTACCTATGAGATCTGTTTTGTGTGTGTGTGGGTATGTGTGTGCATGTGTGTGTCTAAGCCTGTATCATAGCACAGTGCCAGGATGCCACCAAGTGGTCAATAGTTATCCAACATGCTGTCACTGAAAAGGTTCTGCACGTCAAGCATGGCAGCCAGCTCTAGTATGTGTTTCTGTAGAAGGCTGTTCTCCACCATCTCCTGTTTCGGCAGCTGAGGGTAGGATTCTGGAAAACTCCGTGCTTCCTGCACCAGAGATTAAAGACAAGGGACAGGTATAAAGTGCTAACCAAGTTTCCGAGCACACTAAGAAAATGCATTTCAACAATATATGCATTCCATAATAAATCAAATCTGAATATTTCAGACCTTTTACATTGTTATGAATACAAAATGAAAACATGTTTTACCATTACAGCATTGCACACAGTGAGCGCTTACAAATGCACACACCACATTTCAATACCAAATTAAGCATATTCAAATAAGTATTCCTCTTACCCTGAAGAGCTTATGAAGTCGGAGAGTGGCACAGCAGAATACGAACCGGATCATCAGCAATCTCAAAAATTCATCCCCATAAAACTGCAGGAAGGCCTGGTCTAGGAGCCAAGCACAACATAAACACCATTTCAATTAGGCTGAGTGATTGACAGATTGACAGAATAGCCATTTATGTACTCCATTCAATACTCCATTGCAACAACCATTGCTTAATCTTTGCCTCCCATGAAACACATCATTATTTACTATGTACAAAAGTTTCAATGTTTTTCCGTACTTTAAAGGGAACTTAAAACCAGCTTATTTATTATTAATATTAAAAAGCCCTGGAAAGTTGTAGAGTTCCATGGAAAAATACATGTGAAATATGTGTCTACATATCATTAATGCAGATGTACAACCATTACACATTAAAGGTGCCATTAAATGGAAAACTGTACTTGCACTGTCAGACAAAATTGTCATTTCAAAATTTTACATAAAAACCTTGACTCCTTAATATTTACACCTCTAAAATTAATCCTCAATGGAGCAAAAGCAACAAATCTGATGGACTATAAGGAAAAATGTTTAAGGAACCCAACAGTATATGTCCCCTGAGCTGACCTTTGAACAAGGCTGAGTCTGGCTTCCTATTCGCCAGCTTCTAAATCAAATGTTCCATTCCACATTAAATGCTACAGCTTGTACAGGTGCCAGAACGTAAATGTGCCATTATTTAAGATGGAAAAATTCACAAAACAAACTAATCTTTAATGAACACACCTTTAACAGAATTCAGAACAACTTTTATAATTAGAGAAACAAGCAGCGCCCTATAACAATGACTACAAGTTAATAACAAAGCTGAAAGCCGTAGCTACCGATGGCTCGAGAGCTGGTGAGCATCTGGCCGATGTCATGGGAAACTTTCCCCAGGAACTCCTGAGCCTTGTCCCACAATCCCTGGTGCATGCTGGTCAGCCCACAGACAGACAAGAAGCCCATGAGGGGGTTGTAGAGGAAGAGAGTAAAGAGACTCCCATGCTGAGACTGGTCTGCAATAAAAGATAGGAAGAACACCAAAGCAATAAGGATCAATTTATCATTTCCACAGCTCAATTTAATTAGTTAATCATCATAATATTATTCAATTCAATCAATTAGTTACAAACACCCACTGATGCATCAGTTCTGCTAGAATGTATCTCACTGTACTCTATTCCTAACCACATTTTCAGATGTGCTACTGCTTAAAGGCCATATCATCTCTGTCCAAAGAACAACATGCATCTCCAAAATGGTAACTTTACAGAAGGAGTTTTAATGCAGGCTGATGCTAAAGATTGAATTCCAGGTGATTTTGGACCACATGTATTTGTCCATTCATTATGAGATTATCACACAATCTAAAGGGCAATTGGCATCTTTAATGTATGTTAAAAATAAAAATCGACAGAAATTAAGATATGTGTTAAAGGATTGGTGATATGTAGCAGTATGTGTAGCAGAAACAAAACACTGAGTAGTTAATCGGAGAAGAACCTTGCATGCTCTTCGGATAAACGGTAGGAGAAAGCAGGCACACCAGTGGCTGGCCAAATAGATTGGAGAAATTCTACAGAGAGACAAACACAAGGACTAATAATTAAACTTACAATATGAAATACCATTACAACCATAAACATAAACTGCAGAAGTGATGTTTTTAAAAAAGCGTCACAAGGGGGCACTACACTACAGATGACAGTAGTTGGTACTCAATGAAAGACTGAGGCAATTCAGAATTCTCAATTGTATTTAAAAATATATATTTACAATTAGAAATTATTAAGATTCATATTAATGAATAAACATTGTTAAAAATGTATGTGTGTGTGTGTGTGTGTGTGTGTATGTATGTATATGTGTGCATGTATGCGTGTATGTATGTATGTATGTGTGTGTGTGTGTGTGTGTGTGTGTGTGTGTGTGTGTGTGTATGTATGTATGTATGTATGTATGTATGTATGTATGTATGTATATATGTGTGTGTGTGTGTGTGTGTGTATGTATGTATGTATATTTGTGTGTGTGTGTGTGTATGTATGTATGTATGTATGTATGTATGTGTGTATGTATGTATGTATGTATGTATGTATGTGTGTGTGTGTGTGTGTATGTATGTATGTATATTTGTGTGTGTGTGTGTGTGTATGTATGTATGTATGTATGTGTGTATGTATGTATGTATGTATGTATGTGTGTGTGTGTGTGTGTGTGTGTGTGTGTGTGTGTGTGTGTGTGTATGTATGTATGTATGTATGTATGTATGTATGTGTGTGTGTATGTATGTATGTATGTATGTATGTGTATATGTGTGTGTGTGTATGTATGTATGTATGTATGTATGTGTGTGTGTATGTATGTATGTATGTATATATGTATGTGTGTGTGTATGTATGTATGTATGTATGTATGTGTATGTGTGTATGTATGTATGTATGTATGTATGTATGTATGTATGTATGTGTGTATGTTTACCTTGTATGCTGTGCTGTTAGATGAATCTACAACGATAAAGAGTGGTTTCCTGGTAAAGGGAAACAGGTCTCCTGGGTGAAGGCTGGCACACACAAACACACAAAAACGTAAAAGAGATTTTTAAGAGACACAGTTCATACGCAATATGCCAGTCTGGATTTCTAACCAAAATAGTCATAATCCATTTTACATGATGTTACATTCTCTTCATCCTTTCCAATTAAATATGCTGCTGTATTAACCTGCTGTTCTGATTAGCTGCCCTTAATTGTACCTTGTTCAAGATGGCACAAAATGCAGAGATCCTATGGGACATTGGAACACATAAGCTTCAGTGGCTCCTTTCAGATGCCTAGATCCATTGGAAGGCTGCGACCCCAGCAATCGGCAACAATACAAGGTTTTAAGGGGACCTCCTATGCTTTTCTACCTTTTCTCTTTCCTTAAGTGTCTTATGTAGCTTTTGTGTCTGCAAAGTTGTAAAGCTCAAAGTACTCGCCAGAGGGGGAAACTCTCTCCCACAGAAACCACTTTTCTCAGCTGCCTGAAATACCGCAACTACATTCCAGACCTTTCCCCTGTAACATCATCTCGTAACACAGTCCTTATTGTTCCTAAGGCACCAAGCCTGGCACACCATCACACAACACACAGATATAACAGTCAAATCTTATCACTCCTGCTCCTAGCTTATGGATCGGGTCTACGAACTGGTTCCACCTGACGTTCTGGATCGGACTCAAATGGATACGGCAGAACCAATACCTTTGTAAGGAATGTGATAGCAGTGTGGAGGCAGAACTTTTAGCAGGATGTTTTTGGCGGTTGGCCAATCAGAACAGAGTGGGTGAGCTGACCAATCAGAGCACACTGGGCTTAAAAACAGGGTTTAAAAGAGTGTTCAGACAGAGGGTGCATGACAGGTGTACAGTAAAAACTGGGAAAACTGAAGCATGTAAATCATTTCAGCAGACCCCAAACATAAAATTTAAAATGAGAATAAATATGTCCTCTTTATTCATTATGGCGTCTTCTGGTGAACTACAGGATGTGGACTTTGACTCTATTTATCATCATCATGTAATGGTCATTCACAAATGTAAGACTCTGGCGCTAATTTGTTTTAGCAACTTTAAGATTTTACAGAGCTAAATGGTGATAGAGTGGAGTGAAATCCTCAAACCCTTGAAACTGAGCGATCTTCATGTTAGAGGCTTGTTTTAATATGAAACAAGCATCTAAAAATCAGCGCTTTATCTGTGGAATTTTTCGGTGTTACTGATAAACAGTACATCAAACGCTTATACCAAAATGTGCTTCTCCATGTTTTTAATCCAATATTTACAGCTCAAGAGAATAAGGATGGTCTTTACCAATGCATCTCTTTCTGTGCCTGGTTTCTCTTCTGCACTGTTTCGCCGTTCACCACGTCACGGTTAGTATTGGTCAGAACTCCTCCAAAGTCATAAGGTCCTGGGGCAAACCACAGTATAAATACAAGTTAACCAAGCATGCATAATCGCTTGTCCTTCACAGCCATGCAACTGTTCCATAGAGCATGTTCATTTCAGAGGAGCATCTTAAGTGTTTTTGGGTCACACTGCAGAGGAGGACCTCTACAAGCACTATAATTAATCAGCAGGACCTTCACAGACAGTCACCTCCTAAGCATAAGCCAGAAAGCTTTGGTAGTCAGAAGTTGATTAAGTGAACAAGTGTGTGTGTGTGAGTGAACGTGTGTGTGTGTGTGTGTGTGTGTGTGTAGTGAGTGAAAGAGAACAAGAGAGACAGGCAATAGCCTGTAGTTGAATATGATATGCATAGTTTGAACAACAACAGCAGCAACAACGATGACTATTATTATTACTGAAATCATACTGAGATCATTTAAGTGTGTATCTGTGCTTGGCTGAACATCAATCTATTAAAAAACTAAACAACTGAAAAATAAATTTGTTGTGCTTTACAGAATGCTCTACAAACACCAGGAAGAACATACCTTCAAATTCTGAACGTCCAGTGGGAAAAACCCCTGTAGCAGACAGATACACCAGCAGCACGCTATTGGCTGGCAGCTCCTGTTATTTAACCAAAAAATGCCCAGTTAGAGACGGATGTCAAATCACAAAAAATCCACCTAAATAACCATGAAGAACATGAAAGTGCTGAGAGCTAGAGAGCACCAACATGTGTTTGCTTTCTGACACTCAATTAAACTTACATTTAAGTCATTTAAAGTTTGGGAAAAATAGTAACTGTATTTTATTTTGGGTATTTTTGATTAAACTGAATGTATGAGGAGAAACTGCAGAGCATATTGGGACAGAAGGAGACAAAGTGGTGGCGGTATACTTCCATCAAGCTTAGGCCTACTGTCTTTTAGCACGGGCCCTCTTTGAGATGACTGTATAAACTGTACTAGTAACTAAAAACACCAACACAAAAACTAAAATTTAGTTTATGATTATTAATAATAAAATCTTATAAATACAGGGGTTCCATTTTAAATGCTAGTTTTACAGATAGACTGAAAGCAGACATACATATTAAACTTGTTTTTTTTATATAGATAGTGTTGGTTGTGGTATAACAGGGATGTGACTAGTTCCAAGTTTTTCGTATCTCATTCAGTTTCTACTGTTCTAATTGTTTAGTTCATCCATGAATTTGATGTCCATATGTAAAAAGCAGTCTCTCTTTCCCCCCATATTTGCACGTCACATTTTGACCAAAACATTGCTACGGTCAGAACAGAACTTCATATCTCCTTTTCCAGCTTAAGACATAGATTGAAAATGCCTGATGCCCTTTACATCGCATGTACATTTAATGATGAAGGACGAGAGTAAGAAAACAATCTGGTTACAGTGACTTACATGAAAAGTGAAATATGCTAACCTCCAGATTACATAAATTTTTTGCACAGTGTAACATAAACATTAAGTAATTTAAGTCAAATGCAAAGTTAGGCTATCAGTGCCAAGTGCACTGCTTTGCTACCAACAGATAAACACTATGCAAAACAAATTACTGTTGTTCTGACAACAATACCACAAAATACAATACAGGAATACAGTTAGATAGCAAGGTTTCATGTCACATGAACACCAAATTAGAGGCACTTTAGTTACACTCCGCATATGGTAATAATGACTGAAAGTGCAAAGCTCAATGTAGATTATTACTCCTAGAGATAAACACACTGATAAAGACGCAGTGCCGTCAGAAGCTTGTGTGTACAAACATGCAGCATGGAGTTACCATAGACAAAGAAAAGAAATATGTTAGGCACATATGCATTCAACTACTCTCTGCTTTTCCCACTTGTGGGGAGGTGCTATTCTCTGAGAGAGAGAGATCTAGTAACACGGTAACACCTCTTTAGTGTGCCATGCTGCTCCGTACACGCGCCAATGCAAATGAGCCAGCAGTCAAGGCAACAGGCCCGAAATTAGAACATAGTTACACGCTACACTTAGCATCAGCACAGAGCTCTTAGATCAGGGCTGTTATGGGATATGGCCACAAATGACACTGCCATATAGTGTTCCACACAAATCATTAATTAATTGCACCAAAGCAAGTAAGTATAAATGAAAAGAGTCAACATTCTGAGCACACTGCACTTTAACAAAACCTCTATCTCTGTCTTTTTTTTTGCCGAATGATTTTCCTCAAACTCTTGTCGTCTTCTCTTCTTAGACAGCTGGAACGGTACTACTGGTTTGTGCGGTTGTGAGTGAAGGTGGTAGTGCTAGTGCTGTGATATGAAGCTCTGAACTGGCAGTGAATCATTTTAATTCATGATTTTAATTAAAACAAAAAGCGATTTCTGTAGATCAGGATCCAATGAATACAGTAAACTACAATTGGATACAGTGATACGAAACAGGCGCTCTAAATAGGTTACCAAATACAGTCTGGGGGACACAAGACAGTTTCAAGCAAGGTTTAATGCGTGTCTGATGCAGATTCTTTCATGGTGATGATACTGTGGCAGCATCTCCCCTACATAGAGGGTAGACAGTGTTTACCTACAGAGGTGCCACCACCCTCAGGTCAGAAAGTTTTAAGACTTTAGCATAAACTGCACACGATTTACACTACCAGTCAAAAGTTTCGACAGAGCTACACATAGGTTTTCCTTATTTTAAGCGTAACGCTTCCATATAAAAGTGAAGACATCAAAGTATAAGAGCACTTGTATAATTATGCGGTCCTCTTTAAAAAACATCAAAATGGAACTTTACAGGAGGATAAAACTTTCAGGGGAGGCTGATAACAAGATATTAAAACCAGTTCTATTGGTCTGTCCATCATGAATATATACTGAACTGAAACAGTAACTAAAGCTAAACTAAACTAAGTGGTGCCAAAAGATATATAGAATATATTGAAAATATAAATATATAATATTTTGATATTTCAAGAATAAATGTTGTATATGAGGATGTTGGTGTTTAATCTTATCAGTTGAAATTGTTAGCTATAAAAGTCTAGGTTGGTTTGTCTAAACTTTTGACTGGTATCATTCACCCTCCCTCGCCATGATGCAGCCCGATAACAAAAGGTGACATGTTGGTTGAAGCTGATCTGTTTCTGATTAGAAAGAGACTGAGGTGATGTGTGAACAAACCCAACCTTGAAGGAGGCAGATAAGAAGGTGTAGAGCTGACTGAAGGTGGGTTTATACAGGAGGTACTTGTGAGGGTTCTCCCGTTTCGCTGGCTTTTCACTGGGCTCCTTCAAAAAAAGTGGAGAAAGACAAAAGCCTAAGAGAGCGAAAGAGGTTGAAATTTATGGCTGGAAAAAGGGAGTAAAAATAAACACTCAACAGTGAGAGAGACAGGGAGGGTGTAAGAGTCTTCTCTTACAAGAGTCCCTGGTTTGGTGGTGGTTTGCGTGGCCAGGTTCAAGGGCTCCCTCTCGAGGGCCTGGAGCATGCGAAACATATCGATGGTCAACTCACTGAACTTTACCTGAACAAAGAGACACAAAAATAGAGTGACATTTTAAAATCATAAATTTTACAGATACAACATGAAGGTAAACACTGTAAGGCACCTGGCACGTGCTTTCCATTCTGACTGTTGTTTTGGTTGCATCCTTTGCAAGCAAAGTATGAATCAGAGTAGGGTTTGAAAGCAATTTCAGCAGTTGAAACTCAACTGAGCTTGAGGGGTTGCATCGTAGCGCTCGAGGAAACAGGACAGGATCGCATAATCCATTTACAGGCCTAAAACCAATGCCCTAAAATCATACTGAATGCCATCTATTGGCTATCCAACAGCTTTGCTCACACACGGACTGTGTTAGCATGGACATGGTTAGCAAAGAGGGACTACTTCTGCATGTATAGCCCAATAAATTACATCTGGGTAGACTATTCCCTATTTGTGTTTTATAGATGCCGCTTACTTTAACCATTGTGTGTAAAAAGTACTGTAGTGCTTTCTTTTGCACTGCCATGCACAAGGATCAATATTTGGTAATAATAGTAATAATAATTAATTTAAGTAATTTCTCTGGAAATTGTTATGCATGTCCCCCTATGATTTAATAGGATTTGTCTTTAATCACAGTTTATTTTAATGGAAAGAAATTAAGACATACAAAAATTGAACTTTTAATCTAAAATCAAAAATTAGGTGTACTAATACAGTAATAAGACACCTCTTACCTTAGGTAGGTAAACATCTTGCCATGATTCTTGCCAGATGCCCATTTATAAGATTTTAGTTGTAAAGTAAAAGGACATTTCTTCATGTCCACCTGGTGTAATTATTATTATAACACCTGTGTATTTCTGACTTTCCACAGATTCCTTTGTTATTTGAGTGCTTCAGAAGATGCTAAGCTATGTAAATTACCTGATTGTTGCAATTGCCAACTATTAGAGCATCAGCCAACGTGAGCTGTCCAACCACCATGCCTGGTTCTAATTGGGGCACGCCCCCCTCCTGTAGCCGATTGGACTTAACCACTACAGTGTTGTCATCATTCAGGATAATGACTGGATCTGCCTGAGGAACCAAACAATTGGTTTATTTAAATAAACAGATACGTTTCAGCAATCCGTTTAAAACACTTTTTCAGATACAGCTTACATCTCATCATCCATAAAACTCACTTCCACAAAAGCAGCAACCTCTTGCAGCACCAGGTTCCACTCTAACTGGTCCTCCGTGTTGAAGCGCTGGGTGTAGTCCTCAATCTCTTCAGAGAGCTCCTGCACACAAAAGAGGAATGGTAAAGGAGTTGTTTCTGTCTCCCGCCCAATGAACACTGGGATAAGCTCCAGCACCCCCCGTGACCAAGAAGGATTAAGTGGTTTGGTAAGTGAGTGAGTGAATGAGTTGTATCCCTCAGTCTCATGTTTTCATGTTTCTGTTCATCAGTGTTCTCTACCAATAGTCAATTCTACAGCATGCATTATGCCAATTTGTTATACAACTATTTGGCATGCCTGTGATGCTCGACCAGTTCTGACTCATATGACACAATAAACAATGACTCCACAATAAACAAGACTACCATCCTGTATGAATACGACCTTCTGCTAAACATGCAAAGGTTTGTTTTTCAGTTTTTCAAAGAAAAATTATATGTGGAAGTTTGCAAAAATAAAATTATTATTGTTATTTTAAAATTAGATCCTCGGTAAGCAGTTTTTATATTTAAATTTAGGTTTAAGGTGCCTGACTGAACAACTGTGGAAGAAAATGGTGTGTGAGGCTTAAAGAGAAAAGAACATCCTGTGATAAACTTGCAGCTCAGGAAAAGTTGCGGTTGTAGTATATTGTCCTGTTTCATATTCCATACAACCACAAAAATGTAATTAGTCTAGTCATAAAGTAGATTCATAAACAGAACTGCAAATGTCACATAAACCTTAATGTCTTACGTAGTGGTCTGTATAGCTGTTTAGTTTAGCCTGACTGTACAGACTGAGCAGATTTTTTTTTTTTCCTGAAACCCAAAGCATTTCTTCTTAATACCTGAAACCTGTGGTGTAGGGGAATACCAATGCTGTGCTGTGGTTTACATAAAACCAACCAATAAATTAACCATGTGTTTTAAGCTAAGGGCAAACGATTTTTACTGTCACTGGGCACAGACCTATTTGTTCAGCAGTTCATGAACTCTATATCTCTTATAGGCTTTAGAAATAAATCTCATGTTGTGTTGCACACAGTCAAAAACATACCTTGACCAGAACTTTAACCAGGTCCATCTTGTTGAGCAGCAAACAAACCACAATAAAGCGAGCATAATACCTCAGCTTCTTCACAACTAACTCAGGCCTGGAGGAGCACATAATGAGAGTGATGGGGAGAGAAGAGAGAATGTAAGAAAGATGAATCATTAAAGAGGATCGAAAGGGAATAAAAGTCAAGAAAAGGAAAGAACAAATTACAGTTTTTTAAAAAGAATTTCCTCATAATTGTTTAGAAACAAGGCAATCTGCATCTTACCTGTCTTCCTTATTCACCTGGTAGTAGTATGAACGTTGGCGAATGGCCGAGTAGAAGGAAAAGGCTTCATTTAAGTAGCTGGTTTCTGAGGTACGGAGGCTAAGGAAAAAGGGAGCATCGGGGAGAAAAATGCATCAGTACATGCTAAGACCAAAGAAAAAAGCTGGGGGCAGTTTGGTAAAAGCGGCCTTACTAGTAATGGTAGTAGAGTTGGCCAATTTTGGATGCCACCTCTCCAATCTGCCACCTCTTGAGGCCATATCGGTTGTCCAGCACCTGTCTGTCCTCCCAATAAGCACACACACACACACGCAGACACACACACACACACACAGACACACACACACACACACACACACACACACACACACACGCAGACACACACACACACACACACACACACACACACAGATCAGCCTCTGAGGACACACCTACTAAAAGTACTGCTTTGAAGTGCAGATATATGCCTCATAGCTGGGACTTGAGCAATATCTATTAAAAGTTTCAAACAGAACTGCGTGACCATTCTTATTGTTTCCTGATATTTCATGAACAGCATTTTCATTGTTAGTGCTATAAAACAGTATTCATTGCTGTACAGGCCATATTTACACACAAATACAGTCTGGTTTTAAAATAAAAAAGGACAATTCTTCATGTCCATCTTATATTTTTTCCAATAAAATGTGTGAATGTAGCATTCCATAAGTAACTCTTGTATACTTTAAGTTGTAGCTTAGCATTATAAAATAAAGTTTTTTTAAAGAGGAACATTTCTTGTGGTTCTTTTGATGTGAAATGTCCATATAAAGGAAAAGCAGTCAGTGTTCTCTAATGGTGTTTAAATTACACATAAAAAAGAAGGGAAAGGAACCTGAAAGCTTTTCTCAAGGCAGCAAACATTTGTTTGTGTTTTTTAACATTTGTAGGCTGACCTGTGCTGTTGCTGAAACTTCCACAACTTTGTGTAGACGTCAAAAGTCCGGCCAAAGTAAGACTGCCACTGCTTGTGTCCATACTGAGGGAGATCTCTGTATTGAGAAAGAGAGCAGGACAAAATTCTCAGTGTGCAAGTGATTACTCTCATCGTCTAAGGAACTCCTGCAACCAGAAGGAAGTGTCAGATTGCAGTGCTATTGGGAAGGAAGATAAAGGTGACCAGGAACAGTAAATTATGATACATTTAGACTGACATGGGCAATATTTATCAGAGTTACACATACAGAAGTAGTGTCTCTCACTATGGCATCAGGCCACCATGTTTGCTAATGCAACATGCCAGATGTCTTAGCGTGGATGTGTATTGGTTCCTAATGGTGTCCTGTGATAATCCATCCCATGCAACTTGAATTCACACAGTTCCTGCAGATGCTGCGGTAAGGGTGGAGGGACCCCAGTCCATCTGGAGGATCTTTGCGCTGACATACTGATTTTGCCCCCACATACTGATTCATTGGTCGTCTCCACCAAGATAAAAGTGGGAGGGCCTGCTGCCATTCTAAGTCACTCCATTACAGTCTGCCACGACACCATTGCAGTCTTTGGTGGCGTTGATGTGGTGTTAAGGGCAGTTGTCGTAAAGGTCTGTGTGCATGTAGTCCTGCAACATGCAGCCGTGCTGGCAGTAACACGATGACTCAAGGAGGGCATCACTGCTCATTGTCCGCAATAGTACAGGGATAAGGCCGGTCCATGCTCACGTTACCTACGCAGCCGAGCGTGAAACTTGAATCATTCGCATGTCCCACTGTCTAGCTGACCTACTAAGTTTCCTTCCTGACAGTTGATTCCTTTTGGGCGCAACTATTGATGAGTGTATTTGGTCAGTGTCATAATCCGTACACTCAATAATTACTCTACAACGTCACCAAGCTAACTGAACTATGAACTATGAGTTTATTTTTTGCATTTTCCCTCTTTGACTACATTATTTGTGAGTACTGGCTTCTTTGCCTTCATGTCTTATTTTCTCAGCTCGTCACAGATAGCGCGTCCTCCCCTTCACCCTGTTAAAAATACTCAGCGGCGCGAAGAGGGCTGTAGCAGATAAATGGGAATTACTTCCCATGGGGCATACTTTATGTTAAAACCAAATAATCTAAAAATAATATATCAAATAATAACTATTAGAAAAAAGAAGCATAGATCAGCAATGCTTGTCATTACTGAAACCAGCACAGGTTGTGTTTTGATGCTTAACCAAGGTTTTGCCCCATCATAGAAAGATCACAACTTTGAATCCTGGTGATGCCATGGCCAAAAAGACTCTAGTGTCACACCTTGGTCCAACAGTCTTTTAAAAGACGGTCATTAATTGGTCTGACACTGATGTCTATTCAAATGGTCAAAATAAGCACAAGTACAAAACAAACTCAAAACAAAGTGACATCTGTACCTGATGGGCTCACTTCTCACTTCTTTCATTTTACATACATCACACATAAGCTAAAACGGACCACAGATTTGGCGCATCGTAGTGGAGTAAACAGTTAAAGCAACACATTACACTTACTGAGTTACTGTACACCAACACGCTACTTACAGTACACTAACACACTACACTTACTGAGTTACTGTACACCAACACGCTACTTACAGTACACTAACACATTACACACTACACAGTACACTAACACATACTGAGTTACTGTACACCAACACACTACTTACAGTACACTAACACACTACACTTACTGAGTTACTGTACACCAACACACTACTTACAGTACACTAACACACTACACTTACTGAGTTACTGTACACCAACACGCTACTTACAGTACACTAACACATTACACTTACTGAGTTACTGTACACCAGCACGCTACTTACAGTACACTAACACATTACACTTACTGAGTTACTGTACACCAACACGCTACTTACAGTACACTAACACATTACACTTACTGAGTTACTGTACACCAGCACGCTACTTACAGTACACTAACACATTACACTTACTGAGTTACTGTACACCAACACGCTACTTACAGTACACTAACACATTACACTTACTGAGTTACTGTACACCAGCACGCTACTTACAGTACACTAACACATTACACTTACTGAGTTACTGTACACCAACACACTACTTACAGTACACTAACACACTACACTTACTGAGTTACTGTACACCAACACACTACTTACAGTACACTAACACATTACACTTACTGAGTTACTGTACACCAACACGCTACTTACAGTACACTAACACATTACACTTACTGAGTTACTGTACACCAACACACTACTTACAGTACACTAACACATTACACTTACTGAGTTACTGTACACCAACACACTACTTACAGTACACTAACACATTACACTTACCGAGTTACTGTACACCAACATACTACTTACAGTACACCAACACATTACACTTACTGAGTTACTGTACAGTACACTAACACATTACACTTACTGAGATACTGTACACCAACACACTACTTACAGTACACCAACACATTACACTTACTGAGTTACTGTACACCAACACACTACTTACAGTACACCAACACATTACACCTACTGAGTTACTGCACACCAACACACTACTTACAGTACACTAACACATTACACTTACTGAGTTACTGTACACCAACACACTACTTACAGTACACTAACACATTACACTTACTGAATTACTGTACACCAACACACTACTTACAGTACACTAACACATTACACTTACTGAGTTACTGTACACAACACACTACTTACAGTACACTAACACATTACACTTACTGAGTTATTGTACACCAACACACTACCTACAGTACACTAACACATTACACCAACACACTACTTACAATACACTAACACATTACACTGAGAGTTACTGTACACCAACACACAACTTACAGTACACTAACACATTACACTTACTGAGTTATTCTTTAACACTGAACATTAATATACTTGTTTAATCTATGAATCCACATACACACCTAAGAGTGAATCATACAGAACACACTAATCTCTTTACAACACAACCCCAGCACTCAGATATATCTTGGATGAATATCCATGAGGCAACCATGCAACTCATAAAAACATGCATTTCCACACTGCAGAGGCGGCAGTATGAGATTTATGCACCACCCTGGTCGCCTTGTGAACCACAAGAGATGACGTTGGGAGGGAGACAGGTGCCCTCGTTAGACAACACTAAATTTCAATCCATGCCCCATACATTTCCCTACCTTGCTCATAGGATTAATACTCGGGAGCTAAGGATGAACCAGAAGAACAGTGTGTGTATGTGTTAACATGTGATATGTCTAAACCTTTTCAGTTTTGTTTTACTTGGAAATGGCCAGTGGCACCATAAAATGATGGTATACTGGCTCATCATTAAATCTAGTTAACAAACATAACGTATTGTATAAATAAATACACTGTCAACTGCTATATATTGTTATGTAACTGTATCTAGTGTTTCTATGGCAGTGTGGTTGATATAGTATAGTGCACAAGCTCTCCCTCTAAAGCGTAGACAGTGGTTTGATTCCCCACCTGGGCATGACCTGTTTTATGCCAATACTGAGTCCCATTGCAACACCACTTTCACCTCCCTCTATAACCGAATTTAAGTCGCTCCAGATAAGAGCATCATGTATTGCTTTGATCCATTATTTAATAATTTGCTGGGCTAAAGCTGTTGTCCACACAGAACTAGTATAAGGACAATGTGAAGATGCTTTTGCCTGAATGGTCAGCGCTCCATGGCAGCTGCTTCCAAGCATCTCAATTTTTGCTAGACAATGTCTTGCTGCTCGCTTTCCCACAATCACTCATGCATTTCCTTTTGGCATTTCTTTGCAACTCCCTGTTATAAGGAAACACAGGGGGGAAAATAGCCCATTAAAATGGCCAAAGTAGTGGACACAAAATAACACACCCTGTATGTGTTTCTGTGCCTTTAAAACTGCTAGGTGTAAATGGCCTCTGTTCTGACGGACTGCTATGTATACTGCCTTGTTCAGAAAGCAGCCCGGGCTGAAACGTTCCTTAAACTTTAAACATGACCAAGTTCTACCTGCCTCAAACTATTTTAATACATTTCTACTAGTCTTCTTTTGTGGTGTATGACATAGGTGACACGTATAGGGTCATTGAGAAACACATATGCATTGAGAAAATAAAAATCCAAGAGCAGAAGGTAAAATGGCAGTTTAACTACAGCTTCACGTCAACTAGGCCCCTGCGTCTTTGAACTGAAAAAGAGGGAAAACTCAAAATAGGTAGTATGTAAGGAAATGAGTCCAAATAATAATAGCAGTATCATTCCTCATCTCTTCAGGGTGCTGATTAGAGTTCAGTGCAGAACTAGGGCAAAAGCTTTAGCTCCAATCTAATTAGCACAGAGAAACAGGGCAGGGGAGAGGACTCAACGCAGCATTCTTACCAATGGCAGACGCTGGCTTTTACATTAGAAACCTTAAGAAATTATTTCTTAAAAAGGCTTAAAAAAAAGAAACAACACTTCTAGAGCCAGTAGAGTGAGAGATGGACTTGCCATAATTACCTTTCTACAGTTTAGATCTACAGTTTATGACTGTGGTGTTTTTTAAACATTGAGTGTGTTTTCTTAATTCCTCAGGCCTAACATGTACAGAAAATGACTATTTGTTCCCATAAACTTTGCTACTGTGGTCAGGACGATGATGCTTCGACACATTCTCTCTTTTCCAGAACATCTGTGATATATTCAGTGCTGAGCAGACTTAAAGTAGCTTTTGGAACTATGAGAACTCTTGAGAAGTTCATAGAACTGTCTGGAATGTTCTGAGAACTTCAGGAAATTCTACAGAATTTTCTAGAACTGTCTGTGACTGTCCAGAAGTACACATAGCTGTACAGCGCGTTAAAACAACTAGTTTTATTTCAGTTTATGTTTCTATATCTATGTAAGTAAGCAGATTGTGGATTCATAGCTTTATTAAATTTAGATGGCATCAAGAGCTCACTGCATCCAGAAGACGCATTTTACTACATCTGTGGCCAATTTATCGAAACAGGAGTGAAAATAGCTTGCAAAACCTTCTTCAGCATGCCTGTTGCGGCAAAACCCTGAGAAGACATATATTAAATTACAATATTTGTTTTATGCAATGTGTTTTTCATTTTACATATGAATTTGCTTTTGTTAATGTTTTACATATAAGCAATAGGAATGTAACAAATAAAAGTCAGGAACAAAAAAAAAAACATGTTACACAGTGACATCTACCCAAATGTTGACATAGTCAGCAATGCAGTGAATGCATTTGGATGTTGGCTGCAGCATCTCCAAAGGGCAAGGCATTGGACGACCAAAAGAATGGCATGTGAAAACTTCTGCCACATGTAATATGGCCTAAGTCCAGCACTCAGGAGATCTGAGTTGCAAACTTGTACTTTGACAGCGATGTGTACTGGGTTGCATCATTTATTGTTCACAAAAAGAGCAAGGCCCTCTCTCCTCTTACTGCTCTCCACTGCGTTCCTGTCTGCACACGATGTGAAAACTGTCCTGCGTGTCCACAGAGTTTCAGGCATGTCTCTGTAAACACATGAGGCTGCCATGTTTGTATCCCCCATAGGCCTCAGTTGTTGCTGTGAGCTTGTGCATTTTGCTCCCACTGCTGCTCGAGCTTCAGCTTACACACTAATTTATCAGGTAAACAAAAGTCACCGCACCAGAGGCTGTTTTGCAAGTCCTCGCTCAGTCTTCGGTAGATGAGGAGAGTATTGCAAAAAAGAAGCACCAAAATTATCTTGCAGTGCAAAATTGTGAATACCCATTATCAGTAACCAAGTGCAAAAGAAACTGGAAGCCTTTCAATTTGAGATGCCTAAGCAGAGAAACAGTCAATGACAGAATCTGAACAAGTTAAATGTTACTAGGGTGCCACTGTGGCGCAGCGAGTAGCACTATCACCTTACAGCCAGAAGAAGATGTCCTTCCTGTGTGGAGATTGTTCCCCCTGCATCTTTCCTCCAGGTGCTCCGGTTTGCTCCCACAGGCCAAATACATGCTAGCAGGTGAACGGGAGACGCTAATTTGCCCCTAGGTGTGAGTGTTCAGCTGAGTGTGTGAGTGAATGTGTTTGTCTGTGCGTCTGCCCTGAGATGGACCGTTGGCTTGTCCAGGGAATTTCCTGCCGTTCCTGCCTAACCGCTGGGATAGGCTCCAGCACCATCCGTGACCCCAAAGAATGAGCGACTTAAAAAATGAATGAAGAAATAAAAGCTACTAGTTCTCTACAGTGTCACTAGAACTTCATTATTTAGCCAAATACAATTCTGAAAGTTTTAAAATGTTTTGGGAAAACGGTGAGGGTCAAAATAATAGCCCCCTCACAAAGCCTCAAATTCGAAATCTGAAATCTGATTAGCCAACTAAGGCCACATTTTTCCAGTGTAGCATGCAAAACAGCATTGAACCAGTGGTGTAAGTGTCATGAGAATCGATCAAATTGCTTAAGACTTTTAGCCGTTTTTGTTAATCAAGGTTAATCATTAAAAACCAAAGAGGAGTAAATGGCATGTAAATATGTTTTTGATAATTCTTGACCTTTAAAGTGTTACAAACATTTAGACACCAAATTTGTAAAGACTATGCAGAAGAACCCAGGACTAGTAAAAATTCCACACACTATACTATATTTTAAAAAAAAAGGTGGGTACACACTAGTAGGTAAACACTAGTGTTGTAGTGTTGACTAGGTAAACACTAGTCAGCCATTTGACTGCATGTCAGAAATGTAACTGTATGTCTCATGATTGAGGAGATATGGGCACAAATAGGCCAAAGACGTCTTTTCAATTGCCTGAGAAACAACGGGTATGCTACTTTTCCTAAACTTTGGTGTTTAAGAGTTATGATGTCTGTTCCCCAAACTGTTTGACTAGATAAGAAAAATGACAAGAAGAATAATCCAAACACAAACATAAGTTTTTCAGTGTCTTTGCTTGGACAACTATTAATGTACAGCTCAGTGAGTTAAGTAACATTAAGCACACGCATATTCCAGAAAATGAAGAATGGGTCAGTAAACAGGAGTGGGGGAGGGATAGAGCAAGTGGGCTACAAAGAAGGAGAGAAACAAATAGCCTGCAGTGCTGACATACTATAAAGATCTATAAATAGACAGAGTTAAAAATGACTAAGTCACAACACAGAACCTATTGAAGAAACAGGGAAGACAAGGAAAAACAGATTTCTTTTCTCGTTAAGAGAAAAAAAGAAATACAGATGATTTATGGCAGGATAAAACAGAGCAGACCTACAGCTTCAGTCAAATATGAACTTGTGTCAAAATTATCTTAAGTAAAAAACAATGTGTGTTTATTTTCTATGGCTAGCAGAGGAGTCTTAGAAAAGAGGGAGGGCTGACCGATTCTCTGTTATGCTCAGGCTGCAATGATTGATTGATTGCTGACAGTACTTATGGATAAAGCTGCCATATTGATCCATCATTTACTTAAAAACAGTACTTTAAATGATGCAAGGTGCAGAAGGGAGATACGATTGTTCAATATATCAGCCAATTTATTGCACAAACAGATCACCAAACCTTAAAGATTTATGTGAACCCGCTAGGACTATTCACAGTGGAATCAGTCTGGTTCAGATATAAATAAGAATTTGTTGGGCCCAGGTTGGGTTTCAATTTCACGTTTGAATTCCTCCATGTTTAACAGATCTGCTTTAGTCTTCTTCTTTCCATATATATTTAAATATTTCAACTTTAAACCTTTTTTAATCTGATACACTGTCACTGGTACCAGTGCTACAAAATAAGCATTAGAACACAGTTATACACAGTCGAGTCACACAATTATGATCGAAAGCTAATATGCAGAGCAACTGCTGACTGCTGTGTGCACGGACAGCAGCTAGCTAGTCCTGGTTGTCATAGGTATCTGGAGCAATGCTGACTGCAGTGCATTCAACAGCTGCTGGAGGAGGTCCATAGAGTGTCCATAGAGTGAACATGACGATCAAGGCAGTCCCACAGAAGCTCAATTGGGTTCAAGTCTGGGGAATTAGGGCGCCAGGGTAGCACCTGGAAGTCTCGGTCACGCTCTTCCAACCAATGTCAGACATTGCCGTGTGACAAGCCACATTGTCTTGCTGGAAGACCCCATCCGCCCCAGGGAGGACAATCGGCATGCAATATCCGACGTTGGTTGATGACTTCCTTCATGAGCTACGGGCTGCCACTGAAAGTAGCAAGTGGTCATAATCATGTGGTGTGACTCTATATGAACTTTATCCCAACGAAAAACTTTTGGGATGTTGTTTAGAGGCGGCGAATGATGAATCAATTAATTAATTTGTCTTTTTAAATTTGGTATCATATAATTAATATTGTTCATCAGTGACTTAATGGCACTTGGTGACTGAGTGTAAACTGAGAGAGTTCTGTCGGGCTCTGTCTGTTTATCTTAATGTTCTGGGTTCAGACAGATTTTTATCATGCGGCATGTAGTCATGCAGGCTTGATTAGTCATTCAGGCTTGATTAAAGCTCTAGCTCCATTAACCCTTTAAAGAAATAATTGCTAGTTACAGCAGTTGGGCCCCGTTTGGCTAGAAGAAGTCTGAGGAGCTACACCTTAAGTCACAAGCATAAAGAAAAGACTGACCTCAGGCCGTTGAAGAGCTGCTTGGACTTATCCAGGAGATAGCAGAAGTCTGTGACAGTTTTCCTCTCACCAAGTGGGATGTCATCTTCTGCTCCCACCCCCGTCATGACAGCTGTGACATAAAAGGAGGGGGAAAAAGCCTTGATTTTCAGAGAAGACGCTCAGCAAAGCAGTAGCATCGGTGTTCCAGCATACAGCCACACTAGCCGCTAGTTTCATGAATCACTCCAGAGCTGGAGACTGCAGAACCTTTAGACGTCAAAGTATCAGCAATATATATAAATAAACCAAATGATTAGCACAATCTGGACAGCATGACTTTTACTGGAAGAGTCATAGCTATGTGGGAGTGGGCAATGCTGTTGGATTTCACTCTCCATCTCTAAGGATGAAGAAGCCGAACGACGTGGGCTGGCTGTTTGTAGAATGAGTGTTCAACATATGCCCCAAGACTGTGTGTGTCCCCTCAGCCTGGTGTCGCAGCTTCGTTTAGGAGCTCAAATCTAGTTTAAGACTATTGAAGGGACACACAATAATAAATCGGTCTAGAGTCAGTTGAGAGAGATGCGAGAGAGTGTTCCTAAAACCAGAATTTAATCAGCACTTTCTTTATATTATCACAATAATGACAGCCCACCATGATGTTACTGCATTAAGCCAACCATCAGAAACTGCCTATTCAATTAATTAATCCATTGCTGCATACTCATTATTTAATGGTGATAAACACACTGTCCACAAGACAGACTTAGATAGACTCAAAGATCAAAACATTCAGGTTAAAGTACTATGTATAAACAAGGGGTGTTGGGGAATGGGAGAAAACGATTGTGACATGACTCCAAATTCACTGGTATATTTTTGGACAGTGGCTATTTTAATGCTCTGTCCAACATGTTTGACCATCAGAAAGTGCTGCAGGAAACTACTGAACACCAGATCAAAGCAGAATTCTTTTCCCTGGGAGAATTTGGACAATATTATTGTGTACTGTACAGCTGAGTGATTAATCACTTTTATACAGAACCTGCAGTTTGCAAGTGTGTGATTTTGAAATTGTAGAAGCTGAGATTTTTCTGCAACTATAGTCTCTACATTTATTAACAATGTCATCTTCAGCTTTAAGAGGTGAAATTTAGAACGCCAAGCCAGCGGACTATCTGTCTATGTGTATGACCAATCAGACACAACCAGATACTAGCTATGCTAGGATATACAAGTGACAATACAATCAAATCTCTTAATAAGCATTGCTGCACACTCAGCATTACTGCTACAAGGAAAAATTAATATGATGGTCTTTTTGGCAACAAGCCCTATAAACAAGATCTGATCATGAAAACTGTATTCATGACACCAATGCAAGGCCCTAACTGAATTCTGATGTATAGATGGAAATGGATTACAATGCACACTCAAATTAAACTACTAATGAACTTTTATTTCACTCTTCTAAATAAACTTGATCCATAAGACACTGAGCACATGACGTATGTGCAAAATACTGAAAATATATGAACTCAATCTGAATAGGTTCCAAATCAATCATGCATGAACTGTAGCAATGCATGAACTGTATTCTATGCAAAGTGGAGCCCTAAAACAGTCAGATGGCCACAAGACATGGCAAAGCTGACTAAAGGCAAGTGGCAGTCATTTTCAGGTGTGACTAACACAGATAGAAACCAGCTACATGGGACTGCTGGTGGGAGCAGGACAAAAAGGCTGTGGGTCGTAATTTGGCTGTAATATGGGATCAGAAGGAAACTCAACTGTAGATGGTCAGCCTGTCTGCACAACATGCCAAAAGTCAATCACAGTAAAAAGGAGGAACACTTCAGAGTTTGTTTCATTTTGTTGAAATCACCTTTATCAAAAGGTCTACAAGCGTTAAAACTGCAAAGTTTGAGCCAGCTTTTTATTTCCAAGCTTCTTGGTCAATTTTTGTATTGTACTACAATTGTTGCAACAGCTTTAGATACCTGAAAGCCACTGTGGCATCATTTAATGGCAAAAATATTAAATACGTAGTCGCCAAATAGAAAGACAAATTCAGTGTGCTATAAAAACTACATGTATGATAGAGTCAGAGTAATTTACCTGCAATTAATAATTAGATCAGTAGGATGCTGTGATAGTCTAAATCCACTTGTAACCACAATAAAACATTTGAACACTTTCATGCTTGAACCAGTTGAACCCCTCATGGTCACGAACTGACACCTTTAATGTTCATGTAATATGGTTTTCATGTAATTACATAAGGTACTGGCTATGCTATTACTTTAACATTTGTGCAAACCAAAAGTGGAAATTGTTTCAGCTGGTGTATCAGAACGTTTTGAAAAATACTGCCATAATTCTGATAAATATTTACACTACAATCATGATATTACACTATACAGTTTTATACAGTTTAATTTCTGTAGTAGTACTGAACTAGTACAAGTATATATTTGAATATATTAACACCTAAAAGTGCAAAACACTTTAATACAATGAAATAAAATTAGTTTAAAAAAATAAAGAAAAACCTTCAAAATCTACACACATTTAAAACACCATCGTCAATACATCCCTTCCACTCCTCAAAGGGTCTCTCCCGAGGGTCTCATTTGCAGTCACATGTAACAAGGAAAAATTAATCCTTTTACCTTTATCCACACCGTAAACACTGCTAGCACACAACCTGCCATCATGGTGGTCTCTACTCCAAAACCAAAGACAGTAATAACCGGATAAAAAGAGATCTTGTTGCCATGTTGCATATTAGCCACCCATTTTCACTGTATCAAGACACAACCACACTGTATCAATCTCCGTTAGGGATCGCTACCCCTCTAGTCCAGTCCAGAGAACATAAATAAACCCACAGCTAGACTTGACCTGTGTCCAGAAATTAGGCCCTCTTATTCACACAACCATCACTATAGCAGTAACCTTGCATATCATCTGCCATTTGCACTACCATAACCACTTGCACAAAGGTCTCCTTCACTTACCTTTGTAAGTGTCATTTGACCCTTTTATCTCTGTCAGCTAAACAGCGAACATGAAATTAGCATAAAAGCATGCACACAAAGAAATGTCATATGTGCCTGAAAACTGCGCTGATGCACAGCATGCATTCTTTTGTGTATGGATCAGTGTGTAATCAAGACAGTCCTATTTGAGCACATGTTTGCATGTTCAGTACAAACATATATCATGCTGCTGGTTATGACAGACTCCAAGAGGGAGTCAGTCCAAGAGGGCCTGAGTGAAAACAGCCTGGCAGTGCTGCTCGTCAGCCATATTCACAGATGGCCCAGTAAGGGCCCAGTGTCTCTCAACCAGAGTTGTCAAATCATCCAGCTATTTATATCTTATTCACGAAAGTCCACCATATTACCAGCTCAAACAGCAAACTGACACAGTTCATTGGCCTCCACTCTCCATTGACTTTCTTGCCATCAGACAGACCCAGTGAACCCATTCTGAAACCCAGTGGACAAGCATAAAGTGCAAAATTAGGGTACATGCTGAAATGGGTGGTTGACAAGGCTCTATGTTGTGTGCATAATGAGAAAGATAAATCAAATGTTGTTGCATTATGATTTTTAATTATTATCACTTGTAACCTAATATAAATTCAGCACCAGCAATACACTCATCATCAAACAACAGTTGCACGCAGAGGAGTGTTGGATTGCAGAGCTACTGGGAGGGAAGATAAAGGTTACCAGGTATATAAATGATTATGAATTTAGATTAATATGGGTAATATTTATTGAGCAACACATACAGAAGCAGGGTCTCTCAGTATGGCGTCAGACTGCCAGGTTTGCAAACCCAACATGCCAGACGTCTCAGCATGGAGTTGTAGAGGTTCCTAATGGTGTTCTTGTGATAAAAATGTAAAAAAAAACATCCCATCTTGGCGCTGACTATGGTGCCTCCACACAAGGATTTATTGGTCGTCCTCACCAAGACAAAAGTGAGACTTGTTACTGAAGACAACCTGCTGCCATTCTGAGTCACTCCAAATTCCAGCAGTTCCTTCTGCTCCAAACGAGAGTAACATTAACTTAGATGGCAAGTGACTACCGGTTTTGCCATGAGCATTTTTACTGCTGCTTGTCATCTTGCACCGTTGATCTGTTGTTAAGCTCTGTCTCTGCTGGTAAACATTTTCGGTGTTGGTCATAGGTATCGGTTTGCATTGCTGATACTAATACAGTGTTCAAGTATGTTACTAAAACACACAAACAGCATGTAGCGGAAAGAATAATAATCCAGTGTGCTTCTGAAAGCAGAAGACAAAGCAGCAGAGCAACAAACAACTGTAAACTACATCTGCAGATGAACATGCATTTCTAATAACTGTACTTTTTATCCCAAGTCTGCAAACATGCTCAAATCCATTATAAGACAGTAATACAGGCTGAACTGATAAACTTGTGAGTGTGAATTAATAGAAGCCAACAAAAAGTCCTCAGAATCTGAGAACTGACAATGCTATGCGACAATTCACAGCTCAAAATCAAATCAGGACCATATCAACTTAGACTGCCTGATAGGTGAGAATTTTAGCAAGGGATGAACGCTGGAAAGAAGGCCTTGCAGAGAGCCAGGCTGCTACTCTAAAGCTAGCACTGGCAAGTGGCTGCTGCACAAAGAAGCATTTCTGACCCACATATCCTTCCATAAAAATGCATGAGAGCCGCAGCAAGGGAACCGCAGGATGCAGGAGAGTGTGTGTGTGCGCGCGCGTGTGTGCGCAAGTAAAAAGACAAGGAAAGTGGGAAGGGGTTTTTAAACTGAAAGGTCTTAGCGTTACTTTGCTGCAACTCTGAAATAGTTTTCAACCTTTCTGACTGATTCAAATTAGAACATCAAATAGACAACAAGGCTCAACGAAGGAAAAGGCATTTGGCATTTTAAACAGATTTGGTTTTGGTTTGGTCAAATTTAGTCAAAGCACTGCACAATCACTCCTGAGTTACAGCTTAACATTCTAAACGGATCGGAATCAATTTCTTTTCACCTAAGCTCGGGTGCATTTCAGCTAATGTTCACTGCCCAGCATCGTTATACAGTAGGTGGCAGTGCTGGACAGTACTGATCCAATATAATCACAACATTTTCCAAATATATCAGGCGATATTTACATTTGCATTAACAAAGCTTGTCTCACACATCTGGCATTGCAGGTATTGACTGGACTGTTGTCAAGAAACCACATATTAAGGTGGTTTACCATCACACTGTATGGCTTAACTCAACTTGACTCTACTCACTTTTGGTACCAGCTACTTCACTTTCCACTCCAGATGTTGTACCCTGTCAGTGTAGCTTTCCATCATAGCCACGCTGCATAAAACCGCCATGACAAGGTACAAAGTATGATGAAGGCAAAAATAAATAAATAAATAAAAACAGGAGAGTTTGGGAAATACTGCTTTAAAGTTGAGAAGACAAGACAGAAGCCTACAGCATTTTCACTGCATCTTTTGGCACAGAGGTGATATAAAAAAAAACAATACCATGCACGAGGTGTGCCTGGTGAAAAGAGCCTTTACAGAAAGCAAATCATTGGGCCGCATAATTAACTTAGTGAATGAATGTTTATCATATATGACTTTCCACAATAAATAAATTGCAATAGGTCTCCTCCAAGAACTGTTCATCGTAGACTGGCAGAGATAGCAAGTACTGCTATAAGCCATTTAAAAGTGCCACAATCACACATGGCTCAAAAGATTTAGACCAGAAACTAAAGCACAAACAGCCTTAAAAAACAGTGGCAACACATCGTTAACAAGTTCCCTTTAACAATACTAGTATTTCCGTATGGCGCAATACCTGCATACCAATATAGACAAAAGAACGCCCAGCTCTAGTACAAGTTCTTTCAAACCTTAGCAACTCTAGTCATATCACCATTTATACATGCAGTGGTTAATTTACCATGAATGCAAAACAAACAGCAGAGTCCTCGGGGCTTGTGGGACACGTAATTCATGTAGAGTTCATTGCTAAAATTAAACACCGTCAACTCTAACAACGCAGTCTACACTAACCCCTGTCTCTAAGGCCAGGGCACAGCTGTCGAAACCCCCCATCCTTGGGTGATTTTGACATGAGCTGATAGCGATGTCAAAGCAAAGGTTGCTGGCTTTTGAGTACTTGTCTATACCCCAGCACTGAAAGCTGGGATTCTGGGCAAGAATGACTGCGAGACACAGATAAAAAGGTGGAGAGGAGAGGGATGAAAAGGACATGAAAGCTGTGGAGTCAGAAGCTGCCTGACATTAAACAACTCCATGCTGAAGTAGGGTAAGAGCAAGGGCGAGGGAAAATAGGGCAGGTGTCCTATTTAACCCGACAGAAGAAGACCTTATGCACACACACACTAGTCTAACTAAGACTTCCGAATCTACTTGTGATCATTATTAAATGGTCATGATTGACTGGAGCTGGCCCACGGTACAAACGCAAACAACTCTACAAATACACTAGTCTTGTGTAGATCTCTTGTTTGATTCTGTTTTGTATACTAACTAATTGTGTGCGTATAAATATGGTAACCTATGTGAAATCATTTTGGGGGGCTTATCCTGCAGGTATGAACTGGTGGGAAACGATGGCATTAGATCAGTGCAAGAGGACAATTTTAGCTCTTAAGCATATTTACCCACCAAAACGCCTTGTCTCCCCTCCCACACGTCATCCAATAAATAAGGCTATGCTGAGCGCAAGCTGTAAAGAGGCCCATTCAAGAAACAATTACATGACCTAGGTGGAAAAGAACACCACTGAAGCACATACAGAAAACTCTCATCCTCAAAATAATAGTTGCAAAAGGAGGTGTGGGATTGCAATGCTTTTTCAGAGGGAAGATAAAAGGTACCAGAAAAAATAAATGATGATAAATTTAGACTGATATGAGCAACATTAATCGAGCTAATCATACAGAAGTAGTGTCTCTCAGTATGACGTTGGGCCGCCATGTTTGCCAACACAGCATGCCAGATGTCTTGGCATGGAGTTGAAGAGGTTCCAAATAGTGTCCGGAGATAATCCATCCCATGCAGCTCAAATATAATCACACAGTTCCTGCAGATTTTGCAGATAGCTATAGGTTAGGTCTAGTGATGTGGATGGCCATGGTGTAGTATCTGTGTGTTCAAGGCAGGCCCTTGAGACAGCAGTGTTGTCGTTTGGGAAAAGCTTACCAGAGTATGTGTTTAGAAAATGTATGGGTTGCAGAGCGTCAATAACGTAAGGTTGATCTGGCATTGTATGACACTGCGCCCTGCACCATGATACCAGGCCTTCTGGATGCATGACAACAAACCGTTCATCTTGGCACTGACCTGATTCGTTGGTCGTCTCCATCAAGCAAAACTCGTCACTGAAGTGGGCTCGCTGCCACTCCATGACAGTCTGGTATCATGGTTTCTCTACACAAGGTAGCAGTGATCAGTTGTTTTTGTACTGCAGTGGCATTAAATATATGTAGTGTGTGTTTTAGAAATTCTGCTTAGTATCTTTCTAAAAAACACAAGCATTTGGGGCAAAGTGTCAAAGTGGTGCAAAGTGTCAGTAGCACACCTGGCATGCTAAACGTGAGTGGAGGTAAAGATCATTACAGCAGTTAATCAGTCAATTTACATTTACTTGTAAATAATTAACATGGAATATTGAAATATGTTTTATTTTTAAACTAAAAACAAGCATTATTTCTCCTCTTTTTTTTAAATCAGGCCCATCAATCAGATTTGGGTTCAGAGGAAATTACCCTTTAAACCAGGCATCTGCTTATATCACCAAACAGTCCAATCTCTAGCTAAATGGTCTGCTGTGAATAAAGAACATGTAGGCTGCTGAGGATGGCTCATGTAAGTTACCCTCTTTAATGCTCCCAATTCCACAAAAATACTCTCCCGTGTTATGATTATACTGTAGAATGACGCCTATGTATGCTTTCACATTTCAATAGGTGTTGATACAGAGGTATCCACACCTACAGTGGTGCGCCAAAGTTTGCGAACTTTCCCTCAATAATTAAACGACTGTCTATTTTTTTGTCTCATTTGTTTGATTTGGTTCTTCTCATCTACGTTTAGGACTTTAGGACTAAAAATCTGCTGAACCTGCAGGAGCTGCGTTAGAATATCAAAGCTGCAGGGGATAGATTATGGCAGGACACCATTAGGAACCTCTACAACTCCATGCCAAGACGTCTGGCATGTTGGGTTTGAAAACATGGCAGCCTGACACCATACTGAGAGACGCTACTTCTGTATGTGTCGCTCAATAAATACTGCCCATATCCGTCTAAATTTATTATCATTTATTGTTTTTGGTACCCTTCATCTTCCTTCCTTAGAGCACTGCAATCTCACACTTCGTTCTGGGTGCAATTATTGTTTTGACAATGAGGGCACTCAACAAACTGACAAACACTGAAGAGAAAATCTCCCACCTCTAGTGTTAGCTCCCATAAAAAGGCAGCATCCTTCACTCATCCCACTGGGAAACAAAACTATTTCCTATGGATATTTTGACTTACGAGAACTGTTTTAAATGCTTTCCTCCACATGTTGTCTCTCTGTTCTATTTATCTGCCCTCAACCACCAATAATATCATCTAAAACAGCTAGATCTCAGCCCTACAGTCATATTCTCTTCCAGGAGTTTCTCTTTCCCTGCAGAAATGCAAACCGGGTTGATGCCTGAACAGTGGTGGGTCCTTTAGATATTTTAATCACCACATAACTGTAAAAGGACTGGAAAACCAGGGCCAGAGGAAACTTCCTTACAGGTCAGATTTGGCCAGCAGGCTGCTATTTGATAACGCTTGTTGTAAATCATAGTTGAAAAACACTTTTTTCACCTGCATAACAACAGATCTCCTGCACTGCTCTCAAAAAGACTATTGTAGTTGCAGAAATAATACAAAATAATAACAATAATTCTGATTTATAGACCACTTTTCATACCAATAGCAGCTCAAAGTACTTTACAGATTAGAAATAATTTACATCATAAGTCAGCAGCACAAATCAAGTTGAGTTTTAATGAAACGCTGAGTTAGAGAAATACATTTTGTAATGTTTCTTAAAAGTGTGTACTGAGCTTCACTCTCTAATGAATGCTGGATTTAGGTTCCACAGTTCAGAAGCATAATAAACAAAAGCAGGTCTCTCCAGGTTGTCTGTCTTTGACCGAAGACGTTTGTAGAAGATCGGTATCTGTAGATCTAAGATCACGGGTTAAACACAGAGAGACATTCTGTGATATAAGCAGGTTCTAGATTATTTAAGATTAAGGATTAAGATCTATCCTAAAACATACAGGCAGCCGGTGCAGCTACTAAAACAGGATAGGAGCTCTCCTTTTGTTTGTGTTAGGATCTGTGCTGTTGTAGAGGACAGATTGTTACCTTAGGAAGCCCAGCAAAAAAGCATTACAGTGATCAACTGTGCCTGTAACAAATGTAGAGATGAGCAAGTTTCTCTGCCTTGTTCTGAGACAGAAAAGGCCAAATCTTCAAGGTTTTTCTTCAATTATAAAAAGCTACTTTGGTGACTGTGTTTACATACGGGATAAAACTGAGCTTAAACTCAAATATCACACCCAGGTTTTAGATAGATAGATAGATAGATAGATACTTTATTGATCCCAGAGGGGTTGGTATATGAAGCTAAAGGATCTCCTCATAAAGCAGGTTTCTCTGAGTTTTAGTATAGAGAATAAGTAATTGACTTTTTCTTGATTTAGTTGAGAAATATCTGAGAAAAGTCTATAACACAGGTGTCTATCAGGCGATTAGGCTATCTGAGGGAAAGGAAATGTACAAGGAGAAACAGCCCTAAAGCTGGCTCTTGTGGTACACCACAAAAAATATACATATTTAATATACACATTAAATATGTGCATATTGTGCTTGAGAGGCTGACCCAGTATTCAAGGCAGTGGACTAGAATCTTGTGATCAAAAGATTCAATAAGAAATTACAAAGGAACAATGCAAACAAATTGGTAATCAGTGATCAGTCTATGTATTTAGATGTGCAGCTAATTCTATGTTTTTATTCATATTATTTTCCTCTAATGACAAAACAAAGGTAACAGCCTAGAAATAGATTAGTTATTACTAAGAAATTAGTTATTCCCCATGCAGAGTTTTCCGTTGTAGATGTCATGTGATTCTCCAAGTCAGTCCTATACCGCTTAGTCCAGACCAGGGTCCAGGGTTCGCAGTCAGGTGAGGTCAGTTGTACACAGCTCATACAATAGACTTTTTTAGATGACGTGAAGGGCTTCCATGGTTTTAACTATTTTAATTGAGTCACTGTTGCAGTCTGAGAAATGAGCGAGTGTGTGAGTTAAAAATTAATTTGTTCATTTACAAATTAGATTTTTTAAGCATTGGCCCCGTCATCAGGAGTTTTTTAGCTCAGTCTGCTGTAATGCCACAGCCATCCGTGGCCAGGTGTCCACAACAGCATAACTGGCCTTGCACTCTGTGGGTGGGCAGGGTGGTCCTCATTCCCACTCCTATCACTAAGTTAATGAGGGCGTCTGTGAGGTGATGTAGTAAAACTGGCAGTTAACGTTCACCCCCAAGCACATTTAGCTGTCCAATGACATTGTGAGAGCTGCAGTTCAAAAAGAGGCGGTGGCTGGCTTCATGTGTCCTGGAGGAAGCATGAACTAGCAGTCACCCTCTTAAGCTGCGGTCACATGTTTGCTGTAGACGGGCAAGGGCAAACCACATATGAACTGTTGGAATTATAGACGAGACCAACATTATACAACAATGTAAAAGCCAGAGCATCCTCTTGCCCTTCTCATCCTTAAATAAACAATTTGGACTGGTTTAAACATGTGAACATCACATTCATCTGATAGAGTTGTGTGATGGGAAGCATGTGCACTTGAATGAATAAATGGATGGATGGATGGATGGATGAAAAAACAAACAAACAAACAAACAAACAAATAAATAAATAATCATACAAAAAAATTACAAATAATTTTTACATTCATGCCCCAAACTGAAAGTTATTTTAACAGCTTCTGTAAAGAAAAATTAAAATACCACAAAAATTGTAAATTTTTACAAAAAAATAAAAAATAAATAATTAAAAAAATGTAAAATATATATTATAAAATTCTGTTTTTCCAAAATGAAAATGGAGGAGGAAAAAACCTGGAAAAGAAGAGATTTCACATGTCTCTATATTAAACACCACACTGTGGACAGCAATGTGTTGGTGTGTGTGATTATCTTTTTTTATTATTTATTTATTTATTTATTGCAGTATTACAAAAAAAAATAATAAACAGATAATATTCATAGAGTTATGCTTAAAGTGTGCTCACAAATAATAAAAGCGAGTGTCCAAATACATAACATAACGATTGCATAAGAAGAACATCCCTCATGACATCACGCTTAACTAACCTGAATGGGTGACGTCACCACACCAGACCGATGCTCCTGCCTTTCTACAACATGAGAAATCCTTATGATACTACTGCCATACAACATGTGACACACGCTCCTCCGAAAAACCACTACACATGTCCATCTCAGCAAGCATCCGTTACAATCCCTGCTCACCGCTGTAACTAATAATAATAATAATAATAATAATAATAATAATAATAATCACCATCATCATCTTAAAGTCATGCTGTTCATTTGTGCATTGGTGAGCACTTCACGTGCAAGGCCCTTGAAAAGCCCCTCGGCTGCATGTAGGACCATCACAGATGCATCTCCGCTTCATTCTTTGTGGACAGTCATTCAAGCACAAGTCAAAATCGTGCCCACAAGGTCAAAGACCACCGTTAAATGGAGGTTGCACTGTTGGAATCAGTCTCAGTAGCACAAACAACACCATGCAGTCAATGGTTCATAATAAGAATAATAAAATGAATAAGCTTATGAATACCCTATTGGTGCTGTACTGCTACAAGACCCATGCACAGCCTGCAAGCTTACTACTCCCCATGGCCATGGAGAATAAAATCGTGCACGATGTATTCTAAAGCTCATAACGACCCCTCATATTCCAGACCCCCGCTTTTCAGCGCCTGAGTACCGAACCTGAATGCATTTCTATGCAGCCAGCTGCAAGCAGTTCAGCACAGATGTAACCAGAAATGAGCTTCATCGGTATCTGCACCACATCTGCACCGCTCCAACAGTGTGTAGCTCAAAATAATGCTCATGAGAATAAAATGCCATTTACCTCTCGTCCCACGGCGGCTGCCTTTTTTGCCTCTTCCCCTTCTTCTTTTTTATCCTGCTGTTATTCGGTAGCTCAGTCCTGTCAAAGACCAAACAGGTTTCGGCTGAAATGGGAAAGGGCGAGCGAACGGGCGAGAGACAGGGGAGAAGCGGGGTGTAAACATGGTGATGCTGCTCAGCCGGCGCGGGGTCTCTATAGCTCGGCTTGAACGCTGCTCTCTCCCCGGTCCTGTCAGAAACCTCCAGCCGCGCTGGATACGAGTTAACGTATTTCTCGACGTGTTTAGACAGCGCTCTATGAGCTTCGAGGCTATGACAGCTCGTTTAATGGCTACGGCCACCGTAACGTTAATCATATAACGGTCTGGTATATACACAATACATGTAAAGGAGCAACACGGGCTGCATATGAGGGGAACAACGTTAGCTACCAGTAAAGCAGCACACCCGCGGCTGGAAGCCGTTTAAAGAGACCTACAGATGACGGGGTAATGACACCCATTAGCTTAAGTTAGGCAAGTAAAGGCTTAGTTACCGCCGAATTACAGTGAAAGACAAGCACATGCCGTTACCTCTTTGTGGGGGAGTGAGAATTGTGGATTTCTCTCTACCTGTATGCTGTAAGTTATCTTCTCCTCCTCTGTCTGTTGGGGTTTTTATACTTCCCTCAGGGAAAGCCGTTTCTAGCAGGCGAGTCTCTCACAACCCCAGACGACCGTGCGGCCTCTCTCCGTCATTTACATACAGCTGTCTCCGGCCGAGAAACACATAAACCCAAACAGGGATTTTTGCCGGCGCATTTGTGACCGCAGAGATCCGATAGCTGCTGTGTGTGTGGACAGCAGGATTTTCATTGACCAGACCACTTAAAAACCTCACAAACTAACTTGATACTCAGACTGTGCGTTAGTGACGTCGAACTCAAGCATTCCATTGGTTTATTGTTCAGTCAATCAAAACAAACAATGAATGGGGCGGGGCTTACAGGCTGTCGGGTGGATGTGGGCACGGCCGTGTTCCGATTGGAGCACTCGCGCTCTATGAACTTGAAGACTAGTGCAGCGGCCCATATTACCGAAGTGATGGTGGCTTATGACTCGTAACTTCTCCTATACGGTTTTCTGAAACCTACAAGCCGCATGTTTAGGTTGCTGTTGTGTAGTCTGTTAGGATTTGCCCGCTCCTGTAATGCTGACATTTTGATGGAAACCCAGCCTGCATCAATGACTCAACCCACCAATCAGAAACGTGAGGCTCTATCTGTAACTCTTCTATATGCATGTGAGTTGTGTGAGTTTCTCTCGGTTATTAATACAGTGGCATTTTTATTTTTCATGCACATGACAGGGATAATCATGCTAGCCAATTTGAGTGCAGGACAGAAGAGGTTTTAGCCAATAACCCTAACCCTAGCCACGTTTTAATGGATGTTTAAAACTATACCCATTTGCACTGTCCTCTCTGTTTGCAGAAAGGGAGAAAAACTCAACTAGCCAATCAAATCGCAGGATGGAAATTTCAACTTGCCAATCAGATCACAAGAGGGCACTTGGAAGTAGCCAATAAGGAGAGGAATTTTAACTGTCCTGTCAGCTGAAGGTACAGAAATTTCAGCAAGCCTATTAGATTGCTCGATAGAAATTTCAGCTAACCTATCAAGGGACGAACATTTTCAACTAACCCATCAGACTGTGTGGCTGACACAAATCAATTGGATCACAGGAGGGACGTTTCAAATAGTCAAACAGACAGCAGTTCAGATTTAGAGTACAATAACCTGCTTGTCAAGTGCACACGTCAAACTGGTGCAGTCAAGGCTGCGCACACAACGGTTATGAGCATGGAGGTTTTATAGGGCTGTCAGAGTCATCAGCATTACCATCAGTTCATTTCAGTGAGGTTTTAACCTTCCCTTTACCTCACCGGTACAAGCTGGTTTGTGATTATGTACTACAGTTACAACTGTCAAAGTTGAGTATACCCAGAAACCCACCATGCACACACAGAACCAGTCAATGTGTGAGTGTGCTAATGATTAACACTACTGTCCCACAGAAACAGAACGTCTGGAAAAGTTTGAAAAAAATAGTGGATGGCAATAAAGACACATACAGGAGTGCAGGTCAGTAGGCTATACTTGTGGAGTAGAGTTTGGAGATCTGCCCCAAGTGTGTACATGCAGTTTGGTGGCTGCAGGTTATAGAAAACAATAGGGTTTGAGTGGGGCTCTATGGGAGGAAAGAGGGATGAGGAAAAAAAGAGAAGCAGATGAATATGGAGCAGACATTGAATTTGTGCTCTGGGGTCTGCCTTGAGATATGAAATGTTGCCTGTCAGTAGCAGAACTGTAGTAGATAAGACGTGCCTTTCCATCCTTTTCATACTCAATGAAAGTTTTTTCCCCAAATCCCCAGTTACAGCAGAAAAAAATACTACTACTACTAATTATTATTATTATTATTATAAGAAGAAATAATATAACTCGGCTAACAATACAGTTTCACTTTAGAAGTGGTTATATCAGTTTAGACTCAGCCTAAGCTTTCATTGTTTCTCAACCCTGGTCCTGAAGGCACCCTGGCCTTCACATATTAGTGCCATCCCTGCTGCCAACACATCTTTCAGAATCTCAGGGGGCGTGTTATGTGCAGGACAGGCTGCCTCCAGCACCAGGACCGAGGAACCCTGTTCTAGTTGAAGCGCGCATGCTTAGATTGGAGCGCGCCCCTGTCTTTCCACGGTATAGTGCGCCATCTCGTGGCGGCTCTGGAGAATACAATACACAGCGGTCTGTGCGCGATCCCGCCGGATTTCCTCCTTTCGCGCGTTCATGAGAATAAACAGTTTAATGGCAAATGTGGAACCTAAAACAGCCCCTAAGGTGAACCACCCCATCACAACAAAGGAACCATGTGAAAGCTGTGCACCACCCACACCACCACACCTGCACCAATTTAATAACATTTGATCCCTAAAATCTGAATGTAAGAGCACACGCGCGCGCGCGCGCACACACACACACACACACACACACACACACACACACACACACACACACACACACACACACACACACACACACACACACACACACACGGTATTTGGTCATCCAGAGTTCTATTGATCTTTGTATTACTGCACCGAATGAACACTACACCTACTCCTAAACATCTGAGACTAATTTCCTGTAAAATGTCAAAACTTTTATATTGTCCTCCCAAATATACCACTACCACACACGCACACATTAAAATAACATTTAAATTAATAATAAAGGGGTTTATTTTTCAATATTTAATTGGTATGTGGATTGCATTTCTACAATAATAAAATACAACAAATCTGAGAAAAAAAAAATGAAATAATCAATACAATTATTTAAATGTACAAAATAATCACAGCCTCCTCTGTCTCGTTGGCTGGTCCACCCTCACCCCCATCTCATCAGTTTTTCATCGTTCATTTTACCACATCACTTCAGTACTAATAACAGGGCCAGGTTTATGCAGACGAGTAGAGCAACATACTTGCATCGCTGTTTCATCCATTGCGATGTCTTCACACAAGCATCAACTTCAGGCCTGAAAGTAACCCCATTAATTGGTCTACATGTGGGGGTGGGGGGGTAGGAGCTGTACCACATATGACTTAATCCCATGTAGGCGGAAGTAAGAAAACAGCACCAAGAGAAAGAAGCTCTACTGTAGATTCTACTATAATTTGTACATGACAAGGTTACGCTCATCATGAGAATGGCCTGCTCTTAGGTTTGGTTATCTGGTTGAGGATTAAGCCCAGTCCTGGACTACATACACCTTTGATTTACCATCTGAATTTTAGTATTTCTAATTAGAACTAGGCTTAATCCTTCTACAGGGAACATACCATTTAATTTATCATAATCTAATCCTGAAGTGGGGCAGTGTGGAGAGAGGGGTTGCATATCATATATATAAAAAAAACACAAGAAAGAAAAGAAAAGAAAAAGAGAAAAAAAAAACAGGAGTAGAGAGGTTGGCCAAGATGAGAAAGAAGGGAGGGTGGACACTGTGGGGTGTGAAGACTGCAGACTCAGAGGAAGTAGGGTGTTGTCGTTCTTGGGGGTATGACCCTCTCCGAATCTGGCACAGCCCGGAACAGCTTGGGCTCCCGCGTGTTCGCATCCTTGAAGACCATGATGGAAGCGATGTTGCCACAGCGGTAACAGTAGTTAGGGGCTGACCACACAGTCACCAGCTTCTCGTCAAACATGAACTTGTAGCCCTCATGAACCAGCTGATGTGCACGGCAAATCAGCCTAAGGTTGTTGATGTGGACAAACTTCCAAGAAAGGAAAAACAAGAACAATTACGGATGCACACATACAAACAAACAGGACCAGCAGTTAAGTAATACTTCAGTTCCCAAGAGAACAAGTGTGTTCTAACAACGTTTTGTATTACATGGTCCTTTTAGAGATCTTGCTCTGCACAAGCTACCTTGGCATTCGGCTCCTTTAGGCTTTTACCAATTGGCTGATCCACACGCTGCTGCGAACCTGACCCACTAGCTCCTGAAGCCAGTCTACAACTTCACGCATCTCGCACTCTGATCTGACCATTTACCACTTCTGTATTAGTTACTTAATACCTGGTACTGGACACTAACAGCACATGTAGGTACAGCTAAAGAGGTGCTGAGACTAATGAGGAGATGGGTATGGGCTACTGTAACACCATGCTGAATTTGTGAAAGGCAGTATATAACCAATCATTATTATTAATTATTATTAATATTATTATTATTATACAAATGTAAAGCAAACAGATTGCATTGTGTTTCGATAGTTAACACAATTAAGTAATGGCAGGTCATTTTCATCTCTCCATGTTTTAGAACTGTTTGGTGCAGTATGACTGCAGGATCAGCAGTTGGAAACACTACTCGAATCATCCTGAAATCATCCTGAATATCCCATTAAAAACAGGAACAATAATTTCACTTTACTGATAATCATCTGAATAAATGTTACCTCATTGGTGACCTTGGCACCAAACAGCCAGCCGGCACCCCTCGGGCTGATGGCCCAGGTGTCAACATCCTCTGGATCAGACCACACAAGGTCACAGAATGCGCCCTTGTGAGGGATTTCCTGGTTACGTTCAATGGTGCGAATCTGGTCCAGGGTTTTGATGTCAGGTGAAAGGCCACCATGCACGCAAAGGATTTGTTCATCTATCAACTGTGGATAAAGCAGCACATGAGTAAACACACAGACAGACAAACAGTTAGACACACTTCAGAAGAATTCATAAAATATCCAATGAACTCATTACTGTACTTCAAATCACAGTAATTAACATAAGATGGCAACATGGAAATGAGCCCTCTATGAATGTTCCCACCAACTTACAGATACACAGTGACTGTTTGTTAATAATTAATAAAATGATCGGTAAATAATTTCAGTCAATATATGCAGTCAAAACTTCATCAGGTTCAACAAAGTGTTAATATATTGCAAGATGATCACAATGTGGTCTAATTACAATGTGGTATTCTGTTTGCATGACACAACCCAAACACAAACTCTCAGCTTTCATTTGTATGCGTCTTCACCCACATCAGATGACTATTTGGAAATTACAGCAGGTACAGAATACATACACCGCAATTCAGCTTGGAAAAAGGTTGTTCCTTAAAAGGACAGCTGTGAGCAGATTGGTCCACAGGTAATTACAAAGCAACCACAGAAAAAGAAAAGCCTGTTGAGCTTAGTGATGGCCAACAACAGCCATTCAAATGGTGAATCAGCCCACTTATCTTTAAAAATAAATGTTCTGATGATAGCCACAGGAGGAAGTCTGATTCAGAAAAGTCTCATTTTTGGACAGCAGAACCAACCAAAACCCCGAAGGACATCATCGCTCTGCCAACCCAAGAGTCATTCTTTTTGGAGCCAAAAAAGGAACGAGCCAAAACAGTAACTCTCAGGGCATTTTGCATGCTGAAAATGAAAATCAAGGCTAAAAACACACATCAAGCGGGGCCTAGAGGAGGCTGAAGTATGGGCCTGGCAGCATATCAGCAAGAGGAAATACAGAGCAGCTGGTGACGCTGATGTAGTCTTGCATAGCTGCAATTTTTAGCAAAGGCAACAGTTATATAAAGAAGTATGACAAGAGCTCCAGACACAGAACTGCATCTTACTTTGGAGGCTGACAGTGAATCTGTCCAGTTCCTCGGTTATTTGAGTAAGAAAATGTGCATTAGCTGTGGCCTTTTCACTTTGTGTGCAACACAGAATGATAAACCTGTTGATACTTGCATCTCACAGTAAGCTAAATGGCCATATCCGAGTGGAGCTACATATGAAAATATGATACAGTGTTGTACATGTTCAAATGTACAAATCTTAGATCGGTTTTAGCTGCCAAACACCTCTTATACTGGTCTGTAACGTTTAGCACACTGAAGCTTCTCCACATCAGGTAACTATTAGCTCTCAAGTATGTTCTGTATTATTCACTGAAAGAGGAAAAAAGGTCCAACCACAAAATGCAGCTCTCACACACACACAATACTACGATATACAAACTGCCCTACACATTAAAATGCAGTCCTGCTGTAACACACCTCACTGACCTCAGGAGGAGCTTATTAATTAGCTCATTAGGTGCAGCAGGTGTTTTGGGAAAAGGGGCAACTCTAAAACATGCAGGGTAGTGGTACTTCGAAACCAGGGTTGGGAACCACTGAACTAGTCTTTCAGCCAAGGTTTACAACTATTAACTAATGGGAAGAGGGCTGACAACGAATGATTAAATATCAAACTCAAAATGTTGATTAGCTGGGAAATATAGATGCACATCTCAGTAATAAGTATTGGCTTGTTTATACCTCACTTTCTGTACAGATGTACTCATTTTTAGAGCGACACATGGCACACACTGTTTTAAAACAAGGAGGATTGTAATGGGAGCACTAAGGCATCAGGTGTGACCCTAGTAGGGTTTTGCTTAGGGTCCCAGGGAGGTCAGGACTGGCTGTACCTGAAAATTCTGCAAGTGAGACTGTCTGCGTGTCCATATTTATTTATTTATTATTATTTTTAAATGCGAAATATCTTAAGCGCACATTTATAGTTTCTAATGTTTTCTCTTTAAACTGCTTTTACCCTACACCCTATTGCCTAATGACTGACTGCAGTTCCAGCACAGTACATCGCTCTAAAGGTATATAGGCGCTGTAGGCTATATGACTACTTAGCTGGATCAGAACAACTGCCCTTTTACAGCACTGTACTGAGAAATTCAATCACGTGAAATATGACTAGTATATTAGGCCATCCGTATCACATACAACTCTTTGCTTTGGGGTGTTTATCGGTTTGCAGTTGTTTTGTGTTGTGGGTTGTTCTGTTTATTATTGATTATGTATTTATTGTACTATTGCAAAGTGTCCTTGGATTTGAGACAGGTGTTATGAATATTATTAAAACCTCTCTTTAGTACTTTATTATTACTATTAATATAATCAATTCTATCTATTATATTATTGTTGTTAATATTACTATTACATAATAATTAAAATAATCAACACTGTGAGTAACAATTAGTATTTTGATATGCTGATTAACAATACACACAATCAGCTTTTCTAAACTATTAGCGGATTGCAATTATGTGGCTACATAAGGAGTATATCAGAGTACCAATCACAGTACAGTCTACAAACTGCTGATTTTCCTGTCCAAATCAAAAGGTACATTTTTGAAAACATTTTAGTGAATTTTTTTTCTTAAAGGGTATTTTCCACTACGATTTAAAGAAAGTTTCAATCCGTCCACTTAAACCACTTAAGCAAGTGTTGCGTGATGCACCTAAGCCACATATAACAGTGTAACAACATCCATCTCTCCATCTTAAAATGAAGTAGCAATATGGACAGAGAATACTGTGCAAAACACACTGTAGTTGATAGAGGGTGATCTAATAAATAACTGGAGCAGGTGTACTCAGGGCTGTTCAGGATGGTTGTTGAAGATTCTCACAGCACACAAAACATTCAGCTATTTGTCAGAGGCAAAAGCCAGTATCATTCTAACGATGTTCTGCAACTCCACCCAACACTGTGCTAAAGCGAATGTGTTTAGGATTCTTAAGCTACGACCTCCAACAGAGTAAATGAATTTACACAGGTACACAGGTATGCACAAAACTCATCAACATCACTGAACAATAACCTTCTTGTCTTCTCAAAAAGCCCTATAAAAAATTAAATAAAAAAAAAACAAAAAAAAAAACCAACTGTAACTGCAATATCGGTATTACACAATAGAGATTCAGATGATGCATAATTGGACTTACGGCAGCGACAGTCAGCATGTCAAACACTTTAGTGCAGTATCTCCAAGCATTGGCATTTCCATACTTAGTTTGGCACTCATCTACAGAAAGAAAAGAAATTTTAATCTTAAGTCTAATTAAAATTAGGGTTTTTTATTTATTTATTTATTTAAAATTATACTCACCATAAAAGCCATACACTTGTGTTATCTGCCTGCTCTCGTGATTTCCACGCAACAGTGTGATGCGGTCTGGCCACTTAGCTTTAAGTGCTAGCAAGTATGTGAATGTTTCTAAGCTGTAATATCCTCTGTCCACAAAATCACCCTGTGGAGAGAATAAAATTATTCCATAAAGAGGAAAATACATATTGGGTGTGTAGAAGATGATGCTCTATTAATTTTTAATGAACAGTTTATAAGCAAAAGTTAGTTTTGGGTTTTTAAAATAAAAAAATAGTTGCACCCAGAAGGAAGTGTGGGATTGCAATGCTATTGAGAAGGAAGATAAGGGCTACCAGGAACAATACATGATGATAAAGTTAGACTGATATGGGCTATATGTATTAAGCTACACATACGGAAGTAGGGACTCTCAGTATGGGGTCAGGGCCAGATGCCTTTGCGTGGAGTTGTATACACAACAAATCAGCATATTAACTAAGTGTTAGTCCCTCAATCTAATGCAAATTTCACTTTTATTTTTGACCTCAAAATAACAAATGAAAGACAAGTATAGTTTTCCAGGTGACCGTACCATAAAAATGTAGTTTGTGTCTGGTACTTGTCCACCAGTTCTGAAGAGTTCACATAGGTCATAGAACTATGGAAAGCCAGAGAAAACACAATTCAGCATTAGCAACCTGAAATCACAATTACATATTACAAAATACTGCTACGGTGTATCGTAAGCACCTGTCCATGGATGTCCCCGCAAACAGTGACTGGAGTGGATACTGGCTGTACATTTGATTCCTCTAGTAGCAGGTCACACACGTAGTCACACAATCTCTTTAAGGAAAAACAAGGAAACAAGGGTTAATAGCTGCTGCAATGAGAAGGACACAGCGCCTAGTCTCTCCACTCTGAGCAATGATGGAGGGGTGTCCCACCGCCTGCCGAACAAGAAATCCCATCGAGCTGCTGTGGCTGACAGGTCCTAAAGAGAAGACTAGAGCATGCATCCAATAGCACTTTTCCTGACTGGGACTCTGTTCACTACAGGCACTTAGTTTAGACTGTTTAGACTGAGTGGGACTGTTATGTAATAGGTATTCTGGATGTATTGGGGCTGAGGGGGAGCTTGGGGTGGGGTGGCGGATGGGGGGTAACTATTCTAACTCTAATTTAATTTATTGAGGTTTAAATGGCTGGGATCCTAAGGGGACTGACCTGTTGGTCAATTTAGGGAGGGTTAAATCAGTCAGTTGACATACACACCGTCGGGAAATCACTGGATCGCCAAATGCACTATGCAGCAGCCTCCCTGATATGGAGCCACAAACAAGTGTTGCCACTGCAAACTGTACACAAGGGTGCTGGCGCTAATACACTACAAATTAAACGGTCCGAATCTCCATACAAGGTCCATCCCCAGCTTCCTAACCGGCGTTTAGAGAGATTATCAGCAGAAAAACACAGCTGCGGTTTCATGGCGAGGCTGCTGCTGTTTGTATGCTCACTCTGAGACGAGGAAGGTGACTGGAAGGTGCGTCAGTAATTTTGTTAGTGCATTAGACTGCAGTTTCTGCACCAGACAGCGCAATCCGGACCACAAGTGAGCTAGCTTACTAGAGATACAATCAAACTGACGTTATCAACCTTTCCTACTTAAGACGCTGTTTTTTAATCAGAAGATGAACAGATCACGCGTTAACCAGCCAGTATACAGGGAAAGCAAAACTAGCTGGTACGGCTAGCTGACACTGTTTCTCCTGCAGTGCCGCGGTGAACGTAGCCGATTTCCTTTTTGAGTCTACCTACATAAAATAATAACGATACTCCGCAAGTACTGTGAAGCAGATATAAACCAATACCAATGTGACTAAATAGGGCTTCGCAGTGCGGTTAGCTTGCTAAGCTAACTTGAATTCGTTTACTATCCGAACGTTAGCCTAGCTAACCATTGCTAGCGTGTTAGCACTAGTGGTCTTCGTCTACAACAGAGGCGGGAACGCGGAAGACTGTACGGTTCTGTTAAACACATAACAGTATGAGCATACTCACCTTTAAATCATTCTCTGGAAGATATTTACACTGTCTCGCAATTTCAACATACTTGTCCAGGTCTAACGGCGCCATTTTAAGAACAACAGCTCATTGCAGGCCGGAGAGGAAACGAGAAATACGTCACACAGCGGAGGAGCTGATCTGAGATCGGCTACACTGAAGCAGCGCCCAAACCACATACTGTACTATACATACTATACCTGCTGTTCTAATGAATCTGCTGCTCAAGCTGGTGTAATACTTTTACCTTCTGATGCTCTGCGGGTTACATGTATTTCAATGTATTAATACCCAAATTAACAGATCATTTAAATGTATATTTTAATTATTAATTTAATTATTAACTATAATTTAATTATTATAACAATTTTATTATATGAAATTGTGTCTTAAACGTTTGTGTTTTAAACAAGTTATTCATCACTTGACCTGTTTTAAATTGTTTGTGTTGTATGTATTGATTCTTAGATAACTTTATTTTTCTATTCTATTATTTCAATGATTCATTTAACTTGTCGAATTAGTCTTCTTAATTATACAGCACTTTAGCTGCTATATAAATAAAACATTATTATTATTATTCATAATTATTCAATAATAATAATAAGAGACTTTTAAAGTTAAAACAGTTAAAAACAGTCACTATTTTAAGGGGGCGGGGTCCCTAAATAGTTGGATTTGTTGTGCAGACAAGTTAAAGAGCAATGTCACCAATTTCCGAATTTCTTCAAAAGCGTTTACTGAGCTTTTTATGTTGAATGTTGTTATGTATGAAAATATAAGATACTGTTAAGGACTATTTTTGCTTTACTGTGCCCTGTGGGTTCATATCTGTCAGTAATGGATTTTATAAAATGGTGTAGACAGTCAGCAGCAGCCACATGTGCGTCTTTTACTGCCCCCTTGCGGCGCTCTGACAGAATTAGCTTCATGGGCAAAAATAAAATAATCCTGTTTAACAGTTAAATAAAGCTTTACCGAGCGGCCTAACACAGTCCTAACCGAGTTTTAGCAAGAGATGCTGTAACGGAATAAAGGAGGACACACAGAATTTGTATAAACTGTAGTCATTATATACAACACATACGAGGTACACACGACCAGAGGACTAAATCGACCGTCAGCCGTAGGCTCGCGCTGCTCTCCCTGAACTCAGCATACTCTGTGCTTCAAAATAAGAGTCCTTAACAAAACCATAAAATCCACAATGAAAACATTTTCTGAACTATATTATATTATATTATATTATATTATATTATATTATATTATATTATATTATATTATATTATATTTAAGTTATTTATCAGACGCTCTTATCCAGAGCGACTTACAACCGTGCTTAGTGTTCCGTTGAATAATATTCCAGCTAGTAGGAAGTTTAGAGCCTAAAACTCACCACGAGCTCAGACACTGCCTGAACAGGGGCCAGTGCTATTATATTATATAATGTATATAGACATTAGCACATTTCTAACGTTAACTTTAAGCAACATTTATTTGTTTTTGCCATCAAAAGTAAAAACTCAGCATACGCAGTGCTTTAAAATAAAAGTCCTTAACATAATATGCCGCATGATTAAAAATCCACAATTATCATTTTCTGAACTCTATCTTATATAATACCATTTGAACTGCTTCACTCTTTTCCCTTGTCTTCTTTATTATTCTACCTTTTGGAAGACAACCTGTTCTATAATTTTGAATTTTCCTCTGGGATCAATAAAGTATCTATCTATAAGTAGGTGGTTCCAACCGTTTGACTGGTAGTGTAGACAATTACACATTCCTCTCATTATACACTAAAGGGTTGTATAATGTAGTATTTATTAGACACTGAGCAATACAAACCTCATTTCCAGAACAGCATGTGAAATGCTAATACAACAGAAAGTACTAACCAGTAAATTCTGATCAATCAGTATTAAATTAAAAACAGTACAAAAACACACTTTTTTTAATATATATGTTTATTCATTTGATGCTTGCCACACTTTCCACAAAAGTTGAGACAGCAGCATGTTACATCACCACTGCGTTACACCACCTTCTCTTTTAACCACACCTAAAATAGTCTGGGGCTAAAGACACCAACTAAACAATTGAATTGTTTGCCATTCTTCCAGTATACAAGTCATCAGCTGTGCAACTATATGGCGTCTATGGGCCATATGGGTTTAATTTGTGGCCTGTCTAGACTCCAAAATGGCCAGTCTATCATCTCCGGTCTCTGATAACATGGTCATGTGAAATGTGGCTTGCTGTAGTCATGTTTAAAGGCAATGTATTTCCCCGAAAAAGACGTCATCCAGAAGGCAGGAAGTCACTGCTATTGAAACAAAACCACATATGGAACAAAACCCTCTGAAATGACTTCAGGAGAAGGAGAAAAAAGTACTTTCTATGTAACCAGACACTATTACAAGTCTTTTTCGGCCATTGTCTTTGGTCCATTCCTCATGAAACTACCACACAATGTAAAGGGGTACAGGCACTTTGAAAATGGAGACAAAAGGTTTTGACAATGTACATTGCTCCAAAAGGTATATGTATACTGTATACTTGCTGTATAGTGCTTCTGCAGATGAGTTACTTCTATAAATAATCTGAAAAATTGATTTATAAGACCACAATACACAATTCCACTGTGCATCAGACCTTGGGACCACTCTGGAGATCTCTGAGATACAGCTCCCACTGTGAAGAACCATGGCTTATCAAACCATACTTAAATCGACTTTATCTGACCCAGCTAGGTAGGGACTTGGGAAGAGGATGATTAGCTGGAGCAGGTGTGGCAAATTGTGGTTGGAACTGGGCTCTGTAGGGTGGTGCCTATTTAGGACTAGGACCCATGGATTAGGCCTTTCCCAGATGCCCATGCATGACATGACAGGTGATGCAGGTGATTTCTCTACTTTACTAGTCTTAAAGTCCCAAATATTTTGGATCATGCATCAAATTTAGAATCAACATTCTATATTCATAATGTCTACATAAAAAACAACCAAGTCTTTGGAGGATATAAAGGTATAAACTATTTAGCATTTTGGCTTTATTCAGCTTTTGTTTAAATACAGGTCAGGGAAAAAATGACAAATCCTATTTTTATTTGCATTTCGTTTCATGTCATTTACTGCTTTTTTAAAGAATGTTTGCCTTCTGTTGATACTGTGACATTAAAACCAGATGCTATCTGCTATTAGTCATCCATTGATCACTCCAGTCTTGCAGCCTTTACAATCCTATGAACTGTTTTTATGGTTGTTAGCATGGAAGTGTGGGTGGAGCAACAGACTGACCTCCACTAAAACTCACCCCTAAACAGAATTTCTGTACTTTTCATCACAAGATTGTGCTTTTTTGCCACGGGCACCTTAAGGACTTGTTATTCCTTGTTGGCTTCGCCAATGTCGTTAAATGAAAAGTGTACAGACATAAGCAACAGGTACTGAACAATTTGAGCTCACTCTTCAACTTGAGCCGAGGCCTAGAGCTGCAATTATCAAATATTTCTGTCACTCATTAACACATAACCTTTTATCCAACTGACCAATCAAACCATTACGCCTTTGCTTATCAAGTCATTATGCTTTGAGTCAATCGGCCACTTTGCCCTGCCATCATTGCTCAATGATTTAATTGCGACAACCAAATTTCTTAGTGGCACAACAAAACAATAGCAATTCAGTCTGTCATCATGGCCATGTGTAACATACAGTCAGCTTCATAATTAATGGCACCCTTAATAGAGCCAAGTAAAAACTAAAAGTTAGGTGTTTGTGGTCAAATTGTACACAGAACATTTCATAACAATCTCACTTTAAATGAAATGAAATACCCTTTCTCTGTAATACATGCTGTATATACAGGGGTTGGACAATGAAACGGAAACACCTGTCATTTTAGTGTGGGAGGTCTCATGGCTAAATTGGACCAGCCTGGTGGCCAATCTTCATTAATTGCACATTGCACCAGTAAGAGCAGAGTGTGAAGGTTCAGTTAGCAGGTAAGAGCACAGTTCTGCTCAAAATACTGCAATGCACACAACATTATGGGTGACATACCAGAGTTCAAAAGAGGACAAACTGTTGGTGCACGTCTTGCTGGCGCATCTGTGACCAAGACAGCAAGTCTTTGTGATGTATCAAGAGCCACGGTATCCAGGGTAATGTCAGCATACCACCAAGAAGGATGAACCTCCACCAGCATCACGTAGTGACCTGGCCACTATCCTGCAAGAAGAATGGCTTAAACTCCCTCTGACCACTGTGCAGGACGCAGTATATGTCATTCCCAAGACGAACTGACGCTGTATTGGCCGCAAAAGGAGGCCCTACACCATACTAATAAATGATTGTAGTCTAAAACCAGGTGTTTCAGTTTCATTGTCCAAACCCTGTATATAACTGTGTATAAATGCATTCATAAGGATTTCTATGGCATGCATATTACCTTATCATGTCTGGTGTAGGCCTGCACTTATACATAGTTTTACTTACATGTACAAGCAAGAGAGTTTGACTCCACAATGTTTGGTTTCATAAAGCATTATAATATCTGCTCATATAAACCAACCTTACAATTATTGGCACCCCAATTCTTCACTCTATCTAAATGTAAATGAAGCATGTTCCCAGTTACGTTTTCCTTTCCAGGCCACTTACTTTTAGGCAGTCATCCATAACTACCTGTTTCACTGGGGAGTAAATATGAGTCTGAATTCCCTTCACTATTCACCAGCATTGCCAAGATTAGAGAATACGCTAATACAAGATAACAGCGTGTTGGCCTTCAGGTAAATCAGGTAATATTTATAAGATGGATATTTAGAGAACCATCCACCTGGAGGAGGATGCTAGTGGACTTTGTGCAAACTGAAGACAATTAATAAGGAGGTGAAAGTTCCTGTAAGGATTATGGTTGGAGATTTGCAGAAGACAATGGCATTTTTAGGTCACCAGGTTTCCACACAAGATTTCTTGCTGTATTTTACATCTATTTAAGCATTTTAGGAGAAAACTCATTGCTCATAGCCCAGCTAGCAGGGAACATTCCCAGAGCTTTGGCTTATGTTCTCTACATTCTAATAATGTTTTAAAGAAAATGTTATGATTTAATGTTTAAAGAAGTTTATAATTACAAATAATGTTCCTATAAGGGTAAATGTTAATTCACACCCAGGTTTAACTAAAATGTCCAGGGGATGTTGTGAGGATACGCCAGGACCACATATTATGTTACATGATAACAAAAGAAAAGCATTCTCAGCACAACATTCAGAAAATGTTTAATAGATGTTACTGAGACCTGAGATGACAGAATTGTTTAAGAGAACGTCCTCCTAGTTTTAGAAAGAACATTCTGAGAACCAAAATACAACTTCCTGCTGAAGACCTTAATGGAACTTTGCATTGGATATTTTCAGAACGGAAGGTTGCCCAAAGTAATACATGCAAGGATGCCAATAGTTGTGACATGTGGGTTTATATATCAGTCTTTCCTGGAGAGGTTTTGTTTTCTTAGACTTAGATTTGTCCTTATATTTTCAGAGTGAGACTGAGCTACCTAAAGACACTTTTCATAACCTCTTTTTTTAGCCTCTGTTTACCACAAGTGGCAATAACTATGGAACAGACTGTATGAACATCACTGAGCACAACAAGGCACCGATGCAGCAACTTATTCCATAACGAATGTTGTCAGAAACAGACTGACTTTGTTGACTAAACTTTGCACCTTTGTAGATATATATATATTTGACCCCACCATGACGAGTGCACTGTATGCATTTCCAAAACAAGAAAACACAGGTTTTAATAAACGATGGAAAGTTATTGTAGGGTGGTATTGTAGGGCAGTTTGTTATTTCATGGTTATGTGTATAAGTTGGAAGCCATTTCAGAATGCGTCCAGAATACTTGTAATCCAGTATTTACTACTAGTCTGTCCAGCTGTCAGGTTGGTTTAGGGCCTGCTCAGTGGTCCAGTGCTCAAAGGTCATCGAGATTTAGTCCGAGCAGATTCCTGCAGGCCAAAAAGGATAAAATGATACTTTTGCCAAATATACCAGTGTACAACCTCACTCACATGATTACGCCTCACAACTTATTAAGATGTGGGCGTTCCCAAACCTTGCTCTGAGGTAACACCATTTCATAATCAATTAACATACTAATATTAAATGACTTCTGGTATGTCAGTGTATTGTAAATATGATATAGGACAGGGATGCCCTATCCTATTCCTGGAGATCTACCACGCTGCAGAAGTTAGCCTCAAGTCTCATTTAACACTTTTGAAACTGGTAATGGAGGCTTTCAGAGGCATCTGAATAGTGGTGCCCAGTGTGTTGAATCTGTACTCTCCAGGGTGGTAGATGAGAACTGAGCACTCCTGACAAACGAAGACCAATGTAGAAGCACACTTGTAGTACACACTCACCACCATTAGGTGTCCATTCTTTGCCCTGTACACCATGGACTCACTGCTGCTCTTGAAATCTATCACTCCCTCTCTGCCCGGCTGGATGTCAAATCTCACACTGCAAAGCATACAGGCTCAAGGTAAAGACGCAGATCGCAAATTCACTACCTCTACACCCAGTAAGAAACATTAACCTGGTCTTGCCAAAGTCTGAGATGAGCTTTTCAAGCTTATGTCCATTCGGAATGTTTTTCTGATGCTACTATATTCCCAGTGTATATCCTCACCTCCCATGAACCACTCGGACAAGCTTGTGGTTTTTCGTCACTGAGCACAGTTTGGTCAAAGTCTCGAAAATGTAGTTGCACTGAAGGACCAGGTCACCCTGAATGACAAGAATGACCAAATATGAGATGGTTGCCAAAAACACTTTTGGATTTTTTATAATATAAAAATATCTATAATGTTTTTTAGATTTTATATATTTACATTATATAATTTAAAACAAAAGATCATTTTCAAACACACAGTGGTTTGCTTACTTTTTGCTTAATGTCTTCACATGCGACATGGAGAATGAGAAAGTTGTCGCTCAGGTTGCTAACAGATACACCTGAAATATGGAGTTTAATGACATTGTAGCACATAAGTCTGATTGTTATCACAGTGTTCACTATTACACATACACAGATAAATGTTACACGTGTGTGTAGTAATTATTAACAGTAACCAACGTCTAGAAAGGGTGAACATATATGGAGCTCTAACGAAACAGAGTTATTAGAGAATCTCACTGTAAGTTTTACAAGTTCACAGTGATCTGTGTAGTCACCGGGCCCAAAGGCTATTTCATCAGGAAGGAAAAAGCAACACAGTGCGACATTAGTATATTCTGCTAATCAGCATGGTTACCTTTCAGTGCACTGTATTCCACTCTCTGCTTGATTTTGGCCTCTTCCACCAGGTAAGCAGCTATCTGAGTGAAAACCAGCTGTCGGAATCGTGGCCGGAAGCCGTTCCTGTCATACTTTATCACTGGAACACTGTACTGCATGGAAGACAAATCAGAACATTGTATTATTTACTCTATATTTAGGTACTATTCTGAATATTTTTGAACATAATTCAAGTGTTCCTAATGTTCATAACTCAAAGTTTTGTCAGCAAGTCGAGGGGTTAAAGGTCACCAGGATCAATAAATGATGATAAGTTTAGACTGATATGACAATATTTCTTAAGTTTCACATACAGAATTAGTGTGTTACAGTATGGCGTTGGGCCGCCATGTTTACTGATGCAACATGCCAGACATCTTGAGTTTGGAGGTGTAAAGGTTCCTAATGGTGTCCTGTGATAATCCTTCCCATGCAGCCTGAATATTCTTACACAGTTGCTTCAGACTGTGCGGTAGGGGAGGAGGTGGAGTAACACCAGGCCTCTGGACATGTGAAGTGTGACAGCAAACCATTAGTTATGTTGCTGCTGACCACAGCGCCTCCACACACGGGTCACAATGTCACACCTACCCACTAAGCTTCGCTCCTGTCCTGGATCCATTTGGAATGCAGATCTAGAGCTAATTATCCAACAATCAAATCCTTGCTGCAATGTTCCCACATCTAGTGTCAAGTCGTACCCCAGTATTACAGTGTGCAGGGAGGTCAACCTCCTTGAGTAAAACTCATTACTAGATAATAAGCTCAGACATACACAGTTTACTATACTGGAGAAGGTTCTACTACCTTGATGCCTTCAGGGCACATCACCTGCAGCACACGTATGTTCATATCCTGTTCGCCTTAACAGAACATGGTAAAGTGCACATTAATTGGAAATACATTGTTTAGTACAGTACTAATTAGTTTTATGGCTATATCAATGTAAGTTATTCAGCATTGAATTTGCAAGTTCTTACTTATCCTGGTGTCAGCAAAAGGTTGGCGAACACTCTGGGGATAGTTCTCCTTTTTCCCTTTGAATATGTCACTGGCCAGTGCTTTCATTTCCAGCTGGAAACAAAATGAAACACATATTAAACTATTGTAACATTCAGCGAAGAATAAGGCTGGACTTCATCACTTGGTTTTCTTAGCAGTAATAAACAGAAACCAACACTGAGAACCACGCCAAAGGAACAGGCTATTCAGCTTTTAACAGTGGTAGAGTACATTTTCAGTTGCTATATTATAATATAGAAAGTGCTGAATTTAACTCAACCTGATTGTGTCATCTCTACCAATCGGCAGAGGTACGTTAGGCTAAAAAATCCACTAGAGGCCTCAGAGTCTTTCAGTAAGTATGTGCTTACTGTTCTTATTCTTAGAGGAAGCAACCAACAAGTAAATCTCTCCACACATGTGGAATGTTTTTGAAGGTAAGCTCATTTTATTGGCATATTATCGTTTTAGAGGTTTTGATGAACAGAATTATGTAGCCATAGTCAAATAAGGGAAAAATAATTTTTACAAAACATGCCTTAACAAATGGTCTAATCATTTCTTTATGCCAAAGGTGTCTATGTCCAGCTAATGTAAAAAAAAATTATTATGTGCTTTATCAGTATTCCCGCAAACAATAAAAAAAAATCTGTTTCTTTTTTCTTGAGGCCATTGAAGGGTTAAACAATAATTCACAAAGAGGAAAACAAATGTCAGTGTAGACACAAGACCAGACAGTTAGGCAGCTCATATGTTCTTCCAGACGGATGAAAGGGTGTTGCTGTGGTATCTCTGCTGTTGCTAGGGTGTTATATATGTATGTATAAAATGTATGGGTGGCTACTGTGGTATGTCTCATGAATGCTAGTGGGCTGTTAGGTGATTGCTCAAAAGAAAAAGGGGAAGCTTTCTCATAGGAGGAGGCCCATCTGCTGAATAAACACATCCACTGTCCATGATCCAGATGATTCCACAACAAATACACCTGTCGCACAACCATTATTAGGGTGATGCCATTGCTGACCGGCCAGAACCAGCAACCAATCAAGTGGCCAACTAGGATATCCAAACACCCGATGATCAGAGGGCTTTGTAATATGTCTTGCAGTTTAAGCATTCCCACAAACCAATCCCAAATCCAAGGTTTGTGGCCGGGATTTAGAGACAAGTGGCAGAGAAAAAGCGACAAATGAGCATCATTGTGAACAACTGACTCCAACAAATTCTTGTATTCCAACAAGTTCTTCTTCCATTTGTAGACATGGGGGTCTGAGGTCCCTAGCTTCTGCCCTCTGAACTTTTTGTTCCTAGCACCATTTCGCTCCAATACATAGCAGTGTGGTGGTAAACTTGGAAGAGAAGCTCATAACCGCCATTTCTTCTTTTTTTTCGATAGATAGCTAGATTAGCCAGTATGCTAATTGGCCTATAAAGCTAGCCACGCATGCAAGCAGTTAGGTTTCCATACCTATCCTTAGCAGGGACTGGGCATATTGTCTAAACTGAAGTCGTGGATGGATGCATAATACAGGGAGAGACTGAAAGCCTTTAGCCTTGGCCCATTTAGAGTAAATGTAAGTGCTGGCTCATTATTAACAGTTTATGTATTCAGTGTTACACAAGTACCTGGGCTTTCCGCTGTGCAGTGATTCCGCACACATACTTGCGCACCAAATGTCGTGTGTACAGCTTCCGCAGGAGTGCAGACGTCTAAAAGAAAACACCTATTACTCACAGTCCCTTATTTACACAGACATCAGGAACATGCACAGATACAGGCTTTATCATTAACTGTGAGCTAAAGTAAAAAACAAGTCAAAACCTCAATGTATATACATTTCTTGCCAGTTGTTGATTTGACAATCAGTCTTAGAAGCAGTTTTTGCTGCTTAATACCTGATAATGACAGTCCTAGTGTGCCTGTATGATAGGTGTACCTCTTGCATGATTGGTGGAGGCGTTGGCCAGGAGTTTTTGTCCAGCACAGATTTGGGCAGATTCTCTTTGAGGCGTGTAAGGTAGCTTTGCCGTACGAAGGCCAGATACTCTGAGTTATCCACATTGACTGGCTGATTCCTGCTCATGAAGCCTTTTATGAATCTGTGAAAAAATATATTTATTCCTAACATTCTGACCAATCTGACCAGACAATCAGAAACAGGTTTCATGTGGGTGGCCTGAGGGCCGTGCATCCTGTAGTGGGTCCTATGCTCACTGCCCAGCACTGTAGAACTCAAATGGCATTTGCCATAGAACACAATTATCATCAGCACTATATAGTGTAATACCAACATGTAGTTGTTGGAGTGATTGGGGTATTTCAGTAACCCTTACGACGTCAATATAGTGATTAGTAGTGTAAACTCACATGTAGCAAATTTCACATTTCACCTTCAGCTTCTAACATGATGCCTAATGACATGATGCCTAATATAGAATGATGACATGACTTGAGTGAGCTACAGATGGCTAGCTAGTAGTAAGCCTTTCTTGGTCTAAAGGTGTAAATGTAATCTGTTTCTTTTGCAGTACTTTGTGTATTCAGCATGTTTAATGTCCTACTTCTTAATAACTTTGACAGCCCAGGCCCTCTTCTCTCGCTCCTTTCTTGCTTGCAGACCTCTCCAACAAGCTTCAATCTTGGTAGCTGAATACAGATGGACAGAATAGGACATGAGAGACTAGTGCTGTATTTAAGTGCTTCCCCTGTAAATGTGTTATATTAGCCTAAAGCTAAGCTATAGCCTATAGATATGACCACCATTTCAGGTGTACCTGCTTCCTTCTGTCTCAGGTAGTCTCCTTTCATTCTGTAGCCTTTGTATTTAGCTTGGATTCTTGTAGCTGTAACAAAAACAGATACGTGGTCATAGCATTGTTTCCACTAACAGCTATGTATGCAGAGGAGATTGCATACAGGGCAGACATATCCTCAGTGCCTTGCTGATGTTCTAATTCCAGATGACTGAAATATAATGATATCATGCGTTGACTGAAAAGTCCTGATATGGATGTGTTTAGACTTAAGACCTACAGAATTTTGTTTGAGATATTCTTAATAAGTCAGATGAGAGGGAAATAATAACTTCATAATCCCTGACCTCCACGCCTAAAATAAAAACTATGCCAAACAAAGTGACATATTCACGTAAGCCAAAATGGCCCATGTATTCAAAATGCTTGTATGGGCCACATGTCTCAAAACAATTAGGGCCGCTTTCGGCAAAAAATGAAAGTGTTGACTTCAGCCACATGCCTATCATTTATCCCATCATCACAGCCATCTGCAACTGCAGCCAAAGTAGCCAAACCAAATCAGTATGACGTGTAAGCCTTACCCAGTTCATGTCTACAGATGTCAAAGGCATCTTCAGTGGCGAACAGTGTCCGGGGATGTCGAATAAAAATTTTGGTCCTTGATAAACAAAACAAATAAGTGAGGAATCAGAAGCAGCCAGCTTAGATGTACAGATGGGGTCAGTGTGAGTGAGTAACGTCACCAAGGGCCACCAAAACAGCTTCAGGGCACCTTGGTATACTTCTATAAGTCTCTGGAACTGTATTAGGGTGCTGTTGTTCCCGGAAGACTGCTGCTTTGATGATAGTGTCTAAGAGTGCTATCCAACAGATGAGTCCAAAATCTCCCAAAGATGTTTAATCATCTGCATCTATTATGTGGATGGGGGTATTATCTTCATGAAAAAGTCCTTACCCATCAGGATTGAAATGTTTCACTGTAGGGTAATGGTGCTCAGTCTGTGTAACCTTGTATTGATTCAGTGGGTTAAGTGTACATAGGCCAAGCAAAATGCCTCTCACAGTATGAGCCAGTCATGAACTCAAAAAGGCATGTTCAGCATTATCAAACATGCCACAGTGTTCTGTCATGCAGAACACCTATCTCAAATCATCTGCATCTATTATGTTTTTCCACTCCTTTATTTAGGTTTTCCCCTGAATTTGTCACCCAACTGCAGTTTTAGATGTGCAGTGCCATACCTGCCCATCTTGTACTCATCCGGTTTGTAGCCCAGATGTTTCACAAGCCGTTCCACTCCTTCAGCTGCTGTTCCTTTCCAATTGGGCCATGTGTCTGGACACAGAGGCTTATACCTGTAAGAACCACCAGGAAGTGTAAAGAATGTTCACATAGTCAGGCGCTCCCAAATTATTTAAGAAGAACTCTTCTGTAAGGAAGAATGGGTGAAAATTCAAAATTCAAAATTCCAAAAAGAGAGCTAAAGCTTTAAAAAATATACCACTGTAAAATGTCCTGCTCCAGTCTAGTTTGTGAAAGTGGATTGGGTCTTCTAATTCGTTCTACTTGACTTTCAGGGTCAGATTCTGGTTCAAACTGATACAGCAGAACTGATGCCATAGTAAGAATAGCTACGGTAGTTTGGGGGCGGCACAGGAAGACGCAGGAGATCTAACAAAGTGTTTCAGACAGAAGGTAAACATGGATGTACAGTATAAGACAAATACTGTGTTTTGGGAAATCTGAAGCATGTAAATCTATTTTAGTAGACCCCCCAAAAAATTCTGAACTTGAGCATAATGTGTCCCCTCTATACAGAACACAGTCTAGACCCTGTATTTCTCTATTCTGGTCCTGGAGGCACCCTGCCCTGCACATGTCGGTGTTTTCCCTGCCCCCAACACACCTGATTCTACATATCAGACCATTAACAAGCCCTTCAGAGTTGCAGTGGGTGTACAAAAGTGTTCAGGGTAGGGTTCCCACCAGGACCAGGGTGGAGAAACATTGGTCTATAACAGGACCTCCATAAGAAATAGTAGGTGAAAAATCCATGTTTCTTAATAGAAAGATGCTGCCTGAAATAAGGATTGGTCAGCTGTCATATCAGCAAAAGAGAGTGTTAGTAAGCAGCAAAATAAAAACTATGCCCATTAAAAAGGGACACATTCATGTTTTTGAACTGTACTGAGTAATGCCACTAGGTGTCATTGCAGTGCTATTAAAATTGCAACCAAAAACAAGCTGACCTGGAGGAATGCAGCGTTGCCTTCTGGCATGCACTCTACCGGCTAACAGGTCACTTTTTGAGGTCTACCTACATTATATGTCCATTGTGTAGGTGTACAGGTACTTCACCTCTTGTTATGGACAATATGTCAGCCACATTCTATACTATTCATCATTGGATTGACCAGATATGACCAGATATGACCAGATATTATGTGGGTAGACCATTGTCAGCACAGTAGCGACACCATCACACTGCCCAGGTAGCATGTGCAAGCGAGACACTTCTGTCGGATAGAGCACTGCTGGCCAAATGTTGGCAGTGGCTTTAATACATCCACTGCCTAAAGCAGGGAATCCACTGAAGTGTGCAGGGCAGGGTGCTTCCGGGACCAGGGTTGAGAAACAATGGTCTACCCACATTCTATACTATTCATCATTGGATTGACCAGATATGACCAGATATAATGTGGGTAGACCATTGTCAACACAGTAGTGGCACCGCCACACTGCCCAGGTAGCATGTGCAAGTGGGCCACTTCTGTCAGATGCCAAATGTTGGCAGTGTTTAGTACATCCACTGCCTAAAGCAGGGAATCCACTGACGTGTGCAGGGCAGGGTGCTTCCGGGACCAGGGTTGAGAAACACTGGTCTTTGAAATGAGTTCCTTAAGGAATAGTAGGTGAAAATGCCTCAATAGACACTGCCTACGATACGAATTTGCAAGCTGTGATTTGCTGTGATATCTGCCATAGAGTGTTAGTAAGTACTGACTCAGCAGGGGGTCCCAACATGTAATGTATTCTTCTACTTTTAAGTGCATCAAATGTAAGTAAATGTGCATTAAAGTGTACACACAAATGACATTTTCATACAACAGTGCACTGCAGAGGTTCTTTTCACTGCAACATTCAACATGACATGTAATTAGCCACACTAGCCACCACACTACACTTCAGTGCGAAACTGAAGGAACAATCTTTGACTCTAGAAAGGTCTCAGTTGGACTACAATTGGACTAAAACAGCAAATCTGATTTTTTAACGTTGAGTTTCTTTAACACGGTCCTGTAGCACGTTGCCATTCGTGCACCTTTTCAGGAAGAGCTCGTATCTCCTGCGGTAAGCGAAGCCAGCCCGTCTCACCCTCAGGTGCTCCATCAGCCCCAGGTATTTGACCTGGTGCCTCACCAAGACGTCATCAAAGTGGCCTGTGGTGTGCGTAAACAGCAGGAGTGAGAGAGTGGTCAGCACCTCCACTTTGTAAAACATTCAGGATACCTAAGTGCTTTCTCGTGGGTATAAAGTGAAAGGCTCACCTGGTTGCTTGCCCTCATTAGGTTTCAGGCAACGCACATACCACGGCTCCTTGGACATGAGGATCTCCGCCAGGCCAGCCAGGCTGCTTTTAAACTGGGTGGCCACCTGGTTGGTCCAACACATGTATTAGTCCCTAATCAACTAGCTAGTACACATTTACATTGGCTGTGAGAGGTTTTGGAAGACTCATTGTTTTATGTTGCTATTCAGATAGTAAGGAAAATACCAGGAAAGGTTTTGTTACCTGGTGTGCTTGCATACCTTACCAAAGTGCCTTCATCGTTATCAAGAGTGCATATACAATCACTATACACTTATTAGTGCTGTCTACTTAGCAGCAGTGGTGGACGAAGTGCACAAACCATGTAGTTGAGTTACAGTAGAGATAGAGATAGTAAGTTAAGATACTCCTACAGTAAAAGTAGCAGTTCCTCCCCTTAGACCTCCACTGCAGTAAAAGTGCTAAAGTAGTACTTCAAATGTACTTGGAGAGTAAAATATGGAACGTAAAAGTAGCATAAATTATGATTATTGCTCTAATTTCCTATTATTACTTCTGCAACAACACTCTTTCCATAGAAGGTCATTAATTATTCTGACACTGATGTTTATTCAAATGATCATAAGCATAGAACACCAAAGGAGAACAGTTTCCATTAGCTAGAACTATAAAAACACTTTTTGCAAACAAGTAAAGCTTCGGTTTAAGATTTATTTGCAGCTCAGTTACGAGTTTAAGTTGAATAAAAATGACTTTTTAACAGATTCACACATGATTTTTCCTTTACTGTATTGAATCTGTAGGTCTCTGTTCATAAAGATAAACCAAAACATATTTATTCTAAAAGGAAGTGGTGTTTGTATAAATTCTGAAAAAGAAACACACACCAGTCACGGCTGTATGTGTAGATATTTCTATATTATGGTCTATTTACCCACAAAGTCAGGAACAAAATGTTTGATCTGTTCACTGATGCTATGATGTCTGATTATCAGTCAGTGTTTGCATTAACCCCATACTGCTAACACTGTAATACTACTAACTAATCGCATTTACGCAGTTACTGTCCACCACTGCTTATCAGCGACTCTCCATTTTAACAGCTCCAGTAAATACATAGGGGCACTTTGTAGTTCTACAGTTACTGGACTCCATCTGTCTCTCTGCACCCTTTTTCCATGTCAGGACCCCTGAACACCTCCACTCATAATACTTGCTCTGTGGTGTTCCTGTTGGGGTCCTGACCATTGAAGAACATTGAAGACAAGTTAAAGGAAATGCACAGTATGGAGAGAAACAGAGGGACTACAGTCTGTAACTGTAGAACTACAACGTGCACCTATATGGTAGTGGAGCTGATAAAATGGATGATGCGTGAAGATACAAGGAGGTGTACCGTACACCTAAAAAGCTCAGTGAGTGTGTATAGATTTCAATAATTCATCTGATAATTATTTTAAATGTTATGTTTAAATGTTAAATGTTCAGTTTGAAAGGTCTGAATGGTGCATGGGTGGAAATGACCAGGGAATTGTGCTCAAAAATAATGAGATTTTCCTGGAAGCGGTCGACATCACAGTCTCTGACCTGTTTTTGCCAAAGCTGAAAAGGCAAAAACACTTTCTGTTCGGTTCTGCAATTTGCAGGTTGCCAGTTTTGATTAATTATTTCAAATAAACCTCAGCATTCTGCTCCGGCGCGTTCGTCCCATTTCCACCCTTGGAATGCTGACGTGTTTCTGGCAATTGTTCCTTCAGTTTTCTACATCGAAAACAGCTTTGTATATATTATCACTGATTATTACAGACAAACTGACAAAGAAAACAGGCAATAAAAAGAATTTTGAAAACCTCTTTGTCCCCAAACTTTTGGCAGGCAGTGCACATGCTTTAGGCTGAATGTAACTGTGTCTAAGGGTCTGTTTTAAATCAATCAGTCTGTAAATTTGAACCTTTAATTGTTTATTTTACCGTTTCAGGCCTTTTCTTGCTGTCCGGCTCCGTCGGGGGGAAACACTGCTGTATGATGGGATTTTGAGACTGCCTCATAACCTGAATGAGACACAGCAGGACTGTTCAGATCCATTTAGGTTTTGTCATCACAGATGATCCATAAATGAATATGCACAGGTTTGGAACAGCTCATAGCCTAAAATACTTCTCACTGGCAAATGAGCCGCTGATTAACACTGAAAACTGTAGAGCTCAGACACTCACGTCTTTGATGTTCCGGTACAGGAGATCATTATTCTTGTCAATAAATCCTAATAAAAGAAAGTATCCGTTGTTAGAGGCTCAGGGAATATCACACCTGGATGTTCTGAAGTATGAAGTACATTTTCAATAATACTGGATAAGGCTAAAGTAGGAAATTACAGCTAATGCTAGTCTTGTGCTAGTCTTGTACTGCTTTCAAATATTTCCAATATAATCCAATTTAATAGCCATAAAAATGGAAACAGTTGGAACTGTTAGACGAAAGAAGACAGATAATTGCAGTATAAGTATTACTGACAGTTTTATAATAATTCTATTGTATATGCAATCATATAGTTGCCTCACTTTTTACAAAATGTGATGAAGCATTACGAATATGTAACATGGTGAAGCTATAAAAATAGTTATTGCTGTTTAGTTTTCCACATTCTGCACTGCGCTGGACATCAACACTGTTATTACTGTAAATGCATGCAGTTATTATATTATGCTAATGATGCTAATGATTTGATTAATACTAAATGACAAGTGCTTATTTTTTAAATGGTCGTGTATTTCATTACTGAGCATGTTTTGCCCAATAAATCTGATGATATACAGGAAAGGAAAGGAGCAAGCAGCACTTTCTCTCTTACCGGTCACACTGTAGGTGACCTCTCCTGCGTAGTGGAGCAGGCGGAAGTCCCCTCGGTCAAGGGTCTTGCGTGTCTTTTGGTCAGCCAGTTTGTGCCTGCAGATTAGAAACATGTTGGATTTCCTTCCGGATGATGCACTAATGTGAGAAAGGGAGGACAGCATCATAAAGAATGATTCTGTTGTTTTATAGTGTGGGGTTCCCTCTATTGGCCTGAAGGATGAGATTTATTCGTCCATATTTCATCCAATGAGATTTAAAATCATGACACGTGGTTTTAAAAGGTTAACCTGCTTATTAGATTATTGGTGATTTCAATATGTGTCAAATGTCAGCTTTTCCAAAAGTTCAGATTTTCCTATGGTAACCATGTCTCCCACTATGTCCTTCACTAATCAAGTTAATTAAAATGCTAATCAAACCTGGAAAATGGAAAATGTTAATCAGTGCTAAGCAAACCTGATGTACAGATACAATAACATAAATAATTGTGGGTGGGATGATCGATTACAAGTTCAATGTCACTCACCTTCAATATATATATACCAACAAATACATGTGAAAGTCATAAATGAGGTTTTACAGCATTTAAATATCAGCTTAACTTTAAAATATCTGGACTCTGCAGTCACCCATCACCTACAAAACGGTAGAGTTGTATTAAACCTATGTTCCATAACTGACTTTGAAATATAGTATGTAGAGCTGAATGCAGGTAACAGTCCCTAAGCATGCTATAGCTACGCACACCCCAACATACCACAGACACCAAACATATCTTGACTTGCCAGACTATTTGGGCTACCAATTAGTCTTTTAACTGAAGAAGCAAACTTGAATTCAGTTGACTCACGTGACAAAGTGTGGATGTCCAGACAGCTTCTCCTCTAGCTTCTCCAGGAATGAGTTGTCGGTGGCGCCGCCTGGCCGCAGACACTCTTCATCCTGCATTGGTGGAAGCACAGCAAACCCATGACTTTGTCGTAAGCTATAGGGGACTGTTAGAGATGCAGACTTTGAACAGAAATCTGTTTTCTCACCAGCACTGAAATGATGCCTCTGTGTTTCTCCTCCACCAGGTCACAAATGATCTTGTTGTTGAAATATGGCACTGGTTCCCACTGCCCCAAACCAGTTTGAGTGAGAGAGAAACAGAAACATTTCGGGGTGAAGAAGAAGCTCTGCGGTCACCTGAAGACAAGCAGGTCTTATACAAAGTTCAGGTATATATGATCACCTCTATGCCCTCCATCTTGTACTCCTCTTGCTCTGATTTGATGGTGAGCTGGATGAAAAGCTGCTGGAGTTTCTCATTGCAGTAATTGATGCAGAACTGTTCAAAACTGAATGGACGCAAGACAAGGCACATCACAACATGATGCTAAACATATAAACTTCCTGCTCAGAGAACATTTTGAGTCACTATATCTTAATAACTCAAATTGATTGGGTCATCTCTACCAATCGGCAGATGTGTTCGGCTTAAAAGGTCTTCTAGAGGTCACTGAATTTTTTTTCAATTGATAGCATTTACTGCTCTCATCTTATACAGGAAGTGAGCCACAAGTAAATCCCTCCACGTTTTAAGCTTATATTATCAGCATATTATGTGTAGCCAGGTGGTGAACTATGAACAAATACCTAGGGTGTGGCTGTACCTTTAAGAGTCTCTGTCTAACCTGCTGGCGCGCTGCAAGAGGAAAGGGTGGGGCTTGGAGCAGGGACAGAGAAGCAATGCTAAAGCTAGCGATTTTTGGGATTCGCCATTGTCAATAAATATTCGTGCATCCAGAGACATCCTTGTAAAATATAAGAAGCTGTTTTCTCTAATATCACCTCATGACATGAGACTGTTGAACAAGGATGTGTAAATTGAGGTGAGCCTAGTAAAAAAGAGTAAAATCGTTCTGAGAATTGTAACTTTAGTACAGTGTTAATGTTATTTCTCCATTCTGTGTTTATAGTGCCACTACCAATTACTGTACTGTGTTCTGACGGATATTGTGTACATTGTGTATTTTCTTTTATTTTTATACCTATTTTGAGTAGAACTGCATCCAGCAATTGGAGTTTTACTCCAAGTTATACTCCTGTGGCATAAGTGTTACTTTTGAGGCTAATTGTAAGTAGCCAGTGACTTATTGCTGCTCTTTATTTTCATTGCTGATCATTTAACATACATTTTCTATATAACATCTCATAAAATCCCTAGAAAGGGATCTATCGGAATAAAATACCCGAAAAAGTATTTGGTGTGCGTCTTTTTCCAAGGTGACATATAGGTTCCAAGGTTTTAATGAACAGCATTATGTACCTTTATACAATAAAATGTAGTCTAATAATGGTCAAATAAAATAAAAATCAATAAATATACTTCACCGAATGGTCTAGTTGTTTCTTTATGGTAAATATGTCTATGCTAAGCTAAAGTAATTAAAATTGACTCTGTGCTTTATTATTATTGCCTCAAACAAACAAACACTCATCATCAAAAGAATAGTTACACCCAGCGGGAAGTGTTAAAGTGATAAAGGTTAACAGGAACAATAAATGATGGAACATCACTGAAATGACATGGGCAATATGTACTGAGTTACACATACAGGAGTAGTGTCTCAGTATGCCATCAGGACGCCATGTCTGCTAATGCAGCATATCAGATGTCTTGGGGTACCTAATAGTGTCCTGTGATAATCCATCCCATGCAGCTTTAATGTTCTCACACAGTTCCTGCAGATTGTGCAAGTTGTGGAGGTGGAGTGACACCAGGCTTTTTGGACATGTGACAACACACTGTTCATCTTGGAACTGACCGCACTGCCTCCACACACAGATTCATTGGTCGTCTCCACCAAGACAAAAGCGGGACTCGTCACTGAAGATGACTCACTGCCATTCTGGGTCACTCCATGACTGTCTGGCACAACACCACCGCTGTCTTTAGCGACATTGACATGGTGTTAAGTATAGTGGTCGTACCGGTCTGCTTGTAGTCCCGCATTGTGCAGCTGTCTGCCAATGGTACTGGTACTAACAGGATGACTCATGAAGGGCATCACTGATAAATGTACTCAGTCGTGGCTGTTGGGTCAGTCAGGTACAGCAATACAGCCAGTCCTTGCTTATGTCACATGTGCAGTTGAGTTTGAAGCTTGAATCATATGCATGTCTCATGATGTCAAACCTACCTACCAAGTTTCATTCCTGTCGGTTGATTTCTTCTGGGTGCAGCTATTTGTGCACCTATTCTTATAATGATGAGTGTACTAAAACCATGCTTCTTTTTTCTTGGTGAGTATGTTAAAGGGTTAAGATGGTCAAGTGAAAGTATTGTTAATGAAATTGCTATTTACTTTTTGTTTATTGATCCATGTTAAAGTTCATACAGCTACAGTATCCTCACTGTAAACCTTTCTCTACTTTGCTGTGCTGATTTTCCATATATGATTAAAGAAAAGAAACCCAGTAGGTTTGCGTGATGCCCCATCAGAGAATATAACATTTAAAAAAAGGATGTGCCATTTATTTAGTGTCTCATGTGTCCACAGGGCCTGTTCTGAAATTCTAATGTAGAGATGTTGCTTATGCTGTTATTCCATTTTCAAACCCAATTAACCCCCTTTTCCAGAGCTTTCTGTGTGACATATATTCCAAAATCATAATAATAAAAAACATGTATTAAATTTGCCACTTTGTGAGGCATCAGTTTGGCTAAGAATACCTGTTCACATCAAACACTTCAAATCCGTAGATGTCGAGAAGGCCAATAACTGTCTTCCTGGTTGAGTCCTGCAATCACAGATATACAGAGCATTGATTTGTATCAGTATGTGATTCTTTCTGTACAGAAGATTAAACTATGTAATTGATGGTTGAAGGCTGATTTCAGAAACTTGCCTTGTTTGCTAACGACTCGTTGGTCTTGCTGATGAGCCATGTGAAAGTGCGGCCATAGATAGCTTTGGCTAGTGCATCTCTGGCATATTTTGCGTGATCAACAGTGAAGGGGCTGAGAACCTGATTATAATTAAGAGAGAAATAAAAACAAGATTATAGCCATCTGAAAATATGATGTTTAAGTGCAATATCCCTGACCTGAGGTCCCATGTATAGCATTCAGGCAAGCGCATAAATATTTGTATGTCATTTGTTAATACAGATGCCTGATAACATATTACAGTTACAATTAAATATGCTTCACTCTGTTTACCGTATTTACAGTACATGCACATCAGGTGATCGGTGTAGGAATTACAACCAATATTTGTCGAAGTCTGGACTGCACTGTACAGTTTCAAAACATTCAACTTTGCCAGCAACTTTAAATAATTTTTTTAATCTAACTTTAAATATTCTTGATAAAGCCAAACTCTGCGTGTGATGTGCCCTTTGCAATGGTCCCTGGTATTGCTGGTAAGGGCACAGCGATTAATCAACTTAGTCGACCAAAATCTACCAAATTAGTTAACAAATAATTAAGTAGTTGATTAGTTGTAAGAATGATTTGGTAACTGAGTGATTGATAATCCTAATAATTGATTATTTGTTTTGATAATCAGTAGATTATTTGACTATCCAAATCTTCTGTTGCAGCCCTAATTGCTAGCCTTTGGGGAACCGGAGATATGAACCCCCAGAATCAAGCCAACTTGTGGACCACTCAGGTGCACCCTAGACGTCACCGCCAATGTGCTCACCTGTTTAAGTATCAATAATAAGAGTAACTGACTTTAAACTTTACAGGACTGTAGGGCATTATGCACCTTCTCCAACGACACATGCCTTTTTAATGTCGTCCTCAGGAAACCACAGCAGGGAAATAACAACATTCAATATCTGATGTTTGAAACGCTGATAAGCAGGGAAATGTTAGAACTCCACAGATCAGTAGAGCATGACTTGCCCTTTTCCTACCAGCCATGGATCGCATTGCAACCCATCAAGAAACAGGAGATATGCAATCACCAGGCTCCTCACCTGCCTTCTCTGAAGCATTCATGTTGTTGTTGTTGTCAGATCATGTGATCAGCGGATAGTCAAAATCAAGCTTAAAACACAATTGCTGAGCAGTAAAGTCAGAGGTGTTGGTGTTTTATTCATATCTTTGCTACCTCTCTGTTGGGCTTGTTTTGAGTTTTAGCCTAAAATGGTTTGCTTTATTGGCAGTGACAACTTCATATTGTGAAGTAAGAGCAATAAGTTGCAAATGTTTGAAATGAACTCCAGACCGTTTATCAGTTTACTTGTAAGTGAAATAATGAAGGAATGGAACAAACCTGGCCACAGTTGAACAGCCAATTACATTTGCCTAATATGTCTGAGCTCCTAAAAATATTATCTATGGATAAAATTCCTACACCATTCACCCAACTCAAACAGAAATACATAAAAACATTAAAGGTGAAGTTTCTGTTCTAAGCCCCAGTATTTATGGATCTGACTCGGTTTCACACATCTGATTCTTGCATAGGCCTAGTGGCAAGCTGATGGACCCGAATAAGCATCTTAAACTCTGTAGAGTTTAGGGTTCTAGCGACCACAGATATATAAAATAACAAATTAATTCAACCTTGGGTTAGAAAAGTTATCACTGGATTTTGGAATTCAGCTTTGTGTTTGTATCTACCAATTTTAACTTTAGGAAGGAAGGCAACATGGTGACTAAGGCCCAAGTGGCACTTCTTGTTCTCCATTTTCAGAAGCTCCCACTCTACTATTGACATGTGTTTTTTGGTGAACAAAGAATATATGTGTCTTTCTAATATTACAGAAGTCTCTCTTAAACTATTCTAATTATTTATTCTATTATATTACTATTGTTGTTTCACAGTGAATATAATACTTGAGGAAATGATTTCTCTAATGTTCTCAGAAAGGCAAGTATTTCATTCCAAGTCAAATGTTTTTTTGTGCACACACTATAGAATGTTTTCAGTGTTTGCTTGGAACTTTGGATTTACTCTCATTTATGGACAGAAGTGCAAACATGAATAAAATGAGACACTGATCATACCTCCTCGGCTTTGGCCTCAATCTTTCTGTGAGTTAACCCTTCTCGTAACACATGGGTGGGAATCCCCAACAACTGTGCAGGAAAAGAAAAAATGAACAAATAAATAGACAACAGTGCGCCACCGTGCTCACCACACATTGATCCATCGTCATCCGTATCTCTGGATGATGTTTGAACAGAGAAGTATACAGTGTCTACTTTTGGCGAGTCCAAAGACTGTAACCACTTACTCATTCAGTGATGAGTACAGTAACAGCCTCTCTTCTGGGAATGCTTAAAAGCTGTTCAATAAATCTGAGGTTTTGATAGCATTAGTGAGGCCAAGCACTTTTACTGGGGAATTAGTATTTACCCTCAGAGCCTGAAGCCTGGGTTCTGTGGGCGGTTGGTATTAATTTTTTCTAGGCTCCATAAGTCAGAAAACTCTCAAAACATGATTCGTTGTTGTATCATTTGTGTAGGTTAACTCTTATCTGAACTGAAGTATAGGATAAGGCCATGCACACTGCATGCAACGTGAATGCTCAGGGTTCTAAGGGTTAAATCAGCCATGATTGTGGACATTCAGCGAGTTACGATGAGGTGGAGGTGAGTTTTGCAGACTAACATCATGTGTTAATCTACAGCCATATGTGTCTCTGACTGCACCACTCATCAGCTAGTGTGTCTAAATTAGAGTCTAAATATCTCGAGAACAGCTGCTTCCCAAAAACACACGACATCAGCTGCTACGCTACGTGCTGCTCTAAAGTCACCTCTCCTACATTACAACAAACTCCATTATAGCGACTGCTGTCATAAAACTGAATGAGTTGTTTAAGGTCATGCCCAACGGAGCAATCAGGTCCACCCAGATGCCACTCTAAAATATTTGTGCCTGTAAGTGGAGAGTGTACTGGTAGTAGTCAACATTGTCTAACAGTACCAGAAACAACTACAGACGGCCTATTTTGTAAACCTGTTGATGCTCAGTAGTGCCATGGTTTCAGGCTTCATTTCCCATGCTTGATAATTTCATGGTAAACAAGGAAAAATCTACTTTACACAAGCTTAGTCCATATCCCAATACTGAGGAGCAGGAAAAAATGCCAAGCACTGGGCATGGTGACCTCAGGTTCACGTGTGGCTGCTGGAGAGCATCCTATACTGCTGGCATTGCTTTTCTATTGAGAATCTCTGTGTGTACAGCTGAACACCTTCATCAGCAACGAAGGCCTCACACAAACATACATGGACATTAAGCAGACAACCCAGCAAATTTGAAATGCATTGTTTGGTGATGTCACAAAAACATACATATATACACTGCTCAAAAAAATAAAGGGAACACTTTGAAAACACATTAGATCTCAATGGGAAAAAAAATCATGCAGAATATCTTTCCTCATATAGACTGGGTAATGTGTTAGGAAAGAATGCCACATCGTTTTATGGAAATGAAAATGATCACCCTATGGAGAGTTGAATTCAAAGACACCCTGAAAATCAAAGTGAATAAATGATGCAGCAGGCTCGTCCATTTAACCCAAACTCCATTGCAGCAACTCAAAATAGTACTCAGTAGTTTGTATGGCCTCCACATGCTCCTAATGAGACGACGGATAGTGTCCTAGGGGTCCTATCTCCTCCCAGATCTGGACCAGGGCATCACTGAGCTCCTGGACAGTCTGAAGTGCAACCTGGTGGCGTCGGATGGACCGAAAAACATAATGTCCCAGAGGTGTTCTATTGGATTTAGGTCAGGTGAGCCGGTGGGCCAGTCAGTGGTATCAATTCCTTCATTCTCCAAGAACTGCCTGCATACTCTCGCCACATGAGGCCGGGCATTGTTGTGCACCAGGAGGAACCCAGGACCAACTGCACCAGCGTAGGGTCTGACAACGGGTCCAAGGATTTCATCCTGATACCTAATAGCAGTCAGGGTGCCGTTGTCTAGCCTGTAGAGGTCTGTGCGTCCTTCCAGTAATATGCCTCCCCAGACCATCACTAACCCACCACCAAACCAGTCACGCTGAATGATGTTGCATCTCCGGCATCTCCAGAGCCTGTCACATCTGTCACATGTGCTCAGGTAAAACCTGCTGTCATCTGTGAAAAGCTCAAGGCCCCTGTGGTGGAATTCTGTGTTCTGTGGCAAATGCCAATCGAGCTCTACGCTGCTGGTCAGTGAGCACAGGGCCCACTACAGGACGTCAGGCCCTCAGGCCGCCCTCATGAGGCCTGTTTCTGATTGTTTGGTCAGACACATTCACAGCAGTAAGGCTCTGGCAGTGCTCATCTTGTTCCTCCTAGCACAAAGGAGCAGATGCCGGTCCTGCTGAGGGGTTAAGGACCTTCTACAGCCTTGTCCAGCTCTCCTAGAGTCTCCTGGAATCTCCACCGTACTCTTAAGACTGTGCTGGGAGACACAGCAAACCTTGTGGCAATGGCACATATTGATGTCCCATCCTTCAGTAGTTGGACTACCTGTGCAACCTCTGTAGGGTCCAGGTACCACACCATGGTACTAGTAGTGACACTGACCCAAGTCAACTGCAGAACTAGTGAAGAATCAGTGGGAAAAGATGAGGGGGGACAAAATGTCAATGACCTCGTCCTTTTAAACCATTCCTGTTTTGGGGGGTGTCTCATTGTTGCTCCTCTACTGCACCTGTTGTTAATTTCATTAACACCAAAGCAGCTGAAACTTATTAACGGCCCTCCCTTCTACTTAACTGACCAGATCAATATCCCTAAGGTGGAACTAACTTGATGCTATACTCTGATTGAAAAGTGTTCCCTTTATTTTTTTGAGCAGTGTATTAATATCTAAATATTCAGCCTGCAGCAAGTTAGCCCTGCACATTCATGCTGAATTAAAGCTAGTGTATAAGCATTGGCTGCTTTCTGCATGTAGCACAATACAGGGCCTCCGGGAAGAGCAGAGTTCATTTGCATATAGTGGTCTTACAGGTGCAGTAATAAAAGCAGGGATAGAGAGGGTAATCCATCTAAAAATAAATGGCACATAAATATTACACTATGAAAATACAAGGGAATGATACTCTATGGGCTACACTCATACACTTAATTGACCTCACTCACTGGAAGGGGTGTCTGGGTCATTTTGGACGTATGGTGTAATTGAACTGTACCTTGGAAAGCCAGTGTATCTCTTCACTGCTGTTGAGTGTGGCATAACCTCGCGAAGCCTCGAAGTGGACGTTTCCCAGATGGAGGATGCTGGCAATGATGGCAAACAAATGCTGCACAAGAAGCCAAAGGGGATTCAGTGTTTCCTCAGGGCACTAATACACACAGTGTATGACTCATTCTTATTTGATAGCACAGAAGAGTACCTCTTTATCCTTCTCACTGAAATTAATAACTGACAGAGCTTTCTGGATTGTCTTCCAGTCACTCTTGTCATTGATGGAGCTCACTTTGGCACATGCTCCCTGGAGAAAGAGAAAGAAGCTCATACAGATGTTTGTTTTGAGAAACTGTTTTGAACATTTATCTTTTTTTTATTTGATCAAGTTTTCAAAAGCTGCCCTCAGCACACCTCCATGGAAATATAAGAAGAGGATAACTGAATATAACTGCACAAACTGAATCAAAGCATTGCACTGCTCACAACACCTACCTGGAATAGGTACCTATAGTTTTGAGAGTTTCTCTCTAGACCAAGCCAGCGAAGAAGCTCCTCCTCCCCACCTTCCACTAACTGATAAAAGACATGGAAGTTTCTCTCGCCATGGTTTTGGTGGACCACCCTGGACATCTCCAGTAGATAGCTTAGGATGTGTCCGCCAACAGCAGCCCCCTATAGGAAAATATAAATATGCATTGCTAGAGATGAAGCCCAGCAGTTAAGGGTGTAAACATCACATCAGTTCAGTTTCATAACAAGGAAATTAATCCAGCTTCACCAAGATGTGACCTGATATTTTTGGTGCAAGGCAGAATATCATAAACTAGCTTACTATGAAAGAACATACCTGGTGATCAAATTGAATGTCCATGTACTTTCCAAACCGACTGGAGTTGTCATTTTTTAGTGTTTTGGCATTCCCAAAAGCCTGTGATGGAAAAATCAAAGGTCATGCTCAAAATACCAATATTTTTTATTTGATGCAATATAAAGATATTAATCAGTTAATTGCCCTATAAAATGTCCTTACTAACACAACAAGCTGTTTCAGTATACCAGGGAAAAATAAGTACATTTCAAGCACATAATAATAATAATAATAATTGTTATTAATATATATATATATATATATATATATATATATATATATATATATATATATACACACACACACACACTAGTACAAGTATATAGTACTAGTATATACACATATGGATATATATGGACTGCGTATATATGTAATAAATAAATTGTACCCCAGTAGGACTTCAGTGTACTTCAGTTAATATAAGTATATAAATTTGCACTCCCAGGTAGAAATAGTATATATTGTGGTGTATAATGGTATATATAATTGTAAATAAGTATATTTGAATGAGCTAGAAATGTACTTTATTATGTACTTAAGTATGTTTAAATAAATCTTTATGTGGTCTCCAAACACGACAGTAAAGTACAGTAATTCTACTTCAGTATATTTAGCATACTAAGTACATAGTGAGATATAAATGGCACATTTTCAGTATATTAATCAGGAATGCAAGGAAGTATACTGCGCATTCTATAAACAAGTATACTACAGTGTACTTCTTTCTCCTGATATACTGAATGCTCCACGATTTACACAGTATCAGCAAACTGAACAGAATGACAAGACACTTGAATGTTCTGACCTCCAGCACAGGGTTGGAGAGAAGGAGGCGATCCCTCACATTGTCCAGCAGTCTAGTACTGGGGCAACTGACCGCGTAGAACTGCAGGATCTTTTTAGAAGCCTCTGTTTTGCCTGCTCCACTCTCCCCAGAGATGAGGATGAAATGGTTGTTGGTCTCGCTGATCATGGTGCGGTAGACGTTGTCAGCAAGAGCAAAGCTGAGAAGATAGATTAGTCAGGAGATCTGTAGAATTCATATGCGCACTAAGTGAGCTCTGTGTTAGGTACCATGAGCTTGTGTCTACATTGACTGTCCATTTTATCAGCTTCATTTACCATATAGGTGCACTTTGTAGTGTTACAATTACAGACTGTGGTTTTCCCACCTTTACCCTGTTTTTTATTGCTTAGAAAACACTCAGGACCACCACAGAGCAGGTAGATAGGTTGATAGATAGAAAGCGTAATATGGTCAGCGTCCTGTGACCTCTGATGCCCTAGAGGATGATCAATACAAACTGTACAGCAGCAGATGAGCAATTGTCTCTGACTTTTCATATAATTACTGTTGAATGATTAATGAATGTAGATACAAGGTAGATGCATGTAATGAAGTTACACAGACTGGATGACGTTTTAAGCTTGATATGGACTGATCATTATGCTAACAACATGGATTCTTCAGAATCTTAAGAGCCGGTAATTTCGGGGTCCGTCTCCAGTTCACTAAAAGTTGGATTTTGGCTTCATTCAAGCCATTAATGCTTCATGTACATGGAGCTGCTGTAAAGCATTACTGAATACTGTATTCTCTATCCATTTCTAAACCCATTAGGTCAGAAGCCATCATTTAAAATTAGGGCATTCTACCATATGACCTCCTTTACCACAGGACTACTGCAAATCCAGTTTTAAAAGGCAAGTTAGTTTATTTATTTAAAACAATCTGGTGTGTTGCTAATTAATAGCCATGCCCACCTGTTATCTTTTATACACATGGCCTATAAAATCAAGTACCTAGACTGTACACACATTAGTGAAAGAATGGGTCGCTCTCAGGAGCTGGATGTCCAGTCATGACATTTCCTCAATACTAAATATTGCACAGTCAATTATTAGTGGGATTATAACAAAGTGATTGGGAGCAACAGCAACTCAGCCATGAAGTGGCAGGCCACGTAGAATGACAGAGCGGATGATGAGGCATATAGTGCCCAAAGGTCGCTAACTTTCTGCAGAGTCAATCACTATAAACCTCCGAGCTTCATGTGGCCTTCAGATTAACTCAGGAAAAGTGCATAGAGAGCTTCATGGAATGGGTTTTCATGTTCGAGCAGCTGCATCCAAGCCTTACGTCACCAGACGAGCAAATACTTTTGGCAGTATAGTGTATATTAGGAGTAACTGGGCTGTGGCTGTATTCCAACATTAAGGTATAATGCAAATCCACACTGAAAGGACCCTGAATGCCCCAGCCAAAAAATTGAGGCGACAGCATTTCCTACTGTGCCACTCATTACCAACAATCTGGGGTGGGTGGAATTATCACAAGCTCTGTCGGATTGTACATGGATGCCATAGAACCATAGCAACAGTGATAAGTGGCTGGAGCAGTTTTTTACTGTGTTGACCCAGGGTTCAAAAGATCAAGAAGCAGGTTGGTAACATTTTTCTAACACCTGAGCTGTTAGAGTGTAATGGTTCTCAAACCTTAAACCTGAATTTTGCATCAGCAGCTTTTCAGTCATTTGCTTGAGTACAGGGAAACATGCTAAAATGATTGTCCATGGCCAGTGATGGTACCAGGCAGAATAAACTGCTCCTTTACAGAAAACCTGAATAAACAAAATAATAAAAAACACATTTTACATTAAAAAGCAGACTTACATATGCGGTGGCAGCTCGAAGAAATTGACCCCCATGTATATGTCCATTTGCTTCTGGCTGTATATGCCCAGCTCCTTGTAGGGGTTAATGGAGACCAGTAGGGTTCCGATGTAAGTCTAATGGAAAGGAGGGCACAGCATATATATATATATATATAATTATAAGAAGACAGGTAGATCAAAAGACCTGAAAGTACGGTATGTTCTGCAGTATATCATTTGTTAAACTATACTGTGATTTTGGCCACGTTTCAATACTTATACGGCAGAAGGCTGTTACACCTATTTTCATTTCCTTCAATGTAAAATATCCTATCAGTAATCATACATTTAAAACATACATTTACTTTAACTAACAGCTAAATGGCCTCTTACACCGCTAAATAAACATACAGAGACAAACAATCAAACACTGTCAAAGAGAGAGAGAGCGTGAGAGAGAGAGAGAGAGAGAGAGAGAGTGAGCAGGTAGTGCTCTGTGATGAACTGACTAAAGTCTTTGATGATATAATGTAATATCATCTGCATGGCAAGATCAAGGAGGAAATGTATCTTTACTCATGAATTTTTAAGTAGCCCTGTTTATCCTCCAATAAGAACGAACAGTGATCTGGTTATTACAGTCTGAGTATTCTGGTGAGTGACAGCCTGATGGCTTGTTTAAATAGTGATATCTGCTTTGTCCATGTACAATGTATTTCTTGGAATTAAGTATGTGTATGCTCTGGCTACACACATTGTGATCAAATTATTTTAGGTTTGTCTTTTAATAAAAGACTGTAAAAGACTGTAAAGACTATATTTTCCATATTGCAGCCTCATAGTGACTAGCATCTTTCAGACAGACCGCACCCACTAGATATATCCTTTGCTCAAAAGCTAAATAGCTTGATCCTAACTAACCAGACTTAACTCATCCAACTGCACGCTTCTTCCCTTACGTTCCCAAATCTTTAATAAAATAAAATCAGTGAGTCACCAAATAATGCTTCTCTGTATACATAGCCTAGTCGGCTTATCAATATTACTGCTTGGTGATGATATTTTAAGTTTTATGACTAGTCGCTGATTATGACACTAATGTCTCCGAGATCACAGGTGAACAGCCCAGTGTTTTTTAGGGTTTGTATTTTTAAGTTTCTAAAAACTAGCAATACAATGCTACATATATTGTGCTATATATTGTTTCACATTCAAATTTCACCACCAGTAGCACATTCTCAGTAGTTGCTGTTGAGCCACAGTTTTCGGCTTGATGCAAGGTCATGTCCAGAACTTACATATATGAGGTTTTCATTGAAGCGTTTCCTCAGGTTGTCCAGGAAAGCTGTCTCGCTGGTGTAGGCATCCAGTAGTACAAAGTCCTGGATGCCCACCCTGTCCCGGGCTGTCAGACAGCCATCCATCTCCCGCAGGATTCGATTGCAGCGGTCCTCCAAACTCTGTTACAAAACAAATCAGCACAAACACCTATGTTCAAATCAGCCGAAACACCCTGATTCAAAAAATCAGCCCAAAGCTCCACATTCAAATCAGTCCAATGTCCCATATTCAAATCAGCCCAAACACCCATATTCAAATCAGCCCAAACACCCATATTCAAATCAGCCCAAAGTCCCACAATCAAATCAGCCCAAAGTCCCATATTCAAATCAGCCCAAAGTCCCATATTCAAATCAGCCCAAACACCCATATTCAAATCAGCCCACAGTCCCATATTACAATTAGCCAAAAGTCCCAGATTCAAATCAGTCCAATGTCCCATATTCAAATCAGCCCAAACACCCATATTCAAATCAGCCCAAACACCCAGATTCAAATCAGCCCAATGTCCCCTATTCAAATCAGTCTAAACACCCATATTCAAAATTAGCCCAAACACCCATACTTGAAATCAGTCCAGACACCCATATTCAAAACAGATCAAATACTCATATTCCAATCAGGCCAAATACCCATATTCAGATCAGGCTAAACACCAATTTTCCAGTCAGCTCAAACATCCATATTCAAAATCAGACCCAATATCCATATTCAAATCAACCCCAACAGACATATTCAAAAATAAAATCTCATTTAACAAACAGACAGTTCACTGGATAATTATTCATCATTTAAAAAAAAAAACTGTCCCAAAAGGTTTAATTTTTTTTTTGTTCTTTATGTACATGTTATATCTAGGCAATTAAGAAACAGGATATCACTGCTATGTGGTAGACAGGCTTATTAGGCGTGAGTCATTTCATAGTGGATGTTTCTAGAACTTCATAACAAAAAAAAGAAACACTGAAAAACCTTTTTGTGAAGCTAGTTTGACTAAACCTGAGGTACATCACCTGGGTAAAATCATTGAGAGTAGAAATTACTACCAGTTTTATACATGTCCAAATATTTATGGACCTAATTCCTTAGACTGTGTTATTGTCTTATATAACTGAATTTAAATTAATACTGTATGACCTGTGTATATTGCCAGGTGATGTTATAATAAGTTGTTATGAAATATTATTATAGATAACTGATTAAGGTATTTTTAAAAGTGATTGCAGTAAAACCACCAACCAATGGGTCACCGTGACTATCTCTTTGTCCCACGGGTAATGCCTGACCACGCCATGCCAGCAAATGATACAGTTGCTTTTTTTCTGAAACACAATTAGACTGGCTGTCTTGATAATAGTGCCTACAACACGCAAAATTTAATTCACATTTTTCTCCTGGACCCCCTCCCTCCAAAACATCAATCCTTCTTATTGTTTCTGTCATGAATTACAATTTCTCTTCTTTACATTTGGTAGACTGAGATTAAAACCCAAAAGGTATATGAAATTTGACAACATGCTGTATTTACACTAACCTCATCTGTCATTCACTTTAACCTACAAGCACTTCTTTACCTGCAACTTTCACAAGCACAATAGCACTTTAGCCTCACTTTGCACTCACTTGGTTCATAGTACATACATAGCATCTCTGTCTTTCCATGCAGACACATTCCACATACTGATACTGAGTAAACCTCTGACACAGTGAAGGACGAAGCCATGATGTCCTTATCTAATCTGCTTCCTTGTTTTCAAATTGAAGTTAATCCATCAAATAGCACGTCTGTCAATTCTATCTCAAAACAGAAATAAACTCCTAGAGCGCCATCCTCTTTTAGAGACCAGGAAGGATGGATGTGTGCAGTGAAGACTGATTGAATTGTTTCTTGTTTCTTGGTTTTCTTGCTTCCTCTCAATTTCCACAATCAAAAGACGGGTAAAGTCAGCAAACCCCAAAACGGGGGCCCCTACCAGCTGGTCCTTCAGTGCCAGAAAGCTTATCTCACATGCCTCATTCCAGTGTGAAGCTACTGTATCATGTACCCTTGACTTGGGTTGCTTCTTCGAGCCCTCTAAAGCCCCCACAAGCCTATGAAGGAGTGCAACCCTTCCACAAACTGCCGGTAATAGGAGAGGAACCCCATAAAGGACCTCATCTCTTTGACAGTGGTGGGGTGCTTCCAGTCATTAACCACTCTGATTTTTTTGGATTTGTCTATACTTCTTGAGCTTCAGCTTGAGCTTCAAGTTATACTGTTGCAGACGACCCAACACAATGTCTAAGTGCTGGAGATGCAGCTGGAAATCTTGTGAAAAGATGATAATGTCATCTAAATACAACAAGAGCGAAATATCCACTCCATTAGGTGCAGGAACGTGCTGGGTGCATTGCAAAGACCAAATGGCATCTGATTAAACTCAAACAAACCTAAGGGTGTACACAAAGCGGCTTTTTTCTTATCCTTCTCTACCACAAGGACTTGATTATAACCGCTGGCAAAATCTAATGTGCTGAACCACTTAGCCCCACTCAATTCTGGGTAACGGAAAAGCATCCTTGTGAGTCTTGGCATTGAGTTGGCAACTCAGTAGCAACCTCAAGTCAAAAACACTGTGGTCAAGGAAGTGTCCAGACACACAGAGCTCTCACACCATACCAATAATAGACAACACCACAGCACATGGTACCACCAATCACACAAAAGACTGACCTCACCATAAAATGTCATCCACAGCAAAACTACACAACCAAATATGACACTCCAAAAAGGCAACCAGAACACCGGGGTGGCCCACTCCTTAACCACAAGACAAAGAAAGCAAAAATATCAGATCAGCTGCAGTAAGTGCAGCCGGAAGGTGAACGACCTGTGGTATGCTATTACAATGCCTTACAAATAATCACAGTCATTTCAGACACCTAGATCCCAACACAGCATCCCATAACTATATAATAGGTAAGTACAGACTATCCACAAAGATCAAAAATGGTAAACAGGATGTAAAATTATTTTATAGAAAAGAAAAACAACAACTGCCGTCCCACTCCAATAAAACAATACACTGCTGACATCACCACAATGGAAGCAAAGCTTTCCATAGCCAGCAGATATGCAAGCTGAGTAAAGCCAGCCCCAGTTAGAAATCACGGCTGCCACCAACACACACCAGCCAGTTGATTCAGCTACACACGCTCCTCAGCTGCCCTCCTGGTTAGTTGCTCCCGCTGGCACACATGCACACTTTGAGCTCTTCCAGCAGCGGCAGTGCCACGCCAAGCACTCAGATGTCCCTTTGTTTTAGCCACAGTGGAAGTGAGCTCACCTGGTTGCGCCCACCTTTATTTTCCCTCTAGACCCCAGGCCCGCTCCCCACCTGTGTTCCACCTGCAGTGGGCGTGTGCCAGTTCAAAGGGGTCTCGCAGACTAGATAGCCATCGTACCACTAAGCCGATCTTTAAAGCACAATGATATTTATACTGTGTAGCCATTTCTAGCACTACACTGAGCTTTAAAAGCACAGATAGTACAATATAAGGTTTTATAATAATTATCTCAAATATAATAAAACCAGCCATACCACACTTATATTAACACTAACAATACTAGTGCCTTTTTTAATACTCTTTTTGTTACAGTGTTTTCTAAAGTCAGTCCTGTTTATACCATACTCTGCACGTTTTTCTAACACACGAGAGGAGCGTGTTAACCAGTTGTTGAATCAGAAGCTAGAAGAATGCTCAGCATCACTCCCAGTCTCTCTAGCAGTCAAGTTCATGCTTCACACCACGCTCTACCAAGAACTTACCCCCCTCAACACTCACCATCATGCCTGTGTAACGTATGAGTGCTGCTGGAGTAATATGATCACCTGTGCAGCAGCCTGCCTTACCTGTGTCCTCACTCTCCCTCAAACTGAAGGGTATTAGTATGAACTGAATGTGATGTCCTACCTCAAAAGCTCTTCCTCACTCCCCTCTGTTGGTGCAGATGTGAGACAGAATGTATGTGACCTGAGCAGTATTTATGAGAAGCATTCAGGACCGTTTTAAGTGCAAGAGGAAACCCTCACAATTACACCCACCACTTCTGCTGTCTTACAGGAAGTCATCAATAAAACCTTCGTAAAGGAAGCAGGGATGATAAAGCGTCGATGTGTGGGTGTGTGTGTTTTCTGGGAAGGTTGGGGGTTATGGAGTGGCAGGATTCGGCTGCTCTCTACAAGTATCTTTTCTGGCAACAAAACCTGCAGTTTGTGTTATAACAACTGTTCGCTTCTCCCCAATCCGTTCTTCCCAATTACAGCCAATCAGCCAATTAGCAATATGAAAACTGCAAACCTTAAATACACTGAGCAAAAATAATAATGCAAATCTTTTTACTAATATATATATACACCTCACCAGACAAAGTGAGTCACCTTGTGTGTTTTAGGTGGTAGTAACTTCAGGCTCTTGTAAATTCAGGCTATGAATATGTGTGCTGTGTAAGTGATGGGATTCATAGATTGAGAAGAGGTGCTACAGTGCAGTGAATGTCTCATTCAGTGTGTGGGAAATGGCTCCAAAGCATGCGTTAATGATAGGCTACAAGGAGTAATTACATTTGGACGTGCCAAAGACCATGGTGTAAAGGACTTAGCCCAGTCTACAGAAACTTCTCCACCAAATCTGGCCAGGAAGCTTTTTTATTAAAACCCAGCAATTCCCACATTAGTATCTGGGATGACCAGCATTTGACTGTATCAGGGTGACACTACTCTGGTCCAAACTGCACTTTAAAATTGTGTGTTAATAATGAAGAAATAATTGTGAAATAATAAGCAGGGTATTTGGAAGGTCTTTGGACTATGGAAGGAAAACCAGATCACCTGAAGGAAACCCACGCAGACATGGGGAGAACATGCAGACTACACACAGAATGGACCCCAAGCGCCACAAATTAAACCCAGGCCCCCTCTTACTATGAGGCGGCAGCCCTACCCACAGCAGCACCATAATAATTACTGGGCACATAGGTGTTGGGTGCTGTAACACAGAGCTAGAGTCATACAGAACATGTATACAAATGATGTGTACCGGACCTGAAGTGTTCTACTTGCTGCCGATGTGCACAAGAGATTGTAAAGCAGAGACTGAGCGTCTGCTAATCTGCATCTCAGCGTCTGTGATTAATTTACAGTATTTCCTTGATGCTAAAATCCTCTTCACTTCGGATCAGCAAAGTGCAGAAGTCAGGTCACTTCTGTCCTTTCAGTGTCCATATCCCTGAGAGCTAAAGCTATTTTCAGCCTGCATCACCGGGCATCTCTTTCACTTCCAGTTAAGGGTAAAATATGGGCCAAGGGCACCGACGTACAGCTCCTTCCTTTTTTTTTTTTTGTTCCATTATTTTCCTGATGCTTTTTTCCTTAGCTTTCATTGTGCCTAGGAAAAATGTTTTCCTAAGGGTGCCAGCATTTCCAGAGGGGCATTTCATCATCTCTGTTCATTGGAAATGTTTTTTTCTAATTAGACAATCAAGGATTCATTAGTTTGTACAGAAATGTGATCGGTTTTTAGAAACGGTTGAGGCTTCGCAGCTTTATATAACCTTGGTAATACTCTAATTCCACTAAGAGAGAGATTATTGTCAAAGCATCTTTTGCTGTAATGTTTTTTTTTTTTTTATTTGTGTTGAAGTTTGCCGTGTGAGGATCAGGTGTAGTTTTTTATAGCCAGGATAATATTAGTATGACGGCAAATCTGTTTCACTGTTATTCCCAGCAGCTTTATTTTAATAAGCTACAATGACACAATGTAGCCCAGTCTCATATGTTCATAAACATTAAAGGTGCAGGTCAAATGAACAAGTATACTGAAATGCCAACAGTGAAATGCGGAATCATTTAAGGTGGAACTGGGAAATTTGAATAAGAGGCTGAGGCACCGGAATCTAACTGTTGTACCATATAAGGTAGAACACGAAAACCTAAATAAAGTGAAAAAAGCTTGTGAAAAAATAAGCTGTTTTTTTTTTTGGCTTCACTGAGAGTTAAAAGGCATGAAAAGGGATTTGTACAGAATGGATAGACCAGTTTGGTCCAGGGTTTTATTGTTTGTGATAGCAACTGGTTAGCATAGCAGCAGAAATTGTAAGGACAGTTTGTGACCCTCAACATATCTTAGTCACAGTAATTGCTGTCACATCTACTGCTGCTGTTTCCCCTCCTTGCCCACAGAGGTCGCTCTCTCCTGAACTGTAGCCCTTGTTTTCCACACCTGATTGTAATCAGCAGCCATTTTGTATTTATATACTCCATGTTACTCATTGTCTTTTGTAAAGTCTTGTATTGGCATGCTTTACAATTCTAACCGGTTCTTTGTTTGGAGTTCCTCTCTGGTTTGATTTGTTGCTTTGGTTTACAGTTTCTGAGTTTTGGATTATGTCTTGGCAACATTCTTGTTTGTTATTTTGGAAAGAATTTCTGGTTTTGACCTGGCTTGTTTTGACTTTGAGTTTTAGCCTAATAAATCTGCACTTGACTCCTTACTTCTGTTATGGATCCTTGGATGACAATTACTGTGTAATTTTCAGATTAGATTATACAATGTAGGTTGTATGCATTGTAGGAGCAACAAGTAAGTTAAAGATACAGTATATCATGGTATTTGTCCATAAAACAGACAGGGGTTTATAAAGAGTTTTATGGCCATGAGGATAAAAATGGGAATCCCTGTTCATGAACTTTGGAGGCAGAGCATCTAAGGGAGCACTGAAGGGAGGGGTGTATTGGTTTTCCAGAAGTGTATACTGCACCTTTAAGTAGTTATAACCAATAAATGGTTTAGCTGTCCAATTTGAAAGAAAAATGTTGATAGCTTGGAATACTATGTTGTGCACTACCGTTTCTCATTTGGGTAAATGAGATTTGTGTCGGTGTTTTATAAAGCTTGTCTAAACTAGCAAAAATTTGCTGAAAGCTTCTGTGGAATCAGCATGAACAGGTCCGTTGAGATCTGGTGCATGTGCTATATTCTAGGCTAAATATCAAACTGTAAAACCATGATGACTGTGGATGTGCTGACAAGGCAACATGATACCAGCCTCACATTCAGTTACTCTGGTATCGTTCAGCTGGCACCCAAAGAAATGACAAGAAGCCAGGGCAGACTTTCCTGGCACCATGACCCCACACTCAGCGCTGATTACGCTATCTATTCTGTGCTCCATTAAATGTTAAAACTACAGATCACTCTAAAATAATTAACACGGTAACTTAAAATGAGTAGCATAGCTAATTACATTTACTGTCGACTCCCTGCTAACTGTACAATGAGCGATTTGATCTTCGACAGTGGTGGCAATGGGCCATTCCTCCGTGCTGGATGCCTTGGCTGCAGCTGAGTGGTTTTCAATGCTGGAACTGGCTGGTGGCTATTGACAAATACCAAGTGATCCAAAACGGAAAGAAAGGACTGCTTTTGTTACAGGTCAGGGCCTATTCTGTTTAAGTGCTCTTCTATATGAACTCACCAAGTAATTTCTGTCATTACTTGGTATACATTTACAAAGTTCCTGTGCTTGAAAAGACTTCCGATGAGCATATTGTCCAGGTAGAGGAAGTGCTGCAGAAATTGTGCTAAGCTAATCAGAAAGTGAAACATGAGTGCTTATAAGTGCGTTAAGTACAAGACTAGGGACATACAGTACCAGTCAAACATTTGGACACGGCTACTCATGGAAGGTGTTCCATAGATAGATAGATAGATAGATAGATAGATAGATAGATAGATAGATACTTTATTGATCCCAGAGGGAAATACAAGATCCCAGAGGGAAATTCAAGAAAAAATGAATGTTTAGCTCAATGTTCCTGTAAACAGTGCTTTAGATTTAAGTGAAGATATTAAACTGTAAAATAGCACTCATGGAATTATGCAGTCCACCTTAAAAGACCTCCAAAATGGAACTTTACAGGAGGATAAAACAGCTTTCTTAACTTGCAGCAGAGGTTAATATGACAAGACTAGGCAGTTTTGGACCCATTCTATTGGTCTGTCCATCATAAATAGTCACTAAATTAAAAGAGGAAGTAGAGCTTTTTAACTGTGTTAAAAGTTTTTAAGCTACAAAATACAGAATATGTTGTGACAATATGGCAGAATTATAATATTATACTCCATCAAGAGTATATGTGGTATATCAGGTTGCTGGATCAGCCGGCACTGTGGAGTGTAAGCCTGTAGAGTCTATAAGGTCACCAAACACATCCATTAAATGGGCGTGTCTAAACTTTTGACTGATACTGTAAATCCCAGAGATGAGGCTGTACTGGTGGGTTTCTAAAATAGGTGAGCCTTCGTAGAGAGTGACTGAAATGTGGAGATCCTTTCACTGAACTGCTGTCATGGCTTTTCGGATCACTTTCTCTGCCGGACAGTAGTATATAAAAATGTCTCCTGAATTCTTTTTGAAAACCTAGTTGATCAGTAACCACCTCTAATTCTATATTCTGGTATCTGACGGACATGAAACCACTGACTGTCACAAACATGCAGGACAGCCAGCAACACCATTTAAGGCCTAGCCTGGTGAAAGAAAGGCACAATCATGGTTGCACATCCATTGAGGAGCTTTTTCATTTTGGTGTCAGCCTCAGTGCATGCAGCCTGTGACAGGTGAACAGAAGGCAATGAGACACCTGGTCTTGGTGGCCGAGTCTACGGGAAGAGGAAAGTCTATCTGTCTGACTGGCCACCATGTGAGAGGCCAGCCTATTGTCCAAAAACTCCACTATGTTACATTATCCCTTTACTCCGGGCCGCAAGATGGCTTTTTGAAAGCTACTGATGTCTAATGCCTATTTAATCTCTAGAGAGAATTACCATTAAAGGGCCCATTTAATGCACTTATTCAGTATTTTAAATTGCTCTCTGATGGTCTTCATAGAAAATAGGTGACTGAATTTGGTCAGTGTATCCAAGTGTAGTTTTACAGGCCCATGTACGCCCTATTATTTGGCCCTAGAATTAAATGAGCTCCCGTTTTTTGGTGAGAGACCTCTACTCCGATTAGCTGATTTACAGCAAGACACCACATTGATCACACAGAAGCAATATGTAAAAATAGACACACTCATAAAACAGAAAATACAACAGAAAATAGAAAACAGTCAGAAAAATAAAAGAACTATAGGTCGCTATAGCATTTAGTTAGCCATGCTAATGTTTTTTACTTGGAGCTTGCTAGCAGCTAACATTACCCACACTAGCCACTTTCGTTTGATCTTGACGACGACAACAACACCAAGTAAATGAAAGTTGTTCCAAGTGGATGATGTCTCACAGCATGGCTACTACTTACAGGTTACTGTTACGGTGGTTATGCTAATAAAGGTGGAACTGCTCCCCTCTTTAGTCTCTTCAGTGTTAAACGCTGAGTGAAGCTGCTTGTTATGATTTGGGAAACTGTCCGAAGTGAAATGTGCAGAGCAAACTAACAACTTAGATGTAAAGGTGTCCAGGATGTTGTTAAAGGTCAGGTCACTGATTTTGGCGTTCTGTTCGCCAGCTTGTTCTGCAAATTTTTATGGTTCATCTAAATGGTGCCGAGGTTACATTCTGACACTTGTGCACTCTGTAATCTGCTGGATTTGTGTTTGGATATGCTGTGTTTGAGGTTTGCGGTATGACGGCTCTCTAGCAAACTCCTTACTCAGCTAGTCACTGACTGTATTACAGAAACAGAAAATCTTATCTGACTAATTTTCTCAAGTTCAAAAAGCCTAAACTACACAAGCGAGGTTGGAAATCGGGGTGGATTACAGCTGAAAGACAACTCTATTATAATGTTAGAAATGTGAGTTACAGCCACTATTACTGATGTTACAAAACGTCAGTCCAATATTGTAACCATGCTGCTGTTTATCGCCACTTCTCAGTTTCAGTTTCTATTTCCACAAAAGCTTTATCTGCTGTGTTAGCCTCCCTGTTACCCACGGTGTTAGCCAAGCTAACATTATTGCTCTTAATAAACAGCCACACGTACAGCTCTGTCACTTCACTATCACTCACCACCATCACTGTTATTTTTTGTCAAAGCAGTTTTCATCAACATTTGCATCAACACATGAGCAACAGTCTCTTGACCGTTCACCAGCAACATGGAACAGATCAAAAAGATCAAGAGAAATTCAGGGGTTTCTGACAAAGCAGATTAAGTATATAAGCTCACTGGACAAAAAATTGATCTGGCATGGATTGGACAGGTTTCTGGATGTAGGCCACATTGATGTTTACACACTCTTGCATCAAAGAATTGGTCAGTTGGGCCAAATTTGGTAGATGCCTTCCCTGTCACAATTCCAAAGATGATTTCCTGTAGACTGGGATTGTAGCCACTGCTGGTAGAGCCCCATGACCGTACGCCTCCATACACTTGCAAATTCATCTACTTCCTTCACACTATGGTCTTTGGCACGCAAAGCAATCCCTCCTTTTAGCCAATCAGTAACATCTGCTTTGGAGCCATTTTCCACACATAGAACATGACATTCAATGCGCTCTACCACCTCTTCTCAATCTATGAATCCCATCACTCACACCCTGCAGGTATTTATAGCCCCATCATCCGCATGCATTCTGCTGTCTGCAGAAGCCTGAAGATACTACCTCCCTAAACATGCAAGGTGACTCATTTGTCCGGTAAGCTTTGTGTTCAGCATGATCATCTGCTAATCGACAATAGCAAGTACAGCATCACACATCTCACTAAAACTAAAGTGTGTGCGTTCCCTGAGTTACCTCCATTGTAAGATCCATCACTTCACACTATCGTGGTCAGCTCCCAGCACTCGGCAACAACTCAGCGTCTAGACCCTGGAGTCATGCTGGATACCACAGCTCCAGTTGTGATCCTCTCAAGCTTGCCCCCTGACTGCAGCTTTTCCCTGTTCTCATGCTTGGGAAGACTCTTGAGAAGCTCTTTCTGCCCAAGCTAATGAGCAAAGCTCCAGCTGCTCCAGGATGCTGAATCATTCATGGACGGGCCGCAGGAAAGATTGCACTCAGCGCCTCACCTGAGCAGCCACTGCCCCACCATGTGTAACACAAGGTTCTGGAAACCTGAGACTGACCCCCCCCCTCCTCTTACAACCTCCACCCTCCCACCCATCTCCTTCTTCCTATGTGCAAAATTACAGCGCCAGGGTCCGGTTACTGATCTTTGATTAGGTGGATCTCCTTTCAGATAATTACAACCCAATAAGCAGGGCTGCCCGGTTGTCGTTTTGTTGCAGAACACAGTCTGGTTCACAAACTGATGTATCCGTCTTTATTCATCTCACAGGGGCTGACTGCGGGCCCCTCATGTCTGAGACCAGAGAGAAAGCAAGTGTCCAACTCTTCATCTGGTAATTGTCACACACAATTTTTCAGTTCCTGTATGGTTACGGAGACTGATGTAATGTATAGCCCAATTAGCGTCATTCTCTAAATGCTACCTGGTCTACTTTTGCAGTGGGTAAGTAATTAGGAAGCGATTTAAGCTAAGTCTACTCCACAGCTGGATACCTGCACCAAGGCATATATGCTTATTACCCCATTCATTAGAAACTTTAGCTCTGTATGTCCACTTTGCTGGTGTTAGCTTTGTACACTTATCATCAAATAGATAGTTGCACCCAGAGGGAGGTGTTGGATTGCAGTGCTATTGGGAAGAAGGATAAAGGTCAACAGGAACAATAAATTTAGACTGATAGGGGCAATATTGATGAAGCTACACATACAGAAGTAGTGTCTTGGTTTGGTGTTGGGCTGCCATGTTTGCTAATGCAACATGCCAGATGTCTCAGCATGGAGCTGTGGAGGTGTCCTATGATGATCCATCTCATGCAGCTTGAATGTTCTCACACAGTTCCTGCAGGTTTTGTGGTAGGGGTGGGCGGTGGAGTGACACCAGGCCTCCTGGACATGTGACACTTAAAATCAAAATCGTTCGTCTTTGCACTGACCATGGTGCCTCCACACACAGATTCAATGAATGTCTTCACCAAGACGCTCTTAGCCAATCATTTACATCTGCTTTGCACCCATTTTCACACATGGAACTAGACATTCACTGCACTGTACCACCTCTTCTCAATCTATGAATCCCGTCACTCACACCCCACAGGTTTTTATAGCCCCATCATCCTTGTGCAATATCACTGTTCCTATTGAAACACTATCCTTTGTTTGTGTCTGAAGCTACTTCCATAAATGCCACATAATTAATGCTCTTTTAAAATCACTTTCATTATAATCAAACCCAACTTCACTTATTTATACATTCATAAAAGAATCTGTACTTATGTTTCTCGATCGATATTTTCCTAACAGATGTTTTGTTGTCAGTCCTGTTTGTACTGTATGTTTCTCAGTGCCTCTTTTTTGTGGAGTACCTCAGGGTTCTATTCTCAGGCCTATTACTTTTGTATTTGCTTCCTTTAAGGTCAATTTTTGGAAAATATGGCATCTCTGTATGTTGTTACACTGATGAGTCCCAAATTTACCTTTCCTCGAAATTTAATTTAATGAGAATAAAATCAAAGTCTGGGTCCCAAAAGTTAATTTTTTTTGAAAGGGTTATACAGGCTTTTACTTCATCCAGACTTGATTATTATAATGCCCTGCATTTTGGTGTTACCCAGGATGTGAATACGGGAGCAATAACACGCAAGCACAAGCACATTTCTCCCATGCTGTCTTCCTATCACTGGCTGCCTTTTATCGTTTGCTTATAAATCGTTAAATGCCCTAACGGGCCACACATTCCATCAAGGTCACTTCAGGTGAACACTTTTGATGCAGAGCTGAGCTTTTGCAGTTATAGCCCCTAAACTTTAGAATGAGTTTTTGTTTTCTGTGTTTTTTTTTTTTAAATTTTATGGTTTTGTTGGGCTGCACTTTGTTGGGCACACTGTACAGCACGTTGGTCAGTCTTGACTGTTTTTAAATGTGCTATATGAATAAATTTAATATTATTCAGGGCTATCCTTGTCACCTATCTATAGCTCACATTAGAGATATTTTGATCAAGTATTGTAATGCAGTATAACAGAGTTTATATAAAAACATGGCATTAGACCTCAGGGCTAGTTCTGCTAGAAAATGTCCCTCTGTTGTGAATCTTTATTTCTGTAATTTTACCAGATTCCTGCATCTTCAGATGAAGATTTTTACCAACCTATGCTAAGGTTAGTACCACAGGCTGCTCTCTATGAGAAAATGAGATATATAATACAATGTAAATAAAGAGTAAAATGATCTCTCGCTCTACAGCATGGACAGTCCAAGAAGCCAACAAGGTCAAGGTAGCATAAGATAGCCATATCAATATTCAGAGGCCTAATTAGTTTCCCTGAAGCCACGTTTCAGCTAATCCTTAATTCATAGGAGCAAATGGACACTGCGGCTAACCACATAAGGGAATGGCTGGATTACGCACTTTTGACCTTTTGGTAAAAAGATACGGGACACAATCAGCATGACAAGACCAAACCAGTGCAGATAACATACCATTACCACTGATATACCATTCTGCAATTCACTGGATCCACACAGTGTGGCACATGAAATCAGGTTTACAGCAAATACTAAAGAAACATCATCAGTTTCAAATCTCTGCATTTTCAGCTGAAGGTTTTGGGCATACCCTTCTCAACTATACGACAATCCACAGTAAATATATTGCTGCAGTGGAGCGGCAGATGCTGGTGTGTATCAGCCAGGTCACAACTGGTGGAAAAAGTGTGCACGCCACTTTGTGGGTGGGTCTACAGGCTGAGAGCTGAGCAAGACCCAGAAGCATCCTGCAGCTGCAGAAAAAGCCCAAAATATGTCCAGGATGGATGAAGCTACTTCACCTACACCAATTTAAGGGAGCCAATGCCCGAGTTTACTCCTGTCCCCTGTTTCAGTCTCCTTACTCCACTTTCTCTTTACAGTACTCTGCTAAAACTGTCCATCATGGCAAGGACGCTTTCACAAACCTGCTGTACCGTGTTAGTTCCTTCCTGGTCAAAGGCCAGATTCACAATTGTGTGCAGGTTGGACTGGTGAGCATGTGCCCTGGCTGGTGAACAAGAACCTCCCTTTGCTTGTATGGCCACATATGTCCAGTCACTGCATGGAGCTCTGGTGAACACTGATAAGGCTCCCTGATGCTCCAGAGAGCACCTCCTGAGAGCACTCCAGGCCTGCCTCCAACAACAGCATGCCCTGTGCTTTGGAGGGCACTCCCTAGCTGTTAGTAGCGAAAAGCGCCAACTGGTGCTAAAGAGATTTCTGTCAAACCTCCCAATGCTCTAAAAATGCACCTTAGCTCCTTAGTAGCGTACTTGGAGGCCATATCCTAAAATTCAACCCTAGTGCCTGTGCTGTAAGGGGATGGCACTGTGCTGGTGGAAAAGGAGAGCCAGTGACCGAGGGCTAAACACATTGCAATTCCTCCCTTACCATAGGGAAACTATGTTACGGCGCCTACTTTAACTAACAATAGCTAAATGAAAACAAATGCTGTTCAGATATTCTCCTATTTAATTAATGTTAGATGATGACATACAGGCTGCTGTTACAGATAGCTCTAAGGCTAAAGCTAGATAATTAACTTGACCCATCAGTTCCTAACCAGCAAAACCTTTTCAGGTGAAGACAGGGTGAACAAGTTTCCCAAATTTTGTAATGAATGGTTTGCACTCCGTACCTTCCTTCCTACAGTCTAGTTGCATGTCAGTTGATGTACAGCTTAAGACAGACGTACACTGTGCAATTTGTTGCCTATGGTAGCTTATTTTAAATCGTGGTTGGTGTAGCTCAGCAGATAACACCACTGCCCACCAGAGTGCCACCACCACATGTGGGAGACTGGGGTTCGAATCCCGGTCTGGGTGACTATGCTGTGCTACACCAATAAGAGTTCTTGGGCAAGACTCCTAACACTACACTGGCCTACCTGTAATATGATTAACCTTGTAAGTCGCTCTGGATAAGAGCGTCAGCTAAATGCCGTAAATGTAAACCCACTGGCCACTTCATTAGGTACACCTTCTTGAATCTCCACTCAATATCCATTTTATCAGCTCTACTTGCCATAGAGCTGCACTTTGTAGTTCTACAGTTACAGGTTTTAGTTCAACCGTTTCACTACTCACTTTGTTAGACCCTTACACCCTGTTCTTTAATAGTTAGGACCACCACAGACCAGGGTATTATGTGGGTAGTTGATCATTCTCAGCACTGCAGTAACTATGATGTGGTGGTGGTGTGTTAGTGTGTGTTGTGCTGGAGCAAGTGTCTACCTACTGGCCACTCTAATAGACACTCCTACTTTGCTGGTGCACCTTGTAGATGTAAAGTCAGAGATGATAGCTCAACTGCTGCTGCAGAATCTGTGTTGTTCATCCCCTAGTCCTTCATCAGTAGTCACAGGACGCTGCTGTCTGGATAGTTCTGGTTGGTGGACTATTCTCAGTCCAGCAGTGACTGTGTCTGATCCACTCACAACAGCACAACACACACTAACACGCCAACACGACATCAGTGTCACTGCAGTGCACCACCCACATAATACATTAATACCTCTGGTGGGCCGGCAGAGGTCCTGACCATTGAAGAACAGGGTGTGAGGGGCTAACAAGGTATCCAGGTCTTTGGATATACTTCTGGGTTTAGGTGTGGTATACTAACCAGTGTGCGTCAGCCCTCCCCAGTCTGATTTCATAACATATACGCATGTATCCTCATATCCAGTATAAACATTATAGACATATAAACAGACATCCAAACAAACAGACCAAACAAAGAATTCCAAACACTGGAAGTGATTTACATGGCTAGGTATTTTAACTTCAGGTTTAGGGTCATTGCTTCAAGTGTACGTTTGGAAAGACATCACCTGGGGAGTTTGCAAAACCCATCATTGTGTCTTGCTACTGCTACAGCAGCAGCCTCAAAAATAATCCAGTCCAGATACGACCACAGAACAGCAAGTCTACCACAGTATAATCTGGAACTGACAACTGCAGTCCGGTACTAACGCAAGATCACCTGGTGTTAAGCCCTGCCTGGAAAAATAGGTTAAGGTCAAGACTCAAAACGGACTTCCAGCTCTTTTCTGCATACGCATTATCACTTACCTTTGCAAGCATCCTCTGATAAGACGTGGGCATGGTTCTTCCAGGTGGTCCTGGTCCTAGAGCTACAGGAATGATATGTAGAGAGCCGCACGGCAGAGCTGGGGTGGAAGAAGGACTCAGAAGTGCTGAAGTGGGACATGGCTCGTTACACCATTAGCACCTGGATTTACGGACATCCCACAATGCAACAGCCTCTGCGAAAGGGCTGTCATAGTGTCCTATATATTTTTTTCTCCTCTGTGTTGGAGACTGGCCTCATTCCCAAATGCTCAAGGCGGACTTGCACACATTATTTTCTAGTAGCTGGAAAACTTCTGGATAATGATACCATATGTGCGCACACATTTGCAGACACCTCTTTGTCCAGTCTTTCATCTGAAACCAAGTTCACTCAGTATTTGATGAAACATTTAGATGTTGGAACTTTGGAATGAGGATTTGGCTGCATTCAGCCGCAAAAGCCCTGAGTAAGGTAAGGTACTGATATTGGATGATTAGTGTGTGGGATTTCTAGGTGAAGCAGCACCCTCCCCTCCTCAGAAGTTTGATTTTGAGACTTTCATGGGGTCCAAAATGATGACCTCCCAAGACCCCCTATATTTCACACTTTGGTCATTAACTTTGATGAAAACCATTGAGTTAGTTCATTTTAAGCTCACTATAAACTATTGGTTTTTGACTCTAGGTAGGTTAGTGGTTTCTACTTGATTACCAGTGTTATGCTATGTTGGGTAACCTAGGTCCATATCCAGTCAGCACAGATATATTTTACATTGTAGCCGCAGCTTTGCACTAGTGTAAACCTGTTCTAGAGCCTGCTGAACTGATGAGGAAAATCACTGAAGAGAACTGAAGAGTCAGCCAATCAAAACCAACAGCTAATCCATTATTGGAAAAACAAACGTATACAAAAAATGTCCTCTGCTTCATCAACACGAGGACTACAGATGCCACCAGGTAGGCCGAGTTAAAGGTTTAAAGGGCAAAGCACCAGTGACCAAGGGAGGTAGGACTTTTGAAAAGTCAAATATTTGAGTCTTGGCAGCCCGAAGCTTTACAGTGTTCTGTGCTTCAAAGAATAGTTACAGATTTTTTAAGCTCCTATTTTTGTACCTGACTGCCAAAGACTGACCAGGCAGCGTAATGACAAACTACATTCATTTTCAGGCAACCCTAGAATTTTTAATTTGAGACATTCTGGCTGTCCAAGAGATTAATTAGAGGGTTTAGGACCCCCTTTAATTTGCACCTTGATTTTAGGTTATTAAAGAAATTGAATAAATTACAACATATGTAACCCCAGTGTGGGACGTGGCCAGCAGACATTGTATATGTTTAAGCCCTTCAAGTGAGATTAAGTGTGTTGCCTAGGGAATGGCCGGAAATAAACAGGATTAAGAAATGCTTATATAATGAGTATAGAGTTATGGGGCACGATAAAGTCACTATGAATTATTTTCTGGCGTATAAACCTGCTGTTGGTAAATGTTTTAAATACATAAATTAAGCATTAAACACACTGAAATACCAAAGAACAGTGAGCTGGGGCTGTGTTCAAACCTGAGTTAGACCAGCAGAGGGCACACTGCAACCAAATCACACAATTTCACAAAGTTTGTTTCTTCACAAAAGAAACATTGACTGGACAACAGACATACTGAGCACACACACAGGTTTAATACTGACCAATCAGGATTTAATATTATATTACTAAAGCTGCTCTAGAAATCTACGGCAGTCAAAGTGCGCTCCAGTCAATTGGCATCTTTCCAGATATCTTGAGAAGACTGTTGGTTTTTGAGAAGTGTCTGCATCCGAAAAAGCCCAGGTGAGCAGAATATGGGGAAGGATGAGACGTCTCCAGGACGTGATGTCGGGACTAAAAATGAGAGAAGAAAAAAAGAAAGTGTAACATTGCACACGTGTAATCACCTACAGCTGGAAGCAAATGTGCACATCCTAATGTAGATAGATCTGATCACCATCTTCTTTAAACTCCTCATGGCCTTTTCCATGAATTCCATACTGGGAATGCCAAACTAGATTTTTATTATAGTCAGCTGTAGACCTATAGCTTAATACAATTCTCATGACAGGTCTTGTTGCACAGCACTATAGCAGGCATCCCTGGAGTGGGGTGGCAATGACAGAGAAGCCATTCTCCTTACTATAGATAGGTGTACCATCAAAATAATTTTGAAACTGTTTTTATATTAATATTTTTACATATTGTTGACTCTAATGCGGAGTCTGTACCAGCTCTCACTAGGCAGAAAGCAGGAAATGCCCTAGATAGCCTTCCAAAATTCATGTTGGTGTGCTTCAGATTGGCCTACATGCTTACTTTGCCAGTTCTCAAACGTGTATCGCAAGCACTTACAGTGCTTTAATGTTCATTTCACACCAAGCCCAGCAAATCACATGGATGCTTGCCTCCTGTTACTCAGTATAGCACAACAGTATGGCACATACAGTAAGTCATACCAGGCCTAAAACAGCGAGCGCTTCTAGTGTAATATTGACTTTACCATACTACCAGGTAGCCTGAGTTGAAAGAACGAAGAACCAGTAAGTAAGGGAAAGGGTCAATTCCAAATCTCATTGAGTCTTGGTACCCCAAAGAACGTCCATTCAGTGTCCTGTATTTAAACAGAGAATGCTTTTGTAACACTTACTCTGTCAATGATTACACCTTTACTCTGAGCGTAGGATCCCCACAGTAGAAAGACCAGGCCTCTCAAACTCCTGCTAAGGCCCAAAACTACAGCATCAGTGAAGAGCTCCCAGCCCTGACCCTGATGCGAGGTGGGCTGACGGCCTCTAACGGTCAGCACCGAGTTCAGAAGCAAAACACCTAAGAGCAAAAAGAGACAAGCTTTTAGAAAACAGGATTAAGAACCATTTGCCATGTTCGTTTACACATACAGGAATAAGCCCTCTGCATTTAACCCATACGTAGATTCGCACCCAGATGCACACACACACACATACACTAGTGAACAAACACTATAAGGCAGTGTGCACACTGTTGCAGCCCTATCCTTGGTCCCTGGAGGGGACAGACACATCAGGCTAAAGGCTACAGGCTATAAAGTGACGGTTTAAAAAAACTTAAATGTACATTTGGAATTTACCTCTTACACCAAAAGGAGTTGATTGGTCAAGACATTTTGGTGTGCAACATTTGATACAAAGATACAAAGCTAATACTGCTAACAGGCAATGGGCGCTAAACCACCAGCTCATCCAGGTGTAAACTACTTGCTGTAAGTCATCACCCAGTTGCTTAATACAGCTTCGACTTGTTATATGATCTCAGGTTGATGTGTTTTTTTAGTTTTTGATAATGTAGGATATTCTACACAATACAAAGAATTTACATACTTAATTATCCATTCAGACCATAAGATGGATGCAACTACTGTTCTAACATGCCTTCACCTATTCTTTAGAGACCACAAAAACGTTTATGCCCTTTTCACAATGCTAGCTAGTTAGCTACATTAGCCTTAGAGGTCAAAAATGAAGAGAATACACCCAGCATATGCTGACCGATGGACTACATTTATAGAAGAACTGGGTCAATTAGTTTTCGACCAAACTGTTGCTTTGTTCATTAGCTAAGAGAGTAAAACACTACGATAACTGTAATTCTGTTCTGCAGGTAGGAACACTAAAGGCCAATAGGCCAAAAGACTTTTGTAGCAGCCCGAGTGTTGATCTGGCCTGGCTGTAAAGGCTGATTTCCATGTTTGTATAACACTATAGAAATGTTATTAAATATGATAAAGCTGACTAACCCTGTTTAGCCCACCCTGTCAGGTCCCCATGGCCAGGGTGCTGGAAGTCCTCGATGTCGATTGCTAGTTCAGTGAAAATGTTTTCCAAGCTGAAATAAATAACCAGTAAGCAATGAATGCAGATTTGAACAGTATCTTGAGTATTAATAGCATAACCTCACAGAAGAGATGAGATTAGTGTGTTGAAACTAGTATGTTGTGCTGTGGAATTTTAAGGACTTTTAGGTGGGCCTAAGGTGTTTGAACAGTTTGTTGAAGTTATATAATTCGAAAACTCCTTAAACTGCCAAAGCTTAACTTCCACACTCAAATAAAAATATGCTTTCTGGTTTTTAACATGTCCTTGTAGACTTTACCTCATAACTCGTTTCTGCATACCACCAATGTTACAAGGGGGGGCTATTTGCAGGACAAACAAAGGAAGTGACAGCATAGAGCAGGCTTCAATAGTACTTGCAGCCACAGCTAGACTATAACTTCAGCTATGTGTGCCCATGATTATGTATAAAGTGGATAAGCCTGGGGAAATATTGTTTGGCTTGGCATAAGCTTCAGGCTGAAATCTGTAGAGAACTGCCTTTCTTTTAGTGTTGCATGCTATGCAGCCCTTAACAAGCCATCATAACATAATGTATAACACATGGAGTGCTTTGCTACATACACTGGCCCTAAACTTGTGTTTAAAATAAATGCCACTTGGATTGACAGTTTGTTACCTAACAACATGAACTGAACACATTTTTAAGTTTGGTACCAATGTACAAATACTGTTCAAGCCAGTGTTAAGCCCAGCTTAGACGAACTAGATCAAATGTTATAGCTCTATGTAAATGTATAAGCGTTTTGTTGCTCAGGGTCAGCCATGGGCTACAGTAATCTCTAAACATTCCGGCAGGTTATCTACTGACCTTCACTTGAATAGCTATTATGATACTGTTAGGGATCCCAAGAAGGGGAAACGTCTAGGCCAAGTTGATAAGATCCACATATAACATTTGGTTGCTTTTGTATTCCACAGTCATATTCCATTTTACATAATTTCCCAATCTCTCATTATCTCTTAGAATTAAACTTGCATAAAACTGATATAAGATGAATTAGTTCACTTCTGACTCATTCAGAAAGTATTCAGAGCTGAAGCTCTCTGTAGAACTCCAACATAAAGAAGAGATGGCTATATCCATATATGTGTAAATGAGTTGTGGCATTAGCAATCTTTTGTAGCAGGAACTCCATATGGACTCGGTAGTAAATGCTGCTCTTGCTTTATTTCAAAAATGCACAGGACATTTATACAGATGGTATTAGATGTATACCTTGGAGGTGGTCGAGCAGGCCTCTGTACACTGAAGCACAAGCCATGGGCCTGACCTTTCCTGGGATATGGGTCTTGGGCAAGAATGACCACTTTAACCTGAAGCCCCAGAACAATACAAATCAGTAATTCATAGTTCTTAGCCAGCCCGAACCTTTTCTGAGCATTCCATTTAACATTTACAACATCTGCAACTTACATCCTCAAATGCACAGACGTTTGTCCAAAAGAAGACTTGCTCTGGACTTGGATAGACAGCAAACCGTTTCCTCTCCTCAGCGACAAACTTCATCAGCTAAAGGTGGAAAAGACACATGCACTAGTTCTGACATTCAAGGGTTCCTAGGAATTCGCTGCCATCAGGACTAAACCTTGACACTGAAGATTTTACAGGAGAAGAAAAAAAGCATACTTTACTTTTAATGTAAGACCCAACGCCATACTGAGAGAGGCTACTTCTGTGTGTGCAGCTCAAAATATTACACATATTAGTCTAAATTTATTCATTTATTATCATTTATCATTGTTCCTCTTTTTGGGTATTATTCATTTGATTTTATATCTCTGTTTTTCAACTTTGGCACCAAACCATTTCCCTTCATTTGTTGGTAGATCCTGGATGTACTAAAAGTTCCATTGTTGATCATAGCTGAAACAATACATTTGTATTATTTATACATATATATATATATATATAATATATATATATATATACATACAGGGGTTGGACAATGAAACTGAAACACCTGTCATTTTGGAGTGGGAGGTCTCATGGCTAAATTGGACCAGCCTGGTGGCCAATCTTCATTAATTGCACATTGCACCAGTAAGAGCAGAGTGTGAAGGTTCAGTTAGCAGGTAAGAGCACAGTTCTGCTCAAAATACTGCAATGCACACAACATTATGGGCGACATACCAGAGTTCAAAAGAGGACAAACTGTTGGTGCACGTCTTGCTGGCGCATCTGTGACCAAGACAGCAAGTCTTTGTGATGTATCAAGAGCCACGGTATCCAGGGTAATGTCAGCATACCACCAAGAAGCCTCCACCAGCATCACGTAGTGACCTGGCCACTATCCTGCAAGAAGAATGGCTTAAACTCCCTCTGACCACTGTGCAGGACGCAGTATATGTCATTCCCAAGACCAACTGACGCTGTATTGGCCGCAAAAGGAAGCCCTACAGCATACTAATAAATGATTGTGGTCTAAAACCAGGTGTTTCAGTTTCATTGCCCATCCCCTGTATGTGTGTGTGTGTGTGTGTGTGTGTGTGTGTGTGTGTGTGTGTGTATATATATATATATATATATATATATATATATATATATATATATATATATATATATGTATATATATATATATTAGTCTAATATCTTGACAACAAAATGGCCCCTTAACTGGTCCCTTCCTCTGGCTACAGAGCAGATTCTCTACCTCCTTCTGCTTATGATTCATGACTACTCTGGGTACAGTAAGCCAAGCCTGCGAAGTAAACAGTATGTTGAGGTGTTCTTGTGTACCTTGATGAAGTATGGTTTGCTGAACTCATCCCCAATGTGCTTCCGCCAGCTCTCTCCAATAGGCACGGGTACATTGCGGGCAAACAGTCTGTCCAGTGCCGCCCGCCTGTTCTGCTCTATTTGCTTCAGTTGCTCGGCACTGAGCTGTGTCCCAGTGCTACAGAGTCCTGCTTTTGTTGGTGATTCCATTGCCTAAAGACAACAAACACTAAAACTACACTGCAACATGTTCTACACATATTCTCATTCAGTCAGACTGAGCGGAGATATTATATACAGACTAATTTACCAACATCCCAAATGCAGTTAAAGTGAACGTCAGCACATTAACAAGCCCCTTGCAAGGTGCTATGCAACTGTAAGAGCAGTAATTAATAATTGTTATATGGAAACTACATCCTGTAAATGGCTGTTTAAAATCTGCTGTATGTGTTGATGATGTAGAGCAGTAGGCGGAGTGGGTGAGTGAGCGAGCAAGTAAGAGAGAGCGAGAAAAAGGCGGGAAAGAGTGAAAAAGAGCAGCAGAGAAAATATGGCGGAGCATGTCTAGTAGCAATTACCAGTAACTTGAGAACAGCATTCAGCATTAAAGAGTGAAGTCTATGATAGAGTCTCTTTCCCTTCATTTCTCGGTTCAACCACGCTACCCATCGCCAACTCAGCTAACCCACAGCCCAAGTCTGAGTCAACCAACGACTTCTTATCCACTTTCACACAACCATTCATGATCAAAAGCTGTATTCGGCCCTTTCATAATGAATGGAAAGCAAGGCGAATCTTTAACACCACCAGTTCATTGCTAATATGCTACACAACAGTTCGACTGAAGTTCAAAGAAGCTATTAGGATATACAAGCTGCGGATAAACACAAATACACCTGATATATTTAGGCACACATACCTTGTGACATCAGTGCTCTAAGTTAGCCGGAGGTTGCATCTGCAGAAAGTGCATGTCTCTATGGGAGTTTCTTGCACTCAGAGCTGCAGCAAATATATGCAAATGTATTTGCTCTGCAAGATGCCAAACCGATTGGTGAAAATTTGTGAAAGTGAAACTCCAGGTTAGTTCTGAATACGGTTTGAGGTTTAAACCCATAGCTGTAACTGTTAACCGCCTAACTTACCCTGGCCTAGTGTAAGCTTTGAAGAATGGGTGTGCAAGGACTACAGCCTAGTTTGGAAGCATGCACCATGTCTGAAGCTGCAAGCCAAAGCCAAAGTGAAAGCCAGAACTCAAGCTGTCCCGTTAAACCATGTGCATCTACATAAAGTATGTATATGTCTGTGCTGAGGAAGCCTGTAATGAAGCGTGCAACGTTTGCATTTGGGATGTGATTCTGTTCACACTTCTTCATGAACAAATATACCCAACAATAAATGTTTTATAGAATCCACACTAGTGAGGTTTCCTATCAACTTCACTCTTTCCAGACGCCCTGAGTAAACTTGGGGAGTGTGGTAGACCTGTTACTGTATTACAGAAATGACTCTGAAGTCTTATGTATTTAGTCAACATAGTTTCAGTTAGGACTGAATCGAGGACAGATGCTATTTACAGAACTAACTCCAGACATGTAAAGACTATTGCTGGAACTTTTGGAAACTGAAGACCATCCGTTTGTGAAGTCCTTAAGTGAGCTAGGTACTGATTGGAATGCATTGTCTTGCATCTATGCTGGGCTTAACTCCAAGCAGTAATTTTTCTTTCTAGGTTTCAGCACTGGCTCTTGTTTTAACGTCTGAGACCAAGGGTAGTTTGGGCCTACTGTTTTGGGGTCTACTAGAACAGATTTACAGGTTTACAAAGCACAATATTTCTCTCATACTGTACGTCTATGTTCACCCTCTGTCTGAAACACACTGGTAGAGCTCCTGTGTCTTTAAGCCACGCCCCCTAACGAACTTACTGTGCTGTGATTAGTCCACTCTCCAATTCTGTTCTGATTAGCCAACTGCCAGAGCAGCATCCTGCTAGTTCCGCCTCCACACCACTGGGGCTATTCTTACAGTTGCATTGGTCCGATCCTGAAGGTCTGGTAGAACAACTAGACTGGAGCAGGAGTTATTTATCAGGGCTGGTAGGCGGACAATAAGGACTGTGTTACAAGGTTACCTTGTAACAGAGAAAGGGGTGGAATTTTAGCCAGGCGTTTTAGGCAGCTGGGATCAGCGATTTTTGTGGGAGATAGTTTCTTTCTTTAGCGTGTCCTTTTGATTTTATAGCTTTGCGGACTGTTGACATGTACAAACAGCTACATAACACACTACAGGGAAGAGAACATTCCGGAAAAGCATAATTGGTCCCCTTAATCATCATGTGTTGTTTACAGGCAGTGGCTATTTATGAGACAGAGAGTTTTATTTATCCTGCACTGCACAATTTCAACTGATCCCTAGCCCAACATACCTGATCCAGCTCATGGAGGGCTCCAGAGGTGTGTTGTGCTATGGGTTGTCAGGAGCGAGAACAAAAATCAGTATAAATAATGACTTTAATTAAACTCAAATCTCCACTATTATTGGAAAGGCCTTTGCTCTCAGTATGAGAGATCAGTATGAGGCACAGGGCAGTGTGGTGTCTCTAATCTGACACTAACATAGCCCAGATTGTTTCATACTGACTAGCTGAGTCAGTTCTAGAAGTTGCAGGAGGCAGCTAGACAGCAGTGTGTGTGCTCACAGCAATGTTTCCCTCAGGGACGATAAATCTGTGAAGTGTTACAGCACTTGTTGCTGCTTCCTGTTTTCAAAACTAAGACTCTATTGAGCAGCAGTGTTGAGGTGGGCTGAACTGTAGACAGAAATGTCATTAATGGAAAACAGCATCAAACTCTCAGACCCCCTCACACAATTAAAAACCCTTTACTTGTGTTTGGTATAGCAAATTCTCCTGCTTGTGTACAATAGAGACACTATGAAAAGTCAGGTTATTGAATATTACATAATACAAATACTGACTAGGTGAGCCTGGGACCCTGGAGTCTGTGTTCGACTGAAGCTTGCCTGTTATCATAGAGTCTGATTTTGTATCTTAAAGGTAAAGTCCATCAATATTTAAAAATGTCTGTATACACTGACATACAGAAGTCATGTGATATCAGTATGTAAATTGATTAAGTGTTTGGTGTTACCTCAGGGGATGGCTTTGGAGCAACAACACCTCACCTGTATAAGTTGTGTGCGGTTATCTTGTTGAACACTGGCCAGTGTGCTCATGGCAAGGAGGCATAAATAATCAGAGTTTGAACGAGGCATGAGAGTGGAATGGCTCAGTTGAGCTATGTCCGGTGAACGAGCAGGTCACCTAATTTGTCAGCCTCTCTAGAATGCTCCTCGAACCAATCCCATGATGATGCGCATAATCCGTCTGGAATATCCCATCATTGTGGCAGTACATGAAGTCCATAAAGGGGTGCAAATGGTTACCAAGTAATGAAACGTAGTTTGTGTGTTGTTCCGTACACCAGTACGGAACAACACACAAACTCTATCAGCCTGAAACAAATGATACCGTGACTCCTTGGACCAGCCAGTCCTGTAGGATACAGTTAGCAACCTCTGCCCAGGTGAGGCACAGTGTCCAGTCTTGTGGTGTTAACAGAGGTACTCTGGTGGGTCTTCAACGCTGCACTGACCTGCAGGGTATGCATGTGGGGCCTCCTGCACTGAATGTGGATGTGATTTCTGCCAGAGTTGCTTGTCAGACTATCAATGAGCGGCCACTGCGGTGTACACTGTGGGTATTAATGTTTTCTATGACATTTTCCTGGTACACATGTGACACTATGAATTCAGGGATGTTAAATGCATGCACAACTTCAGAAATGGAATGTCCCATCCAATTTTGAACTCTTATGTAAGGACAGAGGATGTCACTGTAGCAAACTGGGAACAAACAAACTTTTAATACATTCGATTTAGGAAGGAACACTGGATGCGGTGTCTACATTTTTTGGGGCATATATCACAGCACACAAAATATGTGGTGTGGTTAATGACAGTCACTGCTGGTGTCTCCCAATATGTTTACCTGCGTCCTGGGCAGTAGCCAATCGAAATCCACTTGTTTAAGCACTTGTTCAGCTGTCATAATAATGACCTCATAAAATTTAAGCACGTGTTCAGCTGCCAAAATGGACAAAGTCAATAACAAAGAAATATTTGCAGAAACAGAACAAGGAATTTTAGGGGATGAAGTTCAGGCAATAGCAATACATTGTGTAGTACAGATGCTTAGAACTTTAATCTATCAGAAAATGCTTTACTATGAAAAAGAATGTGAACAAATCAAATTCTGATATCTTAAACTGGAGTTATTGGTCCACCTACAGCCTTTTTGGGGATTTATGCAGCAAAATGAGTCATAATTCTTTTTTACATGACCATTTTCCATTGTGGCAGAATGCGGTCTTGTGAAGCTCTTTTCCATGACTGGGAAATGCTTTGAAGCCTCAGAGTATTGAGAAGAGTGACATCTTGTGGTTTGCATTTATCATCGCAAACAAGCTCACTGTTAAGCTGCTTCAGGCGTACCACCAACACACCAGGAATGCAGGATGCACAAACATAAATTGAACTAATTGCTGTTCATTTCATTCATAAAGACTGCTAACTGGCTGGAGTTTCAATAAGATCAGTAAACAGTTGTGTGGTAATTGTGGCCAGAAGCACTAAAGTGCCCCCAGTTCTGTGCACACAGCCCTATTCACACTGCTGACTCATGGCTGGGCTGCGAAGCCTAGCTCAACACCAGTAGCGTTAACTGGGGTGCACTCACATATTTTTATTGGCTTAGCTCAGCGCACTGCCCATCTGGACTACTAGGAGATCTCCGGCTGGCGATCTGACCTGACAGTTGGGCTATCCATGATCTAAACCATTGTTTTTCAACCCTGGTCCTGGAGGCACCCTGCCCTGCTCATGTTGGTGCTCTCCCTGCTCCTAACACACCTTATACAACTTATCAGATTGTTAATAAGCCCTTTCTGAGTTGCAGTGATCTAACCTAGAGCATCGGACAGCTCAAATCCTTTTCCTGTCCTTTGTTCCATAACCTCTCATGCAGTTGGTCTTCTACATATATACAGGTATAATAAACTCCATTAGACTGGAAACAGTAGAACTGTCTGGCTTTATTCCAAACACAATTTGCCACAGCTGCCCCAACCTCTTCCCAAGTTCCTGACTGGCAGGATCAGCTTTATTAGAGTTACAGGTGGGCTGGGGCAGCTAATTGGATGCAGGTTGGGACTCAGTTCTGCAGGAAGGTAGCTGTCCAGGACTAGGGTTTGTAGATCACTGGCCTAACCACTCAAGTAGCAAACAACACTGAATACAATAGCTGTGTTCACAAAATGGTGTTTTTACAAAATGGTTAAGAAAGAAAAGAGAAGAGAGAGTGCGCTCAGAGTGACATACCCACCTCATCACCCCCCTACTCATCTGCTCACCCCTCTACTCATCTGCTCACCCCTCTACTCATCTGCTCACCCCTCTACTCATCTGATCACTCATCTACTCACCTGATCACTCATCTACTCACCTGATCACCCCTCTACTCATCTGATCACCCCTCTACTCATCTGATCACCCCTCTACTCATCTGATCACCCCTCTACTCATCTGAGCACCCCTTCACTCATCTGAGCACCCCTACTCATCTGATCACCCCTCTACTCATCTGAGCACCCCTCCACTCATCTGAGCACCTCTACTCATCTGAGCACCCCTCCACTCATCTGAGCACCCCTACTCATCTGATCACCCCTCCACTCATCTGAGCACCCCTACTCATCTGATCACCCCTCCACTCATCTGATCGCACCCCTACTCATCTGATCACTCTTCTACTCATCTGATCACCCCTCTACTCACCTGATCACTCCTCTACTCATCTGATCACCCCTCTACTCACCTGATCACTCCTCTACTCACCTGATCACTCCTCTACTCACATGATCACTCTGCAACTCATCTGTTTATTCTTCTACCCACCTGTTTACTTTTCTACCAGCTGTTGACTCCTCTACTCACCTGATCACTCCTCTACTCACCTGATCACTCATCTGATCACTCCTCTACTCACCTGATTGCTATTGCTGTCATTTATCTGTATCAGTCAGTAATCAATCCACCACTGAGCAAGAATCTCTCCATTGTGCTTCCTAGCAAAGTCATCATTACAACTGATTACAAACTTTAATCTCGTGCAACCATTCTTTGCATTAATGCTGTACATTGTTCTTTGATGTTCTCCATGTAACTATGGTTGGTGCCTAGATGTGGTTTTACACACCTATTTACACCCCTATGATTTTTGCCTAGAATGAAACTAGCTGCTTTCCCTTTTTTTGATAAATGCATGAATAATTAGAAGCTCTGCTCTGATTGGCTGCTTTACCGTGAGACATCATGATCACACAGAATCAACATGTCAAAACAGAAACAGGCAGAAAACTAAAATCAACCTTTCAAATATTCAATGAAACGTCCCATTAAAGATGATCTGCTTTAACAGGCAAATGGTGATATAATCACACAGCATGGCTGCTACATACAGGTTACTGTTGGGGCTGTGATGCTAATAAAGGTGGAACTGCTCCTCCCATCAGTTTACTCAGTGTTAAACGCTGAGCAACTAGAAACTCGTTTAAGATGTAGAAGCTGTTGGGCTTCCTGTTTGCCAGCTGCAGCATTCCAGGTGGAACGGAACATTCGATAACCAAGCTGGTGAACAGGACTTGTTTAAAAAGGAACACCAGCCATTGACAGTCCTATGGGAAGGGACATCATCTTCACAACCTGGAATGACATGCACACAAAAGTATTGAGACACAGATCTTAAACCCTGAATTTATGTGTTTCATTCAGTCCCATTGCCACAGATATATAAAATCAAGAATGTCTCCCATTTCAGACATTTCTAAAAAGAATGGGTTGTTCTAAAGAGCTCACTGGGTTTGAGCATGGTACTGTGATAGGGTTCCACCACACCAACAAGTCAGTCTGTGAAATTTGTATTGAAACGGTTAGAAACTACAGAACTCAGACCACGTACAGTTAAAATGTTGATTGTTGATTGCTGAGGAGCAAGCCTCCAATGCTCTCTTAAAATCTGCACCTGGGAGCTTCATTGCATCCAAAAGAGGCTTTTAAAGAGGTAGACTAACAAACAAAGCAGTATCCTGCATTGGTTAGCTGGTTAGCATGCTACCTTCAGTAGATGGCTGCATCTCAGTTGTGTACTACACAGTATATGCTATGCAGTAATCTTGATAGTAGGAGTTCTGCGGCTAGTACACACAATATTAGCATACTACATCATTTCATCATCATCATTAGGAAGTGATGAAGCTTACATCATACCAGGCTGGACTCTACCTCATACCAAGTATACTCATACCTGCTTTGGCTTCTTTAAAAAAAAAATATTATTATTATAAATAAAAAACATTTTTAATTTGCAATATATTTTACTATTTATAATTAATAAACATTTATGATTTTCCAGTATGTTTTGACAGATTTTGGTTAAATTTGCATTTATACACAATTTCTTATCCACCCACCACCGCAGCTGCTGTTGTATTTCCATATAACTTTTGTTTTCCATGTCCCATTGCATTGTGGCACAATAGTGTCTATCATTAACACACTGGTTTTAGGTGTTCATTAACAATTTTTTGAAAAGACTTAACTCTGACATTCGTAACTGTACTATAGACTGCATACGCAAAAACTATTGATTATTATTAGTATTATGTGTGTAATTGGACTCTCTGTGACATGGTTTCTCTGTGGCACGATAAAGAGATATGCTTTAGGTACTGTCAAAACTGTTATTTCTTCCCATTCTGTTGATAATTTCTGTTACATTCTGATTATTTTACACTAAAAATCTTACATATTGCTCCTTTAAAAGCTGCCCTGGGCCACTTTTACCCCAGCCTGTCTGTGTGTACAGCTGAATCTAAACCAGTTCATGGGTGACATGAAAAACGTAAAACGTGGAATTGATTCCCAAGTCCATGGCAGTCAAAATTTCAGGGATGAAGTTCATTGGCTGCTTCCACAGCATGGGATGCTGTTGTCAGGGAGAAGTTGGAGTCACCATAAAGCGATTGGCCGAGGAGCTTCTGCCCGCCTAGTGTGCTTCTCACACCCGTATTCCGACAAACCCGGCGTCCTGCACTGGGACTGTTAGACTATCCCGTGTTCATAACCAGTCCGCACCTTGTAGGACACTGAAGCGACGCTCCTACATGATACGTTCGGCTTCTATAACTTGTATGTATCCTTTATTCCCGCTCACGAGCGTTAATAGCCAATCCTAGTGCAGGAGGGCGGGGCTTGTAGGAATACGGGTGGGCAGAAGACTCGGGAGATGAGATCAGACGCACGCGAGCTGAGTTGGACCAAAACCGAACATGGGTTTACCAGGGTGGTGAAACTGTAAGGCCGTGGAGCGCGAAGGAGAGCAGACGTAGCTGAGTGGTTTTGGGAACAGGAGCAGGAGGAGGAGGAGGAGGAGGAGGAGGCGGCAGCTCTTCCACTTTACTCCAGCCATGGCTCTGGTGACCCTGCAGCGCTCCCCTACGCCCACCGCCGCGTCCTTGGTAAGCACCGCAACCACCAGCGCGGAGGAGGTGAGTGAAACCCCGCTGGAGCTGCTGTCTACGCGGACAGCCGCTGGAGGAAACACCGGAGGGTTTAGACCGGTGCCTCACGACATTTCATAGCTAATGCGAGTCCGGCCTCTTAGCCACCTCTACAGGACTGCTTGTCAACACACTTTAGGGAAATTGAGTCGTTATGTATTTGTCCAAAAACTAAAAAAAGTTTTTATTTTTCATTATTTGGGGATACTAGGAAGCTCCAGGCAGCCAGCGGTGTGTCACACAAAGGCAGACCTAGGCTCATGTATAGAGAGAGCAAAGAAATGTTTAAGGTAGGCTGTATTTGTGTCAGACAGCAATAAAATCTTCTCAAAACTATCCTGGGTCAAACCACTGTGTTAAAGTTCCTTGAAATGGTCCATGAGGATTGGGAATATCGCACAAATCCCATCACTAAATACAGCAATGTGCTTGCTTGGTTTTAGATCTAATACTTGTGAATGTTGGCAGTAAAGGCATAACATGCTGCAGAGAGAGAAAGAGAGAGAGAGAGAGAGAGAGAGAGAGAGAGAGAGAGAGAGAGAGAGAGAGAGAGAGAGAGAGAGAGAGAGAGGTGTGTGTATGTGTGTTGCTGCTGCAGTGATGTCATGCTGTGGATAGGCCTACTCTGCCTGGTGACCAAGCACTGCCATTGTCTTGCTATTTGATTTGTTTTTTTAGGCTTCTTAAATTCAGCCAATTGACTTCCTGAGCTGATTTTAAAGGGTTAGGCTGGGTTGCATCGACAAAGATGGGGCATACACCTGGATCAGATCAGAGTTGATCTATTAATACAATTCCAGCAAACTTCTAAACCTGGTTTAACTTTTCAGATGAGTTAAAGAATCAAGGATGATTGAAGCAGCTCCCAGCCAAACATGGATTTGCTCTTCTAGGTTTTGTGTGGTATGTTTCGTGTTAATTGTAAACATGGTTTAACAAATTTGCATTTAAAGCCTTAATCTGTTATTAAAGGAGCAATGTGTACAATGCCATCCTCTATCATAAGCCCTTCTTCCTTAGAGTTAGCATTAATAGCTGTTTACCTACCAGTCTAGAAGTAGCACTGAGTTCAGCACCAAACTTCATCCCAACTGAGTTAGCAATTTTAAGACCAGCCTATGGTTGTTCTTTGGTAAAAAAGTCTTTGGTTGTTTTTATGGTATGTTTTGGTTCATTATCCATCTATACCAGGAAGCGCTGTCTTCTCAGTTTCGCAGCATCTGACTGAATCTCTGCAGAAAGTGTAGTTTGATAGATTTCATAATTCATCAGAATCAGGAAACAGTAGTGACTCTTCCATTGGCAGCTATACATGCCCGCACCATAATACTGCCACCACCATGTGTCACCATCATGAGCCCGTCGTTTCTTTCTCAATACTCTTCTTCCCTAGTCCATGGAATCTTGTTACAGAACTGGGCTTTTTAAAGTAAATTCTGGTAACGTCAAATCTGGCCTTTCTGTTCTTCAGTGTTACGAGTGGGTTCCATGTGTTTACATTCAGCAGGCTCTTGATTGTAGACTTGACAATAAAACGCCAACCTACTCTAGAATGTTTTTGGCTTGACTGGATATTGTGAATAAATGTTTCTTCACTGCAGAAAGAATTCTGCAATCTTCCACTTTCATAATCTTCCACGGTCTTCCAAGAATTTTGCCACTACTATGTTTGCCAGTACTTTCCTTTAAGAAGGTACCAAATAGTTCATTTAGCCACTCCTAAAGTTTATGCTGTCTTTCTGATGAGTTATTTTCTTTTCTCTATTATGGCCTCCTTTACCCCTTGGACCACATACATATTGAGAATTTACCAACAGCACCTGGAATCAAGTCCAGACGTTTTGTCTTCTGAATTTGTCAAAATACATGATCATTAATGTGTCACCCATGGTGATAAAACTGACCAATTACTTTAAAGCCTGGAGTGGCTATGTAAACATAATTGAGAAATTTCTTTATGGCTATTTTTTTGGCTATTTTATTGTTACTGTCCAAAAACTGTCCTGATGTACTGGAATTCATGCAGCATCAAAAAGCATCCCATAATTACCCCCATAATTATTGAGTAAAGATGTTTTAGCGACACCTATTGTTAACAGGTGTATAAGAACACACACGTAGCCATGTGATCCCCATAAATTAATTCTGGCTTTAGAATTGGTTGTACTAAAGGGTTCTGTGACTTTACGCATAGCGTACGATGCCACCTTTGCAGATACTCAGATTTCTGCGTAGTGCTAACAGTAAGTTTTGGTGGAGGAGGGATAATGGTATGGGGCCTTTCAGGCCAGTTCTCTTGACACACTCCAGAATCTTGTGGAAAGTCCTACCAGATAAGTGGAGCCAGGTATAGCTGCAATGTTCTTAATGTTTAATTATTACATTACTTTATCATAATTAAAAATACATTTAATTGGTTCTTTAATTTTCAGGATTTGGCGAGTGATGATGGGCAGAGGGCAAGTCTGAGGTAAACACTGACCACACACATTTTTTCCCATCATTATTTCCTTTAACTGATTAAAAACGGTAAATGATTGTGTGTGTGTGTGTGTGTGTGTGTGTGTGTGTGTGTGTGTGTGTGTTGTGGTTTCAGTGTCAGCGAAAGTTTTGTTATGGTTAAAGGAGCGGCCCTTTTTTTACAGCAGGGTAGCAGCACCCCGAGCCCCAAAACACCAACCCATCATCAAATAGCAGGTAAAGCTCAGCTTTCACTGTCTTAGCTCTTTCCTGCTGCAGCATCTGTTCTAAAATCCGCATTCTAGAAATGTCCCTAAAAACGAATGTAGCTGATGACCCAGACTTGCACTTATAACTCCATGTTCAACACCATGTACGTTTCGCTCACTGTGTCAAATGAATGTGTGTATGACATTATAAAATGACAGTATTTGCTTTGTGTGCTTTTTGCTGTAGGTGATCTACCCCAGCACCTGCAAGCGATGATAAACGCCCTTCGTTCCGAGGATAAAATTAGACTAGTGAGCACTGTACTATTTTCTAAATCTGATGCCATCACAAACTTCAATCTACTACAAAATGTGTATCTCATGCAACATGCATGTATAATTGTCTGTTTAAAAAAGTGCTATATCACAATATACTGTGTACTTAGAGCACAGTGTTTATTATACGATATATTGGGAATTATGCAGTGAAAGGGTAAAAGTTTAGTTTTTGTTTTATTTGTTCCATATAACATAAACCATACAGTGAACATTGAATTTATTGTGTTTACTCTGCATGACTAATCGGACAGACACTTTTTTGTTATATGAACTTAGTATTTATATTCAACAACTGGCTCAAGTATGTGACCCATTTACGTCAACACACTCTAATGATTTGTCAAATTTTTATACCGACATTTTTTAGATGGTGCTTGTTAGGGAGATGTTCGCCCTCTTCAGTAGGGGAAATGCATGCTCCATGTGTGTCTTTGGTCAGCCTATAGATTTTTTACATTTTAGCTCCATAGTTAAATGTGCAGTTTGATTTTAGTCATTGACTTGCTGCATTATGAGCTGATACACAGTTAGGAGGTATTAACCTGGACATTAAAACACAAGATGTTTAAACTTTATAACTTTATTTCCAACAAACTGCAAACCATTTTGAATGGTTTGCAAAATATAAAAATGTGACAAATAAACATACATGGCCATTTTGGATTTGATGGCAGCTGCATGTTTAGAACAGTACCATGTTGTATCACCTCTTCTTTAAACCCTATTCTGGCAGTCTTTGGGAGCTGAGGGGGCCGACTGCTGTAGGTTTAAAGGGTGATGTTTTGCTATTTTTGCTTAATATAGAATTCCAGCTGAGCAGAAATACGGAGTCTCCTGTTTGTGTTCTGTTTCATAATGCGCTAAATGTTTTCAAATGGCCTGCAGGCAAGCCCGGACTTTTTTCAAAAAGAGATAATGGGTCTAAATGATTTGCACATCACTGCATTCTGGGTTTATTTACAATTTGCACACCATCCCAACTTTTGTTGGAACAGGGATGTACAATTAATTCTGCCGACATTCATTACCAGATACTTCATCAATGAAGACCTTCCAGAAGCAGCTCCTAGGCGTCCTCCATGCTTTTACACCTGCACTCTGCAAAGTGTCTTTTATTTCTTTGAATATTATTTGTGGGTGTTTCTTTTGTTGTCACTATTACCATCTGCCATAATCTACATGAGGTGACAAATAACTCATACACTCAGTAGTTGCTTTTTTCCTACAAAACTTTCCATTCTGTTGTTTTTTCCAGTTATGTTTGGCTTTAACTGCATGTTCAGAACTGGTAGTTTTTCCATCATAGTCTGTTCTTGTTTGAATTTGTGTTCTGTTTCATAATGCGCTAAATGAAAACAAAAAAAAAAACCCAAACAATCAGAATAACTTGTCATTGCTGAAGGTCGTTGGATGAGCTCACACAACAAATGGCAAAAAAAAAACAGTATGGTTTATGTTATATGTAACGTATGTAAAACATTTTTCAGAAATGTACAATGAAATGCACACTTATTTAAAACTGGTTATGTTGGCAATAAGTGGGGTTTTATTATTAATCCTAAAACATCATAGATCAGCAGAATAAATACAAAAAAAATTCTTCTTTAATCTTTAATCCAGAAAGTAAGATATCTTATCTATAGCAGAATTTGGTTCCAGATGTCTCCTTGTTGCCCCCAGCCATCAAAAGGATTTGCTAAATTCCATCACCAGCACACGAGTTAACATAATGAAGCACTAATTATGAGATACTGGAGGTATTAACTACTTTACCCGAGGAGAGGTTTGAAAATGTTTAATAATGGTTATCTAAATAAATTATATATTGAATATTGAATCAGATAAACTCCACCCACTTGTAGTAAGGCCTGACCTGTGTTCTTTCTCCTCCACCAGGCAGTAAGACTGGAAACTGGTTGGTCAGACCATGTGCGCTATATGGTGGTTGTTTACACAAATGGCCATCAAGACACAGAGGAGAGTATACTGCTTGGTATGGATTTCACAAATAACGAAAGGTAAACCCATCTGGGTGTTAGAGAAACGTTATGTTTGAGCATATGCTGCTCTTTTAGCCAGACTCAGATCTATTGTTTTTGTTCTAGTAAAAGTTGCTCCATTGGAATGGTTCTGCCGCTGTGGAGCGATACCAAGATCCACCTTGATGGGGACGGGTGTGTATAATTACTTTGCATGATGATATTGGTGGTTGGCATGATGATCATTGGTGGTATTATATAATAATAATCAATAATCAGTTGTAATGTAATAATAGTAGTAGTAGTAGTAGTAGTAGTATTAGTAGTAGTAGTAGTAGTAGTAGTAGGAGTATTAGTAGTATCCTGTATTGGAATTATACCTTATGACTGTAATGCTTCAGCATTAAAAGCAGGATCTTGTATTGTAGCCTTCATTTTTGCATTAGACCTTACTCAAAACTTATCCTGTCAGACACTTGCACTTTGTTTGACCTGTGTTAAGGGTGCTTTCCAGATATGGCCAGTGTAAAAGGCTACTTCTATTAACACAGTAATGTTATACTGTTATAGATGTGTTGTCTTAAAACAGTAATATCACTACAGTGCGAGCAGTGTGGCGGTGGTGCAGATGTGGCAGGTTTTAAATTATATGTGACCTAGGCTGACCTTTCACTGTTGTGTAACATTAGTTCAATGAAACCTGCATGAAACTGAATTTCACCTGGTAGTGTCCTGCACACTGCTCACATACAGCTTGTTTGAAACTGGCAGTTTATTTGAACAGATAACTAATATTACATCTTGATTGAAATTAGCTGTACTGTAATGTTCCAACAGCAACACTAAATGTGATAATTGCTCAATAGCTCTGACACGTCACATATCTAACTAGCCAGCAAAGTCTTCCCTTGCTGAATCATGAGTCTTTGGTGTCTTCTCTACTTTAGCCAATGACTTTTCATCACATATGTTCTCTGTCTTTTGAAACTCAATTAAAATGCATGTTGTCGTGCGTATTTACATTATGCCTGAAGGTTTGCTACTCATTTTAATAGTACTTTGCATGGGGTCCTGTCAGCCAACATTGGGACAGCCCATATTAATCAAGTAAATGTGCTAATGTTAGCCAGATGGCTAATTTTCAACTGTAGTCCCAGAGGGCTGATGCTATTAGTCCACATTAAGGGACAGTTTACATTTGTGGGGAAATGGACTAGAATAGGATGAATCATTTTAGCTTTGGAAATTGTACTGAATAAACCTTGGTCAGGGGAGGAGAGCCAACAACCGAAAACCTAAAGTTCACATTAAAAATGCATGTGCACATGCCTGGTTGACCGTAAAGCATTCCCTTAAACCACACCTGAAAATACTACTAATGTTACTGTTATTAATGTATAAAGGCAGTGTTCCAGAAATGTGCTGCTCTCTCTGACAAAGCTGACTGAATAATGAGCTTCTCTGATGGAGACTAATGCATCCCCGTAGGACAGGTCTAGAACCCAGGGCTGATTTTTCTGGTAAGAGAAAGTCTCTGGGAGAGATGTCCAGTATTAGGTTTGTTTACACTTGTCAATAGCTATTGGTAAGACGGTCTGCTGTGTAATGGAAAGCACTTACATAAAGTAATTTAGTGGTTTAGTCAGGGCTGTGTAAAATGAGTCAGTAATCATTTGTTAGACTCTCTGCCTCACACTTGTCGTGTCACATACTGTATATGGATTAAAAGGAGAAAAGCACCTCCATACCTCACGATTTGCTTTGCTTAGGAGCTCTGCTTTCATTGTGTTAGTTCAGATGGAAATGTAAACACGGCAGAGTGCTGAAAACTATCTAGTCTCGGAACGATGACCTCTACTGGTGACAGAACCATAGTGAACCTGGTGCGTGTGACCACAGCGCTGGAGCCAGTGTTTCTTGTCATGCTTTGCCACGGGAATGTTCCACTGGCTTGTAGTCGAAATTGTTCCATGGATTGTTCCAGGGAGCCAGTGTGATCGTGATGCCTGACCAGTGCCTTTTTGAATAGTCTCTGATATGGATAATAGTCTGTGCTGTGTAATCAACACCCTCTCTTTCCTTATCCCCAGAGGTTTTAGTATCAGCACGTCTGAAAGATCTCATGTCTTCAAGCCTGTGTCTGTGCAGGCTTTGTGGTATGTTAATTCTGTATTATCAACAGTCTTTTTGTTAAGTGAACCAATTTCACTAGAAATATCCACATTATTATTGTTCTTTATTGCCCTATATTTATTTCCACTGCCCTCCAGCTCAGCTATACAAGTACTGCACAAAGCATGTGAAGTGTCTTGCCGATATAACTACTTCCCTGGGGGCGTGGCTCTTACCTGGATGGGCTTTTACGAAGGCTGCATCTCCTCTGATCAAAGCTGCATCAACGAGTGGAATGCCATGCCTGATCTGGAGACCCCAAGGCCAGACTCCCCTGCCTTGTTCTCTGATCAGTAAGTAAATTTATGTTATTGTTTGCATTAATGGAAATAGAAAAAGCAGATCACTGTAGTAATTATGAGACATTTCTCTGCACTATGTAAAGTTTAGATTACAAACTTTATTTTGCTGAATGTTAAACTGACAATTTGTGAACACAGCCTCAGCTGCAAACTATTTACATTTTTGTTTTACTTTTTGCATGTCAGATCAGAGAAAGTTAATTCCAAGTAATTTTATTTTTAACAAAAAAAAACTAAAAAGTAAAATGTTCATTATAGCTTGTGCAAAAGTTAAAAAACCCTACTTAGACAGTGCTCAGTAACACCCCTTTTGACAGATATTACAGTAGCCAAGACTACTGTTACTGTTTTATCAATTTTCTCCCACTTTTCCATACAGATCACTTTTGGTTCTGTGAGCTGTGATTTGGTTCCTGGGCTCTCTGAGTTTCTTTTGTAGTTCATGGTGAATTCTGAAAAGCTTTGAATCATTGTCTTCCCGTAGAACAGAAAAATTTTATGAGAAACTGGTTGCAGAGGAAGCCCATGCAGCTGCAGTGGTGGGTGTATTTGTGACTAGCCCAGGTAGGAATTTGGGTAGCTAGCTGGGCAGGTGAATGTTCAGTATAGCTGTAACTTAAAATGTAAATTAAAAACTTAAAAACCTGATCATTTGGTCATGGCTTATTTTCAGTGGTATTGGCTTGGTTTTTAGTGGTAATGTACCTCATAGCCTCACAGTCTGTGAAATGTAGGCCAGAATAACTGAGGCTGTGTTACATAGCTTTAGTTTGTTGAACAGCTTTTTATTTAATGTTTTTATTTATTAATTATTTTATTTATTAATTATTTTTAATGTTTTAAAAGCCGTGCTGATGCTGCTATAAGATGCGACAGGCTTAAGTGAGCTCTGGCTGCTTTAAAGCTAATTTGTAAAATTACAGATGCAACCAAACTGCTGGCCTCCAGGGACAGTTTTGTGTTTACCGTTTTTGTAACAGCAGCATATCAAGCGTTTAGAAAGCAGAGCTTTTTGTTTTGAGAGATAATGATCAGGCTGACTGTCTTTTGTTGAACAGAGGTGGCCTGATGGGTGTTACACTTAAGCGGGACACTTATTTGGTCCCATAGCTCCACTCCTGCTTTTACTGCATCGGTTCATAGCTCATTTCAAAATCTGTATGTTCCTTTGCATACGTCACATGTCTCTATATGTGATGAGGTTGCAGGAGTTTCTTCTGACGGCTTCTCCATGTTCAGTACGCTTCTGTTCCTCTACCAAGTTTTCTGTAGATTCTTTGCTATCATATGAGGATTTTTTCTTTTCCTTTTTGGCCAGATATCTGTTTAAGTTGTTTCTTGGTCTTGAAGATCTTGCCCTGACTTCCAGAGTTTCCCCTTATCTGCCATTTCATAATGACATTTTGGAGAGAGAAAGCTGCAAGCTGGAAGCACTTTAATATTTTTATAGCCTTCCCCTGCATTCAGCCATCAGTTAGCAATTTGAAGCACTATATTTAAAGTGTGAAAAATGTAGTACACCTGACCTTATCAGCTAATGGATCTTAATGGGAATATTTTGATATTTTCACACAGTTTAAACGGCAGCTACTGTGTAATAATAATTCGTTACAGTAAAAATAGACAAACATGGAGATACAGATAAATGTGTGCAAATTAATAAGCGGTGGATTATTTCATGCTGTGTGCAGGCCAACCGAGCGAGAAAGAACAGAATGCCTAATAAGAACTAAACTTCGCAACATAATGATGTCCCAGGACCTGGAGAATATTACATCCAAGGAGGTAAGACATTTTTATAAGTCGGTTTGTTTTTTATGTACTGTCCAGTTTAAAATTTTTTGTTTTGCTGTATTTCAAGGCATATCGGACACGTGTGCTGCATTTACTATATGGAAAATAAAGACCTTCTCAAAATAGCTTTGTAAACATAGAAGTGCATAGTTCTTAGACTCGCATCAGCTGACATTTCTCATTTGTGCACCTGAAGTGGTCATTCGGAGTTCCTATTCCTTTAGCCATATTCAAAAATATAAAATGAACATGTTTCATTATCATGCTCTGTCCTCAGATTAGAATCGAGTTGGAGCAGCACATGAGCTTCAACCTGCGAGAGTACAAGGAGTTCATTGACAATGAAATGGTGCTCATCCAGGCCCAAATGGACAAGGCCACACCAGTCTTTGACCACCTTTACCTGGTTCGAGTTTCTATTTTTTTCCCGCTTCTGTAATTATATGGTCTCTCTAGTGTTAGAAGGAACTTTGTCAACCGGTTATTTTTTCTGTCAAGCATCTCTGGCCAGTGCTTGGCATTAGGTGGAGTGACCATAGGCTCATGTGCAGATGACCTAGAGCATCCTAGTCATATGCTTTTCTATGGATGTCTTCAGAGCTTTCAAAAACTATTATCTCCAAAACTGAAAACTTTCTAGAAAAAGTTAAAGAGACATTAAAGCTTGCCTGGAACTCTATAGAGGTCAAGCAAAACTTATTGTATAATGGTAAAAAGATTTTATCCCATTTGACATAAAAAGTGCTACTGGTAGTTGATTGGTCAGTTGGCTTGTTTGATTTTTAATGGCATTAATTATGGCTGTTTCTGAATGGTTTAATTAGCAGTGGTGTGATGCCTATGAATGTGCCTATATTTAAAGTGCTGGTACCTTGGCTATTCCAGATGCAACATTCCCAGCGTAATAAAACTGTGACATCTTTCATTTTAGGGCTCAGAATGGAATGCTATCAACCTCGAGGAGCTCAGAGAATGCGGGTCAGTTGGTGTGTAACAAGAAGTGCAAAGTGTGTGCAGCCATTTCATACATATCTAAGATAAACAACCTGATACCTCTGTGCTTTGATGCAGGGTTGGCTATATCCTTAACGTCTCAAGAGAGATTGACAACTTTTTCCCAGGAACATTTTGTTATTACAATGTTCGCGTCTGTGATGATGAGGCAACAGATCTGCTGGCTCACTGGAATGAAACCTACAACTTTATAGTAAGAGCCAAGTGAGTGTCCCTTTTATGTGTTTACATGATTCATGTTTAACTCATCACCAGGACGTTGTTGAATGTGATAGAACATTAGTGTCTTATTAATTAGTGCAACCACCCCGTATTACATCTTGCAATCTTTTCAGAGGACTTGCTTTAAGTTTGTCAAGGAATTCTGCAAAAAAATATTTCTACTCTTTTTGTAAACACCTCTAAAGTTTGGTCTTTGAAGCTGGTTGCATTTAGTGCTTCACGCCATCTAGATAATCCCATTCCACATTCTGTAATGTTAAGGTTGAGCCAGTCTGGGATAGCCAGTCCATTCATCTGAAAACACCAGCTTATTTGATTGATATCCTCAGCAGAGTAGTTGGGTGGTTATGATGCTGTAGAATAAATTTCTTCCCAATCAAGAGGGTTTTGGATGGTGTATATTTGTACTTTTGAAAATCACCAACTAGATATTTACTTCCCTAAACATGCCCTGATCCTCCACCATTTTCACTGTTGGTTGTAGACATGGATTCTTTGGTTGCTTTGGTGGCACATAAAGTGCCTCCTGATGACTTTTCAGATTTAGGCCCATCAGTCCATAAAACCTAAAATTCTCATGTTCAGTTTCAGTGTTCTAGTCCACATTTTCTTCTTCCTTCTCCCAGTAATGAATTCTAGACAGCTGTGCATCCTTTTAGACCCATAGTGTTAAGTTGTCATCTTACAGAGAGACCATACCTCCAGTAGAAACGAGTGGAGCTTGAATTCCACCAGGACTTGTGTGGTTATTAGGAATTCTGTTTTATTTAAAGAGTTTAGTATATTTTAAACTTGAAGATCCTTTTTTCACTTATTGTACTTTGACCCTTCACTTCCTAATTGCAAGTTGATTATATCTAATGACTTTTGGAAAGACTCTGTTACATAACACCTACATGACCCTGCCGTAAACATGTCATGGAAGATGGCATATGATGGATGTTGTGACCTATTTCGCCCACTGTCATGTTACCATTACTGGTAATTGTCCTGATTATCTAAATAGAGTAGACTATTGCATGTGACCTAAGCTATCATGACGTCTAGCACCATGGCATCTGTAATGACAGGAAACCAGTAGTGATTACACTTTTATAGTACTGAACATAATCAGTCCAGACGACTTGTTGATGTACTCGTTTTCTGATGGCTTGTTTATTGTATGGGTATGTCAGTTTTATGTAGTTTTATCAATATTCCATGGCGAGTTTTGGTAGTTTGTGTGACTGTTAGGATCTCTTCTAAGGTAATATGATATCATTGACACTTCAGGAACAGCTTTTGTTGGGAACCCACTGCTGAAGTAAAGCTGACATGAAGTAGGTTGGAAGCACTGTCGATTTGAAGTGGCAGTAGAGTGCACCAAAATACAGGTGCATAGAGTAATAGAGAAATAGATTCTATTTACTTGAGTGTTGTAGGATTTTGTTCAATTATAGTTTTTTTCCTTGCTTTTTTCTGATACTGAGTAATGAATGACTTGTTTAAAGACTGTTTTGATACTGTGGTACTGTTGTATTCATTTATTTACATTCCTTATTGCATTAATTTCATTTAATCTCATCTTGTGAAAGAAAAAACAACTCTAAATGTCTGGTGCACTGTAAGATGGGAGTGAGTCGTTCTGCTTCCACCGTCATCGCCTACGCTATGAAAGAATATGGCTGGTCATTGGAAAAGGCGTATCATTTTGTCAAACAGAAGAGGAGCATAGCGCAGCCCAGCCCAACAATCATGAGGCAGCTGGCCGAGTATGAGGGCACTTTAGACACAAGGTAAGAAAGGCTGATGAGATGTTGGTTAAAGCGAATGCTATAAAGTAGATAGTATAATTCATGAATGTAGCCTAAGAAATGAGGCTGATATGACAGCAACGCTTTAAAAATGTTGCTGCTTATTGTCCATCGCATTTTTTGTTACCACAGCAAGCAGAGAAATAGCAAGCTCTGGCAGCCAGATTGTGACGACGGCTCACTGGAGGACCTCCAGGCAGCCGGTGCCAGCGGCTCCCAGACGCTTCATGAGGAGGAGCTGTGCACATGGAGCCACAAGGACGCCAGCGCCTATCCCTGCTGTGGAGAAGAGCCCACAGACCACCTCAACTACAATTACTACTTCCGCCGGCTCTCGGACACGGCCCTGGACAGTGAACCATCCACGCCGGTGCGTGGCCCCCCACTGCTGGGCATGGAGCGCGTCTTCATTGAGATCGAGGACGTAGAACGGGATGCTCTGTTGGATGACGAGGCCTTCCCTACAGCCCACCTGGCCCTGCCCAGTGAGGGCACTGCAGCGCAAACCTGTGGCCGACTGGAACCCCTAGAGGACATGCGTTTGAGGCTGGAGTTCAGCACTGTGGAAGAGGAGGATGAGGAGGAGGCACAGAAGGAGGAGGCGGAGATGGCGGCTCTGGCTCGGGGGGAGGAGGTGAGCCTGACCAATCCGAACCGCTTCAACAACGAGAACACCAACAATAGCAACCGCCTGGCCAGCAAACGCAGCTGCCCTTCTGGTTTTGACGTGAGTGTGAAGTCTTGTAAAACTGCAGCTAGTGCTTATTTTCCTGTATGAATTCTCTTAAGTCAGGGTATTGAATCCCCTTTTTATTTCACTAGCCTTGTATTAATCTAGCCTGTGTATGAGTACATGCTGAAGTTTGCTAAAGCCCAGCAGAACATTATCCAGACCCAAAAAGGAAGAGTTGATTCTGTTGTGACGCGGCAGCTTATTGTGAAGTCCACCCATGGCTAATTGTTGATTGTGCTTTAAGTGGAGCTAGAATGCTTTGCAGACTTGAAATTTGAAAGAAATGCAAGAATATGAAAGAAAGTTGTGTGACCTCAGAACTTTCTGCCCCTTTTTAACTGCTTTTCTAGCAGCCTTTGCAAAAACCCACCCTTGCGTTCGAGCCCCTAACCCATCCATCCATTCTCCCTCCCCCCGTGTGTTTCATCTGTTCAGGACAGTGCTAGCAGCGGAAACAAAGTGAAGCCCTCTTATCAGTCATGCCGAGATTGCCTGCGTCTGCCGGGCGGCGCCGCCGGGTGCGCCGCCTATGAGCGCCATCGCGCTCCCATTCGTCCGCTCATAAAGACTTCCTCCGTCATAGCTGGCCCCATGACCCATAGTATTTCCATCCAGAAACCCGTCCTGCGGGCCTGAACACTTAGTAGCTGCCACACCCGTGGGGCCACACTGGGGGTCCAGCTGCCCATTGGTTCTCGGCACCAGCCGTGCAGTTCTCGCTGCGCAGGCCGCATTGCCGCTGCAGCAGCTACAACCATGGACACTCTCCGTCCTGGGCCTCCCCATGACCGCGCTTGGCCTTCGTTGTATATGTCCCGCCATCCGTGAGCGCCATGGCTATCCCTGAGGAAGCTGAGAGGCAGCCCTCTGACCTTCATCGTCTGACCCACACTCTTTAAACTCAAAGTGGATCGACGGAATGGCCTCACAACACAAAATACTTCAGGAGATGGAAAAGAAGTAGGATCTTACTGTCCTACTCCCACCTCCCCCTGGTTTTGCAAAGACGATGGGCCAAAAGTTCCCGGTTCCCTTCCTCTCAACAAGACCATGTGCTGACTGGAGAACCAGATCCCCTTCATAGCCTCACGCTCTTCTTAACAGCTGAGTCTGGCAGAAAACGTGATGAGAGGCCCATGTGCAGAGCCTCCTGGCCCTCCAGGGCACCGACCTGCATGATGAAGCCAAGCTTGGACGCCAGAAACCAGAACAGCAGGAACACATGGACCTGGGCATGGACGAGGTTGCAACAGAGGACATGGAAGTAGACTTGGGCTCAGTCCCCAGTACGTCCCTTCCCCTTCTGAATCGTCCCATCGCAAACTTCACAGCAGCTTCCCTTCAACACTGGGCTCTGATACGCAGCTCTAGCAGTGACAACATGCATGGGGCACAAGCAGGTGTGGTCCGCCGGCGAGCGCAGGAAATCGAAACGCGCTTACGGTTGGTTGGACTGACTACGCCCTCCAGGCTCAAACGCTCCAACTCACTGGCTAAACTTGGGGATCTGGCCATTTCCACACAAGACTTGTCTTATTCCTCAGAGCCTGTAATTGGTACAAAATCTCCCAGCTCGCCTACACATGCTGTATTTGCACCATTATTTCACACTTTCCCAGGGTAACGTTTGATCAGGTGAGAGATTGCTTTCGCGGTGTATGGTGCCCAGCATGTGTAGCTGCGCAGCACACTGAAAGAGGCCCACATTTATTAGCTGTGATTTGAGGCTGGTCTTACAAAATGCCTCACAAGTGCATTTGGCAATGGTCGGATCTCGGTCATCTTGATGACTGTTTCCTTTACAGGTGGTTAGTTTTCAGTGGATCACGTTTCCCATCTCTCTGTGGTATAACTGTGGCTGTGGTTAGGGAGCTACTGTAGTGCTCTAATCAGACTCGGTCATTATTTTATTAAAAAAATAATCTTTTATTTTTTTAAATTGTGTTAAACAAGCTAATTGTGATTTTTCTGATCAGTATTGCAATTTAAATTGTGTTAAGCAAGCTTAGATAAACACAAAGTCTGGAATCAATGTGTTTGAGAATATAAAGCTAGTTGTTTGTACACTAATGTATAAAATGATTCTAATTTGCTGGTCAAAGTTTTGGGTTTCAAGTCCATGGGAGGACACCTGGAAGCTGTGAATAAAAATTAGGAAATTGCAGATACATTCAAAATGACAAATGAAGCCATAGAAGAAGTAAATTAGAGTAAAATTACTATTTTATTTTTGGTCTTATTTAAAATTTTCATCTCAAGACAGATAAAAACATAGACAATTGCAGTATAATGTCTGCAAAAAACAAAATATCCAATAATACCATACAGTAATTAGAGTGTAATATATAGATCCACCCTGTATAATAAAAATATGGAATGTCAAGTCATTCCCAAGTTTGAATGGTAGTGTTTAACATTCCCTAGAAACGTATCGGACCTGTGAGGGGAACAAGCAATTCATTCTCAATCTATTATTCGTGACTTGAGCGTAAAAAAGCATGCTATGCCTTTAAGTAAATGTTCAGCCTGTGTGATCTGTGACAGCGCTGTTATCTTTCTGGTCCGACCCCATCACTCCTTACTGTAATTATAGCACAGTTATGGATAGTGTCTTTGCCAATAGTGTGTTGTTGACAAACATCAAACAACTTGTGCTAGGTTTTTGAATTCCAGTCCTGCTAATCAAATGCTGCTTCGAGATGATTTGCATCCCTCTTTCTCATCTTATTCTTTCCTGGCCCTGAAAACTATTACATGCTCATAATGCTAGACACTTAATGAGCCTTGGGTTTTTTTTGGTCATTCTAGACAGCAAATGATGTCATACATTTTAGGGGAAGCTTATTGATCAGGAGGGGGTGAAAACTGATATGTTGTGCCTAAGTGATCACGCCTCTCATTAAGAAGCCAAAGGTGAAAGGTGGTACGCAGAGGGTAAACGGTTGAAACCATGTTTAGAAGTACAACAGTATTGACATCACACCCCTTCCAAGATGTTGCTCATTCACTATTTGTGGAAACATTGATCAAAACGAGTGATCAAAACTAGGCATCTGGGTACATTCTGTCAGAGTACAGTTTGCAGCTGGTTAGAGAGGGTTTCCGCCAGGGCTGAACGATCGGGGAAGAGTATCTAATTGTGACTTTTCTGATCAGTATTGTGATTTAAATTGAAATTATGTTCTGGGAACTGAAGTGCAGGCCTGTTAGTTGGTCAGTAAGACCAGAGCATCCCCTTTTCCAGTTAGCTGTGTTTGTGATGTCACAGCATGTAGTTGTTTGGCTGCCTCTGATCAGTCTAACTCATTTACAGGCAGTTTACAAGTTTTGATATTATGTTAATGTCCCCTGTATAAGACATGATTGGGATAAAGTAGCCTATAATTACAATTGCAGCACTTGAGATTTGAATATTGCACCTTTTTAAATCACAGTTTTAATATAAAATCAATAAATCTATCGGCTTTAGTTTCTGCTTTGCATGCAACCATGCTTGAACGACAGAGGCAGGCATTAAAGAAAGGCTGTTATAACTTCTACTTCAGTTCGGATAAATCTATAATTAGAGTGATGAGTTAGAAGTAAATTACCTGTTTTCACCCTGTTGATGGGTGTAAACTGGAAGAGCTTCAACACTGATAACAAACGTACAGGTAGTAGGCTAACAGTAAAGACTTTGCCTTAAGTGACACTAAACTATTCTGTGAATATAAAGTTTTATACGGTATACTGTAACACACCACATTGCAGTGCACATAAAGAGCATATGTGACCACTCTTGCCCGCGAAGCCACTGCATGAAAGTCGGGTTATGGACTAAGCTCACGAGGAAAGAAGGATATCCCATTAGAACAAAAATCCCCTCAGAAACAGTGTTAGCAAATCCAAGAAGAAGGATTAAATGAAAACGTAGAGCACTGTTTGTCTCCTAGGCTTTCTCTTTTACCCACCCTTGTTTATCAGAGATCCACAGCGTGCTGCTAGCACATAGCTCTCGTAATGTAATTTAGCTTAAGCTGTTTTTTGTACAAAATGTAGTCTGTGATGTGCTAACAAGCTTTAGCTGCAACACATCAGTGGACACACAGTCTGCAAGTGTACCAGAGGATAAATATTTTGATATTAAGTTGGAATATGAGATTATAATCTTTTTGCTAATGCCATATTTGTGGAATTTATTTTCTCAAAATTAAGATATGTGTAGATCTAAGAGGTCCAGCTATAGAGTTTAAAGCTTAACTTCAAGCTACTGAATGGTACTTGCTAGTCGTTCAGTGCTGTGTCTAGCAGAGCACCCAGTTTCATCTGTGCCATATAGAAAGATAAAATCATGTCCTTTATTGCTGTAAATATGTTTTATTTGTAATTTTGTTTATTATTGTTTTTTTCTGTGCTGCTGTTACGTTGCGCACTCTTTATTGATGTATTTTTGTAAGATTTAAAATATGCAAAGAGGCCTGTGCAATACATGGAAGCTTGAAGTGCGTCGCCATTATGTGCAAAAGGTGAAAGTAAGAGGAAAGTCTTCTGAAGGACTGAGGTGAACTCTTTAGGGAACAATCAGTTGTTATTACTTTTATTATTTATTTATTTTTTAAAAAGCTGTGATGTCTATTTCAGCTTTCTACCAGAGTCTGTTCGACGGTGGTTTGAATTGTTCGTCCCTTCCTTGTGTTCTGTGGAGAAACAACTAAAGCGATTGCTTCAGAGCTCCTTGCAGAATGAGAAAAGCCTTGTAATGTCTTAACTTCTCCATGTTCTTAATAGACTGTGACCCAAATGTACAATGCATTCTGTGGCAATGTGGTATTATTGTCTTTTACTGTGAACTTTAGAGAATACCGTACAGTACCACCACTAGTAGCACGTTATAATGCAACTTCTTTACGAAAACAAGTCAAACAAACAGAATCGCTAATACCGAAATCTAAAAAGAATCCAGAGACCAGTGTTCAGACTGTCATTTAGTTTTATTCAGTGTAGAATTTAAAGAAGCAGTGTGAAGGATTTAGGCAGATCTATCGGCAGAAATACAGACTATGTTTTGGTTAGTGTACAATCACCTGTAACTGCAAATCTTAACTTGGAATGAGCTCTTCATATTTACAGTACATAGGAGCGGGTCCTCTTCCAAAAGGGTCACCATGTTGCACCATCTTGTTTCTACATTAGCCCAGAAAAGAGACAAAGCCAACCTACACTCTCTATAGAGATTGGCTCTCACGTCTTTATGTAGAAGGCGAAGCTTGAATTTGGTTGTGCTATAGTTTCAGTCAGGAGGTGTAAAAAGAAGAATCAGCACTTTACATTACGTGTTGAGTAACTAACGCATTACTCCATGTTAGCTAGTCAGTACTTAGTAAAGTATTGTAAAGTGTTACCAAAGAATCAGTCCCGTTTACGCCTGCTCACTTCATGCTTCAGGAGTATGAGCAGTATATAATGAAGCCAGGCCATATAAACATGCAAGTCTAACTCAAGATACTCATTGGGTTGCTCGAAACACTCCAGGAAGTGGTCTAAGACACATTTGAGCCACGTTATAGCACTGCAGATATATCTATCTCTCCAAGACACATCTGACAATCGAAACTCCTACACCTGCAAGACGTCACTGGGCACATGATCTGTGTCGGCAAGGAAGATAATAATGCAGGGCACGCATTGAGGAATAGACAAAACGAAATGCCTGGGGGCAATGGGCCGATGCTTCTGTGCAAAACAGATTGCAGGCTATGGAGGCTAAACAGATTAACGTTTTTTTATAGTTTGCCATGTAACAGGCAGATTGGCATCTTCGTTCACAGACGTCACATGTATGGAGATGCATTTAACTACCACCTCTAAATGCATGTGGCTGAAATCTTAACAGGATGCAATCCAGATACTAGTGGCATGAAGTGACCAGGTGTAAACAGGACCAGTGGTTGCTGCCGGTGTTGGCTAACCATGTTGACTATGGTGTCACCCAGGATCATACTGATCATTTATCACAAGATAAAGCAAAGGAAGGTGAATCTTCGTCACGAAAGAGAATATATGATGAGGCAGAACAAAATCAAAATCGTAATCCGAGGTCTGAGGAGATTCTACCAGATGCTTAGAATTCAGTTCAGTGTAGCTTTATTGTAAGTATACCAATACAGGGTTGTACAGTGTAGCGAAACACTATCAGGCTGCTGTATTTATGTATTTATCTGTATTTTCAATTAAAAATACAGAAAATGGTAAATAATAGTGCAAAGACAAAAATACAAGAGACACAGTACAATATGCACAAAAGCAGTAACTGTACTGTTACTAGAACTGAGGTGCAAACAGCAGTTAGCATAGCATAGAGGGCATAGCATAACCTTACACACTACTTCTTTAAATAACGCCTGAGAGAACAACAGCTTCTTAATTCTCTACTCTTTATCTCGACACTTTATCCAGGCTAAATGCATGATATAACCTGCTTCATCCTAACACTTATCAAATAAGTCTTTCCTTCTTCGGCATTGCACCGTAACCTTATATCTCACTAACCTGCTGTTTATGAAAGGAACTATATTAGCTTGTACATACGATGTGGCAATATGTAAAAATGCTACATTTCAACAGTAAACTTGTGATCACTTTTTAGAAAGGCTGATTTTGCTCCCTCCAAATAAAGCTCTGGCCCCACAGACCTGCTTCTCGATGCTGCTGTTCCATGTTTGAGTGCGGAAGGTATTGTTTTAGACTATGTTCAAGCTTCTTCGTACATCTAAGTGCCTTATCCACACGCGTGTTTCAGTCTGTTTCTCCGGTCAAACTGCTGCTTTTTGGTTTCTGTTTTGTACTTTTCTATTGTGTATTTTAATAGAGTGGAGACTACAGTCTTCATTTCTAAGCTGATTGGTTAGCACTTCATAACAATGGAAAACTATTTGGAAATGAATTTGGGAACTCCTTCCGCCGACCCAAAAGCTCTAAGTGAAATGACTGAACAGATAACCTGCAGAAAAGCTCAGTCTCGCTAATATTTAGTTTGTTTCCATTTATTTTATACCTAAATCATATTTTTTTTGCACTACATGTAGACCAAGTTAACTTTTTTGTAATAATGTTAATGTAATATTAAAGGTACTGTAAATGAGAGAAATAAATTGTTTACTGTCTGTTTCAGCAGCTGTCTCATTGCTTTTGTACTGACTCGATTGTATTGCACTGTACTTGTATCATACTGACTATTACAAAGGTGCTTCTAATGATGGTTGTACTGTACTGATGTATTTATTGGAAGTATTGGGGATTTGCATTGTATATCTTCACTGCCAAGAAAGGCTTACCAGCGTGTTTCAGCATTGCAAAGCGAGCAAATCTTGCATTATTCTTCATCAAAAAGTGGCTGCTGCGATTTACTAGGCATGAATGGTGCTCAGAAAGAAAAGACAAACACTTGGAATACATTTTCTTAAGTTGCTGTTAACAGAATAAAACACAATTTTTTAATAGTTTCATAAAAAATATGCTTATTCTTTTAGTTTGAGTAGATTTTACAATGCTATCAGAGAAACAGGTGATGATCTGAGGCTAAAATCAAATGTTTAAAAGTGTTTCGCTCTGTAATTCCTGCTTTCCTTAATCTACGTTTCTGAGCATGATATGGTTTGTGTGCATATGGCGAAGGGTTATAACCATTCTTTGATGTAAAGTACAGCTTTAAGGGTTTTCTCAAAATCAGTAAAATAAGTAAGGCTTCACAGGGACTATCAGTTTCATATACATTCAATTTACTGCACTGGCCAAAACTTACCATGGTTTAGACCATGTCTGACACTTTAATGGCCTATTTAAAAAAAATCACTTAATTATTATACTTATTATTTAAATATTAAACTGTCAATATTGTTTTTATTTTTGAGTCATAAAAACTGCCATTATTATTATATAATTAAAATAATTTTGACTTGGTGTAATTATTTTGAATCTGAAACATGAAACAGGTTTACAGTAGCAAATTATAAGATGAGGCATCTTGTCAAATTCATGCTCCAAACAATAGAGGGCAACACATCAGTGGAAACTCACAGTCCCTCCTCCTCCCACCTCAGTTCTTTCCAGTCTAGAAGAACAGATAAAGTATCTATCTATCTATCTATCTATCTATCTATCTATCTATCTGATGTTAATTTAGTGGAATGCAACACTAAATGACTTGAACTGAACTGATCTAACCCGGAGCAGAATCTTCAACATGGACGACAAGAAGTTAGAATACGCTATCGGAGCAGCAGTGCTAATTCTACATTCTCATGCTGGACTGATTCAACTCAATGCCACAGTGACTCACTATCACCTCTTGAGGTACAAAGTGGGATTACAGACAGGATGGTGTTAAGACAGCCGCCGTAACAGCCTGCATGCATGTAATCCTGTGTCGTGCAGTCGTCTGCCAACGGTGCACAGGATGACTCATATAGAACATCACTCCTCGCTGAATGCCCGCAATCAAGGCTATTGGTCAGTCAGGTTAATAATACGGCCCGTCCTTGCTTACGTCACAAACTTGAAAACTTGAATCATTCGTATGTCTCACAATGTCAGACCTACCCACCAAGTTTTATTCCTGTTGGTTGATTCCTTCTGGTTGTAACTGTGCAACTGTTCTTATGATAACGAGTGTGTGGCACAGTTTAACAGTACTGGACATGTACACTGTTGTAAGTCATACAAGTCATAACAGTCAGGGTTCCCTTTAAAAACCTTCACCCAAGCCCCCCCACCCAACCTCCGTCTGGTGGCAATTGGCTGTCATACAAAAGGCATGTGAACCAAACACGTGGATATAATGCACTGGCCATATGCCAATCATGTTGCACATATGTTTATTCGCATGCCAGTCAGTTCCTTGTTGACCATTGACATTTTAAAGGTCATTAAGGCTAAAAGGCTTTTGGCGGAGGAGCAGGGAGAAGTTGGCTTGCTCCTCCTGAGCTGCTCCTGTGGGCAGAGAGAACTTTTATTGAATTAGGCAAATAGTCACTCTGACATCACGAGATGAGCAGAAGCCCGGAGATGGTAGACGGTGATGTCAGTCCAGCTGCTTCAGTTGCTGGAACTTCACAGGAAGCCATAACATTATCTATGGTAAGTATTAACTCGACATCTGACATAAAATGATAACTAGGATGTTTATGCATCAGGGGGGACACAAAGACAGTAGCACAGCTGGTATGGTAAGTTCTCAGATAATGTGGTGTGGATAGATTCCTTCAACAGCTTCAGCGGGTTCAATGTGTCTGCACGCTTCTCGCGCGCTTACGATGGCAATATGGTGGGTTTGCATAGAGACTGAATGCTTGACCTTTGACTAAGCAGTTAGTTATTCTCAGTAGCCAGTGTCTCATAGCTGTGCTGAAATGGTATGCATGGTGTCATAGCCTGTCTGAACCAAAAGCCATATGACTGACGACCAGTGAGACAGCAGATTAGTCTCAGTCACTCCGTCTCCTCACTGGAATAGTTATTTAAAGCTACTGTAGGCCGGTTTTTATGGCTGTCTGTTTAAGGCCCTTTATGAGTCACTAATTGAATCTTTATCGTTCCAATTTTTTCAGCTTTAACTCACAAACAAATATAAGAAGCTATGTCTGCTCAGTATTTGGGTACATGGTCAAAGCATTTACATGGCCAAACTGATACACGCTGTAAGTTACATTATACACCCACATGTTGAGAAATATGGCGTTCTCAAATAAGATGGTTGACGAGAGGAAAGAGAGACGGAGAGGGAGGAAGGGAGAGATCTTGTGTTACACTCAGCTGAGTCCAATAACTCATTAGCCGCTACATGACAGTGTAGAGCTCTGGCAGGCATATTAGTACTATAACCCTACAGTAACAGTGCCTCTCCTCTGACTGATAACAGGGTAATTAAGAGAGCTTGAATTTTCATACTCATATCTCATAACTGAGCCCTGGATGTGGGGGAAATGGTGCGTGGGAAAACTGTCTGTAATGGTATTTGCTGTATATCCCATTCTTCTCATGCTGGTACACATAATATACAGCATGTGACCATTATTGTAATGGGCTGTGTACCATACTACAGGAGCAAATGACCACCAGGCAGTGAGGCTGGTTGCATCCTCCTTAATGACTGCAATGCTTTGGATCCAGTATAACACATAGACTGGCTGTGTGTCCTGAAATATTTGGCCAGGATGGTATGTCGTTTACGGCTGGAGAAATTAATGTTGGTCATATATTGCAATCAGCACACAAGCGTAATGTAGCAAGGCATTTCAAACCTACCTAATACCAATTCTGCTAATACCAATGCACATGCCTGTCCCACGTTACTGATGAATGCATTACACTGTAATAATAACTCTGTGCAAAACAGAAGATGCCACGATGAATGCTACACGGACATTTTGGGATATTTATGATGTGTTGTGTGCTTGCTAGACAAGAAGGTTTACTAATTGCCTGTTCTGTAATTTTGTGTAATAGAGCATCAGATGAATGATTCCATAATTAGCCTGCCATCTAAGTCCTTTTCTGCTCTGTACAAATTTAATTTAATTTCACGTTTGAACGTACAGCATACAACTATACAATAATATGTTTGCTTATCTGGAAGGCCTAGGATGATCCATGCTGCTGTAAGCTGGTTTAGGCTAGTCTGGTACTAGTATAGCTGGTCCTAGTATAGCTTGACCAGCACACGAACATCAAAAAGCAACATCTGCTTCCACTGCTGCTGCCCAACACACCAGCATTCAAAACACAACATACACTGTTTCTTCAAGTAACATGCTCCTCTAAACATTTGTTATGCTGTTGTACAACTTTGGTTGCATCCACATTATACAAGCGGGTTTTTACAACACGCCATTCCCATCACTGACTGCTGCTATGTCTTTACCTCCAACTTTCAGTTACATACAGGTTACATTATCATACAACTGCAAGCTCCGTCCAAATGTCCAGGCTATGTCTGAAATGTTTAACCAAACTTTATATACTATGTTTTTTTATTTACTACCCAGTAAACAATGGTCGACTATGGAACTGTGTTTAAATATAGTCAGGCACGTGATTTCAACGTTGTTTAAACGGTTCAAACAGTTCAGATGTTTACTGGGTATCTGGTTTTGCTTGACTTATAACCGACGGCCTCACTACATATATAAGGAGAGCTGTCTGGTCCGTAAATCCCCATAGGTACCAGATGATGCAAAATCTGGGAAGGAAGGTAATTACATGTTGGGGTTTGCTACTACTTACGTTTATAGCGTTTAGCTGATGCTCTTATCCAAAGTGACCTACATGGTTATTCGTTTTATAGGGAGGCCAATGTAGTGTTAGGAGTCCTGGCCAAAGACTCTTACTGGTGTAGCACAGCATAACCACACAGATCAGGAATCAAACCCCAGTTTCTCATGTGGGGTGACAGCTCATTGGCAAGTAGAAGTGTTATCCATTGCGCCACACCAACCTATTCTGACCTCTGATCTTTCCAAGTGCACCTACTGCCGCAAAAGACTGTGGAAGGGTCAAGGAAAGGAGGAGGAGATGCAGGGCCATAACTAGGATCATAATTTTAGCATGGTCCATTTTACAGGAAAGTGACGTACTGTACAATACACAGTGACTCAAAGAACTACAGAATATCTGTATTACACCAGCCGCTGGTTTCTCCTGACCAAACCACTTTTCCTTTTTGCCCATGCTGCCTTTGCTGGGATTTATTATTTTCCCATCTCTCCAGTCTTCCATAAACTGCTATTACTGAATTGCACGTCTTTTTCATCCTTCAACTATTTTATTTACACATTATTAGCTAAAATAGATGCTGAAACCCACATGTGACTGCTGTCAGAACAAAACCTTGTATCTCCATAATGATAACTTTACAGGAAGAACTATATTTTACATTGTAAGTCAGTGAAAGTTGACAGGCTGGTCCATTTCCTTTGGTTAATTCATTGTGAAATTTACATGCAATATAAGGAGCAACAGGTACTTTCCAATTTTGTCAAAAACTGATACCCTAATTTAATCTTACCTCTCTGTGTCTCATTTACGCTCTTCCTTCGCCATCTTCACCAATGACTGGAAAGCATACATGGAAAATACTTTATAAAAGCGTTTACCAAATCCCAACTAATGGCAGGGCAAATACTCAAACAGTCAATAAGACGATATTCAGCCAAATGTACCAGCTGATTTCTGAATTACATCATTCTGTATGATGCTGGTTAACAGTGAAGGTTTCCAGTTTTCCAAAAAAGTGAGGACATTTTGTAAAAGGCAGTAAAAGCCAGAATCTGTAATTCCTTTTCCTTTTAAATCTTCATTTAACAGAGATGCTTTCATTGACCAACTAGACCGCGCCCATAACCGATGCCCCCATTTTTGCAGTAACAGCTGCTGCTCTTCTAGGAAGGGTTTATACTAGATTTTGGACCAGGACTGCAGGGATTTGCATCCATTCAGCCTCAAGAGCATTAGTGAGGTCAGGTACTGTTGTTGGACATTACGGTCTGGCTAACAATAGGTGTTCAGTTCATCCCGAAGATCTTAGATGGGGTTAAGGTCAGGGGTTTGTGGAGGACAGTCAAGTTCCTACTAAACCATCCTCTGCCAAAACCCATCATTAGGCCATAGAACCACCAATGACCAGATTATTTTGGTGGCAGACAATTCTCAGAACAGCAGTGACTACAAAACACTAGTCTAGAAAACACACGCGTTCTGTTAGGTTTAAAAAGACAGTCTACAGTGGTGCTTAAAAGTGTGTGATCCCGTAAGAATGTTCAAGATTTCTGCATAAATACGACCCAGACATGATCAGATGTTCACTCAGTAAATGTAGTGTAATATTTAACAATTGGGTTCTCTTTGTCTATGTTTAGGCCTTGTGTAAGTCTGCAGAAATCTAGATAATAGACCAGAGCAGCATTAGGAATGGCTTTCTTACTGTTTATCTTGTTGGAGAATAAAATGGAATATTATTAGTTTGTGTAATACATTAAGTTTATCAACAACAGTTTGCCATATTTGGACATGGTACTGGCAGGTCTAAACTGGCATGATAAAACTGCCAAATACATTTTACTGAGAATAACAAATTACACAGTCGAGGCACATTATTATGACCACGTCCTACTTTCGGTGATGGCAGAGTATAGCACATGAAGGAAGTCACGTTTTAGTGGCATTCTCTGAGCCCACTCATCCATGTGGAAGCCACTCTCAACTGATTAGGGTATGAATCCATCCTTGCAGATCACGTACACCCATACATGCTGATTGTTCTCCCTATGACGGATGGGATTTTCCAAGACAGTGCCACACGTCACAAAACTAGAAATGTCCAACATTGGTTGGTAGAACATGTCTAAGACTTTCAAGATCTATCCTGGCCCCCTAATTCCCCAGTCTTAAACTCAATGAACCATCTGTGGGCCCACCTTGACTGTCATATTCACTCTAGCAGCTATGGGATGCACCACTGTTAGCATGGCTCCAGATACCTGTGACAACCTACCAGGACCTTATTGGGTCTCTCCCAGCCTGTCTAGCTGCTGTCTGCATAGCTGTTACTCTGGTCATAATAATGTGACTTGACTGTGTAATATAATTAAGTGTTATATTTCGATATTTTGTTTGTCATTTATCTGAGTTTTTTAGAATACTGTACATAATTAAATGATCAAGATGTTAACAAAGTCATTCAGGGTGGTTTGACTAAAATGATACGTTCTAGAGAACTTGCCATGTTGGAATGCTTCACAGTGGTGGTGATGGGAATCAGACTTCTTAAGAGCCTTTGAAAGCTCCCTTACATAAAACTGTTACATGAAATATCTAAAACGTTGTTTTAGGATAGTTTTGTCCTACAACTTCGGCTTGCAGTGTATTTTAACCCATTTATTTCAAAGTTTGTAAACAACAGTTGGCCATATTTGGGCAAGGTATTGGTAGCTGAAGTGCATTGCATTATATCTAGAGTGACACGCCCGTCCAAGAGCCTGGAATGTTTTTGTCAAGAGCCAAGAGATATGTTTGGAGGTTGTGGGTTTTCCCCTTTGGAGGTCTAATGTGACCTTCGCACCTGGCAACCCATTTTCTAAGCCAGTTGTCCAGTTCCCATTTTGGCTCTGTGACTCACTGGCTCTACAGATATATTTAATTATAGGCACGGTGGCATTCCGGAAGGAGAGTGATGAAAGAGAAACAAGGGAGAGAGTGAGATAGGAGGGAGCTAGGTCAGATAACGATATTAGCTCATATGTTAACAGTAACATGAAGTGATTTGTGTTTTCCACAGGGGGAATGGGACAGAAACAGGTCCTGTTGAAAGAGGAGTTGTCTACCAGTTTGCTGGACGACCATGAGCTGCTGAAACATAACAAGGCAAAGGCTCAGTCCATGCTTAGTGACCGGTACAGCAGTGAGCGAGCCAGGGAGACTCCAAGTCCTGACAACCTTACAACTGACCCGGAATATATGCAAGCTTTTAATCCCTCTTTGGAAGGTTGTCCGGTTCCCGAACCAGTGGGATATCATGCTGAGGACAACTGCAAACCTTCTCACTACCAGAGTGTAAAGACGAGCATAGACCAAGAGGACTGGAATGTTTTTAAGAGTGCCTGGAAAGAAGATCCACAACTCCCTCTATCCAAGTATCCATATGGCTCCCTTTCAAAGGATACTATTACTCTGAAGAGCCTCACCACATTTAGCACAACAGAACAGCAAGCAGTTGACAGTGCAAAGGAAATGACTAACCAAACTCTGGCTCATCTCAAAGATTCTCCGAACATGTCCGAGAATTCCTTCCCAGGTGATTCTATGGAAGAGCACTTTCTTGACACCAATGGAATCTGGTCCTTATCTCGCAGAAAGAGTGGGAGTTCAGCCAGGGATGAAAGAACAGTGGACAACACAGAGATATTTGAAGAAAAGACTCATAACCATCATCTTGCCACAGCCATGAATGGATCAGGGAACCAGGAAAGCAGTTCGGGCAAAGGTATGTCCGAAACGTGTGCTACTGCTTACCCGTCTGAGTCGGACCAGAATTGCTTGTCAAGGAAATACAGCTTCTCAGGACTGAAAACATCTACGTCATTAGATTTGTCTGACTTCGATCCTGGGGATAACGTCGACACCACCAGCTCCGAAGATATCCTGGTCCAGTTAAAGATTGAGGAGGACACTGAACCAAAGAACGCTGAGACATTCCATTCCGAGCTGAACCAAAATGATCTTCTGACTGATCCCTTTAGAATGGCATCTACCAACCAGGACACGGCCAGGCTCAAACATGGAAATGACGTTGCGACGCTTATGGAAAAATGCTCAACCATCATGCCATTTGGGAATATAGCTAAGCTGGGGGCTAAAAACGTTCCTACAGCAGAACCTCTTACAGCCAAAGTGGGAGTGTCTGGGTCACTTTCACTGTGTGCGAAAAGAGACTCTGTACCAGTTTATGAAAGAGCTATACGCTGTCCTTTAGTAGGGACCCAGATAGCACCTGAAAGGGACCCACCTGAAAAGCATAATGGTTCACTACTGCATGAGATTTTAGATTCATCCAGGTCAACAGGACCCAAGTCAAATGGCCAGGCTGATGAGACCAAAGCAGGTAAGACTTGGCCACGACCATCAGAGAAACCTAAGCAGATGTTCCTAGATCTAACCCTTGAATGCATGAAGGTGGTGTCGTCGCTAACAGCCTCCCAGCTAGCAGTACCCTTTCCCTGATCTTTGGCTAATGTTACCTACAAGTTAATAGCTACAAGCTAATAACGTTTTTTTTTTTAAATGCTTTAATCTAATGCTCAAAGAACATTTAAAGATGTTTATCATTTCTTCCTATGAGGTTAAATGTTAACTAAGACATACTGCTTTAATTGCAAGTTCAGAGGATATTCTGAGGATGTTGCCAGGTCCACAAATTATGTTCTACTGATGATAACAAATGAAGAATATTATCAGCACAACATTCGGAATATGTTTTATGTATGTTACTGAGACCTGAGATGACCCGAGAGAACATTCTCCTACCTCTAGAAAGAACATTCTGGAAACCAAAAGAATGAATTAGAAATAATTTCTAGCTGGGCTGGCACTGATATCTAAATTACAAATGAATCAATGAGCAGCCATTATAAAATTACCATGGACATTTTACTGAGAATAACATATTAATAAAGTAATATATATATTTTGATGTTTTGTTTGTCACTTATCTGAAAGATGGTGCTTTCTAAAAAAAATTTTTTACAGAACACGTGAAATATTCATGCCTTACAAAAAGCCATTTATAACCATACAGTGGTGTAGAGAAGCTTGCCAAGTATGGGCTAAAATGTTGCCATCATATGTATTTTAACCCATTTATTTTAGTCCATTCATGGTGGATTTTATATTTATGACATATTTATGACTATGACTATAATATCAACCACTCCTTCCAATCTACCAAAGTTCCAATCTCAGAAATCTCAGTCTGTGGTTTTCTTTATAAAGAACAATGGCACATGAAACCATCATGAATGAATCTGTTCATATCTTAAGCACTGGATTATTCAGAAATGATGGAACATATCAATTTTACGCTTTTAATATCACAACCCTGAAGGGATCTAACATTAAAAGTTAATAAGTACATAAATAAGTACCTTGGCACAGGACTACACGCCTCACACATGCTTAAATACCATGTCAAAAACATGTCTAACTTCCTGTATTGAAACAAAATATACATCTGAAAGCACACCAGGAAGACGACTGCTGAATCATGGTTACTGTGTATTCTGCATTGTGGTAAAGTGATATACTGATATGCATCTGCAACTACTTTTAAATCTCTGGACTTTGTATATCACTCTGCTGTAAGATTCATTACTGGACACTTATACAACAGCCATCACTGTTTACTGTATAAACCCGTACAACATTCATCACTGTATACTGTCTGAATCCCTACAACACTCGTCACTCTATACTCTATAAACCCATACAACACCCGTCACTGTTTACTGTATAAACCCGTACAACACTCATCACGGTATACTGTCTGAACCCCTACAACACTCATCACTGTATACTGTCTGAACCCCTACAACACTCGTCACTCTATACTGTATAAACCCGTACAACACTCATCACTGTATACTGTCTGAACCCCTACAACACTCATCACTGTATACTGTCTGAACCCCTACAACACTCATCACTGTATACTGTCTGAACCCCTACAACACTCGTCACTCTATACTGTATAAACCCGTACAACACTCATCACTGTATACTGTCTGAACCCCTACAACACTCATCACTGTATACTGTCTGAACCCCTACAACACTCATCACTGTATACTGTCTGAACCCCTACAACAGCCATCACTGTATACTGTCTGAACCCCTACAACAGCCATCACTGCATACTGTCTGAACCCCTACAACAGCCATCACGGTATACTGTCTGAACCCCTACAACACTCATCACTGTATACTGTCTGAACCCCTACAACAGCCATCACTGCATACTGTCTGAACCCCTACAACACTCATCACTGTATACTGTCTGAACCCCTACAACAGCCATCACTGCATATTGAATGAATCTATATAACACCCCTCACAGTATACTGTCTGAACCTACAAAACCCATTACTGTCGCTGACTGTGTGTTGAGAAACAGTTATTTTTATCTATGTACGTTCCTCTGACTGGTCATACTTTATTTTGATTTTTTTTAATTTCTTTCATGTGATTGGATTACCCATCAGGTTCCAACTTCTCAACATTTAGTATCTAACCAATCCATTCAACCTGTAGTCATTTTTTATGCAATTTGGATATGTGTTAATTATTGTTTTAAGTTTATTTTATTTGTTTTAGTAAGTTTATTGTATTAGTTTAGTTATTGTACACATTTATTTTTTTTATAATCATTGTGTTTTGAATTGCCATTTATATATTGTTTTATTTGTGCAATTGTATTGGTTTATTTACATTGTATGTGTGTATTTATTTATTTATTTATTTATTTTGTTAGTTAAATAGTTTACCTTGCTCATGTAAGACGTTTTCAGAACACATTAAAACTGCAGTTGTGAGGCCTGTTATAAAAAAAAGCTAAATCTAGAATTAGATTTCAGTAGAGATACTAGTCTAATCATAGTGCTGAGACTGCTCTAATTAAGATTATGAACTACATTCCAACTACGGACTCTGACAAAAATATCTGTTCTGCCACTAGTCAGTCTCATTGCTGCTTTTGATTCCATAAAAACTCCATAGATATGCTTGAGAACCAGAATCTTAAAATGGTTCTGGTCATACCAGTACTAAAGGAGCTACTTAAAAATAGAAAAAATAGAAAATAGTGTTTCTGAAACCGTGTCAGTGACCTGTGGTGTGCTCCAGGGTTCGATTCTTGGGCTGTTCATATTTCATTTATTCATGTGTCGCTTCGGCCAGATTCTACAAGACTATAGGATATCTTACCACAGCTGTGCAGATCTCACAGAGCTCTCATCTCCATTCCTAAATCATTAAACTGGATACCATGTTTATGGTGTGGGACTAGCGTATCTATCTGATGTGCTGCAGTGATATGAGCCGAGTAGAACTCTAACATCATCAGTAACCAGTCAGTTAGTCCTGCGTAAGGTAAAAACCAAACATGGAGAAGCAACGTTTAGCTACTGTGCAGCTCTTAATGGAACCAGCTGACAGAGAGCACTAGCAGAGCCCCAACACTGACTGATTGACAACTTTAATACATATTTTCATAGTTTTGTTCAATTTGTGTTCATTGTTGGTGGTTTTGGAGTGGGGGGGGTTAACCTGATTAGCTCATGAAGCATGTCTAACCAGTTAGTAAAGCATCTGTGCATTTAAAGAGTAAAGAAGAGCAGATTTTCCATGTGTTATAACTTATAAATCTGCTTCCTTCCCAGATGGTATTGAGGAGAGAGAGGCCCTGACAGCCTCCTTGCAACTTGAAAAAGAGCCTCTATATTTCACTGCCGTAATCACGTCACCACAGCAGATTCATGAGATACCAGAAGAAGGGGCCAGGAAGTCTACGGATGTATCCTATTTGTTTGTGCCACAAACTGAAATCCAGAGTATGAGCTCAGATCTCACAGCGTCCGATACGCCGTCCGAAAAAATGACTAAAATTAAAGGACCACCGCCGCCTGTTCCCAAGAAGCCAAAGAACCCGTTCAGTAAGGTAGTGGCTGCCAAAGCTTCACAAGCAGCAGATGAGCCCAGACAATATTCCAAGCTTCTTCTGCAAAACATCAAAATGGGAAGAAGAGAGGCAGCATTAGACTCCGTTACTGAACACTCAAGCAAGTTCCCACCGAATCTCGACATGTCGTACTATCCTGGCCCACTGGATTCACCCTCCTACATGTGCATGTTGGGAGGCTTTGATGTTCCTCCAGATTTCTGTGATGGAAGAGACCCACCTGAGATGGACTTCTGGACAAACACAGTTGAGGTCGTCCCTGAAAAAGAACCAGAAAGACTGGACATATCTCGAGTGAGACACATTTTGGAAAAGAAAGCAAAAATAAAAGGCCCCCCACCACCCATCCCAAAAAAGCCCCCGAATCCATTTGCTACCAAGAAGATGGAGAAGGTTCCGCCAAGCACAGACTACATTTCTGAAAGTATGGCGTGTGATTTGAAGTATGACATATGTGATTACGAACCGTATCTAGACCACACTATGGCTGAAGACGAACCTACACTGTCGTCAATCACAAACAGGAGCAATGTACCTGCTGCATATAGTACTCTAACCAGTGACTCGTGCACCCTAGATGGAAACGGCCTCTCCAGATATAGACCTGTCTCTGAACTCATTAGAGAAAACAACCAGTTGTATGACAAACTGATACACAGAGGCAGCAAAGCAAATGCTACAGCATCCAGGACAGATGATGGAAGCCAGACTGATAAAATACTGCAGATGACGAAAACCTTTGATGCCAAAAAACCTCCGAATAAAGTGGAAAGGAAGCCGTCACCAAAGAAAGGTAAGTTCTCTGTGTAGTATTTTTCCTATGCCTAATAATCAGTGAGTGAATGTCCAGTCTGATTGATCATTTCAAGGATCTTAGGGCCCACCTCCAAGCATGAAATCAGACCCACAGTCCTCTGTGTCTAATCCACAGTCATACCGACCCACACTCCTCTATGTGTCTACTCCACAGCCATACTGATCCACACTTCTCTGTGTCTAATCCACAGCCATACTGACCCACACTCCTCTATGTGTCTAATCCACAGCCATACTGACCCACACTCCTCTATGTGTCTAATCCACAGCCATACTGACCCACACTCCTCTATGTGTCTAATCCACAGCCATACTGACCCACACTCCTCTGTATGTCTAATCCACAGCCATACTGACCCACACTCCACTGTGTCTAATCCACAGCCATACTGACCCACACTCCGCTGTGTCTAATCCACAGCCATACTGACCCACACTCCTCTGTGTCTAATCCACAGCCATACTGACCCACACTCCTCTATGTGTCTAATCCACAGCCATACTGACCCACACTCCTCTATGTGTCTAATCCACAGCCATACTGACCCACACTCCTCTATGTGTCTAATCCACAGCCATACTGACCCACACTCCTCTATGTGTCTAATCCACAGCCATACTGACCCACACTACTATGTGTCTAATCCATAGCCATACTAACCCACACCCCTCTATTTGTCTAATCCACAGCCATACCAACCACCACTCCTCTATGTGTCTAATCCACAGCCATACTGACCTGCACTCCTCTATGTGTCTAATCCACAGCCATACCGACCCACACTCCTCTATGTGTCTACTCCACAGCCATACTGACCCACACTCCGCTATGTGTCTAATCCACAGCCATACCGACCCCCACTCCTCTGTATGCCTAATCCATAGTCATACCGACCCCCACTCCTCTATGTGTCTATTCCACAGCCATACTGACCCACACTCCTCTATGTGTCTAATCCACAGCCATACTGACCCACACTCCTCTATGTGTCTAATCCACAGCCATACTGACCCACACTCCTCTGTATGTCTAATCCACAGCCATACTGACCCACACTCCGCTATGTGTCTAATCCACAGCCATACTGACCCACACTCCTCTATGTGTCTAATCCACAGCCTTTCTGACCCACACTCCTTTATGTGTCTAATCCACAGACATACTGACCCACACTTCTCTATGTGTCTAATCCACAGCCATACTGACCCACACTCCTCTATGTGTCTAATTCACAGCCATACTGACCCACACTCCTCTATGTGTCTAATCCACAGCCATACTGACCCACACTCCGCTATGTGTCTAATCCACAGCCATACTGACCCACACTTCTTTATGTGTCTAATCCACAGCCATACTGACCCACACTCCTCTGTCTAATCCACAGTGACCCACACTCCTCTATGTGTCTAATCCACAGTCATATCAACCCCCACTCCTCTATGTGTCTACCCCACAGCCATACTGACCCACACTCTTTTGTATGTCTAATCCACAGCCATACTGACCCACACTCATCTATGTGTCAAATCCAAAGTCGTAATGATCTGCTTCCCCATGTGTCATTTTTTCATCCCCTCATGCCTCCCATAGACACCCATTCATTTTTAACAACACCTAGTGACCTCATGGCAACCTCCTATCAACCTCTCAGTAAAGACCCTCTACACCATGGCAACCACTTGGCAACAGTAACAACCAACCCTCGTATCATAGCAACAACCTACCAACATATTAGCAACCAACTTCCATAGCAACCACCTAGCAACACCTAAGCAACCAAAACATGTATCATAGCAACTACCTAACAACCAACTAGCAACACTTTCGCAATCGCCTAGCAATACCCTAGAAACTTGTTAACTACCGTACATTGTGGAATCACATTGCCTGTTCTTCAGGAAGTGCACTGGTTTAAATTGTATGTAGTCTTATTTATGATGGTGTTTCTGTAATGAGCAATTCAGCCAGACCATGTTCCGTACAAAAGGCTCCTGTATCTGGGTGCTGTGGATGAAGCAGGTCTTTTTTCCTTCATATCTTCAGCTGTGATATGTAGGAGGAGGTGTAAGATTCCCTGCACATGCTGAGCTGATATTTGGGTTGGAGTGATGGTCATTTATGAGGAGGGGAGGGGAGAGCAGCAGAAAGGGCGTTGCTGCTCTTGTTCATTCACATAAAGAGAGGGGGAGCTTTGTGGCTAACAGCTATCGGTAGAGGGGATTTTTCGACCGCAGAGCAAGAATTAATGTTTTGAAATTACAGTTTTAGAAGACGTACATCATATAAAAGGTAAGAAGCATCAATGTGCTCGTCATTCGCATCTTCTGTCAAGTCAGCAGCAGCAGCAGCAGCGCGGCTCGTGAGAACACGGCTAGCTCGGTTTAGCGGGCACCAGTGATTCCCAGTGATGGGAACCCGAACAGCATCGGCTGCAGTCAAGAGTATTTAGTTCCTCCTGGAGTGGAGTTGCCGCGTTTCCCGTGCACGTTTGCTGCTCATGGCCGTAGATATCCCCGTATTAGATGAGGGTTGTTGTTCTCCATCACTGTAATTATGCCGCGGGTAAAAAGATAGCTAGCGAATTTAGCTAACCCGCTAGCTTGCTAACAACCTCACGTTAAATCAAAGGACAGCATTGCAAATGTCTGTGGGATCAGGGAGCTAACCACTGGATACAGTGAATTAGAAAGTGAAAAGCCGCGGCAGCGAGCCGTTCCCTTTTATCAGCTATTAGGAAACGCCGAACCCTCATGTGGCTACGCGAATCCATTCATTTGTTCTTAGCCCACAGTTAGCCGGCTAGCTAACAGAACTGTAGCCTTTATTTACTCTCTCGCGCTGAACGGACCACAGTGCTGCAGTCCATTGGATTTTCCAGACTTATATTTGGGGTTTTCCACCTGTGCAGCCTGTACGAACTGATTTTTCCCAGACCAGCATGTGCTGTTGTGCTCAATGGGGTCGCTCGAAAATGGTAGTAAAACCCGTTTTTTGATAGAATTTTTTTATATGTGTTTTTTTCCCGGGATGCGCATCACTGTGTAGGAGCCATCATGAAACACAGCTGCCACCATATGCTGGTTAACACGTCCTAAATAGACACAGAAACGATCCACTTCCAGGGTTTAGGGACGAAAATGAACCCCAGTGGCATAGTGCTGTGCTCGGGGTGTGAAAAGGGTAAATGGGGTAGTAAATGAATCCAGAAAGCCTCGTTAGTGGGCCTGCAGTGTACTAGCTACTCCTCCTGTTAGGACGTGATGGGTGCTGAACGTGCTGCTGCAGCCCCGTATCAGAGGCGGTAAGTACATCCAGTACAGTCACATCTGTGCATCAGTCTGCTGTGGAATGCAGTGATTCCAGGCTTGGGTTTGGGAAGCCCATTTTCCCTGAGGCAAGTGAAAACGATTATTCTGAAGATGTAGGTTTTATGGGACCTATTCAGGATCTATCCTGGATCTGTATGGTTGGGTTTGTAGCACTAGAATGACGTCATGGCTGAGAATAAGTTCAGGTTCTGCTTGTTCTGTCGGTTTAGTGATGTGCAGATGTGATTGTGCTGTGCAGACCTTTTCAAACTTGCTGTATCTAAATATTAACACACATTATCCTGGTGCACGTAATTGCATAATTACAACCCTGTATCCTAACAGTTGTGCTGTGCAGAATGTAATTAAAACCAGAATTCAGTGATTTGGAAATGAGACAACCTGCATCTGAGAATAAATAAGCTCAACAGAAAAGAAATTCATAGATTGAGAGGAGGTGGTACAGTGCAGTGAATGTCTAGTTCCATGTGTGGAAATGGCTCTAAAGCAGATGTTAATGAAAGGCTAAAATGAGTGATTGCAATCAGCTGTTTCAAAGACCATAGTGTGAAGGAAGTAGCTGAATTAGCAGGTGCATGGAGGCATACGGTCACACAGGTCTACTAGCAGTCGCTGAAATCCCAGTCTACAGGAATTTCTCCTGAGAATTGTGCCAGGGATAGCATCCACTAAATCTGGCCCACCTGAGCAATTATTTGATGGAAGAATGGCTGAACATTTGATGTGGCCCACATCCAGAAACTTGTCCAGTCCATGCTAAATCTGACCGCATTTGTTATTTGTACGCGTGGAGTTATTACATGCTAGGAGGTGCGTTTCAGTCACTGGTGAATGCCGGCAACACAAAAGGCCAACGTCAATAAAAGACTGAAAGTCTAGTGGAACAACTCACAACCAACCAACAACCAAAGGGTATTTGTTGACTGGTCAGTAACGTGATTGGGTATAGAGCATCCCAGAGAGGTGGAGTCTTGTAGAAGTACAGACAGGGAGGGTGGACTATTTTGTAAAAGACAAGGGACAAAGCTGAGAAATCAATACTGAAATACTGTAATCTTTGGGCCATCAGGTGGTATAGCATTAAAAATGGGCATGATTCTGTGGTGGAAATCACTGCATGGCCTCAGGAACACAAAATCCTCATCATCAGTTCATTACTGCGTTCACAAATCAAGTGGAGTAATTACCATGCATAGAAGAAACCAGTTGTAAACAGGATCCACAAATGCTGCCGCTTTCTCTGGACCTGAACTCCCATGAGATCATAGGAAATCTTAGACACTGTGTCCTCTGAACTAAAGAGGAGAGGGTTCAGCCGGTTTGATATCAGCACACAGTTCAAAAGTTAGCATCTGTGATATGATATTATCTGTGATATTATATGAATTCGTGCACATGGCATGGGAGACATGCCTGTCAGGGCTCCATTAACTCATCTATTGAAGGATATATGTACAGGTTTTGGAGCAGCATAGACTGCCATCCAGACCATGTCTTTTACAGCAAGACAATGTTAAACCACAATCTGCACTTAGTGCAGCAGTTTAGCTTAGTACTAAAAGAGTCTGTGAGCTGAAAAGGCCTGCCTTCGATATGACAAAAGAGACCCCGAACTGCTGAGCATCTGAAATTAGAGTAACTGGTCTTCAGTTCCCACACTGTAAAGTGTTTTGTGGGTATAATCTAAAAAATAACTCTTAATTTGTTACAAGCAAATGAACTGGATTTAATCAACCTAAAAAAAAAAAGGGCTGTGAACCAATGATTCCTTCAGTCACAGTCATTTTTTGAGTTGAGTAAAACTTGCTTTTAATAAATGAAAATAATATTTAGGTTGCACTTTTAGTGGGTTGTTGAACACAGCAGCAAACAAGAACCCGTCCAAGCGGTTTTGGAAGGTTTTGCTGGCATCTGATTTAAAAATTTACATTTATATTTAAATTACATTAATAAAAAAACAGTAACTTTGCTCAGTTTAAACATTTCATATGTTCTCTTTGTATGATCTTCAGTTAAATATGGGTCTAAATTATTTTCACATCATTGCGTTCTGTTTATTTACATTTTGCACACCATCCCAACTTCTTTGGAAACAGGATTGTAAATACATCCAAGTGCGAAAACCTTATGTCATATCCTTAACACGTTTGTGTACACTGAGTTAAAGTAAATAATAGAACACCATGGTATAAAAGTGCATACCTCCCTCCTCCACACAGCAGCGTTAGAATAGTAATCAATAAGGGAATGCCATATCCCCTGCTACATGGATCCAATGAAATAATGCCCACAATTCCTACAGATGTGCTTTGAATATTTTTATCTCTTTCTCATGAAAACTATAAGAAGTAAAGGATTTAGAACGTTTAAGCTCTTTTCTCAGTCTGTTTATAAATGTGTCACATTGTTCATGTAAAGGCACATCAACACAGTATACACAGATTATAAACAAGACAATTACCGTGTGCTCCTTATGGACCACATGTAGCGTGAGGTTATTTTGGAGCCGTAAATCTTTCCTCTGTGTGCATGTTGGTTTTGACCCACAGTGCCATGGCTGTGCTTTTTTTTTTTTTCCTGACCTCTGGTCATGTGACCGGTTACACTTACCATCAAAATAGATGTTTCTTTAGAAACAATTTTATTTTAAATCTTTTTTTATTTTATTTAAAGGGTCAATTATTAGTCAATTTTACCATTTTTTTAAAATCCTTATATAATATTTCTTAAACAGTTGTATGAACTCAAAAATGATTTATGACAGAAACAAAATATATATTTAAAAGGACAATTACATCATCCAAATATAAATCAAATTCCAAACTTTATTGTTTCCAGATTCATCAAGTAATGTACTATGTAATTTTTTATTTTTTTTACTCTCAGGTTAGACATAGCTAGGCAACAAAATGACAGTTTTTCTTCTCAATACACGCATCACATATTTAGTTTGCGTATTTGCAATATGCAATGAGAACGAAAATGTTATTGATTCAAAGACCACAAAATTTTATTGAAATTTGGATGAGTTGCTAAATACTGTAACAACTAACTCCACAGAATTAACCCCACCAACAGGGTAAATAGCAAATGTGCTCAGTGATTTGTTGTTCACAACTAGTTAGGGCTGCCCTCTAGTAGACGGCGAGTCGAATCGTCAGTCGGAGACCCTTTAAGTCGACTGAGAACCTTCAAGTCGCCTGACAACAACCTTTTTTTCCCCGTTAAACAGACTAAAGCTTACTAAAATGCACAAGAACTTTAAGGATGTAAAAAGACATGTTAATAATCATTAAAAGGGGAATGATAAAAATAAGTATGTTCTAGCTGGGCTATGACGCATGCTTGCTAAAAAATTAAATCCATGTGACGACGTGCGCTGGCGGTCCACCGCTGAAGGAAGCTAAAGCTGTGAAGCTGAGAAACACGAGTGAAATGATGTCTCAGAAAAAGAGGAGCTTTTAAAGAAGAGAATCCGAACGAATTAAAGCTAATTCTGCTCGTCATTCAGTCAGACACAAAACACTGCTTCAAACGAGTGAGCTGACTTTCGCTTTGAACGTATCGGCTGTTTGCGGTGAAGGAAAAACGGACCGGAGACGTTTGTTTATTATAATTCCATTATTTTCGAACCTAAATTACAGATGTTTATTCGTCTACAGCTAAGATTATTTTTGTATTTAAAGATAAGTACAGTCACTTAATACGCCTGCTGATAAATGAGAAATAATTATTTCAGCACGGGTAATACCCTTTAAATAATTTAAATATGGACTGATGTGGTTTTATTTAGCAGTTCATTATTTATGAGAGATGAAAGACGAAGGTCCTCCTACTGAAGAAGCTGTTAAAAGGGAAATTAAAAAGGCTATAAGCGCTAAAGCTTAGCATACATACGAGCTGCTGACTTTCTAAATGAGGAGGACATCAGATCTGAACCGTATACAGACTGATTTACTGATTACTAGATAATGTACATGGAGAAAAAAACAAACGAATAGTCGAATCGTCGACCAGGACGGGCGAATCCAATTCGACTGACAAAGTTCTGAGTCGAGTACAGCCCTACAACTAGTAGAGGTCCTGTGTAGAACTGTTACTCTAATATTAGCTGAAATCGATGAACTGGTATCTAAATGCTGTACATCAGCGGTAAAAGGCAGTTGGTATATTAGAGTCCACAGTGATGTTAATCAGCCTGTCAGTCAATGTCCTTAACTTTTCTCTTACTTGGGTATAAACACATCATTGAACACATCATAATTAAACATTTGATATTTTACTCTGTGGTGTAATGTGATCTTTAATGCTGTGGTGCATTCAAAGCAGAGCTAGGTCAGCTCATATGTGAGTTACTTGGGACTACTTTGTAACAGAAGATGTATGTGTGTTTAGAGTGATAGTTAATGCAGTTGTTTATTAATATACCAGTGATTAGTAGGGTGTAAGAAAATATTGATACGTAAATGTCACGGTTTTATGTTTTTGATTCTTAAAAACACAGTGATGATTTATAATGAATAGTTTACATGCTGAGATTGGTGGGGATAGCAGAGTTCAGCCATCAGAGTCTTCTACTCAAAGTAAATAAATAGCATAAGGGTGCATAGCAAGCATTAGTATTAGCTCATCTGTTCATGTAGTGATGTTTACCTAAAATGGTACACGAAAAGTGCTATATGGCAGTAATTCATAATGTATGAATGCCAATACACAACTGTAGTGGTCATTACTTTTCCAGAAGAGGTGGCTTTACACACCAAGATTTAAAAATGGAAGTTAGATTGATTGACCTTATTTTTATACCCTTTGCCTTCTCTCGCTGTTTTTTTCCAGAGATGATCAGACGAGTGGTTCGGCAGAGCAAGTTCCGTCACGTGTTTGGCCAGGCGGTGAAGAACGATCAGTGCTATGATGACATCAGGGTCTCACGGGTCACCTGGGACAGCGCATTTTGCGCGGTGAACCCAAAATTCGTCGCCATTATTGTTGAGGCAAGCGGGGGTGGAGCCTTTCTCGTTCTCCCTCTGCAGAAGGTAACAAATCTCCCTAAACATGCAGTTGGCTATTTTTTTAACGTTGGCTGAAGAAACTCGATAAAAGTCACGTTTACAATTAAATGTGAAGTTATTTGAACTCTCATGTAGACAAGAGAAAAAGCATACTGAAACTGGAAAAGAAGGAACCTAAAAACATTTTATTTATTTGTTTGTTTTTTAATTTTTTTTAAAGACAGGCTATTGTCTGATTAGGGTACATGACAAACACAGTGATGTGTGATGCTATGATGTTCTTCAGTAAAAAGGGGATCATTTAAATGGCAGAAGTTGAGAAAGACCTCTATTAAGTTATTTACATTTTATGATTTTTTTTGTGAATTTTTGTTTGCATACAGAGACTTGACTGGAAAAGTGGCTAATTTCTGATGTTTTGGTTGGGGTAGCTCGTCCATTTGATCTGTTATGGATAATTTTTTTTTCTTTTGTGTGATATTTAGATTTTTGTGCATGTGAACAAAACGGATTTTTCTTTTTTTCTCAATGCTTCATATTACTATACCATCAGTTTGGCATTAGTCACACAGCTGTTAAGTTGTGTAATTTACTTTGTTGTAGTACATTTGAAGACTCCTCTTTTTAAGTGCTGCTTAACAATTTTAGGTCTATCGTGAATGTTCAGGTTCTAGATGGGACAGCTGTATCTTGAGGAGAGCATTTTTATCATTGAAAGACATATTAGTAACAGACTGTACATACCATAACATCAGTTGTGAAGTTGAAGAGCAGGTTTTGCGTTTAATGGAGCGTCATTTTGCTTACTTTTATAAGTAGTTACCATTGTATCAACCAATTTATATTTGTTGGTACAGATATTTAATAATGACCCTAAGACTACACAAACTTAAGATTATCCACACATGATGACTAGACGTCCCTGTGGTGGCCCAGAACACCAAAAGGAGTTCAATATTAAACTAAAGTTGGTATAGTCTAGAGGGTAAGACTTCTGCCTGCTATACTCTAGCCTGGGGTTCACCCAGACGTGTGTGTGTAATACTGTGCTAAAGAAGGATTAAAGCTTTTTCCTAAATTTGCAATTTCCTTCGGGATCAATAAAGTCTTATCTTATCTTATCTTAAAGTTAGCCTGAAGTTTACCAGCATTTATTTATTTATTTATTTATTTGTGTCTAACCTGCCAAGCCTTTTCTTTTTCACAGACTGGTCGCATTGATAAGGCCTACCCTACTGTTTGTGGACACACAGGCCCAGTGCTGGACATTGACTGGTGTCCACATAACGATCATGTTATTGCCAGCGGGTCCGAAGACTGTACTGTAATGGTATGAACAGCCACCGTATGTGATGTATTGGGCTATCTTAGTTGTTGTATTGAAAGACTAAATGCTGTTCCCACTCTGTCTCAGGTGTGGCAAATACCTGAGAATGGACTCACCGGTGCTCTCTCAGAGCCGGTTGTGGTGTTGGAGGGCCACTCTAAACGAGTTGGCATTGTAACGTGGCACCCAACAGCCCGTAATGTTCTCCTCAGTGCAGGTATGTTCTCAACCTTCTCCACAGTTTGTTACACAGAGAGAATAACTTCACATTAATTTCATGCTTCTTATAGCTCATCTTTAAATGTTGCACACCTAACACAATGCAAACGAGCAACACGAAAATGTGAAGCTCCTCAAGCCAACAATTCAAGTTTTCATATGGGATCATTTCTGAATCTGACTTGGCACATTCATCAGATATTTAGAATTTAGGCTCTGTTTACTTTACAGATTTTGTAATTCAAATCTGTTTATTTTGGATCAGATCTGCTCCTTTTAACTTTGATTTTGATTCCATAATGTCACATGAATGTACCACATGCGTTAGAATAAACAACAAACTAACTAGCAGCACAAGCCTTCACGTCAGATATTATTTGGACTAAACAGCTCTCAGTAGTTCATTCTTGAATGAAAGTGGGACAAAATGTCTGATGCAGTGTTTTGGTAGCTATTACTGTCATAACCCCAAGTTGGGCGCTGTTGCCATGTCAACACTGGAGGATGGCAAATGTGCAATAGGTTAAAAAAAAAAAAAGGTTGCACAACCACAAATCAGCCGGGCGTCCCATGTATGACCACATATCAAAGTGCTCCTGATCTAATTTAAAAGCATTTTTGGAAACATCATATCCTGGTCATATTACGGGCAACAATAGAATTTGTGCCACTCTGACCTTGTAAAGTGATGAGTTGTAAAATCTTTGCCCATGCCGAAATGATCAGGAAGCCACAGGATACTGGAAGATGGTTTTATCACGGCACACTGAGGTCCCAGTTTAGCTTTCCCTAATTATACAGTCCATTTTAATGATTTAATCTCTGTTGTAGTAAGTGAGGAGACAGAGAAGTACTCCAGTCAGTTTTTGTTTTGAATGGAGAGCTTAGACTAGAGTTAGTATTTGCGTTCATGATTAGTCAACAGAGACTCAGCGCTGACATTTAGACTAAACATACGGCTGCAGAAAAAAGTATGCAAGTCCTTCGGAATTATCTGCAGTTCTGCCTTGATTACTAACACAACTAGACAAACAATCTAACTAAACAAATTACACGGCACAGTTGTCTTTTCCTGACATGGCTAGTAGCATAGCAATCGCAAGTACTGGGCATTCAGTGGGAGCATATGCTTTACTATTTATATAGCGCCTATGTACTTGCTTACTACAATTTATAGAAGAAAGTTGGGGGATTCAATAATATAAATGACATATACTGACATGATTTACGTTGTTGGTATTTTTAGTTGTTTGGAAATAGTCTTCCCCAGTAACAATTTACTAAACAACGACCATCAAAACTAAGCCTGGGCTTCTACAGGCTTAGTGGGAATGCGGCGAAGTTCAGTAAAAGATGATCCACAGACAAGGCTCATAAGAGGCCTTGTATTAACTGTGCTGTGAAGATGGGGTATTTTGCTGTTATTTCTATGACTTAGTTATACTGCAACCCTTATAACGCTGCATAATCCCACATGGAATTTCCATTAAAAATGGTGACAACATTAACTCTCTACACACACCAGGGGAACCGGGGTGGAGTAATGATGCCAGTGATGGCATGGGATGAAGCATAGTTCGGTCACACTTCGATGTAGTGGATGTACAGCATTGCGTAGTCCCAGGTGTGATGTAATGACAGGTTCTAAGAATAAGAGTACAAACATCTGTATGTAACAGACCACTTGCATCACATTTTGAAATTTCATGTCCAGTCCAGGCTATACCAGCAGACACACTAACACAATGAGATGTCTCGTAATATTGAACAAGATCTAAGACGGAAAAACACTGGAACATCCCTTAGAGATTACTAAGTTGTTACTTTTGAACAAACAGCTTGTTTCAGTAACTGGGTAAATACAGGGAAGAACTCTCAGAAATAATAGTTCCTTACAGCTTGGCTCCATTGAAGTTTACTATCACCGTTTAGCCTGGGAGATACCCACTTATTTTAGATGCTACATGCATGTGACAAGGGAAAGGCCATAATGTATTTCACCCTGTGCGATGCAGTGTTTCAGTAACAGTTAGTAAACTGATATGTATTAAAGAGAGAGACATTTGATTTTGCCTTTTCCTCTTGCTTTCTCACATTCAGGATGTGATAACATGATCATGATCTGGAATGTGGGAACTGGTGAGCCACTAATCACTCTGGATGACATGCACCCTGACGTCATCTTCAGTGTCTGCTGGAACCGCAATGGCAGCCTCATCTGCACCGCATGCAAAGACAAGAAAGTCCGCGTTATTGACCCTCGTAAGGGCAAGATCACCACAGTGAGTAGCGCTGGTTTGATGTAGTCAGTTTTGCAAGGCTATCAGTAGTCACAAGGTTTAGCTGACATGAGATGAAGAGCTCCTAAAATAAATGAGACCACTTAAATCAGCATCTCTACATGTACAGCAGGTTCTTAGTGAGGAACAGAAGGTTCGGTTCTAGCTTTACTGGCAGATACAGTGAGCATCTAGTTCTTAAGAACAAGGTCAAGCAGGAAACACGAAGGACAACACAGCTACAAAACACAGCTTCGGATTGGCAGAGGGTGACACCCACTCTCCTCTACTGACCTTGGTGACCTACAGAAAGACTGGTGAGCGGTGGCTGGGGTGAAACGCCTCCAGAAGCATGGTTCAAAACAGGCGTCTGGAGGCGTCATTAGTGATTTTCTAAATAAACAGAGCTAATGTACAATATTTGATCTGGAATTTGGGAGACATGTTTCCAGTAGTGTATAGAATAAAACAGAACTGCTCATTTTGGTTAAAGACAAACCCATAAACTGTAATTTTCCAGAACTGTAAATTTTATATTTTTATTTATTTTAATATTTAAGTGCACAGTTTTATTAATTTGCTGAGTTTAGCATATTGGAAAAATGACAACTAAAATGCATGGTATCAGTGCATGCTCATGTATGCGTATACACAAAAGTACAAACATTCCAGATGATACCATGTGTACAGCGCAGACTCCATGGTGGTCAGGCACAACATTTTTCATCATCATACACTGTTCGATTTTAGTTGTTTTTGAACCTGCACAAACATAACCACAGCCACATCCCCATTATGGATGGAGACAGGTAGGCTAGCATAAGGGAAAAAAAGTCTTTATGTGGCAACTTCACTTGTTTTGACTGAACAAAATTCCGAGATTAATTTAAACCAGTAAACATTAATGTTTGCAGTCAGTGCACAGTGTGTGGTCCAAAGCCGCTGTAGCTCAGTACTTGGGTGTGCGGTGTATTATGATGCAGCTTATTTAAAATGATCCCCAGACAAGGAGCTCCCTGTACAGCTGCATTTCAGATAGCATGCACCAAGCATTTCCATACAGTGTGAATAGACAGATCGAAGGCTTTGTCCTTACATGGTAGCTATTCAAAAGGTATAACGTGAGTCACCAAATTACAGTATTTCAGTAACTCGCAGTGTATGGCTGGCTTCAGGCGACATTTAGCTTCAGCTCAACTAGTCAAACAAAAGACTTTAGATGTAAGACTCCACAGCTATTCAGATATGATTTCTGCCTCCACTGTGACGAGAGAGAAATGAGGTTCAAAAGTATGAATCGTACTTGCACCTATCCTGAAGCACTTTTCCGAGGTGCAATAAAACACGCTCTTCTTCTACACTGCTATTCGATTGAGGGTGATTAATATGGCATAGCTGATTAACACAACTAATACAAACTGTTAGATTTGAATCATTTAAGTCACATTGCACTCATTTACACTAATTACACTTCTTAGAATTAAGTAGGTTACTCAATATGGTATCTAGCCTGGTCCTCATACTTGATCAGTGAAACATGTCTGTTGGCCAGGGTTGCCCAAACTTGTACATGCAGCTGTGCGTTCGGTATTATTGTGTTATCGATATCTTGTCCTGCTAAGCTGTTGGTGAGCTTGAGAGAAGTGGCTTTCTGATGGTGTGTGTGTTTGTGTCGTGTGTATTTTTATTTATTTATTTATTTATTATTTTTTTAATTATTTTTTTTTCCTTCAGGAAAAGGATAAGGCCCACGAGGGTGCACGGCCCATGAGAGCCATCTTCCTTGCTGATGGCAACATCTTCACCACTGGCTTCAGCCGCATGAGTGAGAGACAGTTGGCCTTGTGGAACCCGGTGAGCCCAGAAAACAGCTTTTGTGCTGTAGTCATTTTTAAAAGCTATAAATGGTTAATGCAGTGACTGTGAATTTGATCCAACTGTTTTATTCAGATGTCAGAAAGTTCTCATATAAGAAAGATAACACGTTTAATTCACAGAAAAACATGGAAGAGCCGATCTCAGTGCATGAAATGGACACCAGTAATGGAGTGTTGCTCCCCTTCTATGATCCTGATACTAATGTTGTCTACCTGTGTGGAAAGGTAAGCATGTGACGAATCAGTTCGACATACGAAGCTTGGCTCGGTTTGGTGTGTAATGTTGGTGCGTGGTGTTTTTATATCTTCAGAATATCAGACTAATATCAGTGAATGTTCACTAATCCATGCTGAGCCATTAACTATATAGACCATGGACCATACAGCCAGTTGAACATTAAGGGTCAGTTTCATGGACACAGAATCTAGGTGTAGTCTGAGATTTTTTTTTTTTTTGTCCAGAATTTATCTTATGGAAGTTATACTATATATATTTATGTATTTATTTATTTATTTATTTTTCAATTCTTCATTTAAGTAGGTTCGGATGGGCAGAGAAATGGCCATTAGTATATTAAAACACTGGTGGAGGTTTATGCAGTGACTTTCCAATGACCTCATATGCTACAACTATTCATCAGAATTGCATACTGTAAAATCTGATTGTATAATTTTACAGTTTCATTAGTTAATCATTAAGATCTTGGCATATCGTTACAACAAAACTTGCATCTTTTTTTTGTTGTTTGTTTGTTTTGTTGATTGATTTTAATCAATGTTTCTTCATGCAGGGCGACAGCAGCATCCGGTACTTCGAGATCACAGATGAAGCTCCATACGTTCATTACCTTAATACCTTCTCCAGCAAAGAGCCACAGAGGGGCATGGGCTACATGCCCAAGCGGGGTCTAGACGTCAATAAATGTGAGATAGCAAGGTATGTGGATTTGTGTCGCTGCACCTTGCACAAATGTCTAGGAAGAAAGTTATCGTAAATCCAAATTGAGTTAAGCAAACTGGATTGGTCTTTTACTTAAAGGCAATCCTAAATTGGGTCAATTTACATGTCTTTAAAATGAAATGATTGCTTTCACCTGATGGAGACGGAGCACACTTTTCAAATCAAAGTCTTCCATTTTGTTTTTTCGCTCCCTTGGTGACTGATACTGAGACCATAAGCTTATTGAATGTTCAGTCAGTAAAACTGATCAGAATGCTTCACCTTGACCGGAAGTTAACTCCTTCTCTTCACAGGTTTTATAAACTTCATGAGAGGAAGTGCGAACCAATTATCATGACTGTCCCAAGAAAGGTAGTACGATGATTCTTCTTCTTTTTCTATCATGCTTAAACTTAAATGGGGGTTCACTTCTGTCTTATGTTGTGGAGTTTGAATCAAAGCTTGTATTCTACCTGGTCAGCAATGTTACAGCATGATTGGTCAAAATGCGAACGCTTCAGAATGGTGATACAGTGTGTTATTGGAGTATTTAAAGTTTTATTTGCGCTTCAGTTTTGTACATCCATTAAAATCCTTTTAAAATAGGCATATGGAATAGAAAGGTAATGTTCCAGACCTTCTGAAAACGTCGAAAGAATTTCCTGGACCACTTCTCATCACTTTCAAAAAGTAGGGCTTCCGTGATACAGTATTGGCACTTGAATGCAGCATTGGCCTCAGCCATGGAGATTATTAATAGCTATGACTGATCCTCCATACTTGTCCAGGTTGCTGTGGTGGGGAGACGTTTGATTGACAATACTGTCGTCAGCTGGCTCACGCTTACCAGCACTAGTCATTGAAAAGTAATGGAATTCAAGCGTTTAGAAAGTGTCTGAACGCTGACATCTTTCTGCTCTTCTACACTTGCAGTCAGACCTGTTCCAGGATGACCTTTATCCGGACACAGCAGGTCCAGACTACGCCTTGGAAGCAGAGGAGTGGTTTGAGGGCAAGAATGGCGATCCCATCCTGATATCCCTCAAACACGGCTACGTCCCAGGCAAAAACCGCGACCTCAAAGTAGTCAAGAAGAATGTTCTGGACAACAAGTCCCCCAAGAAGGTGGAGGAGACATCAGCTCCTCAGAAGCCTGCCTCTCCTCAGCTTACTAGAGTAAGAACTCGCTTAAAGCATCTGTGTTGATGTATAAGACTTAGCGTTTGTTCATATTCGTGTCTGGTTTACTTCCTTACTCCCAAAAAAAGAGCATGCACAACAATAGCTTCTCATCAAAGGATAAACACAAGATCTTAATTATGTTGCTGTTGTTTCAGGTATTGAGAGACTCTCCATGTTTGTTTGTTTTGCAGAAGAATGAAGTAAAGTTGGAGGAGCTGCTCCGAGAAGTGAAATCACTCAGAGACCTGGTGACGCTTCAGGACAGACGAATCGCCAAACTGGAAGAGCAGGTGGCCAAAGTGGCTATCTGAGACGCTGCTGGTAGTCTGAGTCACCATGTCAGTATAGAATGAAATTTTCAGCCGGGCAGGGGGCCAGTCACTGCCACAATTTTGCAGTTTGACTCGACCAACCATTCCGCTTGGTGTTTTCTTGCAAAGATGACTTCAAGCAACATTCCAAGATGGACTTCTGTTTCCCTACCCCCCTTTTTCATCTTGCCTCCCCTCTGTGCATTCACTAGCGAAAGGAAAAAACTCTTAATTTGGTTCGTGTCCTGTGTTTTTATCTTTTGATGGATTGAACTGCTGGACGTTGATTTCAGTCTGTTAGGTTTTTGCAATTTTTCTTACTTTTGTCGTTGTATAGTTGTGACCATTTTGAATTCACACCAACTGCCAAGTTACCTAGTGTTTTTATATGTATGCAACAGTATTGCTCTATTTTATTTCTTTGTGATGCCAAATGTGAGGTAGCACATGCACCTTGCTGTATATCCTTTAAGCTTTTCTTATTTTATTTTACTTCATTTTATTTTTTGGCTGTAGATAGAATGGTTACTGGAAATACGAGCTTTGTGTCAGTTTTATTTCCCAAAACTGCTTCTCACTGTATATCTCAAGTATACCAGGGAAATGGGGGTTATGGCACTGGAACTGGTGACCAACAGAAAGGATGTGCTTTAGACACGGAGCATGAACTGAGGGTAAAAAGAAACTACCTAGCACAAACGGCCGCTGACATAAGCAGTATTAAACAGAGTCAGTGGCTACAAGGAGAGTGAAAGCCAGTAACGAAAACCGCCTACTTCTCTTTTTAATTGAGGACTACAGATACTTCTTAATCCCAAAATTCGCAAACAGGGTTCACTAGTGATGATTAACCTACTGTAATGGAGTCGTTGTAGTATTTGCGTCACATTGTCCAAAAAAGCAATAAAAGCAGCAGGGATTTTTAAACATACCACTAGGTAGGCCGATTGTACCTTTGATCGCTGTTGACTTTATAACTGCTTAGAAGACACCCCAGTAACTTTCTGCAGCCATATATTAATACTGCAAATTAAGGCTTGAACTGCTGTTTAACCGAAGGAAATGGAACAGAGCTGTAGCTGTGCTGGCTGATGGTATTCATTCCAAGCTAGATCCCTCTTGATCCCACTTGTTTGCGGGCACCTGCAGCCACAGCAGCCCTTTCAAGCTTGAAGATTGGAAACCCCTGAACCGTAGACTCTAACATGCTCATTTTGCCCCCAGATCACAACTCGCGCGCTTGTTCCGAGACTGGCATTGCTGTTTTGTTGAGCTGAAATGTAAGTACATATTCACGAAGCCTGCTGTACGTCCATGTGTTCTATGCCTCTTTTGTGTTATTCTAGTCACATTGCAGCTAAGGATTTTGCATTAACTTCACACCTACTCTTCCCCGAGTTGGCATTTGAACTTGGATCTACAACTGGCTACTCGCTGGCCCTTACCGGTGTAAATGATCTGTAAATGTAGTGGTGCCTCTTCGTTGTACTTACTGGTTTTAGTCTGGCCCCTTCAGCATGACCCAGCTGGAGGCTGGCCGACATAAATCTGAACACTTACCTGTGTCCTAAACAGTCTTGTGCATGCATTCCAGATTTCACTAAACGAAAAAGTCTACCCCTACAATAAATCCTGTTGTTCATATTTCTTTATGGAATCAGTGGTGTGTTTATTTATTCATTTATTTATTTGGTTGTGTGTGTGCAGTGTGTATCTAAGTACAGGTCGATTCAAGTAGGTTAAATTTATGTCCCATATACTGTTCTCGCCCAATGTCGCTTCCAGCCTCCATTGCGATGCTACCGAGTATCACCTTGAGTCATGGTCCCAAAAAAGGAGGTGAGTGGTACGTCTGCAGATGATGGGAGACTTGTACCCCGACCCGGTGTAAACACACCCCAGAGGAAGTGCTAGCTTCCCCTACATCCATACAAAACCATGACTGGGACTAGCATACTCCCCTGATCCTCGTGGCATGCCACTCAGTAATCCAAAATTCAATCTTGTGAACCCTGAGCCGGCTTTTGCTCAACCTCCAAACACCCACCCAATAAAGATTGTGTGGAATTAGGACAAGCATGCTGTATGTTAGGAAGCAGCTGCTGAGTTCAAAAGAGGAACTACATCCTGCACAGAAGGAAGTAGGAAGGCTTGTATGGGTCTACACCCCAAGAAAAAGGTAGACGGGTCAGTGTCCTAAAATTTAGGACAGTCTGCCTGATTTATGAAAGTATCTACAAAGAGTGCAGCTGCCCCCATGTGGGTGCAAAGTGGTGCTCCACTATGACAGACTGCCCCCTTAAACTGCACATAGGGGTCTCTACCATCCCACTGTGATGTTACCAAAGCAGTCCAGAGAGAGCTACTGGAGCTCAAAGTGCCACATTAGCACTCAAGCCGACATCAGATGCGTCCCCTCCGCACCAGGCCGTGGGGATGATTGCCCTGCCAAGGGAGTACCCCAATGTAGTGGTTTTGTAGATCTTTGGGGTGATGACTGTGTGCATATGTTGAGGTTGCGTTCAGATGGATGATTTATTGTCACGTTTACCATTTAAGAAACCAAGTGCTACAAAGACTATAACTGCAGTTGTCTATACTAGACAGCCTATACAAAGTACAATATCATAAACTGATAACTAAATACTGTAATAATTAAGTTCAGAAAGTTCATCATTATTTTTCCTCATGTCAGTGTACGCATGATACAGCAACAGAAATGAACACTAGATGGCAGCAGGAACGAGAGGTGTGTTGTAGGTGCTGTGTTTACTTTAGTTGGAGTTACATTAGATGAAACACATGGTAACTCATTGCTAATGAACCTGTTTATGCTAATCTGTTACTCAAGGTTTGGGATGTACAGGAAATACCGAGGGAGGGTCTTTGGATTGGCTACAGAAGTGGGAAGTGTTTTTAAGCAAGCGTTCTGATAGGCTCATTCTTCCGAATTCTATCCAATCGTAGCGCAGGAAGGCGGGGCTTGCCAGAAAACGGGCGGAAAACAGGTTCACGAGCCGCTATTCAAAGTGCGTCATATCTGCCATCATGGCGGGCGTCGTGGCGAAGAAGTGGCTCTCTCCTGCTCTCCTCCTCAACAGAAGACTTTCAGCACCGGACCTGAGGGCTCAGTGTGCGTATCACAAGAAGGTAAAGGCGGCTTTATATTGTGGGGGAAGGGCTTTACAGTGCCTGGGTTTGTTTTGGTTCTGTGTTAAGCTGGTCCAGACCGTAGACTGTAAATGAGGGTCCAGGGATGCTTGTGTTGCCTTGCTGCTGTTGTGTGATTATACAGATTGTGGAGTTTCTGTTGTTCTATGCCCTAAAGATTAGCACAGTATAGCAGTAAAACAACCCATAATAATTAGATGATGATATCATAAAATCCTTCTTTTTTACTTTATTAGTTTTTCTCTACATTTAAGTTACTGTAAGTCTATACTATAAGACTGTAGGTCAGCAGTGTCAGCATATGTAACAAAACAACATTACACAACAGGCGACGCTTGGCCTACAGTTAATACAGCTCCAGATAAGATTATGGTGGCACCTGTCTTGAAATAAATCCTGTCATGGATTTGTAGTTTCCTACGACAGCTTGTAGGACATCTACAGATTTGCAGTTATTGTATTCATTTGCCTCTGAAATGATGCACAACCCCCCTTAGTTATAATAGACAAGCCATCATTCTTTCCTCAACACGTTCTTGACATGCCCGTGTAGGTCGTTCGCTCAGTGGACCGAATTTGTGACCTGATCTTGTTAGCCTGTTTGACAATGACTAAGCAGAAATGAGCTTTAGTGCTGGTTGGCTCAGGAAGTGAAGGGGATTGAATGGCAGCCACAGATAGACACGGCCCTGTCCTGTTTATTTTAATTTCTCTTACACAACCACAAGATCCTCGAGACTGAATCACGCACAGCTTCACCCATGTGACCTAAGTTCCCTGTGTCCCATCTGTTTTGTCTTCTGAAGGTTGTGGACCACTATGAGAACCCGAGGAATGTTGGCTCCTTGGACAAAAATGCCAAGAACGTGGGAACAGGGCTGGTGGGCGCTCCTGCGTGCGGAGATGTAATGAAACTTCAAGTATGTTTAGTTTTGGTTTTGTCCAGTGCATTTCTTACATTTCTCAAACACCCTTAAATGTGGTCAGTTGTAATATGTTGTCATTCGTAAATGAAGATTAAAGGAGCAATATGCAAAATAAATGACATCATCCATCAAATTCCAAATTCTGTCTCTTCTCACTACTTCCCCTGGTTATTTCCCAGTGTAGAAGAAATGTTGCAGGTTCAACATCGACCTTGATCCCTTTACTCACGTCACAATCACCTCTTTAGGCACTAAGTGGTATTGTAAGATAGGGTAACAAGCTGGGGGCTAGCTTGTTAGCATGCTAGTTTCAGTAGATATCTTTACAACATGATGCATAGTTGTTATTGACATACTGTCAACACTGGTATTACTTCCCATTATATTGATTTAATAGTTAATTATGGATACATCATCATCTTGCATATTGCTCCTTTAAATGAGGTCTTATACCAGATATACAGTAAGCTCCTTGTTTAGCTACTGGAGCAGGTACTCCTGACAAATAAGGAGATCTCATCGTCTTTCATGATACTGTGGTTCTGCAGATCCAGGTGGATGATGCGGGGAAGATTGTGGATGCCAGGTTCAAGACGTTTGGCTGTGGCTCAGCCATCGCGTCCAGCTCCTTGGCTACTGAGTGGGTGAAAGGCAAATCTGTAAGTGAAACAGGGTGGCAATGTCTGTCCTTGGGTGTTAGTGTTTCTCTTTCTTTCTAATACTGCAAATAAATGTTTGGCAGGTTGATGAAGCCCTGAAGATCAAGAACACTGAAATAGCGAAAGAGCTGAGTCTCCCTCCAGTGAAACTGCACTGCTCGAGTAAGGTTTTGTGCTGAATGCACAAGATGTTATTAGGCCTCCCGTCAGGCCTCCCATTTAACATGACGGTAGTAGGTGGCTTTAAGATTCCATGGTTTAGCTTAGCTACATTAGCTTTGTAGCTCCAGGAACAAAATTGGAACACTAAAGCTGTTTTGACTGAAGAACTGCATTTGGGGAGAAAAGTGATACGTATCGTTGTAACAAAATGCCTACTGTGTTTCTCAGCTAACTAATTGGTGTCTCTTGTTTGATGCAGTGCTGGCTGAGGATGCCATTAAGGCAGCTTTGGCTGATTATCGTCTGAAGCAAGAGGAGGTGGGTGATAAGACCATGGCAGCCAGCAACTAGAGGTCCCAACATCCCCTTTCCTCCTGTAATGTGGACCAAGCCTTCACCAGCCCTTATACTGTAGCCTGTCTTATAAACGCACAATGTAAAAGAACTGACCAGAATACTGTTTCAGACTAGCCATACTGGAAATGCTGAGATATGCACAGACAGTAGTGGAACATCTTTGTCGCACAGCTGTTACATGCACTTAGTGTGAACGGCAGAGAGATGCACTGATGTCGTAGAGTATCTTTATAGGTTTTATGTCCTCACCTTTAAAACGTACGTATTATTGTAAAAAACGCACAATCCTATTTAAATAAACCTGTATACTGGCAAGTGGTTTTTGTTCAGTGTCTTAAATGTTTACCATGTTACCATTTTTAATTTTTTTTTACTTGTAAAACAGACTAAAGCTTACAAAAATGCACAAGAACTTTGAGAAAATGTAATTATTTCAATTGAATAATTATTAAAAGGGGAATAATACATATATGTTTAGGTTCTAGCTGGGCTGTGACACATTATTGCTAAAAAATTAAATCCACGTGACACTGCGCTGGCGGTTCACTGTTGAAGAAAGCTAAAGCTGTGAAGCTGAGACACGCCGGTGGAGCGATGTATCAGAAAAAAGTCTGGAGGAGCTTTTGAAGAAGAGAATCTGAACAAATTAAACCAGTTCTGCTCGTCATTCAGTCAGACATCCAACACTGCTTCAAACGAGTGAGCTCTTTTGTATTACACATAATGTCTGTTTGCGATGAAGGAAAAACGGACTGATGATGTTTGTTTTATTATAATTCCATTATTTTAGAACCTAAATTACTGATATCTTCATTTATTCGTCTTCACCTAATGTTATTTTTATTTAAAGGTGAGTACAGTCACTTAATATACCTGCTGATAAATGAGAAATGATTATTTCAGCGCGAGTAATATAATAATGAAACGGTTTCAGGTCTACCATTCTTCTTTTCATCTAAAAATAATTTAAACAATTATTATTTGACTAATTTGGTTTTATTTTGCAGTTCATTATTTATGAGAGATGAAAGACGAAGGGTCCTCCTACTGAAGAAGCTGTTAGAAGTGAAATTAAAAAGACTATAAGCTATAAGCGCTAATGTTTAGCATAAATACCCGCTGCTGCCCGACGCTATATCCTGTAATTAAATCAGGCTCCAGTTCAGATCATTCATCATAAGCCCCGCCTCTTTTAGTTCAGAAATATGCTCCTGTGACTCTGCTGACTTTCTGAATGAGGAGGACATCAGATCTGAAACGTATGCAGACTGATTTACTGATTACTAATGTTTAACATTATTAATACCCATTAATAATGCCTATTAATACCCATTAATAATGTACATGGAGAAAAAACATGAACCAATAGTCGAATCGTTGACCAGGACGGGCGAATCTGATTCAACTGACAAAATTCTAAGTCGAGTGCAGCCCTAAATAATTGCATTGGGTTCTGTTCTAAAAGCAGTTAGTATATATATGCTGTTTAAGGTCTTTAAGATGGATAATATGTAAATGACCTTTATTGTGATTGGTTGGGCTGTGTTTTTCCAATTTCAAAACACAAACTAGGCTGAAATATTAATTTCCTTTGGAATGGGAGTGGCTAAATGTACGCACATGTGCTGTATGTTGTGACATCACAAAATTTAACATGGGCTGTTTTGCAACCAAGCTTTATATATGAAGGACTGGGGAATTAATTGTACCAAACATTAAAGCTTATGTTTGTTAATTAAGCTGTTAGGTTCTAGACATTGTTAAACATTGGGCTCATTCACCAGCAGTTCATAGGAAGACATTTCTTCTTTGAAATCCACTTTTTTTTTACTAGTTTTATCAAGTTTCTGTCCTTCACTAGTGTTTCTTATGTGTGATTTGTTATTGGGTAAGAACAAAACCTAGGAACACTCGAGCACCAGGGTGTGAGCACTTCTGTGGTTTAAGATTACAGCTTGATGCGGATTTAGATCTTTTCTTAGGATCTTTCTCCAGAGCTCATTTAAGAAAGCTGATGTTGGTTCTACAGCCATTCTACAGATACATACCGAGTTAGAAGTGGTTCTGAAGGTAACTAGATGATAAAGAGCCTAAGGCCTCTAAAAGCTACCTTGCTGTAGTTTTTACACAATATAGATATACGTATTGTGCCTGATGCAGTTTTTAATGGCCCTTCAGCACGATTTTGGCCTAAAACATATTATAAAAGGTGAAAAAAACAAACTCAAAACATGCCCATTATTATCATTCTATAGATTATCCTGTGTTTTGGACAGCAGATAAATTGCCTATGTAATCGCTTCAGTTTCTATGACCACCATTGTAAAGAATTATGACAAAGCAGGCTAACTACTGTGTTTGGAGTTTAACCCAGGGGCAAACCTTAATGGGTCATGTGGGTCCCCCCACTGCATTGCTCTCCTCAGAAGCTGCAGTTTAAAGTGGAATAAAACAAATCACACCATTGCCACTAGATGGTGCTGTACATCAGGTTTAACTAAGGTTCCTCTTAAACCTGTTTAAGACTATTTTACAGAGGTTTAAAGCAAGATTATTTTAGTTGATGCTCATTTTTTCAGATATGTTCATATTTTACACTTATGGGCCCGTATACTCTCCAACATGTTTCATGGATTTGTGTCAGTTTTAAATAAATACCGTTCACATTTGAAATACCATACTGAACCTTTCCAAGAGCTTCAGCCTTTGTTGTGTGTACTCTCCCATTCATTGGCTACCTTTTCTTAAATCATCTAACCAGGATCAGAACCTTTAACATGATTGAGAACACTGCCAGAGCAGTGCTACTTCTTCAGTCATGTTGAACCGATTTGACTGGAAGCTACAATGACCTCACTGTCGCCTCTCGTGGTACAAAGTGGTATTACATGACAGGACAGGACATGGCTAGGGGTTTAGCATGCTAACGTCAGTAAAAATCACCTCAATACAATTATTTCTTCACATTCTTGGGATGTTTTAAACCAATAACTTTACATATTGCTCCTTTAAACACCGAAATGATCTGGCTCAGTACCTTAAAATAAAGCAGCTGGCTTAATTACTGTGTACTCATGTGTATGACAAGCACTACAGAGTTGCTTTCCAGCTGATTGTGGCTTGCAAGGGTGTTTGTACCAGCTTCTTCAGTCAGATTGTGTAGGTACATTTTAAAGAACATTTTAATAAAAAGCTCCAGGAGAAAAACAGACAAAAGAGCTTGAGAAGCTTGCATTGAGACTTCTGCAGTAGAAGCCTGAGAATCAAGTCCACAGTGGAAAAGATTAGAGCCAGTATATATAAATACCTGACTCACTGTTAGGCTGTTCCAGCCTAGGACACATACATCTCCTTAATTGGGTAGTGAGAGAACATGTTTGCAATTCTTGCTAGGACTGAGGCAGTCTTCTCTCTGGTGTTTATAAGATGTTGAGACACTGTTAATGCATTTAGCAGAGGGACAGTGGCGTAAGTGTGGTGGGCAGGCGCACTGCGGCTGTTGGAGGACCATCCAGCCCTGTTGCAGTAAGCAGAACTAGAGCACAGTGCAGCCAGATGTTCACAAATGAACAAAATCCAGCAGCCCTTCTCTGCCGCTCTGCCAACTCCTCTGCCGCTCTGCCAGCTAATCCCTCATATGATTTGTCTTCTACATATCGTAGGTGCCAACTACCATGAAGCCGTGGGATTAAAACACCAATTAAACTGCAGTCTAAAACAAGTTCCACCTTAAATGGTGCTGAGGTTACATTTTGCTGACTGAGGTATTATAAAACTGTTGCACTGTTTAAGGTGGAATGAGAAAATTTGGTCAAGAAGCAGCAAATAAGGTAAATGTCAGCATGCTGCTGCACCATTTAAGGTGGAATGGGAGAATTTAGACAAGAAACAGTTAATAAGAAGCTGAATGTCACTGCCAAAATGTAACTTCTGCATCATTTAAGGTGGAATGGGAACATTCAGACATAAAAGCAACAAATAAGTAGCCAAAAGTCAGTGCCAGAATGTAACTGCTGCACCATTTAAGGTGGAATAGGAAAATTCTGACATGAAACAACAAATAAGCTAAATGTCACCGACAGAATGTAACTGCTGCATCATTTAAGGTGGAATGGGAACATTCAGACATAAAAGCAACAAATAAGAAGCTGAATGTCTGTGGCAGAATGTAACTGCTGCACCATTTAAGGTGGAATGGGAACATTCAGACATAAAAGCAACAAATAAGTAGCCAAAAGTCAGTGCCAGAATGTAACTGCTGCACCATTTAAGGTGGAATGGGAAAATTCTGACATGAAACAACAAATAAGCTAATGTCACTGACAGAATGTAACTGCTGCATCATGTAAAGTAGAAGATGGTACACAGCAAACGTCAATGAAATGAAAACGATGGCGTGTGTATTAATAGACAAAGTGCTTTGATTGCAAATGTGAGGTCTATAGTCTGTTATTTAATGTGAGTAATCTATCAAGCTACATACCAAAGAAAACAATGTCTTATCATTACTGTGTGATGTCATTTATTAATAGATGTAATATCATATTACAATAAGTGTTCAGAAATCATCACTGTCCAGAAAAATGTGTTGATGCATGAACCAACAGAAATGCTCTAGAAATGCTTCAATTTAATGATCTTTCATCGAGTTACATTTAAAGTGACTAATGTTTCGTTCTCTCCTGTAACGTTATGATTTTGGAGATACCTGTTTTTTGGGGGGACATTTAGTCTCCACATTTAACCCATCCGTGAAGTGAAACACCCACGTACACACACACACACACACACACTAGGGGGCAGTGAGCACACTTACCCGAAGCAGTGGGCAGCCCAAATGCCCAAAATATAGCTCAAAATGAACATAACTTATCCTCTAGCAGGTTCAGTATGACTTGTTTGAAATGTTTGAAATGTCCAGTGAACATATATCATTTCTCTCCAAAGAAAAACAAGTTTCTCCAAAATGGCAACTTTACAGGAAAAGGCAAAATCTTTTCTCCCTAAGCAGCAATCTAGGAAAATTGGTGCCCCTGTTTGTACATTCCAATTTTTAAACTGTCCTTACATACAACATGTTTGATCAAGTACATGCTTAAACACTTAGAACTTAAACACTTAGAGTTTCTGGATGACTATTTAAGTCCTTACCACAGCCTGGACTTGGTTGTGGGCTTTGGATTACAGTCCAGCTGCACTTCAGCTTCAGGTCACAAGCTAACAGGTGTATATTCTCGTTTAGGAATTTCTGACAGAGAGCAAAATTCATGGTTCAAATCATCCAGGTCCTGCAGAAGCAAAGCAGACCTAGACCGTCACACTAGCACCACCATGTTTGACTGTTGGTATGATGCTCTTAGGTTGGACTGCTGAGAGTGTTAGTCTAATGCACAACAAGCCTTTGTGTTCATTTTGGTCAGCAGTGGTTTGTGCCTTGCAGCTCTCCCATGGCTGCCCTTTTTGCCTGTGACTTTCTCATTGTGGAATCAACATTGTACTTTACTGAGGCCGGTGAGGCCTGCAGTTCTTTAGACCCAGTTTGCGTTCTTTTTGAGCTCCTGAATGAACCATCACTGTGTTCTTGGTGAAATTCGGTGGGAGGAAGGGCTGAACAGCATTATTTTAAAAAATGACTTCTTTGTTTACTTCGGTTATTAGTCTGATATTAAAAATGGTTTGATGATCTGAAAGATTCAAGTGTAACAAAGATGCAAAAGTAGAAAAAAACTGGAAAGGAGCAAATACTCACAGTGCTGTAAAAATTCATTATTGTATGCTATTGCTTAGTTTAAACTATAACTATAATTATGACTGCAACAACAATAGCAACATCAATAATAATAATAATATAATAATAATAATAATAATAATAATAATAATAATAATAATAATAGTAGTTATTATTACCATTCTTCTGCACTCAGTGACTCCAGCACACATGCCTGTATCCACATCTGGGACTCATTATTAGCCTTGGTCTTTGTTACCTCTCCATCTGCTGCCTCAGTTTGGAAAGTCATGAACATCCTAGCATTCTGAGCCATCTGTCTGAAGTTTAGTGTTCTAGTATTGACTTCCTTTCCCTGTGTTTAAGTTTTAAGTCTCTCTGGCCTGTTTAACAGACCCAGGTGCTTTTAAACACCTCAGTGTCACTGATGGACTGAGAATAGGTTACCCAGCAAAACCATCCAGCCAACAGTATGCTGTGAGCAGCGTCCTGTGACCACTAAAGAAGGACTTGATGATGACTAACACAAAAGTTTACTTATCTACAAGATGGCCCAACAACTCAGAAGTGTCTAAAAAGTGGACAGTGAGAGGACACAGCGTTTAAACTTAAAGCACAACAAGTGTTTTTGTCATCCTATACATGCCTCTATAGATATACCTGGTATTTAGATTCCGGTTTCCATCCACAGTCCAGTGACATGCAGTCAGAAAGACTGGAGATGCTTAATTGACCCCTAGGTGTGAATGTTGTGTTTGCCCTGTGATGGTTTGGTGGCCTGTCCAGGATGTTCCCTGCCTTCTTCCCAGTAAGTGCTGGGATAGGCTCCAGCAACCCCCCCATGACCCAGAACGATAAAGCGGTTTAGGAGACAAGTGAGTGAATTTTACAATTGCATTTTTTAATTTAATTATTACTGCATACATCAATGTTTCCAACTTTACAAGGCTGACAAGACTATAGCATACACAATAAACACACACATGAATCTGGTCCTTAGTCGCTGTGATGAAGAAGAAGCTACCAAGCTAGCTAACCTTACCTGTTTACTGTAATATACAACATCTCTTAAATCATATCACATCAGGACCATCCATAATCATGAGTTTTTGCACCGCCTGATGTGAACGCTCCACTGCTTCCGACTACAGCTTAAAAAAGATGCTTGACTGGATCTATCCAAATTACCGGCTAACTCTGGTCCGTGCCAATTGGCATGGAATTAATAGGAAACTGAGGCAAACATTCAAGTAGCTTATATTAGTTGCTAACATGTCTAACATACGTTTTTCTGTTATGGTTCTTTTCTGTAAATCCATATCCATACGAGCTTCAGGTAATATTTTGTAATATAGACAGAATTAGACATATTGCATATTTAGCATGTTTATACACTCGTCATCAACAGAATAGCTGCACCCAGAAGGAAGCATCAGATTGTCATGCAATTCAGAAGGAAGATAAAGGTTACCAGGAACAAAACAATGATGATAAATTTAATAGTTGATGATGGTAAATTTGATAATACTAATACTACACATACAAAAGTAGTGTCTGTCAGTATGGCGTTATGCCACCATGTTTGCTAATGCAACATACCAAATGTCTCAGCATGGAGCTGTAGTGGTTCCTAATGGTGTCCTGCGATAATCCATCAAGGTATTCAATGATTGTCTCCAAAAGTGGGACTGAAGATAACACGCTGCTACCCTGACTTACTCCATGACAGTCAGTCTTTGGTGATGCTGATGTGGTGTTACAGGCAGTCCTTGTAACAGTCTGCATGCGTGTAGTCCTGCACCATGCGGCTATCTGCCAATGATGCTGACACTAACAGCGTGACTCACGGAGGTCCGCATTTATGGCCGTTGGATAAGTCAGGTACAGTGATATGGCCGCCCTTGCCTGCGTCACACCCTCGTGTTGAGTGTGAAACCTGAATTAATCACACGTCTCACAATGTCAAACCTACCCACCAAGTTTCATTTCTGTCAGTTGATTCCTTCTGGGAGCTACTAATTTTGTAATGATAAGTGTACAACCTTTGTGGACTGTATAATGGTTTTACATCGTCAGTCTATACACAAGCTAAATGTAACATACAGTTCGCTAGGTATCTCCAACTAATTCAGAAAAAATCTTCTTATTTGTACATTGCTGTGAGCACATCACTGCATACTTCATGCATTACATGCCATCAGAGGCATGCACTTTGTTCTTTTGTCCAAACAGTTCGCTAATGGCTTTAAAACCCGCCTGGGCTAAAACGCTGTCTTCTCCTCACTGATGAATGCCACAGCTGAAGCAACAGCTTCCTGTTTGTCTGTTTTCTCTCGTGCCTCCAAAATGTCTGAGCCAGATGGATGTTCACTCTCTGAAGGGAGGTCAGGGCTGGAAAGGTCAGACTTTTCCATGTGGCCAACAGACAGAGCGTCCTGGGATGTTTTGGACTCGGTCTCTTCCTTAGCCTCATTGCTAGCAGTCTCCTGTGTGTTATTCACCTCTCTTCGTTCTTCTCTCTCCCCATTAGCTTGAGGGCTGCTTTCCACATCAGCAGGGTTGATGTCCTTCTCTTCCCTCCATGGGGTTTTAGTGGGAGTCCGAAGGCTTCTGGTGGCTAAGATGATATCATCTTGGAGCTGCTTAGCTGAGTTGACAGGCTCTTCAACTGACCTGCCTGCCAGTTTCTCAGGCACATCGATGAAGACTCGGCCACCGCCAGTTTTATCCGCCTCATCGACATACATTTTAGCAGGAAAAGAACAAGGATAGTAAGCACTGACTTTCCGTCTGTGGCTCAGCAACAGGGCTGAGCAGATAATAAAGAAAATGACCAGAAGAAGACAGGTGATGACCAGGATAAGGAAGAGGTTTTCTCTCAAAAAGTCCACCATTTTGTTTAAGAGGTAATGCTCCATATGGGTTCCCTCTTCCTCATTGTTACCAGCTGTGGCCTCGTGATGTTTTGTAATGTTGGAGATAACACTGGGGCTGGGTGTCAACTCAGATTTGCCATCTTCGGCATCTCCACTACCCTCTGTGGACAGGTTGCTTAAAATGGGGGTAGCGTAGATGGCTCTATTGCAGTGTAGAATAATGGACCAGATGATGAAGGAACGGAGCATTGAGTGATTCATCCTCCAACCAGACATCTGCTTTCAAAAAGAGGATTACACTGAATTAGAATTATTGGGTCAAATAGGCTACCAAAGAGCAATTACATGAAGTACTATTTTAAAATGTCCGTACAATAAAACATCGGACCCTAACACTGACTTGGAGTACCCCGTCCTGCACAGTTCTGTGTTCTGTGTAAGTAAGGTTAATTGGCTAAGTAGTTGACTGGGTGAAAGGTTAGTGTGAAACATTCCTCAATGCAAACAACTATCAGAAGATCTGAGAAGACATATTATAGTGGATACATGAATTTGGAAAAGGCTGTAGAAGCATAAGTCCTGGGTGTACATTAATTCATGGTTAGACAAACTGTCCACTAATAAAAACAATTCAGCACAGTGTCTACTCTCGCTAAGACTGCCTGTCCTGTTACCATCACTCCAAGAGCACAACAGACAATTCTGTAAGAGGTACCAAAGAACCCAAGTTAAGAGCAATACACTTACAGAAGACTAGACCGGAAGTTTGCTGGGCCAGTTTTATGATATTTAGGCCCAGTTTTTTTAATAAATGTTGATTACCAGTTCAAGTAATCTATAGTTTATTCTTATTTACTCTTCAATATTCAATAAGACCGACAGGCACAAACCCCCAACTTGGCCAGTCACATCCAACCTTGTAAACTGTAATCCAAACTTGTCATTTGTAAGACAATCATATCAGACCTGGGCCAGTGTCTCTGTTTTCTCTGCAACTTAATGTTGGCCAGGGTTTAGGCAAAAACTAGCATTAGCTAGCTATCTGACAAGATAACTAGTCTGAACAAAAAACGTTCCTACTTTATATCCCTCAATTCCTCAACTGGTAAAATGGAAAAAGAGGTGTAAGCTCCAACCAAGGCCAATCACATGAGGAAAAGAAGTGACCAATCTCATTATGGATTAATTGATTGATCTCCTATTATTTCCATGGGTTTGACTACCTATGGGAAATGTTTAAACACTGCGAGAAAGGGAGAGAAAGAAGCTGAAGGAGACTGACAAGGCTGAAGGGGCAGATCTGATGGAGATTAGTGATTAAGGAGAAAATGAGGGAGAGCTGTTTAAGATTACACTTAAAAGGGATGCTTAAAATGAATGATGAACTTGGCTAACCATAAAATATTTGTCACTATCTCTTTAAAATTCTGTCACCTATTATTAGACTGCCTACAGAGTAAAACTAAACTCTTTCGGACTGCACCAACTGAGACTGAACTGATTGGTGTGTTTGAATAATTGACTTGGGGTATGAAGAGAGAGATGATGATGATGATGCTGGACTTTAGTACTTTTGCTTGATGGAAATAGTGTTTAAGTCACATCATCTCTGTACTTAATACAAACTGCAAAGAGAGACAGATCTAATGTGTACCAATTTTACTAAACAGCCATTTATGGGCTGTTTTATTCTGACTGTTACCGTAAAAGTTTCTGATGAACAGACAAGCCAGAATAGCCAGGTGCCCGTAGTACAGGCCCTATCCATTAATATTTAGTGATGCCCATCCCCAAGACCACTTGGATGTTGCACAATGCTTCTGGGAAAATATTCTCTGGACAGATAAGCCAAAAGTGGAACAAATGCAGAAAGCTATGTTTGTTCGGTTACTTCATCCCAAATGTAAGGCATGGTGGATGGAGCATCATGCTTTGGGGCTGCTTTGCTGCCTCAGGGCCTGGACACCTCGAGATTATTGAGGGTACACCTCAGCCTATAGACCAATTTCAACAGATATGTCAGTAACCAGGCTTTGTGTACTGCCAGGAAAATTCCAGTCTCATCTCTTCTTTAAAGCCCAAGGTTTATTGGATTGAGTCATATTGTCTAAACTACAACCTTCAAATCTCAGTTTGAATAAAAGCAAGCTCACTGAAATAAGTATTTCCAGCTTGTAGGGCAAAACTAGAAGAAAAGCAGGGCAGCACCAGTGAAGCATGGTGGAGGGAGCACCATGCTTTGGTGTTGCTTTGAAGCCTCAGGACCTGAACACCTTGAGTTTATTAGAGGTGCAATGAATTAAAAAGATGTATCAAATCCCTTTTTCAAGAGAAATTAGGGGCAGCCCTCCACAACCTCAAGCTGAAGCGACATTGGATGATGCAACAAGACAATGACCCAAAACACACATGTAAATCACCTGAAGACTGGTTTGTGTTTTGGAACAGTCAAGTTTGCAAAGGGCTGTGGATTCGAGGCATCTTCAAAATACTGATGAACTACAACACACATGCAGAGAGGAATGGTCCAGAAATCCTCCTAAACATTGTACAAATCCTTTTTGCAGCTCATAGAAACATTTGGTGGAGGTGATTTCTGCTAAAGCAGGTTATTAATTTCAAAGATTTGCTTTTTCTAGCCCCCACTGTAGATGTTACACAATGTAAGGGGCATGTAAAGTAGGACTGTATGGGAGTTATCAGTGTAGTTAGATCGTGTTTGTCTATGACTGCGTTTTGGATAACAATCAGACCACAGAGAGCCAGGTAAAGTGTTCACTTACTTCTTCTTGCTACTGTAAGCTCTTTTTGTAGCTTGAAGCATCTGTTGCTGTGCGGTTTCAAAGCTGGCAGCTGCAGGGATTTCGTCATTGGAATCACCCAGCAGAATTTTATGATTTGTGTTCCATTGTGGCAGATACCTTACATGATGATACCTGATCTGAGAAGCACTGCCTTGCTGTTCTACCCTAGTTTTGCCTTAAGACGTTTGCTGGGACTATTCATTTCATCGGGCATGCATGAGTCAGTCCAATGATCCCTGGGCTTCAAAGTCAAATGTGAACAGGAGTTTAGTTTCCTGAGCCAAGAGCTAACGTCTCTTCCTCCAAAGTTCAGCCTGCATCCCAAGATTTCCAAAATTAGGCATAAAGGTTTCACAGTGAGAAGACTTCCTTTCATGCAAATCATCAAGCTTTCAAGCACAGCGTGATCAACTTGCCAAAGTAAACTCTGTTGCAGCGAGGAATGCATCTTCTGAGCAAGCAAGAACTGTGTTTCTCCTTGGTTCCCTACAAACTTCAAAAAGACTGGGGACTTTTAAAGGTTTACATATTCGTTTTTATTCATCCCAGTGATGACTTGGAAAACAAGAAGACAACAAAGAAAGAAGGAAGCAAAAAATCCTCATCTTACCTTCCACCATATAATCACATATAAGAATCGCTGGTAGATGCAGATGGAGCCAGATGTTCTAAAACAGCAGTCTGCAGACAGTTTTAACTTACAAGAGTTAGACAAAGTCTGTGGTATCCTTCCACTCCACGCTGTAGGTTCCTCTGTAGCAGACTGTGAGATGAGGAATAGTTGGATAAGTATGGAGGGGGGAAAAAAACTTTGAGCCCCCTCCTCCCCTCCTCTCCTCTCCCTACGTCTCAGAAAGGGCCTGCTGCAGTTCCAGACAGATTGTTCTTGTTAAGCTCTGCTGAAGAGTGTAGGGAGGTGTGTGAGTAGGAGGGGGGACTCCTGCATTCACACAGGAGGACTGGGAGCCACCAGGAATGAACAGTGCAGGGACTCCAGACAGATTGAGAAATCCTGGATCATGGCTGTACAATACAACAATACACAATAAAATATATCAATTCTTACCGATACAGGAAATCAAAAGGTAATACAGGGATTAATATCCTGATGAAGTATTTTTAATTAAGTGTTCATATGCTTACCATGATGTGGCTCCTATGATGCACATGAGTAAATGGATATGTTAAAAAAGAAAAGACTGTACAAACAAATCTGATGAACTAGCAGCTGAGATAAAAGTGATACCTGAACATGAACTGGAAAGCAGAATAACATGAGCCTGGTGCAATATCCATTGGAATGTTCATATTATTATTATTATTATTATTGTTATTATTATTATTATTATTACTAGTAGTAGCAGCAGTAGTAGGAGCAATTATAGTAGTAGAAGTAGTAAAAGTAGTAGGAGTAGTAGTAATATTAGTAATAATAGTAGTAATAGTAGTAGTAGTAGTAATAGTAGTAGTAGTAGTAGTAGTAGTAGTAGTAGTAGTAGTAGTAGTAGTAGTAGTAGTAGTAGTAGTAGGAGTAGTAGTAGTAGTAATATTAGTAATGGTAGTAGTAGGAGTAGTAGTGGTAATATTAGTAGTAGTAGTAATAGTAATAGTAGTAGTAGGAGTAGTAGTAGTAGTAATAGTAGTAGTAGTAGCAGTAGGAGTATTAGTAGTAGTAGTAGTAATATTAGTAATAGTAGTAGTAGGAGTAGGAGTAGTAGTAGTAGTAGTAGTAATAGTAGTAGTAGGAGTAGTAATAGTAGGAGTAGTAGTAGAAGTAGTAGGAGTAGGAGTAGAAATATTAGTAATAGTAGTAGTAGTAGTAGTAGTAGTAGTAGTAATAGTAGTAGTAGGAGTAGTAATATTAGTAATAGTAATAGTAGTAGTAGTAGTAGTAATAGTAGTAGTAGGAGAAGTAGTAGGAGTAGTAGTAGGAGTAGGAGTAGGAGTAGTAATAGTAGGAGTAGTAGTAGTAGTAGAAGTAGTAGGAGTAGGAGTAGAAATATTAGTAATAGTAGTAGTAGTAGTAGTAGTAGTAGTAATAGTAGGAGTAGGAGTAGTAATAGTAGGAGTAGTAGTGGAAGTAGTAGGAGTAGGAGTAGAAATATTAGTAATAGTAGTAGTAGTAGTAGTAGTAGGAGTAGTAGCAGTAGTAGTAGTAATAGTAGTAGTAGGAGTAGTAGTAGTAGTAGGAGTAGGAGTAGTAGTAGGAGTAGTAGTAATAGTAGTAGTAGGAGTAGTAGTAGTAGTAATATTAGTAATAGTAGTAGTAGTAGTAGTAATAGTAGTAGTAGTAGTAGTAGTAGTAGTAGTAGTAGTAGGAGTAGGAGTAGGAGTAGTAGTAGTAGGAGTAGGAGTAGTAATATTAGTAATAGTAGTAGTAGTAGTAGTAGTAATAGTAGTAGTAGGAGTAGGAGTAGTAATATTAGTAATAGTAGTAGTAGTAGTAGTAATAGTAGTAGTAGTAGTAGGAGTAGGAGTAGTAGTAGGAGTAGTAGTAATAGTAGTAGTAGGAGTAGGAGTAGTAGTAGGAGTAGTAGGAGTAGGAGTAGTAATATTAGTAATAGTAGGAGTAGTAGTAGTAGTAGTAGGAGGAGTAGTAGTGGTATTTTATGAAATGTATATGTCCACCATTAATCTGATTTTACCAGAGTCTATTGTAAATTGTAAAATATTGTAAAATATGGCATCACGTTATCATAGTTTGATGTAAATTTCAAAATCAAAATCGCTTAGTTTAAATGTAAGGTCAAGTTCTGCTTAGTACACCCAGCATCTATCAGCATCGTAATAGAAATTTAGGTATTATCCTTCTTCTACAAAATAACAGAATAAAATGAAGGTGAGAATGAAGTCAGTTCAAAATTGACATATTAGAATTTTGTATTGGAAAATACCTTTTGCAAACACAATATCTAATCATATCCTTAGACTAATCCCTAGTCAACAACATTATAGAAACATCTGTAATAATCCAAATTTGAAACAACAGCTATCTATTATGTTGGTGTTGACCAGAGCCTGATAGATGAATGTTTTTGCCAGCTGTGTCTCGCCTTAAACACAAAACAAGGCATTAGAAACAAAATATACAGAATTAATTAGTTTTAAGTACAGTTAGTAGAAGTACACACAGTAACATTTGACAAACAGAGCAACACCAACAAAAACTGTAACAAATCATATAAGAACTAAACATAACTAGCTTATAAACACATCTGGGGCAGTCACGGGCCACCAGCCTTGTAACGTGCCAGTTTGATTCCCTGAATCGACAAGACATGACTGAAATGCCACTGAGCAAGGCACCTAACCCGCTACTGCTCCCCAGGCACCACGGATAGGACTGCCCACCGCTCTGGGAAAGTGTGCTCACTGCCCCCTTGTGTGTGTAGTGTTTCACTTCACGGATGGGTTAAATCAAGTACACACAAATTCCTCTGAGTGCAAGCCCAAACGGTTTAGAATAAAACTTACACTGACCTTATCCAATATTTAAACATTCACTAGAGACTTGTTTAGATTCTGCGGCACTTCTATATTTAAGGAGGACTTAGCAATTAGCGCAGCTGCTCTGCAATACAGTGACATGTTAAAAATAAGCGGTAAAGGAACAACAGGTGGACAACTGTATATATCTGAATACATATGCTGAGAGAGATGTTTCAGGCCATGCCTTTGTTGACTGCATGCTTGTGGATTGACTGCGCAAGTATGCGGCCTTGAAACTCAAACAGGACTTAGACCAGCCGTCACCAGCCCTAGTCCTGGAGATTTACCTTCCTACAAAGTCTAGATGCAACAGTAATCTACCGCACCTGCTCCAGTTAATGACGTTCCTCAGAAGGCTGTATTCAAAATGGCACACTACTTTATAGCCTACTACACACTACAATAGTATATACTGCATACTGCCCCCTGTGTGTAGTATGTAGTACAGTGTAGCATACAATGTAGTATACTAATACAGTTACATGATCAGTTACCTCACATTTACCTCAGAGCTGTTATTACTGTATCCACTGTTTAGAGCTAGCTGCTGCTCAGCTCACTCATAATACGCTTAGCCTAGCTGTTAGCCACCCTCAGCTTTTTCATTCTAAAACTGAACCTCTAAAGTGAGTTTTTATTAATCTACAGACCTGTATATGTACTTTATATACTATGTATGTTTATTTACTATAACTTTCTGAGGTTCATTTTGTGAAAACATACCCCACTACAATCACTACACCCACATTTATACTCAGAGTTTGCTCTCCAGTGTTACCTGCCGCCATTTTCTCTGGCTGAGGCCGACTGAGAGCTGGTGAGGCTGCTGTGCATGATGGGATGCAGTGCACCACAAAGATAGCTCTGCCAGTATACCAGAAACTTTGGCTGGAACAGTAAACCTTCCGGTTTCAGGGCACTTCAGATTTTCAATTTAGTTGCATACTGCATACTACATACTTCTTTATGCAGATTTGGGACACGAGTAGTATGTAGTGCGCCATTTTGAATACAGCCCTTGACTGGCTAGATTAGATGCTATAGTGCAGTGGTTTCCAACCTTGGTCCTGGAGGCTTTACACATTTTTGTATTTTCCTATCAAAACACATTCACTTCAACTCAGGACGGGCTTGTTACTGGGAGGAACGCAAAGAGGGAAAAATATGAAAAGCCGTCAAAGCAAATCTTAAAGAACATGAGAGATATAGCATGGTTGGAACATTACTGGTAAGATGTGTGATTAAGTAAATGATTGTTATTACAGATATACGCCCATTTGCTAATTGTGATGAAGATGAGACCACTGAACGTTGTTAATTTATTGTGAAAGATCCCAGATAGCAAAATGGTTCTGGCCCAAATCTGGCCCACATTCCCCATTTCCATCTGCCGCACTTGCTGCACGATGACAGCACTTTGGTGGACCAGTCTTGGTTGCAAGATGTTGGCCACATATGCACCAGATTGGGGCTATGTGTCAACCAAAAGTAGGCAACTCTGCTGTATCTCTGCCAGAAGCAGACCAGACTGTGTAGGGACATGTGGGCCAAGTGCATTTTAAATATGTTGTCCAGCAGTGCCATATCTTTCCTAGATGAGGCCCACATCCGCAGGCTGGGATCTATGGGCATATGGAAATGACTGAAAGTTCTAGGTGTGAGTTACTATAATGTCTGAGGACAAATTACTAAGAAATGTTAAAGATCTTTATTGGTTAATTGCATATGTTACCTATAGCAAAATATGGAAATGAGATGCAAAATATGAATTTCACAGACTCTCTGCATCTCTGATGATGTGAGCTATGGGCAAATGAAGCAAATCAACAAGTCTATGGACTTTATGAATATAGAATCCTCTCTTCTCAGCGTTAGTCGGTTAGTAGTAGTTATGTTTATAACTGTGTCTTAAATGTGGAGGCTGTCACATACTACCCCCTCCTGGACCTACGTGGTACTGCACATGCCTTCTGACGTGCTTTTGGATTTGTCTTTTCTCCACCTGCTTCACCCTATTGTACACACATGCAGCTGATTATGGACTCTTTAAGACAGTTACATAAAACCTGTTTGCCCTGTTTGTTTGGAATGTCTCTGTGTTTTAATCCTGAATTCTGAGCCATGATTCTGTTGGTTTAGCTCGCATGTGTTTTTGGTCATTGTCTTGTTTTGGTGATTATGTTGCTTGCTTGTGTTTTGACCCCTGCCTGTTGTCCAGATTGTGAGTACTAGAATGTCCAGACTGTGCTGAGTACACCGTACTGTTACACTACTGATCTGCTGTCCGAACTGTGCTGAGTACACTGTACTGTTACACTACTGATCTGCTGTCCGAACTGTGCTGAGTACACTGTACTGTTACACTACTGATCTCCTGCTGTCTGAACTATGCTGAGTACACCGTACTGTTACACTACTGATCTCCTGCTGTCCGGACTGTGCTGAGTACACTGTACTGTTACACTACTGATCTCCTGCTGTCTGAACTATGCTGAGTACACCGTACTGTTACACTACTGATCTCCTGCTGTCCGGACTGTGCTGAGTACACTGTACTGTTACACTACTGATCTGCTGTCCAGACTGTGCTGAGTACACCGTACTGTTACACTACTGATCTCCTGCTGTCCGGACTGTGCTGAGTACACTGTACTGTTACACTACTGATCTGCTGTCCGACCTGTGCTGAGTACACTGTACTGTTACACTACTGATCTCCTGCTGACTGAACTTTGCAGAGTACACCGTACTGTTACACTACTGATCTCCTGCTGACTGAACTTTGCAGAGTACACTGTACTATTACACTACTGATCTACTGCTGTCTGAACTTTGCAGAGTACACCGTACTGTTACACTACTGATCTGCTGTCCAGACTGTGCTGAGTACACTGTACTGTTACACTACTGATCTCCTGCTGTCTGAACTGTGGTGAGTACACTGTACTGTTACACTACTGATCTCCTGCTGTCCAGACTGTGCTGAGTACACTGTACTGTTACACTACTGATCTCCTGCTGTTTGAACTGTGGTGAGTACACTGTACTGTTACACTACTGATCTCCTGCTGTCCAGACTGTGCTGAGTACACCATATTGTTACACTACTGATCTTCTGCTGTCCGGACTGTGCTGAGTACACCGTACTGTTACACTACTGATCTCCTGCTGTCTGAACTTTGCAGAGTACACCATACTTTACACCAACAAACCCTAAAATTGCAGGGCGTCTTCCAGAATCAATGTTGGAAACCGCTGCTCAACGGTCATGTGCTGACTGGGACAGCTTATTAGATACATTGGTACTAAATTCTGTAGTAAAGTAGATCTCCAGGTTTGGTGACCACTGGTTTAGAAATTTCCTTCATGGCTGACCTGCAAGCTAAAAGCAGAACAGGAGAATGAATTCAAATATAAAAGGAGAGCTGATGAATACGTAGCATCCTTACCAGCACACTTAAAGTATTATAACATAAAAAATTCTGAGAAAGATGTGTATGTGCTGAAGTTTAGCTTTAATAGCTCTAAAGATGTAGAATACTCCAGAGAGGACTGAGGCCAAAGACTGCAGTACATCTTCCATGTAATGTTTTTTCCCTGTGCAGAAGATCCAAGTATGCAAGGCTGGTTACCTTTGCCCCATTTTCTAAAACGGCCCAGTCAAAGGAAGAACTTTTCCTACATACAAGCTTATTTTTCCCCCAACCATCAGAACAGCTGTATGAACTTACTGAGGAGTTTATTTGGCCGGACTCCTAGAGCTCTATATTGATCTTTGACTTTTGAAAGGACCCATAGATGTGTTAGAGTTCGCTTATTTGGTGCTTATGTTGGAATAATGGGTAATACAATGATTTGTGGAAACCATCCTGTATAAAACAGTATAATTCATAACTGCATTGTAGGATGATTTGCTGCATATAGCAACAACAACAACAACAACAACAACAACAACAACAATTAATAATAATAATAATAATAATAATAATAATAATAATAATAATAATAATAATTGTGTGAGGCAAAGAAATGTAACTTTAGATCTCTAGATCAGGGGATTCTTAAATATCTTGCAACCCTGTTCTTTTCCAATCACAGTTTTCAACAACATGCCATGTGTTGCACTGTATCATTCTCCTGCAGAGTCATCTGTATTGACTGGTCACTGTCCATTGTACAGATCAAAATTCACTGGACATTTTCCCTATGTTTCCATTTTGTCATGTCAGCACTTGGTAGGAAGACAAAAAAGGTCAGAGGATGAAACACATTCATCACTGCACATTCGCATTGAACAGTGATCTAGCTGTTCTAGACCTTCCCACGCCATGCTTTAAAACCTGACCTGAAAGATAGCATTAGTATTTTGCATCATTCTTGCAGATCTGAAATCTATTTAAAAGAGAAGGCAGAATCCGTAACAAACCGTGTACGAAACTGGATATAGAGGATACAAATCCTGTTTGTGTAATGTGGTTAATTCTGCATTGTGTTGAAGAATGGAAGTAAGGCTTGCCTTTGCTTTACTCATGTTACGGCTGTGAAAACCACTGCTTCATATATTTCTCCAGCTGAAGAAAAAGAAACAGAATGCAGAGGATAAAATAAACAATAACTTAAAGAAGACATTTATATAAAGAAACAATAACTGCATAAATTAATCCCACCCCTCTCTTACGCCTCAGTGTAGTTCTCTGACAACAAAAGCATTTGAAAATGTCAAAATAAAATTCCTTAAGAGAATAATCTAGTGTCCAACACAAACTAAACAGGGCTGAAGTCTACCATAAGGTCACGTGGGCATTAAAGTGAAAGTGTGCTTGGCGATTAATGGCTGTGTCTGAAACCACATACATGCTGACTATTTATACGTGCTCTGAGTTAGGAAGAGGCGGGCCAGTCACGCCTGAGTCTAATGTTAACTGTTAGTGCTGATTTGGTTAGGAAACAAACAGCAGCAACACCAGCAACTTATCAGACAGTACAGGCAGCAAGGCATCCAGATTACGCCCTTCAGAATTCAGACACATTCGGCATCCAGTATAAACTTCCTGGACTCTTGCGCAGACTCTGTGAAGAACAACAGTAAACGCTTGAACTTGTCCAGGGTGGACGAAGAACAACGCTCCAGTCTGTGAGTAGATGTAGAAATGTTGCTGTTAAGATTCTGCTTGAGTAACTGTACACATGCACAAATGTAAAGTACTGAGTTACTGTATATTATATAATATTTTTTTTGTTTGATGTGAAGTTCCGGTGAAGGTAGCTGCAGAAGCTGTAGAACCTTGTTAGCCAGATCATTTTTGTGGTTTGTTTCCTAGTGCTTCTAGCTGTGGCTCTTGTACATGTAGTCCTAATGTCTCTGTAGCAGTTTTCCTTGCACTGAGAAAAAAAATCCTGAATGGAAAAGCTTGGAATTAAAAAAAATAAGCCCAAATAAAAGTCAGAATGTCCCTAAAGCTGAAATGTGAAGATCGTATTGCTTTGTTTATGGAGTAGGGGAGAGCGGGGTAATGTAAGACATTGGGTAATGTGAGACACCCCCTGTATCTTGGAACACATTTGTGGTCATGTGACCATTATGTTTTCAAGTCCCTCCCATTCCCTATTGCTAGGAAGAAGAAGTTGGTGCTGATAAGTATGCTTTTTTCACAAAAAAAAGTGTTTTCTACATGCAAAAGTAAATTTTCTTGCTTTGAACTTAATCAACTATTTTATCAAAGCAAATTGATTCAGGTAGAAAAACTTATATCATACATGTTGATGAATTTCCAACATATCAACCCACGTGATTGATGCTAGTTGAAGATTAGCCTGAATTGCTAGAGATGATGTTTTTTCTAAAATGATGGCTGTGGGGTTAAGTGAGACAAATGCTGTGGGGTAAAGTGAAACACTGTCTTACTTTAACCCACCATAACCCACAAATTAAGTTTAGTCTTAAACATATTTAGTGTAATATTACATTACATATGTTTTATTTCTAATGTCATAAACATTGTAGAAAAGCCGTCATGCCAAGAAAGTACACCAGGAAGACAACCTGGGGCCAAACACCTCTTGCAGATTTGGAGAGTGCAGCTGCTGAGGTCATGCAAGGAAAGAAGTCCTTAAGAAAAGCTGGAAGGGATAGAAATATTGACAAGTCAACCCTACAAAGATTCATAAAGAAAAAAGAAAAAGGGGAAGTATGGATGGGTGGATCAGATCTAACCCTGGCAAAACAGTCTCCATATACCAGATTGCAGGACTTGTGAATGAGGCCTTCTTGTCAGCAGTGACACCACGTAATATCACTTCTGGATTCAAGTCCACTGGGATTTTCCCATACAATAGAGATATTTTCCCTGAGGAAGGGTTCGCACCATCCATGATATCAGACCGGCCAAACCCTGAGCTGCAGTCTGCATCCACTTGTCTATCCATTGCAGACGGTCCGGATGGTCCACACCCTGCAGATGGTCCACCCCCTGCAGATGATCCAGTGGCTGATGCTAATCCATCCACTCTGTGTGGTCCACATAGATGTGCCTCGCCAGCTAACTCAGATGTTTCCAGTAGACCTGGATATGTGTCTCCTCCGGAAATCCTACCACTTCCCAAATGTCCCCCCACAAGCACAAACCAAAAGAAAGCGTGTGAAGACATCCATCCTAACAGATACTCCTGAGAAGCAGACAATAGAAAAGGCGTATGAAGAGAGACAAAAGAAAATGGCACAGAAAAAGAAAAATAGCAAAGAAAAGGGCCAATTGAAAAAGAAAGCACCTAAAAGAAAAATCATAGATAGCTGCTCTGAGGAGAGTGATGTCCCTGTCCCACTTGATGATGATGAGAGCTCTAAGGATGAGAGAAGTGATCATGAAGACACAGATCTGAACGTAGGTGACTTTGTCCTAGTTAATTTTGCAACCAAACACAGGAGTCTCCGTTATGTTGGCATGGTTGAGAAAGTTGAGGACAATGAAATACTTACACAATTCCTCAGACGAATCCAGGGAAACAAGAACCAGTGGGAGAGACCCACATTTGCCATAAAAGAAAATGATGTGGCACATGTTCCTAAAGGTGATGTGGTGAAGAAGCTGCCTCAACCTAATAGGCCTGGAGGAACCACACGGAGAGAGCAACTCTTCACCTTTCTATGTAACCTTCAGGGCTGGAATGTAGCGTAGGCCTTGTTCTAGAGTCTGATGGCTGATGTTCTAATCCTGTGTCCTGAGTCCCAGGCTGTTCTAGGCTGATTTTCTTATGTTCTGGTTCCCAAACTGATTAGATGGTTCTCATTGATGTTTTGCTCTGAACCTTGGGGCTCTGGTCCTGTCAACTGTGAATCTAATTAAAACTTTTGAATTATATTATCTTGTATTTGCAAGGACTTCTAATACTGTTAGAGCTTAATTGACCATCTCCATGACTGTAATACTATCTGATATTAGTGGTAGTTTGTCAATCTAGCTGCAAGGATTCTAATTGTTAGAAGATGTATAATGGATAGTTAAACAGCGGAAAACAAAGTGGCAGCACACTGGCTCACTTTACCCCCTTAATTTCTCTGGTCTGTCTAAGTTAACCCCTGAATTGGGGTAAAGTGAGACACAAGACCACTTTTTTTAAAACAAACATATTTTCATTGCCCTTTGTCTTATAGACATTCTGATAACATCCATAGCTAGGAAACACCCTGAATTAATAGGAAAAGTTAAAATTTTACTGATATATCATTTCACCTCAGCTAGGAAGGAGCATGTGTAAAAAATGGCTCACATTACCCCGCTCTCCCCTAAGCATAGTTTCACTTACGATTCTAAATTAGGCACACACAGCCAGCCTGTAACACAGGGCAGATTCTTTCAGTGGACTGGACCGAAGCCAGTTTCAAACTTGTTTCACTTTTGTGTTTTTTTAAATGAGCTTTGGATTCATCGTTTGAGAACGGCGAAAGGAAAGCAACCTTTGAAAGGCTCTGCACAATGATCCGACCCTCTGTAGGGCCAAACAGTCCTGTCCCCTCATAATCATATGAGAATCATAACTGCGTTGCATATGGCTGTAGGGTTGAGGGTTATACGTTTAACAGCACTTCACTGTTGTGTATCTGCTTTATGCCAGGTAATAAGATCACATGGAACAGAGCCATGTGTCTTAACGGCTTGATTCAGTCGTTTATTCGAAATACTAGGGACGGGCAGTACCACTGATTTTCCATTCAATATCAAATGATACCAAGGCTAACATTCAGATACCGATTTCTAAAGCTTGGGATTTTCAACCATAATTAATGGTAAATGTGAGCAGATTTATAATAGAAAGTCTGAAATTAATATAAAAAAACCTCATATATTAAATATATAAAAAAGAAAAGAAATCATAGCTCTATCTGTACTTCTTCAATTACATAATCCAATACATTAATAAAAATAGTATTCTCACTCAACTGAAAATGTTGTCCCTAAATGTGTATTTATTAGATTAATATCTTAAAAGTTTATTATATATCTAATGAAAGTTAAACATTATCAGAGCTATGCAAGATAATAGTAAAAAATAAGAATCTCATATCCAAGTTTATTGCATGTTATTTACAGGAGCTGTGTTAAATTGACTTCTGCTTGAGACGTTTTTGATAATTGATTTAGAGAAGTCGACCAAATAAGGACCATTATGTTTGAAGGAGCATCTTACTCACCAGCTTCTTTTCCATCCTGCTAAATCAACATATGATGTCTATATTTTTGTGTCAGTATCGACTGTTAAAAGAATCAATATTTAGGTATGGATCCTCCCTTCCATACTATCAACCTTTCTCATATTTCGGCTTTAGCGATATTCCAGCTCTGTCTTAGCTTAGCGACTCTGTTTAACATGTTTGGCTACGTGGGGTTTAATATGCGATATGATTGCTCTGTCAAAATAAGCACAAGTCTACCTGATCGAAATCAGTCCAGCTGAAACAAAAACACTACATAACAAGAACATACAGCCATCAGAAGAATAGCTGCACTGCTTTTGGGAAGGAAGGTAGAGGTTACTAGAAACAATAAATGATAATGGGCATTATTTACTGAGCTACACAGACAGAAGTAGTGTGTCTTAGTATGGTGTGGGGCCGCCATGTTTGCTAACACGACATGTCAGATGTCTCGGCATGGAGTTGTAGAGGTTCCTAATGTAGAGGTTCTTAATGGTAGAATTCCTTAGGAACCTCTACAACTCCATGCCAAGACATCTGGCATGTCGTGTTAGCAAACATGGTGGCCCCAGGCCATACTAAGACACACTCCTTGCCTGTATGTGTGGCTCAGTAAATTTTAGTCTAAATTTTAGTTCATATCAGTCTAAATAGATAGTCATGTATTGTTCCTGGTTACTTTTATCTTGAGTATCAATAGCATTGCAACCAGACACCTCCCACCGTGTGCAACTATTCTTTTGATGAAAAGTGTATATGTGTATATATTTATTTTATTAGTGAGCTCAATATGACCATTGGTTATAAGGGTGTTTTAATAATATTTCATTGTGGATGCCACGCCCAGCCAGAGTAAAACAAACAAAAAAAATGAAGTTTGTGATATGGTTCTCTCAAACAGATAAAGGAAAGCAAAAAATCTATCCACTCAGCCTCAAAGTGCATGCAGTGGGCAACGCCAGATACAACCTCAATCCATATGGCGGGTCTGATCTTGGGTAAGATGCCAAAATAATAATTTTACTTTTATCTGTGTGTGTGTGTGTGTGTGTGTGTGTATATAGTATATACCACATTTCTAAATAATGTTATTTTTGATAATCTGCTCATTACATGATATTCTAAACATCCTTTACGTTATTTATTGTGCAGAAAGAAAGTGGAAAATATATAAATAAATTTATATATATATATATATATATATATATATATATATATATATATATATATATATATATATATATAATTATATATAAATATATAATTGGAGATTAATAAATTATTAAAAGCTAGAGAGCAAATGGGAGCCCTAATAGCTGTACCTGAGCAGGAAGACCATCATGAGAAGCTTCATTCTTACTTAACACAAGTGCTTATACCCGTCCTTCCAAAGAAATTGTGCTTTCTGAATGTGTCTGAGATTACTTGAATCATAGAAGCAGACAATGCAACCAACCTTTTCTGCATATTTTAGATAGCAGGTCTTCTGAAAAGAATGGAAGCCATGAAGAGTGAACACGCTAAATACTAAACACTTGGCGGTATACTGAGTTGTTGAGGTTTATGTGTAATTTTCAGTTTTTGTTCTGAAGCTGAAATAATTTGGCCCTTTTAACTGGAAATAATGGAAGTGTTGCCTGACATTTGCCCAGTACCCTATATTAACAGTTATATGAAATAATAATGTGAATAATTATTAAATAATGAGTATTAATTCGCAACTCTCATTCAAATTTGATGTACTCTTTGATGACTGTCCTGAAGAAAGTCTCAGGTTAATGTGTGCCAAATATGAAATATGTATGAAATACATGTTTGCAGTCTCCGTATTTTAATAACTTACATAAACAGAAGTGCAACCTATTGGATCAAGATTAAAATAAAGGATAGAGACAATGTTATGAGTAGATAACACAAGGCAGAAATATAAATTCATTTTCCCCTTTAATCATATTCAAAATCTCAGTACATTTTAGTGCCATAAATTCTGAATTTAATAAAGTTTGAAAATACCTTTTCTGATATAGCTTGAACACTTTATATTAAAAACAAACTAATCTATTTCCTTTAAACATCTTGACTAATACCTCATAAATAAAAATGATTCCTTTAGGCTTTAACAATAATAATATGAAGATGACGTAACAGGTACACTGCATACTAGCATAGTACTCTACAGACTAAAGCTACATGGTATATGGAAATTAGGTTAGGGTAACTAAGATCTTGCTTTTGTTTTTATCAGGACCTAAAACCCTGAAGTACTTCACCATTGTATCTGGAATAACCTTAAATTCTCATGAGGATGTCAAGAAGCGTCTTCAAAATGAAGTGAAAGATTTGCAGGAGGTGTCTGAAAAGGAGCAGTGTGATATGATTCTTCTATTCTGTCCTATTGTTTCACGTGCTGGAACTGACATTTCAGCAGCCCTGGAAAAACTTCACGATATTCCAGGTACATTGTTTACTTTCTTTCTTTCTTTCTTTCTTTAAATGATTAATTTATTGATGGTTTGATTTTAACCAGGAGTGGTATTTTTTATCCATACCAAATTAATACTGCAGCGTTTCAAATTACAGTTTAAGCATTGTGGTGCAAAAACAATGTGATGGATTCCAGTTAATGGTAAAGCCTAAAACCCTAAACACCCCCACACACCCATTAGCCCCCAAACAACACACCAATTCACTATCCCTCCACTAAACCTCAATATACTGAACAAAGTTAGACCAGATTTTTATAACTTCATTTGCATATAGTTATGTATCGTTATCATAAGTATGAAACGTCTGATTTTCTACAGACTCCAAGCCTGTTGTATTAGTGGTGCTTCATCACACGTTTAACCCGGAAAACCATGTACCAAACAGCAGCACATGTGTAACCAGACAGAAAACACTCACAGTGGACTGCCTGTTCTATGAAGATAATGGATTACTGGACTGCCAGAGGAATGACAGAGCAATAGCGGATATTAAACAGTGGATGAAAGCTGAGGTATTTCCATATTCATTTAAGGCTTTCAAATTTTGTGTAGAAACTTGTTTTACTTGTTATGGCTCTTTCATAGAAATGTACTCCTCCCAGTGTTTGAACATAAACTACACTTATAATTAATTATGATAATATGACATAAAACTACAGTATACTTATATAATACACGTATAAGTAATACAGCATCCAGGACACGCCTTATGCTGTACTTGACTGATTATATATATATATATATATCGTCGTATATAAGGTCGTCCTGTTGCACATGCTTTCCATTCTGACTCATACTGTTGTGCTGGTAGCTTCCATTGCAAGTGAAGCATGTCTCAGAGAAGGGTTCAAAAGTAATTAGAAAAGTATTATAGATTAATTTTATTATTTAGGGGGGGAAAAAATCCAAACCTACATGGCCCTGTGTGACAAAGTGTTTGCCCCCTAAACCTAATAACTGGTTGGGCCACCCCTAGCAGCAACAACTGCAATCAAGAATTTGAGGTAACGTGTGATGATTCTTTTACAGCGCTGTGGAGGAATTTTGGCCCTCCATCTTTGCAGAATTGTTGTAATTCAGCCACACTGGAGGGTTTTTGAGCATGAACCACCTTGCCAGTCATGCCACAGCATCTCAATGGGATTCAGGTCAGGACTTTGACTAGGCTACTCCAAAGGCTTTTCCTTTGTTTTAAAGTAATCGGGCCTGGGTATGGCTAGAGAAATTGAACTCAGGTGTGATAAACCACAGGTATGTTTTAACTGGGGGCAAACACTTTTTCACACAGGGCCTTGTAGGTTTGGATTTTTTTCTCCCTCAATAATAAAATACCTTCATTTAAAAACTGCAATTTATGTTTGTTATGTTTGTTGTTGTTGTGTTGTTGACTAATATTTGAATTAGTTTGATGATCTGAAACATTTAAGAGTGACAATCATGCATAAAAATAAGAAATCATCACAAACACTTTTTCACACCGCTGTATAATGCTGCAGTTTTAATCAGTGTCAGTACTGATACAATGTTTTAGAGCAGCTCTTTATGTTCAAAGCTTGTAATTCTATTAAACACAGAACAATAATCAAGGATTGTATCCAATTCCATATGTTTCCAGCTGAGTACCTCACACACGGCCCAGGAGAATTCAGTGACATCTATAAGAAAAGCAACAGGCTGTAAAGATGGTAAGTATATGGACTGTAAAGCAAGGTAATTCTATAGCTAGCTGTCTAGCTAGCAGTAGTCCAGTTATAATCTGGATACAAAAATTGGAATTAGGTGTTGTGCAAAGTTCTAATCCATGTATACAGATACTTGCGAAGCAGTCTTGCATGGTCAAACATGATCAACAAAATGAGAATACGTGCTGTGCTGTAACATGGCGTGAGGGGGAACTTTAATGTGTTTTTAACCTGCAGAGTTCTGTTTTAATGACCTTGCTGTAAAAAAGCAGAAATTGGAGGCTCTGGAAAAAACATGTGAAGAAGAAGAAAGCAGACTGATGAAAATGAGTAAGTATCATTTATATTAGCTCTTTCCTAAGGTGCCCGAGATGTGCAAAACAAATTTCAGAAAGCAAAATTACAAAAATAAAAACCAAATTTACAAGACGTGAAACACTTTACCCAGTACCTAAACAGACCTAGTACCTTTAACTAGATCTAAAGGGTAGGTCTAACACACAGGACCCTTACAAATCAGACTGTTTTGTGGTGGTAGAAAGTGGAAGAAAGAGACGAACAGGTGGCGTCTAAACCACTGAGAGCTGGAAATGTATAGGAAAGTAAGTGGTCTGTAATGCTGGCTATTGTAGATAACCAGCCAGCTAGATTAAAATGGCTTTCGCAAAACATCCACATTTTACAGCTTCTGCGGTTTAGACATCACCTGTTAGTCTCTTTCTTCCGTCTGCTCTTTTAAAACCTTAAACATGTCTTTTAAAGACCTTCCACAGGAAAAACGAAAGCAAGCCAAATGGATAAAAAGTGTGTCACAAAATGGACAAAACATGCTTTAGCAAGGTGTGCATATGAAACTCCACTCACTCACCACTGATGAGGGTATTTCTGTAATTTTGTTTGGTACAATGTTCATTTGTTTTGCACTTCTCGGCCACTGTACTTTCCAGTTACAGTTGCTTTCCAGTACACTTTAAAAGTTAGTTTGTAGTTAGTGAAATATTGAGAAATACCATGTATTTAATACAGGAATAATGTTTCTATGTTTAGAAATGTTTAGAAAATAACAGTGGAAATGTTTAGCTTTTGCTTTGAGTCTGTTATCCTGATGATAATGAATAAATATAATACATTTTAAATTTTAATATGCTAATGCTTACCATTACAGTATATTCCAATAGATATGCTATTTGAAAAAAAAAAACACTGTTTATTAGAGTTATGTGTGGTCAAAAATTCATTTTAATGATATATTAATTACACAGTATATATATTTAATTACACAGTTCTCTATGTCAGTACTGTAAACATATTACAGTATGACTATATTAATTACCGTAGTAACCTGCCAACTTTGCAGCCAGTAAGTAAATTTACAGAGCAATTTTGTACAAATCAATTTATCAGAATTTAACTGGAGACAAATAATGTTGAAGGAAGGCGTGCCAATCACATAGCAATCAAGGCGCTACTGTCTAACACATGGAAGGCTGGGGAATTATAGTGACATCATAAAATTTATTGAGAACATTTTAAGCTGTCAGACGGAGAGGCTAACAACAAATCTGCATTAGGCACAAAGGACAATGTTGTTGTTGTTTGTGCCCCAGGGTTCCCGGAGATGGTGAGTATTGCAGATAAAATGAGGCTGGTACTGGTGGGAAAGACTGGGTCTACAGTCGAACACATCATCCTGAGGGCAGGATGCTGTGCTGAAGCATCTACAGTAGGGCAGCAGGGTGAGAGGAGAGAGCCGGGCGTGGCTGGGATACAGGTGACTGTGTTGGACACTAATGAGAAACTGAGAGAAAACAAAGACCTTGTACCCAGTCTTTTTGCTCGAGTGCCACAGGCCTTCCTGTTAGTCATACCAAAGAAGCAGTCTACAGTAGAGGAGAGGGAGATGCTGGAGAAGATGGAGGAGGTTTTTGAAGAAAAATGCTGGAGGAACAGCATGATCCTTTTCACTGTTACTGATGAAGACCAAAAGAAGAACACAGAGGGCTTTGTCCAGTCCGGAGATCCGGTGGTCCGGAAACTTGCAGACAAATGTGGGAAAAGGTTTCACTGCCTTAACACTAATGAGAGTGAAGATGATTCTCAGGTCTCAGAGCTGCTAGAGAAGATAGAGAAGATGGTGGCAGGAGACCACAATGGATGTGATATTGATCAGATGTTTAGAGATATGGAGGAAAGAGAAGCAAGAATAGGAAAACAGACACAGGAAGTGCAAAAATTCCTCACAAAGACTCATGAACATAATGAAAAATTTATGGTTGATTTAGAAAAATTAGGCAAACAACCTCCAGGAAATTTGGACAACAAGAAACTAATTACAACTGCAATAGAGCTAAATACAATCAAAATTAGGGTTGGAGAGAGGATTTTAAAAATGTACGAGAGAGTGGCTGGCATTGAGGAGAACAGAAAGTTCATTAAGGTGATTGTGCCAGGAAATCAACGTGTTTTGTGGCTTTCAGTGCCAGTCGGGCGGGAGGGCCTCAGAGTGTTACAGAAACTTCAGGGATTGTTCATGGTTATGGGCCCTTGACTAGATTAAAGGCTGTCAACCAAAATTCCAAATTCAACTTCCTCATGCCAAACATCCAGTATACTATACTGGACACTTGTATACTATACTAGACAGGCTGTATTCAAAATGCCATACTACATACTACCTGCATACTACCAAACGACCAAACTGAAAGTCTGTAGTGCACTCAAGATACCTGGAGTTTCAAGAGCTACTACATCCCATCATGCACCATGGCCTCACCAGCTCTCAGCCTGCGTGAGCCAGAGAAAATGGCGGTGGATAACACTGGGGAGCAGACCATAGCCAACATCCTCAGAAAGTTAAAATACTGTATATATAGGTCTGAGAATGAATAAAAGATGAACTGGCTTTAGAGGTTCAGTTTTAAAGAGAATCAGCCGAGGGTAGCTAACAGCTAGGCTAAACGTATTTCAAGCGGACTGAGCAGCGCTAGTAGCAGCTAGCTCTAAACTATGGATACAGTTATAACAGCTCTAAAGTAACTGGTCATGTGACTGTATTAGTTTGCTACATTATATGTGCGGTATGCAGTAAAGTAGTGTGCTATTTCGAATACAGCTTTCTATTGGTTGATCATGTCTTTCTGATGGTTGATGGATTAACAGAGTGGTTTCTATTTGTCTTGTTATAATCATAAACAAACATGGCTGCTGGAGGGATAAATTCTCACCATCTTAACAACCAAATCAAATCATCAACTTTCTGAATGATTCATAATTTCAGAAATGTTATTGGACCTATGTCCTTCTATATGGTTCCCCTTCTGAAAGGTCAAATATGTGATTTGTGTTTATTTTGTTTGATCTATCATGTATTTAAATGTGATTGTTATGCCAAAATTCATAGATCAGCTCCTATAATGTTTGTTAGTGATATCAGTGGGCTTCACTGGACAGCATAGCTTACATTGTAACTATTATAAATATTGGAGAATGAACATATTTTAACCGACAAAAAAAAATATTTAAAGAAAGAGAGTCTTCAGACCTTTACACTGCGTGAGGTTTTATGAAACTAATAAACGTGTACACAAAGACTGTGTACGGGGTCAGTTCATGCCGCCATCCACCAGCAGAGGGCCTGGGCTGCGTAGTGAAGAGCGTATGGATCCGGGCCAAAGAACTCCAAATCCCAGAATACCCAGCGGTAATCAGCGCTGAGCAGGCGCACCTGTGAGGCAAGGCTTAAATACTCAGCCCAAACGGCTGCTCACTGTCGCACCTCTTGGAGGGGCGAACGGTGATGATGGGTATTTGAGAGAAAGCGAGGAGGCTAAAGAAACGAGAGGGGGAAGAAGCACAACAAACAAACAAACAAACAAACAGCCAAAAAAAAAAAAAACCAAGCAAAAAACGCCACAACACGATAGGAAAGGAAAAGGTTGACAAAAAAGGGGAGCTGAGAAGGGTTAAACAAGGAGCCCTGGTGAAACAGCGAGTGTGTGTTGGCGTTAGGTTCTTGTCCTCCTTTGTTTGAGATTCCCGCCTTTTTGCTTAATCCTGTGTTACAGTGGTAGCCCACAGATATGGAGTCTGATATGGGTAATTGTCCTTGTCAGTACTCACAAGCATCATACACGGAGTCAGTTCTCCTGTTTTTATTTGTGTATTTTTATTTAAATGAAAATAGAAATAAAAAAAAACCCTGAGTTTGGGTCCTCCACTGCCACCCATCCGTGACTGCACCAGCCTAAACATCACCTTGCCTGTATGCAGTTAGTGTCTTCCCATATCAGCTTCTTATTTGAATTTTCCATTTTAACTGTAATGGTGCTGTATTTATGATGAAGTGCCTTGAAAGCAAACAAAACATGAAACTGGCATATATAAAATCAGCACTGAGTTCCCTTAATAAATACATATTATTCATCAAGTGAACCTTTTAATATTTTAAGCTGATGTTTAATGATTGTTAGCGCATCCAGAACCATACAGTGCTGTACTTCATCTACTACACTAATGAGTGCACCTGTAGTGTCATATTAGCATACAGGTATGGTAGCATGCAATATGAGACATGACAGTAGTAACACAGTGGGAAATCTCATCTGTTTAAATATTAGCTTCCATTTGTTACAACAAATAAAATCACCCATGTATTACTTAATATACTTTAGGATTCTTCTGAGATTTTATTGTGCTGACTTTTATTGTTCGGTTATATTGTTTGGTTTGCTGCATGATGTCAATCAAATACTAAAAATTATGACCTTATATGAAAATGACAGTATATAATATCTTTTAGGAGCCGTTAAGCGTAGAGGTAGTAGAAATGTTCTTGTGCAGTTAAACACTCACTGCTGAAACACTCAACATGCAGATATGTAAATGATGTGTGGTCTGGTTTTGTGAGGGTACGTGCACACACAGCGAACTGGCTCTGGACAGCCCTGACGGATCCCCATTACATGTCCTGCTTTTGACAGCCAGTCACCATTGCATTCGTTTGCAGACGGTGTTGTGAATGAGACACCTGGACTGCTATGGACTGGAAGTGTATCATCTTGAGTGATACGACCAGGTTGGGTTTGTGTATGGAAGCCTTGTGGGTGTTTCTATCCTGCCTTTGCCGTGGGGCAACACGTTGGCTTAACCGCTGGGGTGATGATCTGGGGAGCCAACACTTGATTTACTATCAATCCAGCATTTATAGGGCCAGCTTCGGTGAGTGTGAAGGATCTACAGGCCCAGCTGCAGCATCTGTGGGCAAGTTGCTGTATCTCATCTTGTATCCAGGATAGAGGTGGCCCAACAGGGTACTAGAGCTTACTGTCAGTTGTACAGTTTTCTCCAATAACCGTATCTTTTCACACTAATGTTTTAATCACTTACACGTGGTCATTACATTCACACACACATGTCATTCATTCTCAGCACTGCAGTGATGTGAGGTGTGTGTTGTGCTGGTGTGAGTGGATTTTTTATTTACACTTATTCACAAAACTATCCAGTGACATTTTACTGCGGGTGTTTGAGAGTGTAACTTCCTGTCGTTTACTGTGTAATTTCCTTGCACTCATGTCGTAACTTTCCTGTATGGCTCAACACATACATGGTTCTTACTGGTACCTAAATGTAGATACAGCAGAGGAAAAATAGAAAATAATAAACAAGAGTGTAAAAAAATGAACTTTTTTTGTCTGACATGCTGCTAAATTGTTGCCCCTTGCTCATGATGGATTTAACGATTTGTTTCATTATCCTTTTTTTATTTTTTTTTTATTTTTTTAAGGGAACCCTTTCCCCCACTCTACAGGAATATATTGTCTTCTACTGAATTGTATGTTTTTGAATTAAAGCACATTGAGACATTGCGCTATGCATTTGAAGATCTGCTCCTAGCCAGAACTGCAGCAGCTCATATGGGGCAGGCTGGATGAAAACACAACCTGGCTATTTGAATTGCACAGCTATAGAAAGCTTGTATTGTGACCTGAGAAAGAACAACTTATTACAGAACATGTGTAGGGAATATATAGATAAATATCTTTAATTGCACAATGATGCAATAATTTGTATTATTTAATATTTAAGTTGGTAAAGTCTGTCATGAGTGGTCCTAAATTCCATTAGCTGTAGCTCACTTCAAATAGAAATGGCTACAAAATGTATTGTTGTCAGTAGAAAAGCCTCGTTCAGGTCATGTCTGGGTGCTAGCATTCTGCTGTTTGGAAAAACAGCCTGCTCTACTACTCGTGAAGTCAAACTGAATTCTGTGATCCTCCTTCCTTACTACTGAGGACTGTAGGGCAAAATAGACTAGATGATAAGCTGTCAACATGTGGGGCATGGCCAAGACACAGTCATGCTGTGGGTTTCAGCAGTAGGAGTCGTAGGAGGCAGCTTGGACTCTCAATTATATTCAGTACAGTGCTTCCTCCTAGCGGTTTTGAAACGTCCAGTGCAAGTGCACAACATATGTGGGCACGGGCCATTAAGTGTCAGTATTCTCCCTAGCTACATGTGGTGATAGTATAGGGGTTTTTCATACTGTGGGATAGCCCATTCTTATCAAAACTGTCACACCAGATCTGGTCTCAATCCTCTCCGTCTTTGGGAATATCGAACGTGATATTACATTCTTTAGAATGGCTCTTTGCTAAGAATGAGGGAAGCAAAGTCGTGCCTGAGAGTCCTTCTCTTTATCATGGCTAAATGTCACTGCCTGTCCTGGAGAACTGGAGGTGTGCATGTGCACTTTGTTTGACTCTACATATGAGTCTGTACATATGTGCAGCTTTGTAAGGGCATAGTAGTGCAGCATATTGTTAAGTCCAGCCAGAAGGTCCAGCTAACTAGCAAACAAGCTAGCTTATTAGCCAAAATGTTTCAAAGGAGCAAATTGTAAGAAGACACATCCTGTTACATTCATACTCCAAACAAATAGATCCTTTATTGATCTAGAGGTAATTTAGCAGCCAGTAAATGGTTTCTTTCTGAGACCATTGGTGATGGTGTGCCAGAAGCTTCAGCTGTTGTTGGGTGTACTTTTTTTTTTTTTTTTTTTCCTTTCATTGGCTACCTGTCCTTAAATGGTCTAACCAGGAACAGCACCTTCAACATGACGTTAGCGCAGACCATCAGGACAGCAATGCTACTACTTCATCATCTCATGTTAGACTGATGGCAGACTACAGTCACTCACAATCGCCTCTTGAGGTGATAAGTGGTATTACGTGATGAGACTGGCCAGGGCTAGCTAGTTAGCATGCTAACTTCAATAGATATCTCTGCAAAACAATACATAATTTTTGGCATAGGGCCCGAACTGTTACTACTTCATATGCTCATGATGTTGGTTAATTCTGGAGTGTTTTGAGCTAGAAGTTTTACAAGTAGCACATTGAACATTGCAACATTACCAAAAGACCACTGAGTCTTAATTGCAGTGATTTATGATTTATTGATCTCTAGCAGGTGTAAAATGAGGTGCACCTGTTACTTCCACTAGTTCCCATTTGGGTTAGTCCTACTTGTGCCCTTATGCTATTAAACCTGTGGGCTACGGACCACCAGTGGGCCATAAAGAATCCCCCTAGTTGTCCGTGGGCCTGTACTGAGGATGTGGCAGTTGTTTGTAGTGGGCTAGATATAGCCCAGAATAGCAGGCTAGTTTTACATCTTCAGTTTGAGACAACATGGCAAATTTTTAAAGTCTGTCTAAGTTTTCTGGTGAGCCGCTATGCTTTGTGGTTATCAGGTGGGCCTTGGTGTGGAAAGGTTGAGAAGCCCTGCTGTAGAACATACAAGCTTGTGAGTCAAAGCACCAATAATCAAAAGGGGTGTAACTTGGCAAGCGGTCAATAAACAATGCAGTTGCCAGACAAATGATAGAGCAGCCATAAGGCTGTGCATAATGCTGATACATCTTGGTCATCTTAGTAATGACTTGTAAAGCAAGAGTAGGCCAAAAGAGAAAATTTGTCACACACTCCACACCAAACACAGAGCATGTCCAAATATTTTTCCTCTCCATACACTCTCCAGAGCCCCCTCGCTCAGACCTCTGCCAATAGATAACACTTTTCTAAAGTGCTCGCTCTCTCTTAGACTTTCTCTGTAGCCCCACATTGGCCCCATGCCCACCCAAAGAGAGCCTTGTTCAGCACTGTTCATCCTCACTGCTGCCTTTCCTCAGCAAGGCCCAACGCCGCACACAGATAAAAGACCCTTATCTTCTTGGCCCTCCAGGGGCCCCGTGTTGTTGCAGCCCTGGCGGAAGTTCCTCCGTGTGTGTGAAGCAGCGTTCTGCCAGCTGTTTCTGCTGCTGCTGCTTCACTGTTGGCGTTTTCATTGGAGGAATGGAGGAGGGAAAAGCACTTTAAAGCAATGTAATATTTTTTCATTAGCAGATTAGCTAGGACGTTCTTGGCTCTGTATGTGAGACAACGAGGGCTGAAAAGTGAAGGGTGGGAACGTCTGCCTTAAATGATTCACCTCTCTCCACAAAGTCAAAGATGCTAGAACAAAATGGACCACACAAAAGCCTAAAAACATGAAATAATGCTGCAATAATTAAGCCAACTGACTGTAGGTCAACTGAGCCTCCAAAACTGGTGAAGATGGACGTTTAGGCTACTGTGAAAACGGGTCAAAATGAATGACGTATACAAAAAATGATCTTTCTCCGCTTTACATGAGTTAATGCCAGCAATAGACAACATATGTAGGTTGTTTATGTAGCTGGCTAAGTGCTAGCTAGACTAGTGTTGATACCGGTGTTCCCTGTGCTTAGATCCCCACTACTTCAGACTAGACTACAGGTACATCACTGGGCCAGGTCTATATGGCATGTTTGACATCATAAGGTGCAGGTCAGATAACTGTTCATGAATAGAAAAGCGCACTACAGTGGATCAGCTGTGTAGGCCAACTTAACCAGAGGTGGATACAGTAGTCTCAATTAATACTCCAGTTAAAGTATGGATACCACTGGTTTGTCATCCGGGATAGACCTAAGGAGGTAGGGTTTCCTCCCCATGGTGGGGTGTGGATCCGGTTTCCCTTTCCTTCGTCTTTACATTAATTCTGTGTTTTTTTTTTTTCTTCTTTTCTGTAAAGCTGCTTTTAGACAACGTTAGTTGTAAAAAGCACTATACAAATAAATATTGTATGTCTGTAGTTGTTGTTGCTGCTGCTGCTGCATTTTCCTGCTTGCAAGTTTGTGATGTATATAGCTGTTTATGCACATAAGCAATTGGAATAAAACCAGGAAACAAATCTTGTTGCATAGTGTTATCAGTGACAGTGGCAGAGTGAGCGGGATGTGGGTGTTTTGAATTCAGTATAGTAAAATTTATTTTTAATTGCTGCAGGATGTAGCCTTTATCTGCAGTAGTAAAAGGGATTGGGCTACAGGACTGAAGTATTGTGGATGGCCACTAGATGGCACCAAACACCATGGTCTGCAAATACCATCAACTATTGTTGCCATGAATTTTCAACAGTGCTTTTCAACCTGTCACTGATAACCCTTAGCCAGCCCAGATTATTCTGCTCAGGCCCACTTCATCTGAAATCTGTAGAATGTCACGGAGTTTCTTCATTCTTGTTGGAAACTTGGATGCTGGAACGGTGTCAGACTATATTTACACGAATGCTTACATCAGGTCTGGTACAAACGTCTTTTTCTCAAACATTCATTGAGCTCAAGTTGGTTTTAAATTCCACATTTTAGGGCGTGCCTTCCATTTTGAGCAGCAATTTTTGCCATGTGATTTAAATTTTTGATTTTTTTCCCCCTGCTTTAGTTTTTGCTGGAGTCACTCACTCGTGAATGTATCATCAACCCAGGCTTGTGATACAACGGATGGGCAGGAAACAAAGTGGTACATCACGCAAGCGTTATCCAAACAAAGGCTTTCTTGAGAAATTTGACATTTGTGAAAACAGAATCAAAGCTGAATTGTGCGCAGCGGATTTATTGACTCTAAGGCTAAACTTGATGTGGTTCGGTTTGGGTGGGATAAAGTTCGGATGAACTTTTGCCATGCTCTGGGCCAGTTCAGGAACTTGATGTGGTTCAAATTGGCATGGATCAAAAAAGCCTTCTCGGGCTGTAAATGGGTTTGGCCTTAAATTTTAGGATCCATTAAAGCTATAAACCATGCTCAATTACATTTAAATGATTACTAGCAATGTTAGTGCTTTTGGGTTTCCACTTCACACAAAGCATACTGTGTCTGTTTAAAAATGGGGGCATATCCTGCTATGAGTGAACAGTTGATCTCTAGTGTTTTGGGGGTTTAATTGTGCGTCCAGTGGAATACAAACTTGAAGCTAAATTACTTTCCCCTGTTTTGCTTTAGCCGTTTGCTGTGTATCTAATTAGCCATTAGCTATGTATCTCATTAATGCAATGATCATACATGTCCTAGCAAACTATTCTGAAGCATGTGTTGGTGGTGTGTCAACAACAACACCACCACCTTATTCCATCCTACTGTTTTGCCATAGATGTACTTTTTGTCCACCTTGTGAGTGCTGAAACCTACTTTATCTTGGAGCATGAGTGATCGCGAAGTGTTCCTGACAGCCTCTAAGCCCACACCCTCCGTAATGGCGTTAAATTGACAAGGGAACACTTCTCCCTCTGGAGCGCGTGCATGTGCGCGCATTAACATGTCCAGCGCCATCGCTCTTTGACTGAGGAGGTGTCAGGCACCAGCCTTGTCTGGCTACAAAAGTGAGATAGATGGAGTGAGATGGATCACTTGGCCTAATTGGAGTCGTGTTGGGATGAGGAGGTGTCTGAGGGAATGACATGCACTTAGGATGTGGAGAGGTGTTTCCTGATGATGCTGTGGTTCTAGAATAGCTGGGAAAACATATCTCACAACTAAGCTAGCAATCTGCAGCTTCAGAAGTGCAACTTTTTATGTTCTACACTAAGCCTGTGTGATGTGACATCACACCATGTTCCATGTTGGGGCTTTAGCTCACCAGTACGAGCGACAAAGCGGCTATCTACATTAGAATATAATGTTTAGGGCATTCTAATCGGTTGACCTTCGGATGGAGATAGTAGCGCAAAGTGAAGGGATTAGCCTAGATAAACAACTTCATCATTGCTGTAAAGCCTGCTCTTTAATGCCTACATTAAGTTACAATGGCCCAGGTCAGGAGGTTGGACAACTCTTCAGCCGTTGATCTTTTCTGTGTGGATGTAGCTGGTTTATACAGAATGGCACACGTGCATTTCAATCTCTATAATCCACAATGCATCAGGAGAATCTCATTGAGGATACATTAATCCAGCCCAGACAAAAGCTAACAGTAGTTAATAAAGATTACTGCATGAGCTTTTCCACCATTCCATTTGTGTCCAGACCTCTATAAGCACACAATGTGAGACTCATGCTTGACTGTAGATTGTTTGATTAATCATTTCCCCACCTCTTTCCGTTGAACAATATTTCGACTCTCATGCTGAAAGCACTTAGGTTTTATGTAATAGATTCAGATGTAATTATAGTTAGTTACATAGTAATTACATGGGTATTACAATGAATTACATTACATTGTCTGAATATTTTATTTTTTTCCTGGGAAAATTCTTCTTTTAAAAAAATGGTACCATGGAACTACAATTTAGTTCCCCAAGGAACCATGAACAAGACATAACAAACCTTCACATAGTTTAGGGAACTAAAATGAATGACATGAATACCTAGCACTTTTTTATTTTATTTTTAAGGTTGTATTACCTCAAGTTAAATGTAGTATCCACCGCGAGTTTAGAATTTCCAAAGTTTCTTTCAGTGAGGTATAAGTGGGAAATTATCAAATTAAGCCATTTATTACTTAACAGTCATAACTGCAGTTTCCAGGGGTGAATACTGCACTTAAAGTCTTACAAGGGAATTCCTTTGAGCTTTCTGTATAATTGAATCATTTAGATGCTATCAGGTGTCCAATGCAGATCAAGCAAGTTTTATTGTAACAATGTTAGGCAGTGTATTCAGAATAATTTCATGTAACTTTCTGTGAGGGGGAGTTTAGCGTTTCAGACATGTGGTTCCTGCCACCATCTTCTTCTTCTTCTTCTTCTTCTTCTTCTTCTTCTTCTTTAGAATGAAGCATTTCAAATTAAGCCACTATGATGGTCTTAACCTTTCAATTATGCGGAATCTTTTTTTTTTTTTTGATAAACCTGGGGAAGTTTGACAGTGCCTGTGAGTGCAGACCATTTGAGGCAAACCTTTGAATGATGTTGAAGTCCCCAGTGGTCTTCCATAATGATTGCCAGTCATATTTCACATTCATTCCCAAAATACTAAAGCCTGTTCCCTGAGGCTTTTCCCAAAAACAACCAGAAGCAAAAGCCTCAAAGGGAAATCCCCTCTTTGGTGAAAGCAGAACCACACGCAGTCCGTTCTCTGAAAAGCACCATTCTTGCGCCAGAGCTTTGAAAAGGACCTTCTTTTTTTTTTCCCTATTTCGGAAACCTCAGAGCACATTATATCGTTACACAATGCTACGGCACACGAATCTGTTAAGACAGTCGCACAATCCGGCCCCTTTTGAGAATAATAGTTTTTGCCGAAGACACGGCACGGACTGAGGTCTGGGAAAAAGATCACAGCTATTGGCAGAGCATTGTTGGTTGAGGATTGTGGGCCAGCGCTGGGCCCAGATAATAAGAATCAGTCAAAAGTGTGATCATGGCAAACTGAGGCAGCACACGAAAACAGCAATTTAAGAACCATGACTGGCGGAAAAAGGCATATTTCACTTAAACTGTGCTCAAGCATTAAGTACAAATCATGTAAAAATACACAAAAGAACTGCAAATACGGGAAAGAATTACTCATGTACAGTAACGGATGTTCTTTCCACCGCTGGTCAAAGTGAAGCTGATGCATCCAATTGGGGTTGTCAGTAGAGTGAAATTTCAGAAATCAGTTTACACAGACTTGCAAGTCGTGCCAGATAAATTCAGTCAGATGGAATAGGTGTTTATGGAACGGCGGCCAACACTCAATCCAGCTGCAGTCTACCCATTCACGTGTGCTACGGGGCAGGGGCATAGCACCACTGTCAAACGGCATTGAACAAAAGCAATATATTTCCCAGCAGGTGCTGGAGAAGCCGAAACACATGACCGTAACATGCAATGAGCAGGTTTACGCTGATCTAAGGCAAGCGCTTCCTACGAACGTCAGTTACAAGCAGCACAAGACGGCTGGCCCCAGATCAGCATGAAGGGAACAAAGTTTACAAGTCTAACTAATGGTAACAGGCAACGCATGACCCTCCAAGCACCCTTGGCCGATTATTTCTAGCGATGTATCTGTTGCTGCCGGCACCCCCGTCTAATCCAATGATCTCCTTGCTCCGAGAGATTCCGCTTTGATCCCTAGTCAAAGGGCAGTCACATTTAGTGTAATTGATACATTAATATAATGCAATCAGCACCGGGGGGACGTCGAACAGGATCTGAAGGCCCAAGCTGCCGTACACCTCCTGCTTCTTTAGGGCCCTGACATTTTCAAATATGATTCACGGTAATGGCTCTAATTCGAACCCGTGCTTTCGCTTTTTCGGCTTGTGGAAATGCTGTTACAACTTGACATGCATAATGGCGCCGGGGAACAAAGGGATCTATCAAAAGCAGGAGGGAACGGGCCGAAATGCGATTTCTCTATGACAGACAGGGGCGGGGGGAGCCGACTCATTCCTCTGGGTATTAATGGATTCTGTTGACCCTCTGATTTGGTTACGGACAGACTGAAAGAGGGCCTGAACTTGTAATTGAATTAAAACACAACAAGGGTATGTGTGCACCATGGATGGCAGAAACCTGTGAGATACAGCCATGTGATTATCCCTTTTCCATGTAATGTCATCAGTTCTGATGTGTTATGACTGGGTTTTATTATAGACGTTTGGCAGTTCAGAAGGCCAGAAGAGCAGTTGAAGCAGATTAATGTTCCTTTAGCCACTGTTTGTCACTGTAATAAAGTCAAACCCACAGAATATTTAGCAATATCCTTTTCTATTAGCTACGCTCATCATCAAAAGAAGGAAGTGTTGGATTGCAGTGCTACGTCACCTTGTTTGCTGACACAACATACCAGACATCTCAGCATGGAGATGTTGAGGTGTCCTGTGATAATCCATCCCATGTAGCTTGAATACTCTCACACAGTTCCTGCAGTAGTGACGTGTGACAACAAGCCCTTTATCTAGGCACTGACCACGGTGCCTCCAGACAGATTCGTTGGTCGTCTCCACCAAAAAGCAGGACACATCACTGAAGATGAACTGCTGCCATTCTAAGTCCCTTCATGATCGTTTGGCACAACACCATTGCAGTCTTTGTCGGCGTTTGCGTAGTGTTAAGGGTAGTCGTGCCATGGCCCACACAGGAACAATGTCATTTCCAAAAATAACAGAGACTTTTTAGCTGGTATGTGTGGTTATATTGAGTTGAAAGCTGCAGTGTTTGTAGCATTAAAGCATTATAGAACATATAAAACCTGTATGTTCCATGACGCAAAATTCACATTGACTTCATGATGTTTTGAACCTAAAACTGATTTCAGGGGAATTTACATTTTGCATATGTACAATGTTTGGATGACAGATTTTTGCTGGGCTTTTTGAATGTGTGGAATTTGCAGGTGTATGTACGTGTACGGTAATAACAGCCTACCAGCAGTGGTAAAAATCCCAGCATACAAGAAATTCTTCTTAGAATTGTGGCAGGGAAGGCATCCAGCAAATCTGGCCCAACCGCACAATTATTTGATGCAAAAGTGGCTGAACTTTTGATGTGGCCCTCATCCAGAAACTACCACACACTAAAAGGTATGTTTCAGTCACAGGTGATTCATTTTTTTTTTTTTGGTCCGGTGAGCTTATATTAAAATACAAAATGAATAAATCATTAACAGCAATCAATATAAAAAGTATTCCACCAAGAAATGTAGTGTCTGTGGAGTACAGTATCAATCTTAAACACCCACGGACTGTTGAATGTGGAGGAGGAGGTTTGGTCACTGTACATTGCAGTCATTTGCTACATAATGATGAACACACATACACCCTGCTTTTATTCTGATGCTTAAAAAAATGACATGTCCTTAATGGACATTTTAATAAAAATTTAAAACATTGAAAGGGTAGTCTATGACTTTTGTACAGGACTGTATATTAATAGGCCCCAAAAAGAACAGTTAATTATGAAGTGCTAATTACAGCTAGCCCTATTTTGCTTCTATAAAGATGTCAGCAAGGCAGTCTGTGATTGTACCATTAACGAACTGCCATTTACTATGCCCGCTGAAGCTGTATATTTCTCTTACATTGTGCTGAGGCATAAACCACAAGTCATAAAGTGCACAAAATATCTACAAATAATGTTAAAAATGACTTGTGCTTGGTAATGGATGTACTTTGTACTGCTGGTTGTGAAGCTGAGGTATCTGTCAGTACAGAATGATCACTGTAGAAGTTAGCCCAGTAGAAGTTAGACAAACGTAGGCTGAACAGCCATAAAAAAACCCAAAAAAAACCAGCTATTTGTTGTAAAAGCTGTGAGCTGCTTCGCTCCTATGAAGGTGCTTGGTTTGCTTGTTCCTGTCAGGATCAATTAGTGAAACAGAATTAGTTTATGAGGAGTAGTATGGCCATGATGATCTGCAGACATTGATTGCATCTGTATCGAATCACCGCAGGGAGAGCAGCCATGAAATCTTCAAAGGAAATGACTTTAAGGTGCGGCATTGGGTCAGTACCGTCTCTCAGCATTGATAAAATAGCAAATGGCAAATTACATAGTGAATAAACGGTAATGAATGTAACAGACAGCTCCCAACCAGTACCCTGCTAATTTCTAATTGGGTTTAACTGGAGTCTATAATATTTATTCAGATTAGGATACATTTTTGACAGTAATCCAATTGCAGGTACAGAAAATGCATCATCCTGAAGGTCAGAGTATCATAATTAACTAGGCTCCTGTTGCACATTCTCTTGAGAGCAAGATTCTCTATTATCAAGCGAAGCTTCATGCCTCTAATAAGCGTATCTGACCAATCACATCATTGCTTCAGTCCGACCAAACCAGAAGCCTAAAGGACTTCCTCCAAATTCTTAATCGCATCACAAGGATTGGCCCTTTTGTTGACTTCCCATTGTGTCACTCTCCATAGTGAATATAACCTCAATAGTCCTGACAAAGATCAGTCCACCAGGAGCCATGTTTATGCTATTAGCCATGCCCACCTCATGCCTAATGGGATATAGGTTATGCGGAGTTCTTGGCTAAGCTGGAGCGAAGCGAGGGCCAGATTTATCGCTCATGACAGTGGTTTCCCCCTCAGGGAGTTAAGGGGGCAGCAGGGGTCAATGTGTCTGCCAGTTAATCAGTAGAGGAGCCATCCTCCCGCCACTGGCTAGCATTGCCTCCACTTAGGCCATGTAATTGGTTTAGATGGACACACTTAGTTTCGCTGACCAGTGCGCTAATTGTCCCCTGGATACACTGGAAGGAAATCCTCGAGCTAGCCCCCCCCCTCCGAAAAAAAGGCCAATGTAGTGGTCAGTTTTGATCCATTTAATGAAAGTGGTGAGCCACGAGTTTCACTTATTCTCTGTCTCTCTCTAGTTCTCCCCGGCCCCCCACCCCCTTTTATTTATTCTGTCTTAAAGCTTGTTACAGCTGTGTCACTGGGGCAGACTGAGTCGGTCGCCATCACTTTGACAACTCAATAGCAAGGAAATTACTCGGGCTAATGGACTCCAGCCCCTTTCGTTCCGTGGCTGGTGCAGCTGACCATGCAATAGGATTTTGGTTGAGGACTATGCATCACCTGTTACAGTTACTGACACTGCGCTTAGGCCACAGTTCCCTCTGCACATACTGTTATTTTCAGATGAGTAGTCTTTTCTTCGAGTTAGTAAGCCATGACCTGCTGCCCTATGACGTAACTCCTCGGTTATGACCTAAACACGCTCTGTCTGATGATGTGCTGGAGTCCCATATGGTTCCAGTCCTTTCCAAACTCCTTCAGGCATTGGCATTGATTTATCGGGAGCAGCTCTGTGCTCCCTAGCCACCTGATCGTCTCCTAACGAAGCCTCAACAGCTTGTGCGAGATGAAGGCCATTAGGCATAATGGTGGTGTACATCAAAGGGGAGCGCGCCAAAAGGTTGGAGGGGGGGAAAACAAGGTTAGAGAGACTGGCCACGCAGACTGGCCGTCTGCGGCCAGTGCCGTAATTTATAACAATGCCCCTGAGCCTAGGCAAGGGTTACAGTCTAAGATTGACAGGAGAGAGAGGGAGAGAGAGATTGCTAATGCCTGTCTCCTCTCCTCTTTATCCGGATGAGGAACAGCAGTCCATTGACCACAGCAAACAAAGATTCATTGTTTCTACTGCAGAGTTCCACAGCTTAAGTAGCGCTGGGATGGGTAGTGCCAAGGGGCTTCTTTGTTTGCTCTATAAAATGCATTTCCAAGTGAAATGGCTAATAGTGTTGGTACACATTTAATTCAGAGCCTGTCGAAATTGTTGGAACTGGTTGTCCAGTCCAAAACCGAGCGGATTTAGTGAACCAGAATCGCACATCAAGAAACTAAAGTTTGCCTTCACCGTCTTGCCACCTGTCCTTTTTGTTCTACAGCATTTGTATACGTTAATCCAAGAATGGCTGAAATATTTGGTTTAGCCGTCCAGTCTCAAGGTCTCTGTATACTTCTTGCGGAAACAATGCCAGTCTGGCTTCAGCAAACAACATGACGTAATTGTGGAGAAAAACAAACAACCGCAGACATTGCACATGACAGGTGGGTGAACTTCAAGAATGAAAACTCTACACAACAATGCCTGTGATTGGTCTGTACAAAAGAGGTGTCCCATGGAACAAACATGAACAACTTTTAGGGGCTTTGTTTCACAAGTATTCTAAGTGTATTGACAGAGAGACCAAAGCATTATTAAATAAACAAATACTTCCTTAATGTAGATATTATTATCTATGTTATTCGGTAGCATCAAAACACATCACTATCAAAAGAATAGTTAAATCCAGAAGAAAGTGTCTGATTACAATGCTGTTGGGAAGGAAGATTAAGAAACGCTAAATGATACCAGGAACAATAAATGAAATGTGGACTGATATGGAAAATATTTTTTTGAGCTACACTTACAGAAGTAGAGTCTCTTAGTATGATGTCGGGCCGCCATGTTTGCTATTGCTGCAAGCCAGACATATCGGTATGGAGTTGTAGAGGTTCCTAATGGTGTCCTGTGATAATCCGTCCCATGTATCTTGAATACTCTCACACAGTTCCTTCAGGTTGTGTTGTAGGGGTAGAGGTGGAGTGACACTAGACCTTCTGGGCATGTAACGTGTGATAACTGTTCATCTTGGCGCTGACCACGGTGCCTTCACACACGGATTTGTTGGTCATCTTCACCAAGACAAAAGCAGGACTCATCACTGAAGATGACCTGCTGCCATTCTGAGTCACTCTGACAGTCTGGCACTACACCATTGCATTCTTTGGTGAGGCTGACGAAGGGCAGTCCGGCACAATGCAGCCGCCTGCCAGTGATGCTGTTGGGTCTGTCAGGTACAGCAACGAGGCCCGTCCTTGCTTATGTTGCATGTGTGGCCGAGTGTGAAACTTGTATAATTCGCATGTCTCACATTCTTGTCAAACCCACCTACCAAGTTCCCTTTCTGTCAGTTAATTCTTTCCAGGTGCAACTATTTTGATGAGAGAAAACGAGGCGGACGTTGTCCCTATGGTTCAAATATTTCCATTCTACCGTTTAAATGGTGCAGCAGTATCACTCTGACCTGCTGTGGCCAAAGCAAGAGCTATGATAAAATTATTGTTCAGTAGTCATGAAACTTATTGTTCACTCATCACAAAAAAAATGAATGAAAACAGAAGTATGTGAGACTGTAAGCTCCCAGGGGCACTTTCGGCTTCATTCATTCCCACTAAACTTCAGCAAGTAGTTTACTAAATTCTTCAGACTAAGCTGGCTTAGTCCAAGCCTAGTGATGAAGAATTGCACCCTGAACAACAAATCATTACCTCACGGACCACCCATAGGCATGCCTACCATTCCTGTTCTACAGTGCTCTATTTCTTGAAAATGACAGCCTGCATCTTTTGAAAGAAGCATCTACCATGTCAGTTAATGCAGCGAGCACTACTGTAGAACTCCATCAGACGGGATGCCCGTCGATTATCCGCGGCGCCTGCGTTCGTCAATCTCCAAGGAAGAATCCTCCATTCAGACTGTGTGTGTATATTGCCTGTCATCAATTATTAAGCGGAACATTTGGCCTGATTGATCAACCCCTAATGTGCTTTCCAATCACCACTGTTAGAAGGGTTTTATTGCCAATCAAACAGAAGGAAATTGATTGAAGCAACGGGGACTTGTCTAGCCAAGGCTTAAGATAAAATCTTGTCTGGATCTCCTTGTTAAAGCAAAAACAGACAAATCGTGCCTCCAAACTCTTAGGAAAATGCTGATTTGGCCAAAACCTGACGCACTCTTTTAAAAAGTAAAGGTTCCGTAATGTTTATTGTATTGGACTTACAGTTCCAAACCTATAACTGGTACTCTTATATCTTGGCATTAACTAGCAAGTTAAGCCTACTTCTGACATCTCTAAGACAGCTGTCAGGTTGCTAGTGGGAGTAAACATCAAATGGGTGGATTAATAAAAGGGTTAATATGCAGTGCAGAAAACACAACAACAGAATTATGAATAAAATTATGGTTTGGAATCATAAGGAGCCCTTTATGATCTTATATATCTCCAAAATGGCAACTTGGTCATGGAACCAGATGCCAAGCAAAAAATTCCAAGCAATTTCGGGGCATTTCTGTGGCTCCATTCATCATGAAATACAATGTAAATGGCCCCTGCTGTGTTGAATAGTGCATAAAAGTAAAAACAGACAAAACTGAAGATGCATGTTGGAGATGCAGCAACAGCATATAACCCTTTGAAAGTCAATTACTTCAGAAATATTGGTTTAATAAGATCTTATTCACTTAGAAAAAGTTCAATTATATGCGTTATGTATCTTATCAGTCTGTTTTTTGGCAGTGGTTATACACCCTCCTCATTCATTGGTTTTGCATTAGATGTTTAGACACTGTGCAATGTATACAGTCCTGAAATGGGGTTAGGAGAGACTGTTGTTGAATGTGGGGGCATAAGGAGGTGGCTTATTGTTTCAATACCAATACTGAGACTAAACTTATGCCTGTGGAACAATGCACTGACCATGCAGTACTTGTATGGCAATGCGACTTGGGCAAAACCAGATATAATGAACTTCCAGATACATGCTGCTGATTTGTAGCGTTTACAGCAAAGAATTTCAGGCCCTTCATTTAGGGCTTTGCCAAGATGCACTTAAGTGGCACAGTTTGTGTTTCATGAGAATGAATGTCGTTGTTCTAATTGCAGTTTAGCTACTACCGCAGCCTTCATGTATGAGATATGAGGCCTTTCCTTGGGTCTGAACAAAAACACGACTGTTCCCACGCTCAGAAGGGGAAAAGCCGGCTGCCTTCTCTAGTTTGATGGTCCTGCTGGGCCATCTGCACTGTCTCTAGCTGCCCCTAAGTGGACTTGTGCCAGCTCCACCACTCACACTATCGCATAGCCTGCCCCGAGTACACACAAAATAGCATGGCATTCATCCTGTCTGGCCCATGTCATTAGCCTGCTGTTGCACATAGCTACAACACCCTGCAGGCTGCTTATAAAATGATAGATTTGGGACGTAAACAAAGGGCTGTAGACTTTAGGATTTCCCTTGATGAGCTCCTAACCCTGGGTCTAGAAGCGAAGCCAAAATGTTTGTTGGAAAAGTGTACTTAGTTGGCCTTGGACAAAAGCCTCTTGTGTGAGCCACTGCATTGGGACTGAGCAACACTCATTGTGTTGCTCTCTAGCCTATTGTCCCAGTAAAGGGTAGGGTCACTAAGGGCCTGACCCCTTATTGAGAGAGGAGAGAGCCCCTAGTCTCCTTGCATAATAGGATTATCTCCAAGACGTGGGCCCATGCTAATTCCTTTTCAAAGGAAGCTACAAGATTCTCGACAGGATGACATTGTCGCCACTGATCGCAATAAAGGCTCCTGGTTTGTTTCAATGACTTTTTTCCTCCTAAGCCGACACAAATGTAGCGGTTTGAGCGGGCGGCCGCTGGAATCTCAGCTAGGCTGGATCCTATTAGATGGAGTTTAGGAGCTAGCGTAATACTGTTACTAGATTTATCACCTGGTCATGTTGAGAGACTAATGTCTGGGCGTAGTTACAGAAAGGCTTTTAGGAAGCAACTGGACGGAGAGTCAGCTTACCAAAATCTTGTTTGTAGACGTTGTTTGATGTGTTATGCTGGAACCGTTTTATGTGTGCGGTGCTCAGCGTTGAGTGCGTCAAGGCCATTGAAAGCAGTGCAACCCTGCACCCTGTACAATTAATGGGCCGGCTGAATATCGAAACCGATAATACACATGCACTCAGGGTTTTCTTGAGGACAGAGACGTTTATGAATTCCTCGAGACCAGCATTTGGATCACGGAAAAAAAAGTACAAGCGGCACGGACACTTAGGAGTGAGCCACAGTTTGCGGTGCAGACAGACCGCTTCTTAAACACCATCGCTGTCTGGCTTGCACTCTTCAAGAGGGTGCTCTTAGGTGCACTTATGGCTGAGTAGTCCTCACGCACACACATACACATAGTCACACACATGGGCTTGGCTTGGGCTCCAGAGGCAGTGTGGAGAGCGGCGACGGAAGGCCGGTCAGACAGAGGGTCCATTAGGAGCAGACAGGGCCAGGCTCCTCTAGTCAGCCAGAGGGGTTTATCACCCTGGACACTGGGTGAAAGCAGAAGACAGAGAGAGAGACGTTGAGAGAAGGAGAGTGGAGTTTGATGAGGCCTCCTGAATGTTTCTGGCAACACCAGTGACAATGTCTTTACTTGGGTACACTGCGAGAAATTGGCTGCAACCTGAAAATAACCATAACAGTGATGCTTCCTATGAACCCTGTATTCACCATGCCATTCTATCATATATCAAAGCATCATAAAGCATGCATGATACCTTGTAATTGCTGGCATATGTCTGTTTAATTGATGGTTACAATAACACTTCAAGTATGACTTCATAATTCTAGGTTTCATGATGCGTTGTAATTTCCTCTCATTAGAACACAGTAAACATGAATATGGTAATGTGCTATTCAGGGTTCTGAAATATTTCCTGTAGAAAAGCCAGAGCCGTCACAATAGTGGCTACCAACTTGGTTAAGATGAAGCGGCACTTGTGCGTATTTTGTGATATAAAAACAGTATAATGTTTATGATAATGTATATTAATTCTTTTAATTATTAGTGTAAATTATGGACAAAATGTTTTATATCACCTTATATGCTTTACGTTATTCAAAACTTTATAAATGTCTTTATAATAAATTATTGATTTAAAAAAAATACAAATGTAACTCATAATAAACTTAAACATTATGAACAAAACACCCCACTTCTAAATGCTAGTTTTAATGAATAAAATTAATACATTTAGACCCTTTGAACACTTAAATTCAACTTCTACTTATTCCACTTTTACAGTGTAAATTTAACATGTTCAGAAAGAAGACAAACCACTTTGAAGGTTCATATTAAATAGTAGAAGATATGTTTATACCCTGGGAATGTGCTGTAATCTAGCAAAAGTACAAGTATTCAGTTTTACTAAAACTCAAGCAAGATAAGAAGTGAATAGATAATTATCCATGTATGTATGTATGTATGTATGTATGTATGTATGTACAGTATGTATGTATGTATGTATGTACAGTATGTATGTTGACTCCACTCAACTTGACTGTATGGAAATGTGGCCTGATGATTCAAACTACAGTATATTTCAGCGTTAGCTATCACAACCTGCAGGAAAACAAAGAAAGACATGAATATTAATTGTACTAACCAACAGGAGAGAATTTGTTGTCCACCAGACCTGACTAATTACCTTTACAACAAAAACAACATTAATATATTATCAGCAATATCAATACACAAATAATAATAATGCTGTTATTATTATTATTATTATTGTTGCAACAATATATTATTTTATTATTGTGTATTAAATACTCTGAGTTTAGCTTTTTTGTGGTGTGTGTGTGTGTGTGTGTGTGTGTGTGTGTGTGTATAGAATTTTTATTGTTCTGTACAATAGAACCGTACAGCATTTTTCCTGTTTTGTTCATGATTTTCTAAGCCAAATAACAAATTAAGCACCTCACCTAGAGAGTACCTACTTAAATATGGCATATTTCTTCAATATGCCATATTTATCCTATTTATTTCCTCTTTATTTCCAGAGTTTAATGTATCAGAAAACTAAAAGATATAATATGAACTGTAAAAGCTTTGGCACAGTATTTTTTTATTTTGTTTCAGTGTGTAAAATTCAACAAAAGAAAAATACTGTTACATTAAAATGTGTGCTCTCTGTAGAGGATGTGTTGGCTAAGTCTGTAATCTGACTTTAAAAAGCACCTAAACAGGCACACAGCACTATATACAGTCACTGCTTTTACTAAGCAGCCCGTGAGGAACTATGCCTATAGGCTGTAGCAGTAATGAAATATTATTACAAAATTATTTCAAATGCTTTTCAGAATATTGCTTTGTTTAACAATGAAACCTTCTTAAGTAGTTGTTTGCTTACACACATCAACCAGAAGAACCAACCCATTCCACTTCTATGCCTATATCTAATGTTCACCTGCCCTTTTGCAGCCTCCCACCTGTGAGAAAGCTTTGTTTCCTCTCCACCGCGTTTCTCCTGCTGCAGTAGCGCATCACTCAGATGATTGGTTTGATTTATATAGCCTTGGGTTTTCTGTTTCACCACTCTGCTTCCTTCCGGAAAGAGACGGATACAATGTGGTATTGTGTGCCCCTGCCTGCTTTATTGGACAGACTGCTGACAGCTTCTGCCTTCATGTCTGAAGATAATATGTTTGGGGCTTCAGAGGCACTTAAGAACAGGAGGCCAAACTCTTAATTTCATGGCTAGATTTGAGTCGCAGTGAAGCCTGTAACAGAGACATATTTTGGCTTTTTTGGATTGTATTCTTATCATAAATGGTTTGAACCAGAACCTAGCTGAGAAAAGGTTTGCATTAGCCACAAATAAATTTGATATTGTGCAAAAGTAAATATGCATGTGCTCACTTTACTCTACTGGAATGGAAATGGTTATAAATCTAAATTAGAACAGGATCACAGAATGTTTTATTTGACTGAGTAAAGCAATATGTTCAGTGTTTTCGTTTCAGACTGTCCATTGGTCTAAAGTATTTTGGAAGACAAAGACGAACATGATGAAATTCTGATTGTATTATCAATGTACCGGACCTGGTTGTTTGCTTCTCTCTGGGTGGCACTGTTGTTCAACCTTTAGACCTTTCCAACAACTTTGATGCAGTATGTACTCACTACTTATGCTCACCGTCACTCTCATACTGACATTTCAACCCTTAGAAATAGAGTTCCTACTGTAATGTTGATACTCAAGTATGATTACACTTACATTCTTAAATACATAGTTATTACATTATAATTACATAGGATCGTATTTATATTTCATATCAAAGGTTCAAGACTTATTATTTTAATACCACTTAGGGACATTTATATTTAGAATAGATTTAGAATCTACATTTCTAACAGAATTTCTGTTTTAAATGTCTTAAGGATATAAATAACTATTATATATGTTCTATATAGAACTCAATAAATAATATATAACTGCACATAATGAGTGTTATTAGAGTTAATGGATTTTAAGGGTGGAAATCACCTGAAAAAGCACCTGGAAAGCACCTATTCAAAGACATCAATGACATTCACCTTCACTTTCTAATTAACATTTGAATTCTCAGAAGTACTCGGTACTATAGTTTTGCTATTCCAATGTAATTATATAATTATTAGATTATTACATAGGTATTACAATGTAATTATTTTTCCCATTTGCTTTGATCGAGAAGTGACTCAAAAATTTTATAATCTACACATTCACATGAGCTGATAGCCAGAGTTACCTTTAATAGTTGAAAAGAAGTAACTGACAGCAGGACGTTTGCACTGTACTGGACTATGAAGTTGGCAGTCCAGCATATTCACCATCCACTCACTTTGTGGTCACCTGACCCCTAACGCCTAGCAGCCAACGCTTTCTCCTGACCCTCACCCCTGCGTTAATCTCTCTCAGTGCCGCCAGAGCTGCAGCCCCATGCTGAGAAGTCGGCGGGCGGCTAGTTTCAGTTAGCAGCAGGGAGTGCGGCCCACTTCAAACGCTTTAAGCCTCCACCGTCAGCTCCGATCAGGAATAACGAGACACGTCTGTTATCACCCCTGTTCCCCTTGGCACGGGGTGGAGCCGCCTCGGCCCCATAATTGTTTTGAGTTATGAAATTGTTTGGCACCAGAAGGACGTGGCAGGGGGTGGAGGGAAGGCTAGACATGGAGGGCTACCTGTGTTAGGAGGTCTAATGAGAGCACGCAGGAATCCAGGCTAACTGGAATTCCATGGAAGAATTCACGGACTTCCATGCCTGGCTCTAATGCCTGGTTCTAATCCTCAAATTAAACTTAACTCTAAATGCCGTTGAACTTCTAAACTTCAATAGCATGACTTCTCAATACAGTTTGCTTTTAATTTGATATGTAAAACATGTGGTCCACCAAATCTGACACTCTGAGGACTTTTATCTTGTTTGTATACCGCTTTGAAGCAAATCCATACTAAATGTTCCAGATATAATTAGTTTTGAATGTGTGCACCTGCACAAAACCAAGTGCGCATCCAACAACAACAGCAACAGGCAGTGGTAGGGGGCTCTATCCTAAATTTTCCATTGATTGCAGTGGTGGTATAAACCAGATGTTGATTTCTTTGTTTGAGAACCATGTTATCTTGCTGAATTTGGGAGGAATCCAGTATCGTACAACAAAAATAAGAGTACCGGAGCGTGTACAATATTAGTGTTGTAGGCATCATTATTCCTAGAGAGGTCTGGGCCTGTCAGTTTCCCTACAATCACCATTTCTCTTCAGACCACTCGGAATGACATACGAACGGAATTCTGCAAACCCATGTAAAACATCCTCTTTAAAGACAAACAAGACTTTAGCAAAGCCAGGGTTAACATGCATACATCTAGTGTTTAGGAGTATGTATACAGGACTGTGATGGTCGCTGTGGGGACAAAGCTTTTATACTTTCCTCGGTCTGACACCATGATACCTTGCAATTACTCATCTGATAAAAGGACAAAGAATGTGCTTTTCTTCTGTAGAGCCTTGAGTGCCCTGCTCTGAAGCTTTGAGAGACTGTTTAGCTTAGCCCCCCCCCCCAAAAAAAAACTGGAAAAATGGACTGGTAATGGATTAATTCTTCTGCTTTGCTAATGTAGCAAGCAATGAAAGGATGTGTACTGTTTAGTCCAATAATGATAAATACTAACTCAGCTGTTCTCAAGCATCCTTAGCACTGCTAGCATTCGTCATCGAAGCATCCCCTTTAAACTTACATTTCTGAATGTTAGCAGGTGTTAGCAGGAGGTTTGTGTTTGCAATTTTTTAAGTTTCAAAAGCTTCAGGTTACTCCTAGCCATTCCATGTTGTCATTTGAATGTAAACCAAAGGTTTTTGAAGGCACTGGTAGCGCATTTCTTAAGCCTCATAAGCTTTTTGTGTACAGGAAACACTAAGGTTGTTCCGTCGAGTTTTCTGATTTTTAGGTCATGTTTTTAAACTCTCTAATATTCAAACGTAGCACACTAAATACTAATTCTCAAACATTACTAGAAATGTTAGTGTTGTTTTTGGCAATCTCTCCTAAAACAGTTGCATGCTGGGAAAAAAAGTTTCTGATGCTTTAGGTTACTTTTTGCCGATCTGCTTGTAAATCCACCATTACAGGTTCTCTTGCTCTGGTGGCCTTATTCTTAAGCATTAGTAACAATGTTAGCATTTTGTATTTAGTATGAAATAACTGCAAGCAGAAGTTTAAGACTTCTCTTTAAGATTTTGCTAGTCTTATTGTGATGTCTTTTTTGTGTATTTCTGGTCAATTGACATGTTTTGCCCATTTTTATAAAATAAAAATCAACGAAAACCTAATTTTGCTACTCTATTTAGTCATTTGAATGTAAACTGAAGCTCATGAACTGGTTGTTTGCCTGGAAAGGCACTGATGGGCTAGCTATGAAGCATAATTAGCAATGCTTGTGTAAAAATATCAACGTGTGTGTGTGTGTGTGTGTGTGTGTGTGTGTGTGTGTTAAAGTTGATGCTTGTGAAGGCTTGGCAATTCTGTCTTTGTTAAGAAAATGTCAGACTGGGGTTTTGCCAGTTGCTCAACTGTTCTACACTCTTCATCAGTTAAACATCACTAGTTCCCAGTCGGAGTGCTGGATTTGGATGCTTAGGTTTGTTTATTTGGTGGCAGAGAGCTATTTTGTCTGTGGCTGCATCCCTGACGGCAGCAGCTTTTTTCTCAACTTGGCACTGGGATGGCTATTTGTCCCTTTGTCGCGCAGCGTCTTCCTCCTTTTGACCCAGCCGTCATGTCTCCGCTTAGCGGAACTGTTCTGCGCCGTCTGACAAGTAAACAAAACGCCTGGTGGCTGAAAATGAATGCCTGCGGTTTATCCTCTTACCTCCGGACTGAGGTGTCCTATGGATCACTTGGGGACTTTTCGACTGGGCGATGGGTCTGCGCATCTGACGTATTGGGAATTGAGGTCATAACTGCCGGTGAGAAATCTGGCAGAGAAGTATGGGGGCATTTGTGGTGCTGCTCATCTTTCAGTGTTGGTTCACATGCCATGCTCATCTGCCTGTTGACGACAAACCTTGAATCATGGGCCTCTTGGAGATTCGCCACCACTTTGACTGTTTCCATTGAGCGGTGCAACTTTGGTTCATGGGGGGATACCGAGAAGCCGGTGTCTAGCGCTAGCCCCTCGCTCAGTTTTGGGTAAAATACCGACTGGTTGTTTGCGACGGCCTGTGGTGCACACCCTTGCGCTGACTCCAGGTCCCCTGGACTGTACGCAGCAGAACAAGAAATATTTGAGTGCGTGTCTCTTTCTTGTTTAAAGTTTCACAGGGCCACCCAGCGATCCAGTGTTTACCGGCACTCTGGCTTTTCGACGATAACTTGAAATCAGCGCTCACAAAGCCCTTTCATCCTCCCTGTATCTCTCCGTGTATTCTAAATACTGTCAAGAGACAAGCCTCACACAGCACCCACGGTTAGAAAGAATAGGCCTAACCCCCCACCACCACCCCCACCCCAAAAGTCGACAGACCACAGTGTTGTTTAAAAGGCTTTTCGAAGTCTGAGACATGTCATTTTCTATAAAGGAGACGAGAAGAGACAAGCCAGCTTGTTCTTCCAAAGAAAATTTTAATTGATTTGTGGGAGTTGTAAATTTAGCCCAGGCAGTCTTTTGCTTCTCTTTTTCAGGCGTTCAGTGAGCATTTTTTTTACAGCTGCGGGCTACGGCACAGTAACTTTATGTACCAAAGACTCGAGCCACCGTTCTCCAAAGCAAACATGCTTCAGCGCCCAAACAGTTAGTGTGATAAATGCTCAGCTCCTCGTTGTTTCGTTTCAACGCTGGCCTATTGTGCTAGAAGTGCCGTGAAGCCAGCGAAATCCTTTGTGAGCACAAGGCCACTTCTTCTTCCCGTCACTGGGCTTTTTCAAAAACCTTTCGGGAAAATCAAATTTGAGGTTGTGAGCGAGGTTCCCCTTTTTGCAAAGAGGGCAATTATCTTTTCTGGTTGGAAGGGCAGGCCTTTCCCTAGCCCAGGGTCTCTGGGGAGGAGGGCTGCTGCCTCGTTTTCTGTTAACAAACATCTCTATTGGTATTCGTGATTGTACTGCTTTCCATCTTTGCCACAGGCGGATGCTTAACCCCTAGAAGCCACCGTTATCACCAGTAGTAAGAAAAACATGCTTGAAGCTGATATGAAATTCTCCTTGCGTAGCAGAGCTATAAATCCACACCACATTTGTTCTTACTATGAGTGGAGTATGATGGAATGTAGTTGTGTGTTTTTTGGGGTCTGAGAGTCAAAGCTGTCCATACAGTATGCCATTCATCTTGATGCTGACCACAATACCTCCACTAACGGATTCATTGGTCTGCTTCACCAAGACAAAACCAGGACTCATCCCTGAAGATGACCTGCTGCCAATCTGAGTCACTCCATAACAGTCTGGCACAACACCACTGCAGTCTTTGGTGGTGTTGTGGGTGGTGTTATGGTGTTAAGGGTAATCACGGTAACGGTCTGTGTGCATGTAGTCCTGCATCATGCAGCCGACTGCCAATGGTGCTACCACTAACAGGATGACTCATGGAGGACATCACTGCTCGCTGAATGTTCACAATCAGGGCCGATTGGGTCGGTTAGGTACAGCAATAAGGCCCATCCTCTTTAAGTTACATGTGCGTCCGTACATGTGCTATCAAACTTACCCACCAAGTTTCATTCCTGTTGGTTGTTTCCTTCTGGGAGCAACTATTTGTGAAACTGTTATTTTGATGATGAGTGTACGTTCAGGACATTACTTTTCTGGGGTGTACAACAACCAAGACAAATAAGAACAATTATATCCTGATCACATATTGTGAAGGAACTGTTGAAATTAATGAGAGGTTAGTGCCGTTTGTTAATCAATATTAGTGTGAAACTTTCATTGTAATGAGCTAATTACAAAGCTAGTCATTTAATGATCATTATGAGGCTAATCATTTAATTATTTATTTTTGTTATTATTGTTTATTATTATTATTATTATTATTATTATTATTAATAATAATAATAATAATCTGTTTTGCATTGTTATTAATCAAGTAGGTCCTTTGCACACGTGAGTGTACCACTGACAGTTTAATATTGTCATTATTAATGTACTATTGTCATTATTAATGCACTAACTCTAGGCTATCTAATAGTAATTTACTAACCTCTCTGTGCTATAATTATCTATGTTTGGGGTGAAGTAACCTTATGTTGGATATACCTTGGGCTCTGTGTTCTACAGGTTACTTGTAAAGAAACCACTTTAGTAACGTAACCAGTCACAAAACCTAAAAACGTTATTTTTGGGTCACTTCTTGCAACATTGTAAAACCACTTATGTTGCATATATCAGCCAGGGGTGGACAGTAAGGATGTTAATGTAATTGGTTAGATTTGTGTATCTTTACCAAAGTATTTAAATTCTGGGGAACTTTTCATTTTCAAATATCTTACTGCTCCCTCCACTACATCATGGCCAATTCTGTCCCTCCTCTTGGCTTATGTGTGCCTAAAAACGTAACATGTCTAAACAAAAGAAGGGTGAAACGAGCCCACCAATCAGGATACAGCGCTTACTTTGTTTTGAGCTTGGTTTGACCTGTTGGACAGAACTTTGTTCTTCTGTGTGCTGTACTCTGATCTTTTAAACAGACATCAGTGTCAGACTAGAGTCTCTTCACCTAAAACAAGCTGATGAAGAGTCTTGTTCCAGAAATGATAATAGGAGCCATAATAAATCCTGCTACTGTTACTCTCCATACTTAAGTACATTTGAGGGTAAATACTTTAGTACTGTTACTCCAGTGGAGGTCTAAAAGGAGGAACTTCTTTTACTGAAGGAATATTTTACCTTGGGTGTCTCTACTTTAACTCCACTACATGGTTTGTATACTTCGTCCACCACTGGTATTGGCTAGCCACCATGTCTCTATGCCAAGTTTGTTATCTAGTAAGTGCTTAGCTAATAAAAATGATCAGAACTGCTGACATGTCCTAAGAATTTCACCCCCACTTACCTGGCTTTGCTGTTTGTTGAGTCAGTGTATCCTTTCTTCATTTGACTATATCAGGAGTAGTGATGTTGCGTTCGGATGCCTCTTTGGTAAGAATCAAAGGAGCGGAGCCGTATTTGCGTGCCGTTCTTTTTATTTTTGTGCCCAAATTTTACTGCTTGCTATAAATCCACTCCGCTCTCCATGTGAACAGTGAGAGCCAACCAGGTACAGGATGTAGATGTTGTCGCATTAGGCTCCTTGAAAGCAGAGCAAGCAGGATTTGTTGCGTTATGGTCCTTACAGGCGAAATGAGCAGGATTTGTCGGTTGCTGTTTAAATACACCATTCAAAGTTGGAAAGAGTGCTCAGTGGTGATAGAGAGAGCTAGAGAGCGAATGAAGAGAGGGAGCGGCGTTAGCGAGAACAAAGCAGTGAATCAGCGGAATAAAGCTTTATTTCATTTTGATCCTCTCGGGATATCAGACATTCTCCAACCATCTTCTCTGTGGTTGGTGCAGTTTACTGCACAACAGTTCCTTGCCATTGTTGTTGAATGTCATGAAGAGTGCGGTCCTCTATTGCTGTATGCTGCAGTTCCACATTTGGTGTATGTACTGGAAGTTAAGGCACATCATTAAATAGCTGTAATAAAAATAAAGTAGCATCTTCTGTTTTAGGAGGATATTTTTCAAACTCTTTCCTACCTAATAACAAGAAGCACCATTAGTTTTTTTTTTCTCTTCTGGGTTCTTGCTCAAACCTGTGTAGAGTGATAAATCAAGGTGTTGAGCCGGTTATTTGAGCATTACTGAGCTGTTAGTATGGATAGCTGAACTGAAGAGCCTCCTCAGTAAGGAACATGTTTTGAGAGCAATAGGCTAATCATCCTTTGCATTTTTGCATCGAGGCAACCAGTCTAAAGACGTCTGAAGTGCAGACTCAATACAGAATAAATTAGCGTTCAGAAGTTTCGTATTACAGGTCAAAAGTTTTAAATCAGTGTTATCAACAATATAAAAAGCCATCTTGTTGCAGATGCATAAGGCTGGAATTTTCATGCTCTAGTTACTTGAATGAAACTGAATTTCACTTGAGCATAACTTAAAGTTTGCAGATGTCTAAACTCTAAAGACAGGTTCCATGAAACAGTCAATCAAAACACTATAACGCTGACGAAATTGCAAGTGACTGATTTTACAATAAAGGAACTAAAACAAAGATCCTCCTGATCAACTTTGTCAGTGTTTCCTTTCAATTTCATTTTTGGGCAATGACGAGACTTTTCCACCTGGTCTTTTTGGAAATGGCTCTTCAGACAACATCTTGTGCCATGACTTGTTCCTCTGTGCTAGCCTAGTTATATTGCAATCTGTGTAGATAGCCCACACCCACCCCCCAGTTTTACATGAAGCAGAGATTCAGATGAATGATAATTAACACAGCAAAGGAGACTGAGATGTGACTTAATAGAAGCTCCCTGGACAACAAAATGAGTCACCCTCGTTTAAGTTGGTAGTTACTTCAGACTCCTGCAGCTAGCGCTTCATGAGAATGATGGGGTTATAAATACCTGCAGGGTGTGAGTGACGGGATTCATAGATTGAGAAGAGGTGGTACAGTGCAGTGAATGTCTCGCTCAGTGTGTGGGACATGGCTCCAAAGCAGATGTTAATGATTGGCTAAAAGGTGTGACTGCATTTGGGCGTGGCGAAGGCCATAGTGTGAAGGAAGTAGCTGAACTTGCAGGTGTATGGAAGCGTATGGTCATAAGGGTCTACCAGCAGAGGCTAAAATCCCTACAGGAAACTCTCCTCAGAACTGTTCCCAGACCTGCCCAGTCCATGCCAAATCCACAGCTGTTATTCATGCTGATGGAGGTATTACAGGCTGTTAGGTACGTTTCAGTCACAGCTGACTGAAAGGCCCTTGATGAACTTGCAGAGCCTGGCAAACTTCAAATCTTTAGAAATGCAGTGTACAATTTTGTGGCATCTTAGTGACCAGCCAACTAATGCTGTCCCAATCTTATAGTAGAACCTATTGTGGCCATCAGGATTGTATTTCTTTGATAAAGAAGATCCACTCTCTCATATTTTTCTGTGCTAGATAACAAAAATGATTGTCCATTTGTCACAATTTGGGTTCCCACAACACAGAATGGTTAGCCAGTGCCAGCAGCATCCACTGATGCTCCTTCCTATTACGTCATCTTACCTATGGGATAGCACCAGGAAATGCAAGCTGCTGCTTTAATGTAAAGGTATGAAAGGCATGTGCTACTAAGGGCATCATAAAAGACACGGTGCTAAGGGCACTGGTCATGCAGCTGTCTGCCAACAATGCTGGCACTGACCCCATTTCATTCCTGGGATTTCATTATTTGTGCCAAGTTTCATTTTGAATTGGGAAAAAAATTGCAATGTCAATTTTTTCTAATATCGTGCAGAGCTAGCTTTCATTGAATTTCATGCCATTTTTCAGTGTATATACAGCCGTCATAGCTTCTCCAGTGCTTTGTTGTGAGTATTTCTTTGTAACATTCCAATCTACACTGTACACAGTATCACTAAATCTAATGGATGTGAATGTCACCCATTGTGTTACCAACTGTGAAATGACTCATTGTGTAATAGGTGTATAGTGCAGCCACGCAGCATTAAAAACAATACTAGACTACTAAGGGTTAAATCACTTTCCTCCTCTGCAATAAGCCTTGAAGTCAGAAGTCTTGAGATGCAGATTCTCTCACAGATAATACAGGAGTGGGGACCATACAGAATGCTTTAGGGGCATAGGCGAGCCTTCTATGTGTCTGGACCCTGACATCCCCTTATAAACGGGCTTTCCTGCTGTCTAGACAAGTCACACGCACACACATACATACGCATGAAAAACACACCCAAGGCCACATGTAGAGACAGATACAGACAGCACAGTTCTCACCATTATTTGCTAAAGCCCCAACTCTCAAAAAGAAACAAAGCAAATTGCTCATTGTCTCAATTATACAGCAAAGCGTCAACATATGAAAATATCTTTTGACTAGCAGTGTAACGTTACTTTCAGCACTTCCTTTTTTAGATATAAGTCTTAAGGGCAGTAGACACTCCCCCCACTCCCCGACGTCTCCCCCAGCAGGTCTAAAATAAACTCATTACTGTCTCCAGACTGTGATATTTATCTATTTATATCTGCTATTTACTGTCCGAGTAAATAGCTAGGTGAGTCCTTTCTCTTTAGGAAACTCCTTTAGTAAACAGATAGTGGGTCGCATTGTGTGGCGAACAATTGACACTTTCAGGGGGGAAGGGGATGCCCTGGAAATGGCTCTGAGGTAACGTGATATAAATAGGTTTGAGATACAGCGTTCGTTTTATGGTCACGGTCGATTCGGGTCATTCTGGATTTAGGTCACCCCTGTGCTGGTGATGCAGGGGCCGTTGATCACACTCTGGTCAAAATAGTGTTTGTTTATTTTAGGTGTGATGTTAAGTCGGCTCATTGAGTCATTGACTTATCATCCCATGTCAAAACTCAGAACTCTTTATCATTGTTAAATGCCCTTGGCATTGTTTGAATATCCTGTGATGAATGGATCAATAGAAATGGGCCAGTGTTACCTGGATGGATGTTCATAGAGATGTAAATAGGCTTGTCATGATCAGGAAGTTTCAGCTGGCGTTTAATAGTTTCATTGTCTTTCCTCTTTTAGTGCATGAGGCTAACATGAACGTGCAAATCTACAGTGACCAAATTGACTGATTAGCTTGCATTTTAGCAATGTGAGTAGAGCCAGTAATACATTGTATCAAGTGTCAGGTATATTAGTCATCTACTAACAACTAACTAACTAACTAAACATATGTGTATATTAAACATACACAAAATATAGACATAATACAGAATATACAGAGACAGGAGGTTCTGTGTTGAAATTCTCTGATATGTACATTATGTTAGACACAGATATACAGAAATATATGTCTGTTCTTTAAAGTGATACTCAGTGATATTGTCCATAGCAGTGATATGATATATTATTGATAATAATAATAAAGTGTCAGAGTGTAGTGGGATCAGAGAAAGGCTCACAGCTTGCTCAGGAACCTGATGGCTTGTGGGTAAAACCCGGCATAGGTGCTGCGGTACCTCCTGCCTGATGGTAGCATGGTGAACAGGCTGTGTGCTGTATGGCTACTGTCTAACCGGATCTTATGGATTTTGCTCAGGCAGCGGGACTGGTAGATGCTCTGTAGGTGTACATTGTGATTACATGGTGATTGCATTGCTGTTTAGTTAAAAAATCAGCTCAACCTTGTGACATCAGAGTACACCAAACTCAGACTTCCTAGTTTAGTCAAAAGCTCCCTCAGTGTTTTGATTCTTTTTCTTAGTTAGGCAAATAACACTTGTTGTAAATCACTATTACATAACATATCATGCAATAGAAATAACTTTGTGAGGCCGCTTCTAGAGGCATTAAATGCTTTGCACAACACACACGCTAGCTCCCATCAGATTCAAGATTCAAGAGTTTTATTGTCATATACACAGCATAACAAGCAGTTACATTGTACAATGAAATTCTTACTTTGCAGTTCCTCCATTCCTGACAGTCTTAAAAAAATAAATATCAATATAAAAGGAGAGAGACCACAACCACTGTTGTCAACCATTGTTGACAATACAGATTTTTTTTTTCCAGAACAGAGAACTTTACATTAAACCCCTCTGAATGACTTCTTTTATAAATTAACCCTCTCGGTTTTCCAATGTGATATTCTACAGCAAAAGAAGAAATAACATCATACATAAAACAATAAATATCTTGTAGATGTTGCACCCCAGGAACTTTCATTTCACCCCGAAGGGTAGTGTTGTTCCACGGACAAGTTAGGAACACCGTCTCAGACAACAACAATAACTCTTTTCAACACAGAGAAATTTATAAATGTCCACAGAAGACATTCAGTGTTGAGGTTCATCGCTATGGATAGTCTCCAAAACAGCTCAAGCCTGGATTACAAAGCTTCAGAAGAGGATATCATTGGACCGTCACAGTCCTACCCTTCTGGGAAACTATAAAAGCACATTTCTAGCATGCAGCGTTCCTGAGATTGTACCACGTCCTTTGGTGACATAGACAAATCAATGGAATGTTTTTTCCATGTTTGGGATGTTATGGAATACAAGTATGTGGAATACAGACTGATGTTGTCAGTCCACGTTACAATTTAAAAATACAGCCTTAAAATAGCCTTAAATATTTAGTACAATATTGTTAGAATAATTATCCATTAAATAAACAAAGATGCCTACATCAACCAAGAGCTCAACCAACCCGGAAACCTGTGCTACAAGCTGAGCCGACGGATAAGAAGGATCAGTTTGATGAGTCAGTTATTCATCTCAGTATAATAAAATGATTGAACTGCACAGTGTGCAGATGTTTGATGAACCTTATTAACACAAGAATGAAAAAAAAATTTTTTCTCATATGCCTTAAATATAAATATGTACTAGTGTATTCTAAATACAGTTTAAATACATTAATTTTTTAAATGCATTGTAATTAAATTTATTACTGATTACATTCATTGTATTCAGTCCTCAATTAGTCATTGATGATGATCATTATGAAAGCTGGTGACAGTTGTATACATAAAAACAAGACTCCTGTAGAGTATAATCTATGATATGACATAGGTATGTTGATGTGTCATAAATTTGAAGATGTCAACATCACTTTATGTTGACTTTCTGTGAAAATAAGTTTAACACAATCTTAAATGTGGCATAATATTGCATATTTTAAGTACATCATTTCTACGTATATGTTTAACACATAGGAAATATGTGCCCTAACTTTTTTTTCAATGATCAAGTAATTTTTTTCTGCAATATTTTCCCAAGTATTATTTATATGCTATTATTCATTATATATATTTTTTATAATATTTTCCCAATTATACATTTTTATCCTAATTAAAATAAGCATGCAGTATATGAGGTCAACTTATCTTTACTTAGTAAATCAACAAAACATCTTTTGACCAGGGCTAACCTATCTGTGGTTGATACAACAACTGAAAGATACGTAGGGGTGATGTTCACACTGTAGAAAATAGCTTGTTCATTTGGAATGATGGTTGTACTGTGGGCTAAAAGAACAACATTGATAAAATGTTCATAGAGTCTTTGATTATAGAAATAATCATTAAAAGCAGCCCTGCACTCTAGTCTCCTTAGGGTCCCAAGCCTCTAGTTCCAAATCAGCAAGCACCACACATGCTCTTTCCCACTTATCCATTCCCCAGCCATGTTTGGGGTCCCTTGAGTAGCGGGTCTTGCTAAGCTGAGCCCTGTTGTACACAATCACTCTGGATGGAAAGAGGCAGAGTAAGGCAGAGTTGGTTGGGTGGGCCTCCAGTGCCTAACCCCGAAGCCCTCGCACCTCCACCGGTCACAGTTACTTTACGAGCCTCCTGCTGTTTACAGCCTGCTCCAGTGTTGGCTGTCATTATCCAGGAGTAATTACTCTCTGAAACACCTTCAGGCAGTGCGAAAGACCCGGACGGCGGACGCCAAAGCTCAGAACGACAGCAAATTGTTGCTGTGTGTGTGTGTGTGCTGAGGGGGGGGATCCCTGACCAGAGGAGTATCTGCTTAATTTGTCAATGACTAACGCAGCTGGCCTGCTTGTGCGTCCGTCCTTTGATGTGGCTCTGCAAACAGTGGATAGGGAAGGCGTCCAGCGTCCAAAGAGGCTCCTTATCTGTCCCAGAGTGCAGCGCAGGCCTGATAACGGGTTCCGACGGACGGCTGGACCGTGTGCCCTTATCTTCCAGCAATGCTTCATCTGAACCAACCCCCCCACCATCACCCGCCAGCCCACGTGGGTACACAGAGCCGGCCCTCTGAACCTTTCATTATTGAAATGTGCCTTAAAGACTTATATATCTTTTCTTCTGCGACATCTTTTAGCTCGACCTGTTGAAACTATGGGCTCCAAACTTTCAGCGGATATCACATCTGTGTTTGCATGTCGTAATGTATTTTACTGTGATTACAATCTGATGGAAACTTGTCGTCTTGTTTTGCAGGGCGGAAAAAGGCAGTTTTTACGTCTTTGCCATGTTTTTGTCATTGTTTGACATCCAAACAAATGGAAAACGTCAGAGCCTCCTGACTTTTTCCGCCTGAATCTGAACATCACTCACAAGTTTATTATGCCAGTGTTTGGTGGGCTCTGCAGTGTGAACTGCATGTACAAGTAAGACTAGCAGCTAGTAATGATTATTAATGGTGCACGCTCAAACCAGCATCAGACTGGGGGAAGCAAAGTGGAAGCTAGACTCGAAATGAGTCAGCCGTTCAGTGGCAAAGCGCTAACGAACACCACGTTCAGATTCTGAGCAGCGTCTCGGCCCTGTTGATCTGACAAGTTGCTTAGAAAACATGGGTGGAAAAATGGAAATCCATTTTTTTTTTTTTAACCAATCCCTGCTTTGTTTTCCTAACGCAGGCAAGGTCAAGCTGACAGGCCAGCATATGTCTGAGATTAGAGCTTTGTGACTCACATTAATGTGTGAGTCATTCTAGTAAGCCACTAACAAGGAAAGGAATGGCATCGTGGCTTGTCAGTGGAAACTGCCACGGAATAACCCAAGGACCCAACGAATGTGGTCAAAGCCTTGCGCTGTCTCATAAACATTATAGTCAGATCCTTGGTCAAGATCTTTCCTCAAATGCACCATGGATTCATGGAGCTTTATCCACAGGAACCCAAGGTAGCGACTTAAACTAGGAAAGGCGGCTGAAGGGGAATCGGATGGTCCCATCCCTTGCAGCCATAATTTGGTCAATTATTCCATCAGCAGCAGGCCTTCATGAAATCTGGAGATTAAACTAGTCTCTTGATCTGACCCAAAGTGTCCCACGCAATTCCTTTTAAAACGAGCTGGTTGCGTATTGATTGCACCTGGCAAAGGTATTTTATAGTGATTAGGTATCCCAGTTTATGACGTTCAATCAAACCATGGCCGAGCATGTGTAATAACAATGAGCTACGTTATTTTTCTGCCAGCCATATGGACATCGGAGCAGACATGACAGGATGGCCTTGAAGCGCCATCATCCATCAGGGTTGGAAAAATGACAAAAAAGCTGCTGACACATGCGATGAGACAACAAGATGCAAGTAGTCACATGTTGTATCGCTCATTGCTATGGTCTCTCGTCTTATTATTGCATGGGCAAGCGATCAAAAGTCTTTTAAAAGCTTTCAGTCACTTGTATGTCGTTACTGGAGTTCACAGGAATTGACTCCCTATGTACTGCCTTTATGAATTACACGTCCTGAATTCTATGAGGCAAGCTAGATGTAAAGGTATTTGGGTTTTAGCCCAAAGGTACACAGCTTTCTATAGACCTATAATACAAGTATTAAGCGATAACCTGAACTTTGCAACTGTTGGCTTCTAGTTAGCTAAAAGACCCAAAACGTTGACAGTATTACCAATTGTTAAGCTTGCATGCAAATTTACTGTCTATAACCTGAACGCCAGAGCACCTCAGGTTCCCCCCAGGAGGAGTTTGAATGGACTTGGCAACATGAGCAGATTATTTACGAGCTTTCTTATAATGAAATCAAGCTAAATTCTGAAAGTAAAATTTTACATCAATGCTTTATTCATGTGTGTATCTGGAAGGGGGAGCAGGGATTGGGAAGGCCAGGATCCCTGTGCAGTTAAAGCCCTTCTTTTGACCCATGCATACCTGGGGCTTTATTCAGAGCTGTCCAACATGAAGATGACTTCAGAGAAACGTGACAGTCCTGAACTATTTCTTGCTAAAGTAACCCTAGCCAATTATCCCATCAAGTCAGAGTTCCAGGCCTTGATGAAAGGGCTGAGATCTCAAAATCTGAGCCTCCTCTGTCACGGGCTGAAGCCTTTTCCCGAAAAGAAGCCCGGGGAAAAGGGACAAGAGACGAGTCTTATTTTACGGCATCCTGCAGCCGTCTGAGGCCGGAGCGATAATCAGAGTCTCCTCTAACCCCGCACCATCTCTCCTTTTGTCTCCGCAGCATGTTTGGAATATCTGGGGAGATCTTATCAGGTGTGTTTTTGTTGCAAGAGGAGGCCGCCTGTCTCCTGTACGGCCTGAATAGAGTGTCGAGGCCCGGCCTCAGCAGCCCCTGCCGACGACCGAATTGCTGGCATGTCAGCACCTCTTGCTCTGTGGCCAACCCTGGCCAGTTGCTTTCATGCTGCACAGCCGTTCCAAAGAACAAAGAAATGCCAGCGAATCAAGAGATATCTGAGCTTGATTAAAAGCTGCCTTATGTTGGTTCTTGATTCTGGAACCTTGGGTCTGTTCTGAAGTAAAGTAACTGGAACTTAAATTTCTCCAATCCTGGAGTACGTTCCAAATCTGGGAATTTGCTGATCACATGGATTCCTGTACTTGCAGCAGTCTCTGTTGTACATGGTATGGCTCTTATTCATTAATGCTAGCCTTTCTAGACTAGTGAGAGCTTGCCTTATCATCCGCAAGCTGGAGCACACTAGAGAGAGTCCTGAATGTTAATAGGTCACAGTAACAACAGCATCTGACCAGCCTAATAACCAGTTTGCCCACAGCGCCCAGCAACGCACTCCCTTCGTTCCCTAGTCCCATATTAATTACTAACGGGGTCTGATGATATCATGGGCCTGGAACGCTGTCTGTCTCTCCTAGTGCCGACCGTGCTGTAAATCAGGCTGGCTTTTCAAAGGGAGGCCGCAAGGTCCACCTGTCAGCGCGGCCAAACATGCACAGGGTCTGCGTTCTCCAGCTCAACAGCTCCAGCCTTTTTTTTTTTTTTTGGTAATGGTTCTGGTGTACTCTGGTACTTTAGCAGTGACAAAAGAAGCTCTCCATATGAATTTGGCCCATTGAATGTTAGATTTATAATTCGGTTATTAATCTTAAGGGGCCCGTGTCCCACAGTTAATGCACATTGTATTTGACGTTGTCCCCTGATGTACCCCTGTAACCCATGTGTGGGTTTGTGGCAAAACAGTTTCTTTTCTTTGAGCATTTTTAAACCTCCCTTTATTTCTTATCAAAGTATCAAACGGGCTGCAGCTGTTACTGTGCCTTATATTTAAATGAGCTCTGTTCTGATTGGCTGCCTGCTTGTTTAAACAGCAGTCTTCCTTGAAAAACTCACCGTGGCATAAATGGGAGGGGGTAAACATCTATACGCTGAATGGAAAGGGATAAAATAGTGTAGATCCAATAGCCAGATATATAGAGGGGTGATGGTTTTTGTGACATCACAAAAACGGTGAATCCAAAACCTTTTAGCTGTTTAGCTGGATCTTTAAAAAATTTAAATGCACCACACTGAATGCTTTTATATCTAAATACAAGCCAGTAAAATGTAATATAGTCCTTGCTTACTATCCGGTACTTATAGTATCAGGGAAATGAAGTCCTACTCCTATGTTAAGGTTTAAGGTATCTTATACAGGTCATTCAATATATTGCCTCCCTTATATTCACCATGCAAGCACCCGTAGCATGGAAACCGAATATGGTAACATTTTACAATTATTATTAACATTATTAACAATGGTCATCTGATGTCAAGAAAACCTGTAAGAACTGTTATACTATTATTTAAAATGTAAACATGTAGTTGCTATATGTTTACTTAACATTAACAGTGGTTACAATGCTTATCTAATGGATTACTCCATGTTAGTTAGCCGTTACGTAATGTAAAGAGCTACCCCAAATGTTCCTATTATTAAGAGTGTGGTGTAGTATGTAAACAGTGCTAAAGTTTCAACACATACTGTCCACTCTTCAGCCCATGCAGTCCATATATGGCATTTCTTGTTTTTGTGATGTCATACATATGCTTCCTTAATGTCCTGAACTAGCCTAACCCATGCACACTATAAAGACCGTTTTATCCTGGGCTGCTTTTTAAATGGAGCATAACACTAGGCAGCCAATCAGCTCTGTTGTCTTTACATACATCAGTCTTAAAGTCACAGTCACATAAACAGCCTGTTTCATTCTATAGGGATAAAACGAAAGGTTGGAAAAAGGTTGGCTTGAATAAATTACCAACATAACACAACATAAACACATGTATATGTCATAAGCGGACCTCAGGGAATAGAATTAAATACCTGGTCATATTATCCAGTAACGGCTGTAAATGAATCAGTAACTACTATGAAACTAATATGGCTAATCGGTCAGTTTGAGTTCATAGTGGTTAAGAGTTAAATGAGGCTGTTCTTTAATATTTAAACCTCCAGTAAATAAAATGCTGTCCATCCCCTCTGTGCTTTGCTGGAAGTGTTAAGAACATCCACATGTGCACGTAAGCCGTTGACACACGAAGGTGCAATATTTACCTTTACGTTTGACATTTTACGACGTTAAACAAAATACGCAGAAACGTACTTCACTTTCAACTCCCTCGGACAAAAACAGGAAAGACGCGGAATTAAACAAAAGCCGTCTCGCGGCCTCGTGAAGAGTCTGTTTGTGATGGCTGGATAATTCAAACATGGTGTGCGCCTGTTTACTGCATTCCAAAATAAAACAGGACACTTCTCACAAATCAGGTTCCAGCACGCCGACTCTGTGTGCGGCGTTTTTCCGGGTCCGTTTATATGAACGCAAAATCTACGAGGGGAAAACATATGTAGTGCGCAGATTGTTTCTTCTTCTCTTCTTTCCCTCTCTTTCCCTTTTTAAACAAATTTCTTCAGCAGGAGCGAATAGGGTTATTAAGGAGGGCTTCATTACTCATTACTGCAGTATACACACAAATGCTACACATAGCTGTATAATAATAATAACTCCCCTTTACTGGTATTGTTTTTCTTTTTTCTATCATGTACATGTTTTAATAGGAATACTATACTATAGACAGAATATATAGAATATAGTTTATATAAACATATATAGGTATGTGTATGTACCATGTACAGTACAACATCTCCTGTAGATATGTATTCCAAATGAATGAGGGTTTTAGAAACTATTAATTGTGCTAAAAAAGTTTCTTTCTTTCTTTTTCTTTCTTTCTTTCTTTTTTCTTTTTTTCTTTCTTTCTTTCTTTTCCTTTCTTTCTTTTTCCTTCTTTTCCTTTCTTTTTCTTTCTTTCTTTTCCTTTCTCTTTCTTTCTTTCTTTCTTTCTTTCTTTTCCTTTCTTTCTTTCCCTTTCTTTCTTTTTTCTTTCTGTCTTTCTTTCTCTTTCTTTCCCTTTCTTTCTTTCTTTCTTTCTTTCTTTCTTTCTGACTTTCTTTCTTTCTTTCTGACTTTCTTTCTTTCTTTCTGACTTTCTTTCTTTCTTTCTGACTTTCTTTCTTTCTGACTTTCTTTCTGACTTTCTTTCTTTCTTTCTGACTTTCTTTCTTTCTTTCTTTCTTTCTTTCTTTCTGACTTTCTTTCTTTCTTTCTGACTTTCTTTCTTTCTTTCTGACTTTCTTTCTTTCTGACTTTCTTTCTGACTTTCTTTCTTTCTGACTTTCTTTCTTTCTTTCTGACTTTCTTTCTTTCTATCTGACTTTCTTTCTTTTTCTCATAGCTTTCTTTATTTGCCTATTGTTTGTACGTGTTTGTGTCTATAGCCTTTCTATCTCCTGTGTTTGAAGCTGCGTTTAGGTTAACATGATTTTAAATGTACGTTTGTGAACTTTACTAAACTGAGCTCTGAGTCGCCGTCAACATAAAAATCTAGAAGAAAATAAAAGTGAGCTGTAAAACCAGTGTTTAGGGCAGTAGTGGTGGGCTCAGGATAAACTGGCTGAGAGTCAGCTGTTGCTCTTGCTGGCCTTCGAGGGGAGCTGGAAGCTCATTAAGCAGCCGCAGGGAGAGCAACACCAACACTACCCTCCTCACTGGTCTACACAAACCAGCGCTTATCTGACCATCTTCTTATCAGGCTGATACCAGGTTTACTCAGGTTGCTGTATTTAGATGTTTACAGAAGTCTGAACTTTCCTGGCCAGTGCTTCGACAATTTTTCAGCAAATTTCTGTGCACATCTATTTTTCTTTCTCTCTCTCTGTCTGTCTGTCTGTCTGTCTGTCTGTCTGTGTGTCTCTCTCTCTCTGTCTGTCTTTCTCTCTCTCTTTACATATATGGTGTTTAAATGCTCATAGTTATGCTTGGCAGTGTGCTCTGTGTGTTTTCTATTCTTTTCTTTTTTCTTGTATGTTATGAGTAGGCAAATTTGGTTAATTATTTGTATTTATTTATTATTTTATATATATTTTTTATTGATTTATTTTATGGAGATATTAGTCTTTTTTTCTGATTGAAAGTTCTGAATGTTGGAAATGGTTTGCTATTAAAATGCATGTAAGACGTATTAAGCACAACGAATACACACACAAGTCGACTACATTTGACTACAGTTGACTACATATTACAACAGTAATATTTTACATCTACATGGTCATTATTATTGCTGTCCATTTCATCCACTTTTAGTGAGGGGTTTGTTGTGGTAATGTATTTTATATTTGCCTTCATGTGTTAGGTATTATACTAATTATTACTTAGTAGTACAAGTAACTTTGCTAATATATTGTATGATGAATGAACAAAAACTGCTTGGGTAAAAACTGGCTCCATTGACACACATTAAAATTAAATCAGGTTTTTACCCTCTCCTGTAAAGCTGCCGTTTTGGAGATACTAGATTAATATCATACTAAAAGGTTAATATCATTCTCATAAACTCAGAGATGTTAAAGTATTGATGATGAAGTAAAAATTATAATTTATTATTAAAGCATTGATTATTACTAAGTGTGTTTTAGAGTGTATATTATAATTCAGCACTTAGAACAAGTCAGTTTAATGCACGTCTTTATGACGGAGGCCTATACAGAGGGCAGGTACTCGTTTATCGGCCATGTGGGCAACTGCAGCTTTTCTACCTTTCCCACGCTTGAGCTATCTACCTTAAAATCTATTTTAAAGTAACACAGCGTAGAACCCTCCCAGCTCTCACACACACACACACACACACACACACACACGTACACACACACACACACACACACACAGACACGCATACAGGCACACACACTGCTATCTACATTCAGCCAACACCCGCCCCCCCCTACCACCCTCCAACCCACTCCCAAAGAAAGACTGTACAACTTTTCTACATCTCAAATCAACAGTCAGCCTATTTAACCCTAATCTCTCTGGAAATCCTCAGCAAGGAAGCAGATCTTTTCCTCCCTCGGTGCAGAGGGAAGCGATTTCCGGGGATAGCTTTGGATAAATGTACCGGTTTGGAGGAGCACATGGTTTTTCACCGCAATCACGTTTAGTTAAAGTAAACCCAGCCTGTTAGATATTTGTCTGTGGGCCACTTGCGGCTGAGTAAAGTAGTCCCGGCTATCAGCAAAGTTCGCATTGTAAGAAACGAAGTGACGTTGAATGGAGGTTTGGTTTTTATTGCCCTCCGTTAATGGGCTCCGAGTCTTTTGGCATTATGTAAATATGAGTGGCTTGCTCCTGCTGTTTGAAGTCCTCCTTTGGATAGACTGAGCCCATTTCTGTATCTGGGAAATGTTTAAACAGCTGTTTGTCTGAGTATGGGATGTCCCAGAGAGTTTTGTCCCTTCTTCTTGTTCTTTTTTGCACCGCCCATTCTTTTTTCCCTTATGGACAGGCCTGCAGGAACAAAACACATTATCTCCTACCACTCGCAGTGGTCAGTAGCTCACGGTTAATCCGGTGGCTTTGGTCTCTTCTCATTCATAATGTCAGAAATGGTGTTGGTTTTTGCCTCATTATAAATGTTAACGATCAGTCAAGACCTTGTTTGGTGTCTAAAGTCGGCTTCTATACAGTTTGCACTGGAGACAACAAGTCAGGGAAACTGCACGCTCAAATGAGCACATGCTTGCTTTAAACCATGTTGAAGCATTAAAGGAGAATTCTGCTGATCTTTCAAAATAACTCAATAATAAAAGGGTTAATATGTAAAAACAGTTATTCCGTGTGATTTGGTCTGAAATGCTCTACTGTAGAGAAACTTACCAAGATGATGGTGGCGACTGATAGGAACCAAACATCTGAAGTTTAAATTCCAAAACTCTGAAAACCTTCCACATGGAAAGTTAATACATGACATGGCTGTGAATGCACCCCTTAAAGCCTGAAACGTTGTTTAACCAGCGTTTTAAGAAAAGATTTTGGCCTTTTGACATTTTTAAATTTATCATGTATTAATGGCAGAGGAATAAACGGAGAGTGCCAAAATCTGGCGTGGTCAGCAAAGAAAATGTACTACTACTTTCAAACGTTCTACTATTTTGCCATCATTAGCATTACATATCATTGCTGTCCAAAGAAAAACAAGAAGCTTCAAACTGAGGAGAGGGCAAAAACCCAGAGGAGAGGGCAAAAACTTCAGAGGAGAGGGCAAAAACCCATTTTAAGCAAACGTCAACCAGACATTTTTTTCAAGGAGTTTTGGGCCATTTCTCCTGCTCCATTCATCATGAAGTTTATACTCAGTGTAAAGGTCAGCTGCTGTGTTCAAATGATACATAAAAGTTAAAATCGAAAAAATGAAGATACATGTAAAAGCTCTAAAAACAGGAGCAGGGTGTAGGGACCACTGGTTCCCATGACAACCACTGTAAAGCATCTATAAGCTTCTAACTATTTCATATCAAACCTGTCTGATTGACATCATGAGTGTCTGAATTCGGCAGAGATTTAAAAGAAATGTGGATTTTGAGTTCCTTTAAGTTTTCTCACATAGATTTCGGTATGTGGTTTCCAGCTGTGACTGAGAGGGACAGGTACTAAAAATGTATTAGTCAATTAAGAAAACAAGCGCTTTTACCACCTAAAAGTTCACAACTTTGTCATTATACCAATACAGGATGTACAGTAGTCTGCAACAGTATCAGGCTACCTTTCCAGTGCAGATAAAAGAATATATACATTAGTAAGTAATAGTGCAAAGACAAAAACCAGAGACCCAATACAATATGTATTATATTCTGTATTTATATACATAAACATTTAATCTAACCTTGTGTTTATCCTAAAATGTAATTTCTAGTATTATATAAAAAGATATTTTGGGAGGCAATAAGAAATTATGATAAACAGTTTTAAATCGCCAAACCTTGCCAAAACATTCAAACCTGTGAAGGCGCCCAGAACTACCATATCAGTGTCATCATCAGTACATCGTATATAATGTAATATATAATGCATATATCGTTAACTTAGCAAATAATATCTATATTTCTCCGAGGCAACTCTATATTAACGATGTATTCATAATAAAATGAGAGCCAGTTGAGCCTTATACTGTGTCTATATAGGCAGTTTGTAATAAGATCCTAGCCCTTGTGGGGGGCTCCACCAATCATCCTATACAGAAACCAAAGTTCTGTCCAGTAGTATACATAGCAGGAAACTTTCTTTCTTTCAAATAGCACTGCAATCTGTCACTTCCTTGTGAGTGCAATTATTTTTTTGATGAGTGTATATTTTATGTTAATAAATTACACATTACTAAATAACATGTAAAAATATCTATCTATCTATCTATCTATCTATCTATCTATCTAAAGTAGTTTTTATGTATCAGTACTTTACTCATCAACTAATACTTCTACTCACTAATACATCGTTACAATCTTTTTATTTTAATCTCTCTATGTATTTTTAATCAGGTGATTCTATTCAGACACAATGAAGAAAATCCTAAAGGTTGTTAAAGGGGGTGGAAGGAGGGGCAGCAGAGTGAACCTGTGATTGGCTCCTTTCATGACTTTCAGGCCCCCAGCATTGAACATGTGGGGAGAGTTGTGTTGAGCTCAGGGGTTTATACTGGAGATGGGTCTGAAAGAAACCTGCATCAATGGCCTTACTTAGTGCCGGACAGAGTGATCAGAAGAGCGGAGGGGGAAATTCCTAATGAGCCGCTAGTGTTTTAGTCTGCTTACTGTGAGCTAATGCACAAGCTGACGTACATATAACCAGAACTCTCTGCAGATATTCCCCAAGCATTAGGGGTCAAACCAGTGACCCCGTCTCTACCGATACATCCCTGGAGCTTAATGAGAATAATAATAATATATGTTTAAAAAATGAAATAATTAATTTATATAGAAATACTTTATTTTTTTTATTTTAAGTACATTTTTGTACCTTTTTTTGTAAGTCAAGTGTTTTACACATAAGCAATTGGAATATAATGGCTAGAAGCCAGGCACAAAAATCTTATTATATAGGGTGGCATGAGTTAACCATGCTATGCGATGCTAGTGCCATGCTATAATGAAAGTCTGCTTCTTCTGGAATCTTAAAGCAATCACCACCTCTAAACATCAAACATGACTGAACTGATCCACAGTGACTGATATAAAGTGACCATTTTTTTCATTTGCCTCCAAACTATCGATATAAAGCTGAATACTGGTTATTTTGGGTTCTTGTGTGGGAGAACCTGTACGATGGTGTAAATCATTCCCCTGTGTTAATATTATTTCAACTTTCCAAGTTGGTTCGGTGTGTTTAGTGTTCATGTTGGTAATGTGCTTGAGATGAGTCTCGTCTGCAGGTTTCCCCACCACCCTTAGTACAACGCTCATCTGGTGGTTTTCTGTAGGCTAACACAAACACACATGCACATGCAGACAGGAAACCAAAGTGTCAGTGCCTGACACTGATCCTTATCGGATCACTTGCTGATTAGACGCATAGTCTGTTAGTTCACCATAATGTCTGTACTCACATCAGGGCCTATTAATATATCTGCCTACGAAGATGCTCTGGTAGTCTATTTCTTCCACCCACCGGCTTTCTGTAAACTTTAGCTGAGCCCAAACTGATGTTAGCTAACAACTGTGAGGAAATCATGAATACAGTTTTTCATTTGTTTGATGTGCATTTTGCCGAAATGTAATGTACAGTTATTGCCCTCCAAATAAATAATTATTATTATCAATAATAATAATAATAATAATAATAATAATAATAATAATAATAATAATAATAATAATAAAAATAATAACCATAATAATATTTTTTATTAATAAAGGTTTGTCCCCACAGACATCACATACCTTATACACAAACAAACCTATCTAACTCCTTGGATGTTAATCTCTTGACCTTCAATGCCAATCTCAATCTAAGCGAGCGACCTGGCATGTGGTGAAAGGTCCTTGAGATGTACTTGCTCTCTTTCTGACTGCAGCCAGCCCTTCATGACTTTAATAATCAGCATGGTTACCACATCTGCCTAAGTAAGTTGCTGTTATCAGATTATGTGCTCTTGATCAGAGCCACATGCTAAGGCTTATTGATTTGTATCTCTGCATGGGCTTTCTGCTCATATGCTTACTTTGCGCAGCCGTAACTGGATTTCTAGCTCAGTTGAACCAGCCCGCACACCGTGAAAGGTGCTCAGCACGCTTTGGGGGCTTTGCTTATTCTGACATTTTCATGTGAGGTTTCACCACACAGTACAGTACAAGACCCCACTGTCAGACAGAGATGGTTATTTCATTATGAGCCTAATCTGAGCTGATTAAATGCTGTACACAAGAAAAAACGCTATATATATATATAATTATTTATTTATGTATTTATTTTTTTCACTTATAGTATTTTTAACTGGGAATAAAATATAGAACCAGTTTTGAAATGCTGTAAGGGGATCTGGTCTTGGTAGAAATCTTATACGGTGCACTGTAATTAGTGCCTACTACATATGTTTTATGTGCATATGAAATTATAGTGAGTATTTACAGTGCAGTGAGGGAGGTATCAGCTAATTCTCTAATACTGACCTGCATTGGGATCTTCAGTGAAATGAAGTTTGTCCAGATTCACTGTTAGCACTTTTAAAGCCCAGTGTGTAGTTGTAGTTGCCCATAAAACATTTGTGAAAGTCACGATTATCTAAATGAGCTCACAGGTCACAAAATGAGTCACCTTGCGTATTTAAGGTGGTAGTAACTTCAGGCTCCTGCAGATGCCACTGCATGCGGATGATGGGGATATAAACACCTGCGGGGTGTGAGTGACGTGATTCATAGATTAAGAACAGGTGGTACAGTGCAGTCAATGTCTCATTCCATGTGTGGAAAATGGGTCTTAAAGCAGACGTTAATGGTTGGCTAAAAGATGTTATTGCAATCGGGAGTGCCAAAGAGCATAGTGTGCATGATGTAGCTGAATTTGCAGGTGTATACAGGTATAACAGCAAACAAAAATCCCAGCCCACAAGAAAACTCTCCTCCGAATTGTGCACGAAAGGCATCCACCAAATCTGGCTCAACTGTGCAATTTTTGATGCAAAAGTGGCTGCACATTGATGTGGCCTACATCCAGAAATTTGTCCTGTCCAGTCCAGCAGATGTTATTTGCGAAACAAATCCAAACAAATGCCACATAATTTAATCTAAAGTAAGATTCAAAAAGGGGTTAGCTGTTTTACTAAATCACCAAATTCAGCTTAATGAAAACTGCTGGCTAATTAAATATATTTTTGTATTTAAGTACTGTAAGGGATTACGCAGTTTTTCTTCACATCTCTGAAAATGTGACATAACAAAACAGGGATTTGATTTGATCTGATATGGGCAAATTGTGCAATTTTTTTATATAAACCAGCATAGGCCATTCATAGGCCATTCATTTGACATTTTATATATATATATATCAAAATATAATACTGCATTTTGGAAGTTCATATATACAATGTTAAGTAAAACTGAGCCTAAAACATTATAAACTATTATAATAGTCGTAGTCAAACTTTGCATTGTACCTGGAAGCAGTGGTGAGGACTCTGGGCTTCATGTGCATGGGAACTGAAAACAAGTAACCACAGCTCTGAGCGCTTTGCCCGGGGGTCTTTGCAAATGAAGCTTATTCTGTTTGTAACCCAGTCACTCTGAGACTAAACATAGTAAATATACATCCACCAGCCACTTCCTTATGTACACCTGCCAGTATCTACACTCTGATAAGGGTTTGTCATGCAGAACAGTATGTTCCCCTCAAATGATCATTTAAAAAGAAGACACTGATGAGAGTAATTTGAGTAACTGTGAAAATCAACACATGCTACATAGTAGTTACATACAATATATTGTTTGTGTGGTTTATGTAACTAACTAGCTAAATAAATAAATACGTTTGTCCAGTTAGTAAATTAGTTACATTGTCAATAAATGGGATTGCCTACATTAAAATATAACAGTGTAAAGGGGTTTGTTGCTATGTTGCCTGTTTCTGTAGCTATAGCTATTGTATAGAGAAAAAAGTAGAAAGTAAATAATGTACTATCAGCAGATTTGTGAACAGTGTATTATGAACAGTAAACATCAGCACTTTAAAACATCATTATTCTCTTAATGCTGGTAATGTCTAAAAAAAAAAGAGGTTCCACCTTAAACGGTGCCCTAGAGGCCTGATGTACCAGAATGTAATTGCTGCACCTTTTAAGATGGAACCTGGAAATCTGAACAAGAAACTGGTGAATAAGAAGCTGAACCTCAACCCCATGTAATTTAGTCAATCGAAAAGCCCACCTGCAGTTTTATGTTGAGCACTACCTGTAAATATGATATTTCAGTTCTGTGTGGTAGGATATATGTATGTACATTAGGTCATATTGAGGAGGTGGTGTTATACAGTCGGATGACTCCTGATGGCAGCAGAGTGAAGCGTTAGAACTGTGTAAATTATCATTATTAAACTGAATGTAATAATACATATACAGAGAAAGGACCATTGTCTATTGTATTCAGGTTTTATTGATATAATATCTATTATAATTCAGATTTCAGGAACCTTAAATGGATGTGTGGCTCTTGGCTGGTCTTGACGATGTTGAGGTTGAGACCCGGACATAGAAATGATAAAAGGTTGGCCTAATGTTTACCATTAGCGACTAGTTTACTTAGATCCCATTAGAAAACCATCAATTGAATATGATATATACTAGATTAGCACTAGACCAGCATAAACCAGGATGGATTTCATTGTTGAGGAGTAGGTCTAGTAAGAAGTCACCTTTAGCTTAGGGAAAACTACTAGCTAGCTGTGTTTAAGGATATTATTTATCATATCTCATTTTAGGGCTAGCTATCAAAGTCAGCTGCTTCGTCTAACTCTAGCTGCGCATTCTTCCATAAATTGTGTCGTTACTTTTGTCTTAATTTAGGGCCACCTTAAGAAGCTAGCCTAGCTTAGTCAAAACTATCACGGCTACACCTTCAGGGGCATTGTTGTCCCGTTTCCAGGTTCTCCTAAGGTTCTTCCCCAGATTCACCCCTCCGTGACATCAGCACCACATGTCCGCAAACCACCAAACGTGTTCTGGTTTCCTCTGCGTCATCACCTGAATTCCTATTGCTTTCAGATGTTTCTCATTCACCTGTCTGTGTATATACTCCATTGTTTGTCCAGCCAACTGTCTTTGTTGCGTACTGAGCGCATGACCTCTGCTTTTGGTCTGTTGGTTTACCTGTTCTGTTCATTTGGTTACTTGGTTGTTTGGTACCTCTGGTATTTTGAGGCTGGGCTGTTTTCTGGTTGTTTGCCTCATCCTTGCCTTTTTTGGTCAGCTCAGTTGTTACACTCTGGTCTTGTTTGTACCTATCACGTACCTCCTTGGTATTAAACCGCTTCTAACTTCTCGATCCGCAAGCGTCTGCGTTGTCTCTCCAGTGTTACAGTTGTGTTATTGTTTCTGTTCTACCTAAGCTGGCTACAGTCATGTAACTATTTCTGACTAATTGTAAATGAATGTACTACTCATTTTGCTGCCTGACCCGGATGAATCAGATATTCTGAGCCTGGCTGTAAAAGTGGTACCTGTCTGCTTAGGATCCGCTTGGCGTGGAGGGGGTTAAGGGCTGGAGTGTTCTTTCTAGGAGAGGAGGATGCTATATTCATTAAGATTTTCTCCTTCCTCCTCCCCTCCTCTCCACCCAGTTGAAGCACCATTATGGCTTTTCAGGCTGCTTCCCGCGTAGATTCCTTTCTCCTCGCTTCTCCGGTGCACAAAAGCTGCCTGCGCTGCTGGACAGGCAGGGCGGAGAGCTTTTTCTGACGTGAAGGGTCCTCAGAAGCTTGGGCTGTGTGTGTCTGTGTGTTTGAGTGTGTACGTATGTGTGTATGTGGTCTCCATTATTGAAGGGCAGACGTGAAGGGTGTTGTGTGATTAACGACAAAAGCTGGCATTGTGCAGGAACGATGAAACCCAGCATGCACGGCTAAGGATCTAATGTGTCTCTCTCTCTCTCTTTCTGTGTCTTCTCTCTCTACCATTGTTTTTCACCTTGTAAGTTTTTTTCTATTGTTTATCATTCTTTTCCCTGCTCCTCTCTCCTGCACTCATTCTTCAAGTCATTCCTTCGCCTATGGCTCTTGTTAGCGAACAAAGAGCTCCGAAAATGTTTTCACTGACGGCCACACTGTTTGTTTTCCAGGAGACAATGGCCAAAGTCTGGCAAAGTTTTCACGCTGAAGGTTTAAGCTTACAGCTAGCACAGATTTCACATTTGCTCTCCATTACAACCCCTTCTTGCAAACACAGTTGTATTTGAAAGACACTGACACGTTCCTTCTCCTGCGTGCTCTGATATTTTATGGCCGTTAAATGTTTTTCTTGAGGAAATTTGCCTAATTGGCCATGACGGCCCCTTCGCCACAGAAATACTCTAATGGTCTAAGTACAGCCACCGTGATGAAGAAAACCCACACAGCAGGCCTTTTGTCCCTGCCTGGCCAGTATCATGCATATGGCTGTTTTCCCTATTCCAGTGATGTGGGTAGCTGCTGCCCTGCTGGTGACATGTTGGGTCCTTTCTTGGTTCAGAGCTGCACTGATGTGCTTCGTTGCTACCTATTTAGCTTTCTTGAAATGGCAGGCCGAAGGTCACCCAGAACTTTGCACAAACATGACGGCTGTGTGTACCAGTCAGGTCTGTGTCATTTTCCAAACATGCATAGGAATTTCAGGCTTCAGTCGGCAAATGATACAAAAGAGATGGATCACCTTGTGCAGAGATGCACTACGAACCAGACCTTGCATTGCCTCCCTTAAGACCATTCAGTTTGCAGATTGGAGCAGGCATGTTAGCTATGCCACAACTCATGTACATTATTCAGTATAACTGAACATATTGCGTTGTGGATGCTATGATTTTGTAGGATGGTTAGAAACACCAGAGCTAACATTAGTTACCGTTAATGAATGTTAGCTTAACTGTCAGATAACCAAATAATTAACCAAACAGTGTACCAAGAAAATCACATTGTATAACAGCAGGACTAAAGGTAAAGTGGGAAATTTGACACCACTTTGCCACGCTTGGTCATGTTATACGGTTTTAGCTATGCTTGTGGTGCACCTCTAGTCTTGGAGAGCTGATGCCCTTCAAGATTCAAGTTTATTGTCATATGCACTGTGCAAGAAAATTATTCCTGGACTTTTTTAAGTTATAAATGCTAGTAAAAGTAGTAAACAAAGATAGTATCTAATGTACGATTAATGCATGTACAAAAATATTAGACCAAGTCTTTAGAATATAGAGGTGATACATTGATCCATATTTATTTTATTCTGCATTATATCCACTGTGTGTGTGTATATACATGTATGCTTATTGAGGATTCTTGAGTTTGTATTTAGCTGCCATTGCTCAGTATTGTCATTTGAATTTATAGTGCATACTGTACATACGTTTCAGTACTGGTTACTGACTACCTTGCTCAGTAGTTACTTACCAAGTTTAGTAGGCGTGTTAGACCATGCAGTGCACTAAGCTGTGCTGGGCTCTGGCCGTCTAGGCCTGGAACAGTACACGATTTACGCAATATGCTGTTCTTCTGTGCTGATGGTATCCGTGACAAGAGTTTGTCAAAGACTTTCTCGTGTCAATGCTAAAAGTATTTATCGTCTAGAGTTGCGACTGCTCACAGAGGTTGTATTTCTCTTGTCTCTCTCTTGCTCTTCTCTCTTTTTCTCTCTCTCTCTCTCTCTTTCTTGGATCTCCTAATCATGCTGTTTCAGCACGGTTGTGATTTAGAAAAGATTTCTTTCTCTCCAACATGGAAAAACAGCAAGGTTATCCAGTAGAAAATTAAATATTATGAGCCAAAATCTTATATTTTTGGCTTTTGATGTTAAGATTAGAATCAGGGTTTAGGGTTAAACTAGTGTTAAGTTTAGGGTTAAATATATTATTCCCTATTACATACAGGTACTTACGTGTATATGTGCAGCTGTGCTGCACAGCTGTGTTTCTGGCACCTTAGCAAAATTCTTAAATCTGAACTGAATAGGTGTGTTTTTGAAAAAAGAAAGTAACAAGAACTTAAGAAATTGATTTCTCACAACTTATGACCTGGGTAGATGAACAAATCTGGTTCCCAACTTCTCTTTGGTACCCCTAGCCATTGCATGCATTTGTTTAATTCTCTCAGCAGCACCTGATTTAGTGCAATGAAGTACTGGTCAGTCAAATTGGATAATAACTACAATTGATATGGGATGATAGCTAAAGTTAACTCCTTTGTATGCCACATGGAGAGGTTTGAAATCACTGGCACAAATAGTTTCAATATTAATGTCAGTTAAAGTATATTCTTAAAGTATATTCTTACTGGCCAAACCAAATGACCTTTGATGTCATAAATGCCATAATCTCAGAGGTCTTCATTCTTTGTATATCTACTGTATATAATACATATGGATTTTATTATCAATAGAAATCAGAACATGAATTGCATATAGATGTTTTTGGGGAAAGTTGCTTTAAGTTCAGTCTTAGAAGTTGTTTGTTCTGCTTCTCATGATCCTTGTGATCCCAAAAGCATTCATGTTGATGTCTGGACTCTGGAGTGGTTTCGTCCATTGCTCTGAGAACCCCAGCAGCTTCTTTGTCTTTCTTTTTCTCAGCAGGGGCTTCTTGACAGTTGCACATCTTTCCAGACGCACAGCACTGAGTTGTCTTCTCACAGTGGAAGCATGGACAGAAACACCTGTGGATTTCTTTCCAGGTCTGAACCAAAAGTGGAGCTTGTTTTCCTCCTCTCTCTCAAAGACTCAAATACTTATCATCTGATAGGGACAGTTTTGGATCCATGCCAGGTCCTTTCTTAAGACACACAGTTGGTCAGTGTTCTCAGGCAATGCTCAGAGAAGTGAATTGTGTATGACTAGAGCATCACTTATCATGATAACATTAGAATATTGTCATTTTGCCCATCTCTAATGGGATGCATGTATGACCCTGCGCGTTCTGCCTTTTTTGTGTGTATAAACATCCAGACAGTCCTGCCTCTTTACTGATAACACTATTCCAGCTGATCCCCGGCCATTCGGATGTTTAAGAATCGCAGCTCTGACATGCTTGCTTCCTGCTCACACATCGGGGCCTGTAACACACAGCAAGAATCCAGAAGCGTTCCCCAGCCAGCGGCAGAACATGCTGGAATGCATGCGCAGCGCCACCCCCGGCCCTGCTGCGGCTCATCCCGGGCGTCCGGCGGGGGCCCTGCTGGCCAACACATCTGGAGAGGATGCTCCAGGCCAGGAGAAGCATGTGTATCCCTGATCCCTGCACCCCCCCACTCCCATCTGCTGATTTTGAATCTGCTCATCTCTATGTTGCTAACCAGCACTAAGCAGCAGACTTACAGCAATGTGGTCTTTTTTGGTTGCTCTTGGGTTGCACTGTACTACCAGTGATGTGCTGCAGTTTACACAGTGCATCTGAATGATGCTCCTTTATCCTATGCTTGGTGTAGCCCGTGTATCCTGCATCACATGCTTGTTTTAAACTGCATCAAGCTGTTCAGTAATCTCAAATGGAATTGCTTGTGTGGCTTTTGGCACAGCCTGGCATTCTGTTGGACAAAAATATGGTATAGAGCATAGCTACCGTCAGTGGTAGGAGCCACCTTAAAAAATGAATTTTTAACTTGGGGTATAGGGTTAATATACCCCAAGATACTGTGTATACAATATATATATAATTACATACAGATACTTATATATGCACTACTGTGCAAGTGTCTTTGACACCTCAGTAAAATGCTTAAATCTGGACAGGAAGTGTGTTTTGTTTAAAGGAACTTGTGAGATGGACAAATTTGGTTCCTGACTTATTCAAGTCTCCTTGGTACCCCTAGTCATTGCATGCATTTGTTTAATGGCATCAGTGGCACATGATTTAATGCAATGAAGTACTGATTAGACAAGGTCAAATGCAAATGTGACATACAGTGGACAACAGGTAGACATACTAAGATAAGATAATCCTTTATTGATCCCATAGTGGGGAAATTTACAATGCCACAGCAGCACAGAGGAAAGAACAAAAGTGTCAGGAAACATACAAATAATAAATAAGATCTATATATACAAAAAATTACTAGACAGCATATACAGCATAAATATATAAATATTTTAAAAATAAATAAATACATTTAAAGCATTGGTTTCTTTAAAAAATAAAAAATAGTGCACATTGTATGGAGTGGTTCATTATTGCACAGATAAACATAATAAACATAGTATTCATGTAAACATTGTTAACAGTGTGAACATTATGCTTTAAACTATACGCTATGAACATTGGAGCAATAAGCTTTGGTATTACTACAGCAGAAATTGTCTGACAGTTGACAGGGGTGAGTTATAATAAAGTGCTAACGAGAACCTTTTAAAAATAATTTTAAAAAATCAAAAAATGAGCTGCATTTGAGTTTTAATAACTGTTGTTGTCAAATTGGGTGTTAACCCTTGTAAGCCACATGGAGAGGTTTGGAAGTACCAACAAAAACACTATAGACAATATCAATATGACTGTTGTTTGTATTTTTTCTAATATTATTATTTATCCAAGGAGGTAAATTCTTATTGCCCAAATTAATAGCTAGTCATCCATTACATTTTACTAGTGATTACTTTACTCAAACTATAATAGATTTACTTCTTTTTACTTCCTGAAAAAAGTATCCTAATTACTTCTAAGTCGTATCCATAACAATTGTTCAAACTGGGATGTATGAAGGAAAATCCAGGGCTTAAAAATGACCAGTAACCCCCTTTAAAAGGCAGTTCACTACCCCTGCCTTTGAACAGGGAACAGCCTCTAATGCTATTCAAAACTATGAATGGCTGATGCTGCACAAAAGCCTAGAAACTAGCCAGCAGAAATGGATGCCCAAAATAAAAGCTTAATGAATAAAATATAAAGCTTACTGAGCAGAATGAAAATTAGACGGTGGGCTTTTTAGGCTCATTCAAGAGATCTTTACCTATCGCTTTCATATTAGTGTGATTAGGAGCTTCTACAGATTGTTAACAGTGCTTCCTGCATGTGTGTTGTGCTGCTCAAATTCACAATCAAAGGCATGCCATCAGATTCCATGAGTAGCGCTGGGAAAGACGAGGAAAATCGTTTTCTTTTGAGAACTCCTGGTCTAATTAGTTATGCATGTCGGTTATGCACATTTTAGTACACAGTTACTGTTTACTTGTTGAATTTAACACCTAGAATCCAAAAAAAAAAAGTCAGTAGCCTGGATGTGCTTTACAGGCACATAAACATTACAGCATCAGTAGGTGATAAGTTATATTATTCGCTCTTTATTTTCTGGGGTCCCCCTACAGCTGCAGAGTGTTAGTTCGCTTTTACACCACTGTTATAAATACAAATCATGTTTTAGCACCCCTCATGGACAACTGTACATGTGCATTTGTTGGGCAGCTGAACGAGGCAGAATCTGACTCCCCTTTGCGTGCATGTGCATCACAGCCATATGGATGCTACAGATTACCCTCACATCTTTGGCTGTTTCTATGTGTAATTAACCAAAATCATCTGTAGCACAGAAGGGGAGTGGAAGGGGAGGCGGATTCTGCCGGGGCTTTGGAATTCTGCACGACAAAGGCGAAGACAAGATCATGAAGGAATACAAGAAGACAAGATCATGAAAGAGTCATGTAGAATTATAATGTAGAGTAACATTATGGGGTGGTTGGGGTAGCTCAGTGGGTAACACCACTACTCTGGGTGCCACCTCTATGTGTGGGAGACTGGGGTTTGAATCCCAGTCTGGGTGACTATGCTGAGCTACACCAATAAGAGTCCTTGGGCAAGACTCCTAACTCTACGTTGGCCTACCTGTAATCATTAACCTTGTAAGTCGCTCCGGATAAGAGCATCAGCTAAATGCCGTAAATATTTCAACTTTCAAGGCTTATTTGGTGAGAGATGGACAACGACTGACCAAACTTTTTTTGTGAGATGAATTTATTTCTTTGCATGTTGGGCTCTAATGGGAAATCTGGCATCCGGTAAAACTATGAAAAATAAAAGCTGTAGCGCATGTTGTGCCAGGGAGCCTCTAGTGCTTTGTGATTCATTCGTACATTACTCTGGCCAGTTGCAGTTCACCACCTGTCTTTCAAAGGATTTAATTTAAGCTCCTGACCTGCTGCTTTTTTTAGGTGGTGATATTTCAACGTTCTCCTCCTTCCTCCACTCCTCCACCAGTTTGGTCCTGGTACTGCTGTCCAGGAAGTAGGCTCTGCCCTTGCCATCTGGCAGGATCTGCCATTGTCTGAATGCTTCAAGATTTGGGCTCGGGACAGGGCCTGGCCAAAGACCCCTTTATTTGTTAAGAACTGCTGTCCCTCAGTTGTACACCTTATCAAGCATTAAAAATAAATGTCCATCTTTTTCCCTTTGCTCTTTAGTCTATTTGGCAGAACTCCTTAAGATACGAGTGACACAGATAAGGTTATACATCACATTGCAATCTTTCATACATATCATCGGCATTGATATAGCATTACAGCCTGCTGTCAGAGTTTTGTTGTTTTCTGTTAGCTGTAAGAGCTTTTATCTCTAGATCTTGCCAATGATTAAAAGCCAGTCCGAGATTCACTCTGGCCTCTTACTCAGGCACATTCTCCTCTTCTCTTTCTTACTTGCTCTGACAGTCATATTTGGTCTTTATTGGGAATACCGAGTTAGCTGCTTCTTATAGCTAGCTGAAGACCCATACGTGCTGGTGTGTGATGTGGTGCAGTAAAATGATATGTGGTTCTTGGAAGAGGTCTCCAAAGTTACCTAGCATTATAGCAGGTGTTACTGTCACTGTACCATTCACATTACTGCAACATGATGGCTCACCATTCACCTGTGACTGAAACGTACCTAACAGCGTGTAATGGCATTGGCATGGACTGGTCAAGTTTCTGGTTGTTCAGCCACACTAGAATCATGCAGTTCAGTCAGATTCCATGGATGCCTTTCCTGGCATTTACTGGTTATTCCAGGTAGTCCCAGATTTTGCAGGCCAGTCCAGATATGAAAAAGCTCCTGAATGTTCATCTTGAATGTAATCTGTTCAGGAATATTATGTTAAGATGATGAGTAAAAGGCAAAACCTGGTTGTCCAGCAGCTCAGTTTAGGTATTGTAGTTCACATCTACCAAACCATCTCTGCGTAATAAACCCCAACCCCCACAGGACATCACAGATTACTTGTACTGGTGCTATTTGGGATATCAGCTACACCAACCACGTTGCTCCAGCGCAAACCTAAAGAAGCAAACTTCAGACACCAGTGCAGCTTAGCTGATCGGTTACATTTGAGCCATGGGAAGAGCTGCATAAAGGAGATTTTCCCAGGAATGTCACGGTAGCTTGTGTTGTATGTTGTTAAATGCTCATGCAGGCATTAAGAGGGCATGTGTTTCTGTCGGCTCGTGCAGACTTCAGGTGGACCACTGTTGGCCATCAAACAGAGCCCTTTGGTCCTGTGGGAGCAGACATTAGAGGACGAACGGACAGCTGCCACACACGCCATCACCTGCTCCTCTGTGCATGTAAGTGTACAATCTGTTAATGCACTCAGTCGTAATGCAGTATTCATGCATGCATGATATAGGTATATATAAGCATCTCTCTCTCTCTCTTTCTCTCTCTCTCTCTCTCTATGTATATGTATGCATACTTATCCAGATCTACACATTAGATAATGGGGATTGTAAAATGCGCATCAAGAAGAGAAATCCCTCTTTTAAGTGTGATCAGTGACACAGTTGAGAGAGGCTCCCTGTATAGAGCAATCGCGCTGACCTCACAGATGTGCAGAGATTACTATAATACAGGAAGCAATCGGCTTTTTAAGCCGCAGCCATTGTATCGTGGTGGCATATGAAGTGAGGAAATGGTTTTAAGAGCCAGTAACGTGAGAGAGAGCGAGAGGGAGAGAGAGAGAAAGAGTGAGAGAGACACAGAGACATAAGGCCCGGGGAGTTTACATTCGCCTGCGCTTGTTTATTTGCTCGGACCATCGTGGCCTGTAAATACATGTTGAAATAGTGAGGACACAATGCTCGTGTGAGAATGGAGAACATTGTTTATGAGTGATGTCTTGCGCAGGAAAAGCTCACCCACTATTCTTCTGAAGGGGAGATGACAGTCGCCAAGGATAAACTGTTTACGGCTGTAGCACTATCTCTGTTAGTGCAGGATAAATACAGGAAAACCAGTCACTGTGCGCGTCCATCCCATGACATGTGCGTTATCTTTCTCTTTCTCTTGTCTTATCTCTTTCTCTCTCTCTCTCTTTCCTTGTTTCATCCTACTCTATCCATTCCATGGCCGGGTCTGGCTCACAGTCTCTTCAGCACATTCCACAAGCATCTGACGTTCCTAGGTGGGTTCGTGGGTTCGGTACATGCTACCGTCACATTAAAGTGGAATTTATGGTGCAACTTCATTTAGTAAAAGGATGTCTTTAGACAAAATTAAGACAAACCCATTGCAGAACCTTGGGTTTTAGGCTCACAGACTTTGGACCAACATTCTGGGATGTTCACTGAAGTCTTCAATATAATCACATCATAGCTATAAAGCTTGAAAATGAAATAGGAAGGAATAAAAGAGAACTTCAATTGAACTCGTTTCAGTGGTTGATATCAACGCCAAGATCTGCAGACCTTCACATGAATTGGGCATTACTGCATTAAAAAGACACTGGATAAAAGACACATGGAACTCTTCCTGTTTTATGTGGTCACATGCTGTTCGCTATGATTTTAAAGTTGTAATTTTAACATCTAAAGATGTTTTAGCTCAAAACCTTCCAGAATAAACAAAATTTTTTAGCAGAACATAAATAAATGAGAGTTTTGATGGTATGTTAAAGATTTCTACATATAACGCTGCAGAGATATCAACTGAGATTAGCATTCTAACCAGGTAGCCCCGGCCTGTCCTGTTTAATAATACCACTTTATACCTCAAGAGGCTATCAGTCCAGTATGAGAGGATGATGAAGTAGAACTGCCCTCAGTGGAGGATTCTAACCTCTTGTCAATCATGTTGAAGGTGCTGCTCTCGGTTAGATCATTCAAGGAATGAAAAGTAACTGCGATAATGGCTAACCATGTTTGGAAGCAAACAGAAGAAGTGATGTAAACAAGAGTTAACCCTGGCATCCTGGTGATTCAAGATTGAAGGCTGAAGATGTAGAACTTGCAGTGTTTCTTCTAGACTTGTAAGGAGTGAAGAGGGAGGAGGAGGAACTGGGTATTTCCTTGTTGCTTATGTTGGGCTGGACACCACAGTTCCGTATTTTAAGTATAATTTGACAGGCTGATCATCGAACAAATGTAAGGCTGCCTGCATCCCAAGTGGTCTCTCTAGAAGTTATCCCCTTTATGACTGGGATGGCAAAGCTAGGCAGCCTCTCTGGCCCTTCTGAGCTTCTCATAATGAAGTCTGTGTGTCTCCAAGTCTGGAAAGGGCCTGATATTTAGACTGTGTATGTAATATTGGCTTTAACTGCATATGTAGCCTGTAGACAGACAGAGCTGGAGCTCAAATAAACAAACATTATCCTGTGCTGCTCTAAAAAGGTGCCTTTCTGGCATTCAAGCAAAGATCCACTGTTTTATAAACCCAGAATGAGCCTCAATTAAAGTGATTTCTGATTTCTAATACTAGGGCGAGCTAAATTGTTACTTGTTTCTGTAAAAAATTAATAAAGTAATAATAATAATCATCTCTAATTTTAGTGCTTTTCAGGGTGCTTATAAAATAAGGTAAACAATGTTCCCAACATAATATTATATCTTTAAGAAACTAGTAATATAAACATTGCTTGGTTAGCCCAAAAAAGTATGAGTGAAAGTAAAAGAAAAGTAAAAATGCAGATAATAAAACAAAAATATTACCAAAATAAATAAATAAATAAATAAACTATATTAATACTGTATAAAAGAAGTGTAAAATAAAAAGTAAAGTAAAAATTTTAATGGTTAAAGCTATGAGATATTAAAATAATTTTATTCAAACTATAATAATGTATATAATTATAATAATATGTCCTTAGCTGCTTTTTAAAGTCTTGGTAAAGTACTGACGTTGACTGTCTAATTTAAACTGGTAAACTGCTCCATTTGTTCTGTGCATAAAAAATAAAACGCTGCTTCCTCACTTCCCTTCTTATTAACCGTAGAGTCAATAGAGCTTTTATTATAGATGGCTTCTACAAAAGTCATATGCAAGTCAGTGCATATGGTGGCAGTGGTTGTGGTGTATCTGAAAAGCTGTTAGGATGTAGAAACCAGTGGTAGTGGTGCTCAAAGTCCAGGCCTCCTCTGCCATTCCAAACCACTGGAACCATTTTTGTATTTATTTATTTCCCATTTTTAAGCCCCCATCCTTTTAATAGATCCGGTAATACAGTAAGTACTTCAGCATACTGGATCTGTAATTGGACTTTACGGCTTTATGTATTCCATAAAATAGTACATTTGAACTATATTATTCCTGGATTCATTTCACAAGAGCGCTGATCCAAAAATAACAGGCAACTTGGAGGAGAAAATCTGTCAAACTAGCGGAGACTGCTGCCGGGGCTTCTGTGGCCTAGCGAGCAGGTCTATTTCCCCACCCCCTCACTCGCGGTGACTTATTCTGGTGTCATATTCTGGTCTTCCGTGGTGTGATATTATGAAGGTGAGCTCTATCAATAATTTATGGATAGAACTGAACTTCCCTAAAAGAGTTCTTAGCTGAGCCTCTATGAATGACACTGGCAATATCATTCAGCTTTCCCAAAACCTCAGCCCTTGCTCTAGTCCCGGGTAGTTTTATAGCCCTGTCCCGTTAAAGCTATGAGACACCGTCTCCCCTCTCCAGCCCACCCCCCCACCCCAACCCGGTCCTCAGCAGGCTAGCGAGGGAGTTTATTATTTAAAGAGGGTTCTCCTCCACATCAAGGATCCTCCGGACCTCCTATCTGGCCCATATCTGCTGTGCTTTGATATGAGAACGTAATTTTCGGAAATTAGGAGAGAAGAGGAAGCAGTGTGCTGCACTTGGTGAACCCCTCCACATCCTGTCCCTGTCCCTGAGTGCTTGATTAGTATCTCCAGCTGGCCTACGCTAGCGTTAGCGCTATCGCTAGCTCACCGACACACTGTCTAGAGATTCAGATGGCCTTTGCTAGGCAAGGATTTCTGATGATGCATGCCTAAGCCTGACCAAAAAACTAATTCAGACTTCAGCTCTAATGACGGATATAATTAAGACACTGTTTTGACCTGAAATCCCTCACTGGGATGCTAACGTTTCTTCTGTTCCTGGCTCTGCAGCTACGCTCCATGTCCTTCTGGCCAACACTAATAAACACTCACAGCTCATTTTGGGCTCTTGCTCTTCCATTCATGAGGCTAGGCCGTGGGTGGGTGGGTGAGCATGTGGTTGGCTAATTTGAAGTTTTAGGAAAGTTTAAAGACACTAAGCAGTGTGTGGATTTGGTACGATGACATGCTAATCAGCATGGTGGCCCACACCAGGCAACAGGCCGAGCGTCCAGCTGCCACACTGTCGGAAAACCATGTTTATGAATGTTAGTGACAATGTGAAGTAAATCATGACTCTTCAGTGTTGAGGCCCTTATCGAAAAGAACGTCTTGTTTCTGTTGGAATAAAACTTTGAATCCTGAAATGGCAACTTTGTAGGTAAACAATATTCAGTTTATTTTATTTTTACCAATATTCCTCCCCATTTCAGTCATTTTCAATTTTGGTGAGCTAGGTCTGTCATCACACAACGCTACCAGGCTGGAAGGGCGAGGGATAGCAAGCCACGGCATCTTTTTCCTGAACTGTCGCACTAACACTATCACTGGAGGCGCTTAAAGGAGAGTGCTAGCTGCTTGTTCTTTTACTATAGCTGACAGGTACACGCACAAGCATCACACTGAATGTTAAGTTAGTTGGGAATGGGGAAGGGGGTGCTGCTCTACTCATTTGATTATACAAGGCTGGTTATGCTCTCTTGGAGGCCTGGCCACAGGTTAAACTACCAATACTTCAATAGAGCCAATACCTAAACAGTGGCCCTTCACTGAAGACGTATTTTAATGTACATGAATGGACAAAGATTGGTTCACAAAAAAAGCAAGCTAGTTAGCATTTTGATCCCTCACATTCACTCATTGTCAAAAGAATAACTGCACCCAATAGAAGTTTGAGATTACAGAGTTAGTGGGAAGGAAGATAAAGGTTACCAGGAAAAATAAATGATGATAAATTTAGACTGATATAGGTAATATCTATTTAAAGTTGTGTCTTTCAGTATGGTGCCCCCATGTTTGTTAACGCAACATGCCAGGCGTCTCGGCTTGGAGTTGTAGAGGTTCTTAATGGTGTCCTGTGATAATCTATCCCATGCAGCTGGAATATACTCATACAGTTTCTTGCAGATTGTGCGATGTAGGGGTGGAGGTGCAGAGACACCAGGCCTTTTAGACTTGTGACACGTGACAGCAAACCGTTCATCTTGAGCTTGACCAAGGTGCATCCACATCTTCGCAAGCTGAACTCGTCAATTAAGATGACCCGCTGCCATTCTGACTCACTCCATGACAGTCTGGCCTGACACCACTGCAGTCTTTGCCAATGCTGACATGGTCTTAAAGGACAGTCGCTGTAACGGTCTGTATGCATGTAGTCCTGTGTTGTGCAGCTGTCTGCCAATGGTGCTGACACTAACAGGATGACTTATGGAGGAGCATCACTGCTTAATGAATGTCTACAACTGTTGCTGTTGGGTCAGTTAGGTACAGTGATTAGGCCTGACCTAGCTTACGTCACATGTAGGCAAGTGTCAAACTTAAAGCATTCTTATGTCTGGCAATGACAAACCTGCCCACCAAGTTTCATTCCTGTCAGTTGATTCCTTCTCAACTACATGATCAAACAAACACATGAAATATGACATGAATAATTGGTGACATCATGCCCTAACAATGACATATAGACCACATGTTATGTACGCATACATTTGTTCTAACACATGCAATCACCTGCTTTCCACATGACATGTTTTTCACATATGACCACACAGTTTTCCACTCCATCACCTTTTTAATAATAACGTGAAGTGTGTACAAACCACATGGGACTTTTTACACGTGAAATGCATGTATTTTCTTCAGATGATTTTTTTTTTTGTTATGACAGCCAGAATATATAGCTAAACACTTACCTCAGGGATAAAAATAATACTTTATGACACTACATGAAACAAGTGACTCCACTAAGCAAAACATGCTTCCATACTAACATTTAATGTGTTTTTTATGAAGCCCCTTGAGGGAGCGCTTGAAAAAGGCACTGATTAAAAGCGCAGGGCTGAGCTGTACAGCTGGGCTGCAGGTTTGACAACAGAAATGAAGTGAGAAAGACAGCAATGTTTCTCTTGTAGTGCTATCTGATGTGGGCTACTGCCCAGAAATGAAAACCTTGCCAGCAATCACGCAGTGGTAAGCTGGCTATACTTCGGAGTAGGATTGTTCCGACCTGTGGCCTCGCAGATTGTACTGCAGTGGGGATGAAGTGTGCTAAATAGTTAAATATGTTGTACTTAGTCCAAGCTATGATTGGAATTGCAGCCCGACCAGTGTTTAAATTGCTTGATAAAATTGGCTAATATTATGGTTCCGCACACTGATCACTATTGATAAATGATCCCGGTCAACCTCATCTGCAATCGTAGCTCCTCTCTCATTCATGTTTATAAACCCTGTGCATTCTTGTTACAGTGGATGCTCTTGAGGGGGATTTCCACTTTGCTGTTGTTAGTTTGGTGCTCATTGCTTAATACAAATGTCTGCCATGAACACTGTATAGTGCCTTCTGCTGAAGCTGTAATTGAATAAAAGCTGTGGATGCTAGTATAGCAACATCCAGCATGCTGCTGGGCTTAAGTCGGCACTAGGTTGGAAGATTTAAAGGGCTAAAATGGTGCTCTCATGGTGAGTTTTAGGCTCTAAACTTCCTCGACTAACTGGAATATTATCCAACAGAACACTAAGCACGGTTGTAAGTCGCTCTGGATAAGAGCGTCTGCTAAATGCCTTAAATGTAAATGTAAATGTAAAATAGGAAAATGCCTTAAAAATGATCTTCTTAGCATATTATGTCTCTTTCTGTTTAATAAGTTTTGTTTATTTGACAGCTCTGTTTAACTATTGGAGTTAATCTTTAATTTTTGGTGTAAAATTAATTAAAATGGCCATTAATTATTAAGCATGAGGGCGGAAACATTTTTTCAGCTCTTTAAAGGAGACCCTTTATGCTCATTTTCAGTCTTCATAATTTTATGATTTTAGTCACATGCTTCAATTTTCCCAAAACCCAGTATTTTTCTTATACCGTACATCTGGATTCACCCTGGGTTCAAAATGCTCCGTTGAAGCTCCTGTGTCTTTTCCACTCAGGCGTTTCAGGCAGCTGAGAAAAGTGGTTTCTGTGGGAGAGAGTTTCTACCTCTGGCATGTCCTGTGAGCTTTATAACTTTGCAGACTGTATACATGCAAAAAAGCTACAAAACATACAAGAGGAAAGAGAAAAAAACAGAAAAAAACACAATAGGCCCTGTTTAAGCATGATTTATCTGATGACAGTCGTTTGGCTTTCCCTTTCTTTATGCAAGTGGATTATCTTATTCCAGATCTCTTCAGAAATATCTCCTGAAAAGAAGAACAACTTGTACTTGTACCATTTGACTGACAATGTAATAAGCAAAGATCTTTGACCCTCACGATACTGTATGCAAGAGGGAAAAAGGGTTCATTACTCTTTGTGGCAAAGAAGCTAAAATCTGCAGTTGGTGTAGTCGGATAACAGAAATGGATTACAGAGGTAGACTGTAGGTGAACAGCATGGCTTAACATTGTTCTCTCCAATTTAGCTTAGTCAATGAGCTCTCTGTCACTTGTAATGACATCTTCCCGCATTACCCTCATCTGATATTAAATTATCCTAGCTCTCCAATGAAGCCAATTAGCCTGGCTTAGTCATGATATGATTCAGTGAGTCATTTTCGAGAACACAAATAGAAAACTGAGTGCTAGGCCTGCCCTCCTCACGAAAAGGTCTGATGAGTAAGAAGTCTGGAACAACCTAAACATGCATTTTCACCCGAGATGCTAACCATGAAAGCATAATTGGCCTAGCCTAGCTTAGCCTATGGGCTCAAGCGATGTATTTTCTGCACTGTGTTGTTTTAGCGTGTAATGGCTATGGAGGTTTCCCTGAATTACTGATAATGGGTCCCTATGTGTCAGGTCCCCAGAGGCCTCTAATATGACTGGAGGCAGCTGTATGGGCTGAGTAAACATGCTAACAAGCGCAAGCGGGTAAACATTCGATTCTGGCATCATTTGAAACCAATTAAAGTCTGAAGAGAATGCTTCCTCCAGTGTTCTTACAAAGATTACTAAGGCACGCATATGTTGTGTAGGTACAAACGGCCGTGTGTAGCGGTCATGTTTTCTTTGAACCATTAGCCATTTCTTTCTGAACTTCAGGGTGTATTTTAATCAAGTACAGTACTAAACTCAGAGACCACCTTAAGTACAGTTGTGTCCTGAAGTCAGAGACAGACTCTCACAATCTAAGTAAACCCAAACCTTTTCTTCATATCTGTATTACTCAGTATTTTTGAAATATTTAATTTTTTTTACTCATTTCCTTTGACTTTCCTCTTCCTTTTGTGACTGGATTATACAATCTCAGTTCCAACCAATTCTGTGACCCTGTGTAAAATGTAAATAAGTGTAAATAAAAACAGAATTCAATGATTTGCAAATCTCACAGAGCCATATTTTATTCACAGTAGAACTAACTGACATATCAGATGTTGAAAGTGAGACGTTTTACCCTTCCATGCAAATTCCTAACTTTAGAACTTCATGACAGCAACACATCTCAGTTGGGACAGGGTCATGTCTACCAATGTGTAGCATCCCCTCTTCGTTTAACAACAGTCTGTAAGCATCTGAGAAGTGAGAAGACCAAATGCTGGAGGGTTTTTTGGGGAGCCGGTAATAGGAATGTTGTCCCATTCTTGTCTGATGTAGGATTCTAGGTGCTCAACAGTTCTGGGTCTTCTTAGCTGGATATTTCATTTCATGATGCACCAAATGTTCTCTATTGGTGAAAGGTCTGGACTGCAGGCAGGCCAGTTCAGCGCCCAGACTCTTCTTCTGTGAAGCCATGCTGTCATGATGGATGCAGTATGTGGTTTAGCACTGTCTTGTCAAAATATGCAAGGCCTTTTCTGAAAAAGACGTTGTCTGGATGGGGGTATATGGTTCTTAAACTTCCGTATACTGTCAGTGTCTTTCCAGATGTGTAAGCAGCCCATGCCATAGGCAGTAATGCAAACCCATACCATCAGAGATGCAGGCTTTTGAACTGTGCATTGATAAAAAGCTGTCCCTCCCATGTCCATGGTCCAAAAAGAATTTCAAGTTTCAGTTCATCTGACCACAGAGCAGTTTTCCATTGTGTCTCAGTCCATATTTAATGAGCTTTGGTCCAGGGAAGATGGCAGCGTTTCTGCACTGTGTTGACATGTGGCTTTTTCTTTGCATGATACAGCTTTAACCTGCATTTGTGGATTGCACCGCGAACTGCATTCACAGACAATGATTTCTATAGCCCATACAGTGACTTCCAGGACAGAATCATGCCTGTGTTTAATGCAGTGTCACCCAAAGGGCCCGAAGATCAGGAACCTCCAATGTTGACAGTTGTCCTTGTTCCATGAACACAGGGATTTTTCTATCATTAAAAGATTCTCTGAATCTTTTAAAGATATTGTGTATATTATATACTGTGTATGGTGGGATACCCAACATTTTTCTAAAATAGTTCTACACATTTTAGACATAGGTTTTAACATATTGGTGAACTTCTTCCCATCCTTGCTTTAGAGAGACTCTGCTTCTCTAAAAAATTTTTATACCCAGCCAGCTTCAAACTGTTTTTGTATTAACCCACCTTCATGTCCAGCATCACAGTTTTTATACAGTTGGGCTTGTATTATAGATCATCTCCTCAGAAGCATTTCCAGAGAAATATAAGCACTTTTACTTGATGGCCATTTCAACTAGATTAAGGAAGCTAAATTAAGGAAGGGTGGTCTTTTGATCCTCACACAGTACTGTACATTCTCAAATCCTCAATGTTTTTTAATAGAAGGAAAAAATGAATAATAATAATTTGACAGCAAATGCCGAAGCTCCAGCCATGTGACCTCTTGATCATCTGCTAGCAGTACTTGATGATATCGTAGCAGAAGCCGTCTAACCTCCAACTAAGGCCTCATTGTAAAATGGGTGAGAGAGTGGAAAACCAAGAAATCTGATCCACATCAACCATCACCAGGCTTCAGTTGTGCTCTAGCGAGAAGCTGTTATTAAGGTGGTTAATGGTAGGGTTGGAGGTAGGGTGGTAGATGAGTTTTGAAGACAGAGCTGCCTCTCACATGAGAAATCAAAGTGGTTTTGCCCGTGATGGTGATTAAGTCAGGTACTGGAGTGGGTCGGGTTGAGAGTAAAATGGACGTATGTGTTCAAAAGTTAAACATATCTCCATAACATTAGACCATGGCCATTAGAAGCTCTTAGATGCGGCTGGGAATGATGGAAAGGCTGAACCAAAGTAATGAGTGAGGTTTTAATTTCTTAACATTTTTCTATATAGGCCTAAAAATGAATGGTTCTTAGTCTGGATTTGTGGCTACAGGGGAAAAAAGCTTCTAGGAGGAACCTGGCAGAGAACCTTTCATTATGTGGAGGTTCTTTAAACATCTCACAACAACGGTTCTTTAAAGAGCCAGCATTTGAAGGGTTCTTTAAAGGGAAATACCACTGCTATCGATGGATTGTGTGGTTTAATGTGAATACCCTCGGTTGAATGCCACCAGAGGTCACTATGTATGCTACACAACTATACTACCCAGTGTGACCAGTGAGCTAATGTTGATCATGGCAAAATTGTGATGATCCCAAGACTAATAGTCCCAAGAGAACTATTTGGCCTTACAACACCCTACACCGCAAATGGCTTTTATAAACCAAATCCTTCTCAAAACAATGCCTGAGGCATTACACAAAGCATTTCATACCTATTTCATGTAATACCTTTCTGGGAGGGAGCTTTTAGAGGTAATTTAAAGCTTTAGATGTCTGGCTCCTATCACCAGCATTGTGAACGAGTTGCTAAGTTTCTCTACAGTGGTGCTTTTGGCTGAATGACTTTATGGCTGAAGCGTTTCACTGTGTTTGAGTCTGTAAAAATCGGTGTATTTCCCTTTCTTCCTCGGATGTGGCTCTTCTAAGTCATCATTCCAGACTCTTATTTCTAATGATGCATTAAAGTCAAAACGTTCTCTTCTCACCAACCCGATCTACTTAGCCCAGGCTGACTTGCAGCAGTGCATGTGTTCCTAGCTACTGTAGCAATAACACTGCAGTAGCCAAGATCGAAGTCTTGTGAACTGCTCACAAAAGGCATACAGTCGATGAATAGCGCTGCCCCCGCCTTGTGCACTTGATTATCTTTTAAGTGGGTTTTGTATTATTGCATTAGAGCTAAAATCATTTTCAGAGATTTGGTTCGAGCCCAATCTTATAACAGCATACAATAGTTTGCGACCTAATTACTGCATAGCCCTTTTCCCTTCTTTTGGATGCTTTCATCAAACTTGTTTGCTTCATGCAAACCTTTGTGCCTAGGTTTTTCTTTTCTTTTTTTTTTACCTTTTATGGCTTCAGAACTAAAACAGCTAACTTAGTGAATGAACTTCAGTGACTGCTGCATGATACCGCTGGTTTTCGCCATTTGTACCCCGCATCAGTCTGCTGGATATGAGCTCCTCAACAGACAGATATGTTTAAAGCCATAATAAGGTTATGTGTCTGATTTAGGGATGGTACTTATGGTTATATAACGGTTTGTGTTTTTAAAAGGGGGCTTTCCTTTGACCTACAGCTGAATGGACCCCACAGTCCTAAACAGAAAGGTTCCTTATTGGTTCTTGGTTGTGCAGTTTAAAGGAAAGCCTTTGGTAAAGAACTATCCTGTGGGGGTCCTTTCAATTTTTAAAAGTGATTCATTCATTCATCTACTGATTTGCAGGAGCCTATCCTAGCACTCATTGGGCAAAAGTAAGGAAACACCCTGGAGAGGGTGCCAGTGCAGGGCAGACACACAGACATGCACGTTGACACCTAGAGGGCAATTTAGCATCTTCAGTTCACCTGACGCCATGTCTTTGCACTCTGTGAGGAGAGCTCCGAAGGAAACCCACACAGACACAAGACGAACAACCAAAGAGGCCCCGCTGTTACGACCCTGGTAGTAGTCTAGAGGTAAATTGGGGTCAGTAACATGTGGTTTATGTGTGAGGTGTGAGCCTAGGAGACTACCCAGAGCACCGTATACAGAGTCTCTTGGTTTTTAATGCACTGTAATACATAAATATACAGACAGAAATTACATCTATAGACTGCGTGTCAAAAAAGGGGGTGGGATCTGAACACAGACGGCCCCAAAGAAAAGAATTAATTAAAAGAAGTAACCTAGCACCTAGTACAATTACCTCCCCTCTCCTAAACTGTGCCAATAAAAATACAGAGGTTAGCACCCACCCCTACTTAATGTGTCTATACATTCAGCTGCTATGTGTTGTGGAAATGTATGCGCGCTTGTCTTACCTGTCCAGAACCCCGCAGGCCAGAATGGCCGAGCTGGCAAGACGGTATTAATTAACAGAGTTTGAGCAGATTCAAAAGCTAAGCTAAACAGAGGCACTTCTTCCTGTGAGGTGGCAGCGCTACTCACTGTGCCACCGTGCCACCTTTTGAAAGCCATCAGTTACTTAATGAATGAATGAATAAGAGCAAGCACACTTGTACTGAAATGCATGTGGTTATATCCATGTAATATGGATAACGGCCTGTGTGATATAAAGCCCTGGGGCAACCTGGGAGATGGGTGAGTGACATCTGTCCTCAGCACAAGTGAGAAAAGAGCACAACTGGATGGCAACATCTGTTTTATCCGAGGGACCGTGCCACGTTGATGGTTTTATCTGCAAAAACCTGAATAGCTGCTCTCTCTCTCTCTCTCTCTCTCTCTCTCTCTCTCTCTCTCTCTCTCTCTCTTTCTCTGTGGCCCAATTTGCACATCTGCACAGAGGACACATTATACAAATACAAAATTTCAGAAATCCGTAAGCCGCTGCCCCGCTTTCCTGACCTAATCGCCGCACAGCTACAAAGGCTTATGTGCAGAAAGAGAAAAGCTCCGGTGATAATTATTTTATTCTAGGGTTTTTGTTATTTATTTATTTATATATTTGATTTCTCTCTGACTGTAATGCTCGCAACTCTCAGGAGAAGCTGCTGTCGCTGCGGCTGCAGTAGAAAAAAAGATGCATGGTGTTAGCGCAAATGCCCCTGGCCTAGAGTGTTCTTCCCTTTAGACCTTTCGCCACTCCAATCCCCCATTATAGCCACGGCAACTACAGAGGCCGTTCATTCGGCCCGGCGCGACAGGAGCTGTGACCCATTTTAAAGCGTGTGACTTTTAAGACTTACTTCAGGGCTTTGTGTAAGAAGAGGGCAAGAGGCCTTCCATTTCACGAGGAATATCCATTAGCTCAATGGGACAAAAACAAGGAGGACTGGCCCACAGAGGATGCGGCAGACTGGACTGCCCCTGGAGACTGCTAGCCTCACAGCAAGGGGTCACTGCTAAGTATATCGCACACTCCAGCATTTGTCTCAATGACCAACCGCACCGTGCAGGCCACTGGCTGTAAGACAATAACAATATGCTAGTCGTGCTTGTGCAGTCATGTCCGAAACTCATACAGTATATAATGCTACCATGTGTTCACATATAGTCGCTGTCCAACAAGTATCTCCAGCTATACAGGAGAGGGCAAAAAGCTAATTTAGCATTAGCTGGAGAGCGGCCACTAATTGAGTCTGGTTAGCTTTAATAGCCTTAACCATTAGCTGATCTATGATCTCATTAGGTTAGCCACAGTACAAAGATTTTATTTTATTTTATTTATTTATTTCAGCTAGTTTTTTTCACAGTATCAGATAAATATTGATTCAAGGCTCATAAACATGCACTGCAGTTGCACTTGAAGATGCTCACAAATGAAGCTTTAAAGGCCAAACCCTGCTGGTGGTCATTTATTACACACATTAATTAAGGCTAAGTCCACTCGTTTGCCTTATATTAGCCATGTTCTCACTGAGTAATATGTCATAAGATGTCAGGGATTTTCAGGTGTTTCAGGATAACAATGATGATGATATAGCAAGGAAGCAAGCAAGGAAGAGGTGGGACCAAGCAGCATGATGGACCAATGAAAATTCTATTAAACTGGCAACTCACTTTTGAAGCCTCACTCTAACATTGTTCACCTCTACCACCACCCATTTGTCTTTCCTTCTTCTTGGTTATTTTTATTTGTTTATTTGTTTGTTTATTTGTTTGTTTGTTTGCCCACAAGCCAGTACACTCCTTAGTACAGGGTTAGACTGGGCCGTGAGCAAGTTTGTGGTGAAGCTCTTACCACAGAAGTAGACTTTGACTGGGCCATGAGCTAGGAGACACTTCGGGACACTCTTTGCTGCTGAAGCAGAGTTTGAGTGGGCTGTGAGTCAGGAGACTGTTCATCATGGAAGCAGAGTTTGACTGGTCTTTCAGTTGGAAGATATATATACAGTGGATCCATACGGTGTAAACAGAGTTCCCGGGAGACTCTTAAGTGCAGTAGGTGAATTTGATTGGGCCACAAACTGGGAAACTCTTCAATGCAGTAGGTGAATTCCAGACTTTTCAGCATGATAAGAGAGTTTGACTGACCCATAGGCCTGGGGACTCTTTAGTGCAGTAGTGGAGTTTGGCTGGGCTGTGAGCTCTGAGGCTCTGTAGAAGCAAACTTTCTTTCTTTCCCGGATACGGATGGGTAACACTGTTACACCCTGGCACAAGGTGGTGTATTTTAAGCTAAACCCTTGCTAACGTCATGCTAGTTGCCACTATATCATGAGTACAGGCTGATTGGATTAAAGATAATGGATAAAATCTTATCTCTTTCGATCATCCCTTCTTTATTTCCCGTCATGTTCAGAGAAGACGGTGGCCACACAAAAGGTCAGACCTTTAGATCTTGGTAGCCTAAGACAGTAGCGCTAATTACAGCCTCCATGGCTTTGCCTAGCCAAGATACAGTAGGAGTTCTAGATAGGAAGACAAAACAATGATAGTTGAGGGAGTCGTGCCATGTGAGTATGTGGCTGCAGCAGCAGTGTGTTTTTCTGATGTCCTGAGGCTTCAGCCATAGCATACCGCAATCTGTAAGAGTTCTCTTTGTTTCTCTAGTGCGGTTAATGGAGACACGAGCTGTGTCCTGAAGGCTCCTTTGTTTAAATGGCTTACAATGCCTGAGATGTGCTCATCCCTGTGTGTGTGTGTGTCTTATCAGTAAGAGTGTGACTGCTCATCAGTCAGAGTTCCCAGCAGCACGGCGCCTCCACTTATCACATCCCATCACGCTGTCTTACCTTCAGCCCACACAAACACAAACACAGTATCCTTTCTTATACACTCTATGACTTCACAACTTTTCCTCCTGCCATCTGTCTTTCTCTCTCTGTTGTTTCCTTCACCCTATCCTACCTGGAGAGGGCTCTCTCTCTCTCTCTCTCTCTCTCACTCTCTCTCTCGTGCTCTCTCTTTCTCTCTTTTATACATACATACTATTTGCTTTATAACCTTTGTATCTTGTTTGTTTCTTTCTTTTTTCTTTTATCTTTCTTTTCTTTCTTTAACATTTTTTGGGTTTCTTTCTTTTCTTCATCTTCCTCTTTGTTCATTTTCTTTCTTTCCTTTTTTCTTTCTTTCTTTCTTTCCTTTTTTCTTTCTTTCTTTCTTTCTTTTTTTCTTTCTTTCTTCATTTTAGTTTTTCTTCTTTATTTGAATATTTATTAGTTTGATTCTTTCTTTTTTTTGTCTTTCTTTTTAGTCCTTCTTTTTTTCTTCCTTTATTTTAGATTTTCATTTTTATTAGTTTGATTCTTTTTCTTTCTTTCTTTCTTTCTTTCTTTCTTTCTTTCTTTCTTTCTTTCTTTCTTTCTTTCTTTCCTTCTGTCTTTCTCTTCTTCCTTGTTTCTTTCCCTTTCATTTTTCTTTCTTCCGTCCTTTTGTCTTTCTCTGGCGTCTCCTCTGTTCTCTTTCTGCACAGCTGTTTGTGAGTGCAGTTAGCTCAGTGGCTGTGCTGATAGCAGATGTGCTGTGATTTCATTGTCTCAGGTCAAAGTCACATTGTCTGCCAGTGATTTGATTTGCTTTCTGAGCTATAGGGGTATGACATTATCTCAGTATACAGAGACAGCACCAAAATAACACACACAATACGCTGGCTTTTTCTCCACCGCTACCACGCCTCCTTTATATCACATATGTAATTTGATTAGGTCAGACTGAAGCTGTCGGTGGGGTTTCTGCCGCGCTGTGGGTGTAGTTATAATACCCCAGTGTCTGATCAGGAGTGAGTTCCGTACAGTATCTCACTTTCAGCAGATCAATGGAACTCTCAGACGGAGTTATTGACTTTTTCCCCGTCGTGACTCTGCCTGGGTTTTTGGAGCTGCTGAGCTTGCAGTCCTGTAACGTGATAGACCTCATAAAGCAACGTTTCCTTTGTTTTTTGACCATGTAAACTGGAGGAGTCTGCTGTTAATCCTTTGTAGACATCATCAGTACTCTGTAAATGCTTGTACAGTATTTTCTAGAGCAGGGATGCCACAAAAGAACAGAGTTCAGTTGAGTTATTAGTTCCTCATTCTCCCAGAGTTCCTAAGATGAACTTTATATTAATTTTTTTTTTTTTTTATGAAGACTCCGACATTCACTGGGATTTTTTTATATAAGAAAAGAATCTATGCACACTAACAAAAATAAAAATTCTGCAGTTTAAGAACACATTCTGAATTTTAGGACTTTTCTCAAAACCAGATTTAGAAATAAGAATAGAAAGCTTGGTGGTTATGTGATGTGATGTACGTTGTTTTGTTTAACACTAAAGGATTAAATAAAGACACACAGGGTCATTGATGCCAAACAGTGCTCCTATAAGGCACCCAAAGTAGCAACAGCTCCCCTAGTGGGGACTTTTCAGCTTGCTTAATGTGAGTGAGTGAGTGAGTGAATGAGTTACAAACCTATTTTATGAGGTGCTTCACATCCAAACTTTAGACCAGTAAAGTACTTCCACTCAGATCCTTCCCACTGGCTATCATAATGGGCCTTTTCTATGACTTTCTGGATTCAGTTACAGTGGCCTGGCTGGAGCAGATTTGTAAATCACCCCACATGACTTACTAACATTTGGAATTCAATGTGTGAAGATCAAATGTCTGGAAAAAGTACACAAACCACATAGTTGAGTTAAAGTAGAGATACGCAAGATAAATTATCATTTCTGGAACAAGATAATCAATTCTTAATCAATTCATTATTGGTGTAACTCTAGTGTCACTTTTGGTCCAACAGTCTTTTAATAGAAGGTCGTTCTGTCTGACACTGATGTCTATTCAAACGTCCATAAGCACAGAACAATGACCATAAACAAGGTGAACAGTTTCAATTAGCTAGATCCAAGCTCTGTCCAAAACCTTAAATGTTCAACACAAAGTGTGCACTGTACACTGATTGGTGGACTCGCTTCACACTTCTCATAAGACAACACTGGTAATGACAGAGTCTATGTAGAGATTCTAAGAACAGTTGGTGAATGAGGCCCATTGTTAGAACAAAATTAACATGCAGAAGTGATATTAGAATATCTATAAATAGATAAATACTCTATATATTGTGTAATTCTTTATTTATATGTTTAGAGAATTTTTGTAACAATGGAAATAACAAAATATTTTGTTTAATTTTTAATATTTAAAGCCACAGTATTGTCTGCATGTAAAATACCAAAAAAAGGTGCTAGTAGTAAGATACTGTGCCATGTTCCTGGTTCGTGCAACTTTTGTCCTCCCATATCATCATTGCCCTTGACTAGAGTGCTTTGCACAGTGGGCTAGTTTGGAGAACAAGATAAACAGAAAACACTGCCCACCGAATGTTTTAAGACTTCTGAAATGCTACTTTTCAATTAAGTGCTGAATCAAAGGCTTTGAAATGAAATGTGTGGGATTTGGTATTACTGCCAGAGTAGGACTTTTGCTAGGTACTTATGGTCTAAACAACCTTTTGTTTAATATTTTAAAAATATAAGTCACTGCAAACCAACATAAACCTCACATCTCTATTCACAGTAACCGCTTTTTGTGTAGCTAGGCCTTCCCAAACCTTTTGATGTGCGGTGTATATGAAGTAGGAAGGTGTGTCCACACAAAAACAGCATTGTGTACGTCTGGAACTGTGTCGGATAGCAGCACCCGGAGGCATCCCAAACCCCAGCGCCCCTATTTGAGGCCACTAGAGCTTGGCAGCATCCTCCAGGAGCGGATCTGTTCAGAGGCTGAACCTCAGGCCAGTTATTAGCAGGCCGAGCGAATAAAGGTGGCTTGTTGTTCCACATAGTGCTCACATTCACTCCTGCCTTCACAGCAAGCAGCTTTATCAACACTGATAGCAGCCTAATGCTATGACCTTTGCCCCCTAGAGACGCTCTTATGACCACCCTTCCTCCTCTGTCTACCGGTGTGGAAATGCAGCAGTCTGAAGCTGGTCATTCAACTGGATCTGTATCAGTAGTAATAAATGGTGATAATGATTAGTGGAATAGTCCTTTCATTTTTTGTCCAAAATGAAATTCCCAAGTTATTTTTTTAAACTAAACATTAAATAAATATTGTTTAATTTTCATTGTCTGTGTTTGACTACTGAGCACGCAGTACCTCCATTTGTATGTTAAGGTATGTTTTTTTTGTACAATTCTGAGTTCATAATTCTAATCATCATATTTATATTGAATTGTGGGGGAGTTGTGGTTAGTCGCACCCAGAAGGAAGTGACAAATTGCTATTGGGAAGGAAGATAAAGGTTACCAGGAACAATAAATTTAGACTGATATGGGCGATATTTATTGAGCTACACGTACAAAAGTAGTGTCTCAGTATGGCGATCCTGTTGGCTTATGCAACATGGCAGATGTCTCTGCATGGGGTTGCAGAGGTTCCTAATAGTGTCCTGTGATAATCCATCCCATGAAACATAAATATTCTTATGCAGTTTCTGCTGATTTTGCAGTAGGGGAGGAGGTGGAGTGACATCAGGCCTTCTGGACGTGTGACGCATGACAACAAACTGTTCACAACCAACACACAGATTTGTTGGTCTTCACCACCAAGACAAAAGTGGGATTCGTCACTGACCATGACCCACTGCTACTGTGAGTCACTCCATGACAGTCTGGCACGACACCATTGCGGTCTTTCTTGACATTGAGGTAGTTGTGCTAAGGCCAGTTGCCATGTAGTCCTGGGTCATGTGGAAGTCTGCCAGTGGTGCTGGCACTAACAGGATGACTCATTGATGGGATCACTGTTTGCTGAATGTCCACAATCTTGGCCGTTGGGTCACTCCATGCATGTCAGACAATTTGTAGCCATAGCAGCCAACAGCATGCTGTAGTAATATCAGCTCAGTATGCCACGCAATACATCGATAAGACCATCCAACCTCCCGGAGCGCTACGGATGCAGCTCCTCTCCGAATTCGGCTCAAATTATAACTCACACGGTTCCTGCAGATTGTGTGGTAGAGGTGGAGGTGGTGTGACACCAGGCCTTCTGGACATAGGACACATGACAACAGATGCATGACTTCATTGTGGTTCTGACCATGATGCCTCCACACACTTTCACTAGTTGGGCCAGGTAGGTACAGTGGCAAGGTTTGCTTATGCCACATCATGTCACAGCCGAGTGTGAAGCTTGAATCATTCGCATGTCTCACAATGCCAAATCTCCTTAACAAGTTCCATTCCTGTTGGTTTATTCTATCTGGGTGCAACTGTTTATTCCTGAAAACTGAACTGAATATTTACAATTCTATGATGCATTAAATCATAATGTATTGTAAACACATCAAATTGTGAACAATCAGTATAAAGCACAGTCAGATTTCAGTAAAGACTTTCAGATGCACTGAATTCCTTCTTAAAAAGCTGCAACTGAATCCTGCTATCTCTGTTTTTCCCACTACTCCTCCTACTTGCTCATCACACAATCCCTCTCGTTTTCTTGCTTTCACCTCAAGGCCTTTCTCTCGCTGAGAAGGTGCGATTCATATGCTGGTCTTGCGTGTCAGTTTTGATCCCCATGTGAATCTCCATCACAGAGAGATTATGGGCCAGAGAGGAAGAGCAGGGCTGGCTTTGTTATCTCCTGAGGGCCCCTGGCCCTTCATACTGCTGCCGGGGCCTCGATCGGCACGTCTCGCAGCCCAGCCGGCCAGATTTATCGCCCCGCTCCGTTCTTTCAGCTTTCACAGGGCTTCTGGGAGCGACGCGGCAAATGGCTTCAGCATATGGAGTGATTCATGAGAGCAAGGCACGCATGAAAATGGGCCTGGAAAGGGTCCGAGAGAATGCTGGAGAGGGCCGGGGTGGGGTTTTAGGTGAAGGAATGTGAAGAAGATTCAGGGTTGGGATGTGTTTGGGAGAGTCATGATCTGATACCGGGTGATAATTGACATTGTGAAGGAAGACATAAGGAAGGCCATGTCTGTAGGAGTAGGCTTGCGTAAGTGTGTGTGTGTGTGTGTGTGTGTGTGTGTGTGTGTGTGTGTGTGTGGATTTTAAAAATGTATATGTATTGCCATCTGTTTGATTGATTTTTATTATTCCTGATTTTTTCTGTTCTGTTAAATTCTAAAGTATACATACGATATTGACCGGCTTATCTTAAGTGCTCATCTTGGCGCTGACCACAGTGCCTCCACACACAGATTCATTGGTTGTCACCACCAAGACAAAAGCCTCGTCACTGAAGATGACCCACTGCCATCCTGAGTCACTACAAGACAGTCTGGCATCACACCGCTGTACTCTTTGGTGATGTTGACCTGGTGTTAAGGGCAGTCATAACAGTCTGCGTGCATGTAGTCCTGTGTGGCCATTTGCCAGTGGTGCTTACACTAACAGTATGACTCATGGGAGGGCAACACTGCTTACTGAATGTCCACAATTGTGGCTGTTGGGTCAGTCAGGTACATTGATAAGGCCCATTCTTCCTTATGTCATGAGTTATCATAATGCTAACCTATGATTGTTAGCCTCCACATTAGCCTTATAGAGCTAATACAAACCCAAAGCACCATATGTTACTTGACTAGTTGGTTTCATTTAGGCTAAAGGGCAAAGGCACGAATCTGTGGGGCTCCAGAGCGAGTTTGATATGCAAGACAGCATGATTTATTTCCATTTATTGTCATTCAATGTGGGCATCTGTACGTATACACAATTTCCAGTTAGCAATCAAAAGTCCCATGATGTCAAACCTACCCACCAAGTTTCATTCCTGTTGGCTGGTTCCTTCTGGGTGCAGCTATTTGTGCCGCTATCAGCTAAGAGCGAGAAAAACTATAAATTTAAAAAGAGTCGTTTGAAGCCCATATGCCATTATTTTCCATGAGTGGCTATGTGTCTTCTTTGTGATGGTGTTTATAGAAATATTAGAGGAGCGGGCCAGCTGTGCAAGCCTAGTGCGAGTGGACATGCCTGTCTCTAGCATGTGGACTCTTTCTAAGTCTGACAGAGCATCTGTCCTCTCCACTACCCCTCCATCTCTCTCACCCCCTAATTGAGTGATTTTTTTATGGAGCAGCCATAATGTGCATGTAACAAGGTTTTTACAGGCTCATTCCCTCTTTAAAGGAGTACGGAAAAACTTCACGCCATTCAAGCCCACTTCAATGTTCCACATTAAGTTACATTATCCTCTTATGGAGGTAAAAGGCATGCATGGAAACACTGAAAAACATGCCCGTTGGTACTTGGAGCCCGAAGCATATTATGATGTCAGTGAAGAAGAAGGATCAGAGAGAGGTATCACTTCTGCTTGGAAGGCAATGCTCTTTTATTCAGAGCAAGACTGAAAAAGCCACTGTCAGCCAGCCCGAACAGCGGGAAGGCCACCAATGGCCTTGCACCTTCTCTTCATAGTGACCTCCTCCCACACATCAATCTCACTACGCATAAACACAATAAAACACAAACAACACATAAACATCTCAGCCCAACAAACAACAGCAACAGTAACAACAGCAAACGCCTCTTTTAACCGGATGGGGTGGAGCATTGCAGTGCAGCTTGCGTACCATGCCCCTCTTCTGCAACAATGAATAAGTGGTAGCTGTCACAGTATGACAAACAAATAAACCAAACTCTAAAAGCATAACGAATGTCTCATTAACAGCTAAGAAGGTTGTGCTAGTCAGCTAGTTGCACACCTAAAAAGAACTGAATGATGTCCTTACCATTGTTCGTTTGTACGGAGAACAGTGTGTCCTATGAGCAAATATTTAGTTGGTTTTCTATTCCACATATTTGGAAAGACAATAAAACAAACTGTGCCTGTGCATATGTTAGTACATTGTTCTTTTTTGAAACATGTTATACTCAGGCAAAAAAAAAAAAAAAAATATATATATATATACAGGGGTTGGACAATGAAACTGAAACACCTGGTTTTAGACCACAATCATTTATTAGTATGGTGTAGGGCCTCCTTTTGCGGCCAATACAGCGTCAGTTCGTCTTGGGAATGACATATACTGCGTCCTGCACAGTGGTCAGAGGGATTTTAAGCCATTCTTCTTGCAGGATAGTGGCCAGGTCACTACGTGATGCTGGTGGAGGTCCGTCCTTCTTGGTGGTATGCTGACATTACCCTGGATACCGTGGCTCTTGATACATCACAAAGACTTGCTGTCTTGGTCACAGATGCGCCAGCAAGACGTGCACCAACAGTTTGTCCTCTTTTGAACTCTGGTATGTCACCCATAATGTTGTGTGCATTGCAGTATTTTGAGCAGAACTGTGCTCTTACCTGCTAACTGAACCTTCACACTCTGCTCTTACTGGTGCAATATGCAATTAATGAAGATTGGCCACCAGGCTGGTCCAATTTAGCCATGAGACCTCCCACACTAAAATGACAAGTGTTTCAGTTTTATTGTCCAACCCCTGTATATATATATATATATATATATATATATAATGTATACAGTATATAGAATACTGTGCACCATTTTACAGAAACATGGAATATATAAATGTAACATATTTTCTCTTTGAAAATCAACTATACATATACACTTATCATCAAAATAGTTGCACAGATAGTTGCATCCAGAAGGAATCAACACATGTGACATAGGCAAGGATAATGTCTGTACCTGACTGACCCAACAACCACAACTGGACATTCAGTGAGCAGTGCTGCCCTCCTTGAGTCATCCTCATGCAGACAGTTGCATGACGCAGGACTTCATGCATATAGACAACTGCCCTTAACACCAGCATCAGTGTTGGCAAAGACTGCAATGTTGTCATGCCAGGCTGTCATGGAGTGACTCAGAATGGCAGAGGGTCATCTTCACTTATGAGTCCTGCTTTTGTCTTGGTGGAGACACTGTGGTCAGCTTCACAATGAAGTCACGCATCTGTTGTCATGTGTCACATGTCCAGAATGCCTGGTGTCACAACTCCTCCACCCCTACCACACAATCTGCAGGAACTGTGAGAATATTCATGGGATGGATTTTCACAGGACACCATTAGGAACCTCTACAACTCCATACCGAGACATCTCTCATTCTGCAACACCATAATGAAATCATTGCTTCTGTATGTGTAGCTCAATAAATATGACCCATATCAGTCTAAATGTATCAATTACTGTTAGGCATCTGCTTATATAAACAGTTGTCAGTTAGGAATCTTCGCTAAGCAGTTTTAATGATTTTGACTGTACAGCTTTGATTGGCAGGTCCAGATTAGCATCACCGCTGTTCACTAAATGTGGGCTCAAACAAGGAAGACTGATGTGAGAGAGGTCTTCTTCACCACAAGGCAAAGTTTCGGTCGTTTCCTGGAAGGGTTTATTTGTGCAGATGGGCCGGTCACTGAGGGAAGATGATACGTGCTCACCTGCTTCTGAGATGGACAGAGCCTGCCTTTGTGTATTCATCCTTAGAGCTGCTTGACCCTCACCCTTCTACGCATGAGGAGTCTTGGACAGGTGACAATAGGGCACTGAGGGAAGGGGAGGGGACACAGAGGTGTGGACATTCACCTCCTGCTGGGTCATGCGTGTTGGTTTGTTGGATTTGTATGCTTTCTGACCATGTGCACTATTTACAGTCTCTGCTGTGATGTGTCATTGTGTGGAAGTACCGCTCCGTGCTAGCCCCAGGTAACTCTAAGGTTCCTCTGACTGAATATATCTTGTTCCTCTGGGTCTAAAATGTACATGTACAAAGTGTAACTACCTTCCCAGAGTCTTGTAAATGTCTGATGTGGTTCAGCATATTTCTCTCCCCTCACTGTAAAGTCATAATCTTCCTTAAGCATTTCCTAACCAATCACAAGCCTGACGTCTCTGGCCCCGCCCACACAAAACAGTTTCAGAGTTAGAGAAGCTTTGCAAGCTAAAGCTACACCACCATTTCTGCATTCATGCATTGTTTCGTCCATCTGTCCATCTGCACGTCTGTTCATTCTTTCCTTTGTGTGTTGCTTTGTTTGTCTGTTGGTTCATCTGTCTGTCTGCATGTCTACTTCTCCATTCCTTCACAGGTTGCTTCTTTTGTCTGTTATTTCTTTTATCTGTCCATCTGCATGTCCGTTTATCTTTTCCGTAATTTATCATCCGTCCATCCATCCATCTGTCCAATCATCTGTAGGTTGTTTCGTCCATTCATTCATTCATTCATTCATTCATTTTGCAGGGTTCTTTATTCATGTTTTATCATCCATCCATCCGTCCATCCATCCATCTGCACATCTGTGCGTTCATTCATTCATTCATTCATTCATTCATTCATGTTGCTATGTGTCTCTTTGTTCGTTCATCCGTCCATCTGCACATCCATTTGTCCTTTCCTTCGTGCTCGTCCATTTGTCTAAATGTCTTTTTGTCCTGTTGCTTCATTTATCTGTTTGTTCATCTGTTCATCTGCATGTCCGTTTAACTTTCCCTTCGTATCTTTCTGCATGTCTGTCCATCTGTTTGTTTGTATATTTGTTTGTTTGTCATCCATCTGCTGTCTTCATTTATTCATTCGTTCATTCATACGTTACTTTATGTGTTTGTTTGTTTGTTCATTTGTCCATCCGTCCATCTGCACATTCGTTCATCCTTGCCTCTGTGTCTGTCCATCACATCGAAATGTCTCTTCATCCTGTCATTCATAGTTTGCTTTCCTTTATCCATCTGTTCTTTTGTCTCCTTGTTTATTAGTTGGCTTGGTTCATCTTTTTATTAGTCCGTCCAGCCATCCTTCACATCTGTTCATTCTTACAGTGCTTTATCCATCTGTCTGTTTGTTTGTTCGATGTCATTAGTCCGTCCATCCATCAGCACATTTGTTCGATTTTGACATTTTTTCCAGTAACTGTTGCAAAACTGGACAATGATTTTTACATATGAGAGGCAGAGCAAGCTAGGAATCATAGACAGAGAGTTGTCAATCAATCTGCTCCTTAACCACGCCCACAAGGTTTTCAGGTCTGATCAGGTTTGATCTAGCATCATACATACACTCATTCATTCAGTCATTCATCTTCTGAGCTGCTTATCCTTCTAGGTCACATCAGTGCTGGAGCCTAACCCAGTGCAGAAGGAAACACCCTGGACAGGCCAGCAAGCCATCACAGGGCAGACGTACAGACATACGCATCCACATGGTGATGGTGGTGGGTGATTTAATATCTCCGGTCAGCCTGACAGCATGTGTTTGGGCTGTGGGAGGAAACCGGAGCACACAAAAGAAACCCACGCAGACATGAGGAGAATATGCAAACTCCACACAGAAAGGATCCCGGATGCCCTGGCCAGGAATCAAAGCCAGGCCCTTCTTGCTGTGAGGCAACAGCACTACCCACTGCACCACTGTGCCGCCCTTATTATCATATAAACATCTTAAGAAATATTTTCCTCTTTTAGTGACTTAGGCAAATATTTCTCTCAACACTATATCAAATCAATGTCTCAGACATCTGGCAACATATTCATGAGCATGTATTATAATAACATTTCTATGAAGTAGGTTTTAGAGGTCTTAAACACTGTGGACTTCTGGTTCCTAGCTGCAGCGCAGTATTTCTCTACAGTGGCACACTTCACATCAAACTACACTTTATTTTTTGTTTAGACCTTTTAATGGTGCTGATCTGTTTGAGAAGAATCAGTGATATTCCCCTTGAAGTCGCCTTTGTACCTCCTCTTCAGCATCCTTGTTATTTGGTTCCTCCTGAAAGAAAAGTCTGAGTTTCACCTCCGGCCAAACACACTGGCCTACAGCCAGCAACAGCAAACCCCGAGTGTGTATCCCTCAAAAGCGAACATGGCAGAGAAATGTGTTTATAATAAAGTGGGAGGATGCACGCACATGGCCGCTCTGAGAGACTAAATGCTAAGGATGGGGGGAACCAAAGACCTTAACGTGTTTTGTGCTCCAAAAGCTTTGCAAGAGAGAGAAAAAAAAGTTGGGAAAAAACCTAAAACAGTTGTCTGTGCTTTCAGTGACTCGTCTGGCTGAGGTTTCTGTGTTCGGTAATGTTTACGAAAGGAAGTGACAGTTAGGGAGAATTTGCGTGAAGGCTTTGAGAGGGGGAAAGGGGCAGTACATGTGTTTCAGATAAAGGCCGTACAGTACATGTCAAGACGTTGCCTGTTTTTCAGCCCCATTTTGCTGTAACTTGTAGTTATATCGCTCTTCGGTTTCTGCAGTCGTCAGTACCGGTGGTGTCGGTCACATGTCGGGTTTAATGTGAGCAGAAATGTGGTTTAGGTTTGGAAAGTTTGGAGACAGCGGACAGAACAGTGGCGAGGAAGTCAATGACCAAAAAGCCAACAGTATGGCAAGAAGGAAATGAAAGATTAGCTAAGTTATTTTTTTGGAGAAACCTTATTGAGCTTTTCGTTTGTCCAGGATGCCGTAATTTCCCAGTATGCTGTAGGTTAACTGAGAGTTTATCCTACTGGGAATGGCTATTGCTCTTTTTGCTTGGAGGATAGTGAACTGTTATAGAGAAATGTTGTTCCCAGGGAACGGGTAGTTAACAAGATGAGACAAAAGGATGAATGAAGTGTGATTTATGTGTGAATAAATGGATGACGAATAAAGGAATGTGTGAACGAGCAACGTTTGTGCATGGACAAAAGTATGAACAGGCAAGCAACTATTTTGTGTTGGGGTGGAGCAAGAGACATTAGCCCAATGATTGGTTGGGAAATGCGAACAGATGTGTTATGTAAGAAGTGGAACGCCCAGTTTATACGCAGAGGAGATAAATATGATGTGATACATCAGATATTTATTGAACTTGTTTATTCATAACTTAATATTACTGGGTAATCATCAAAAGAACGGTTGCACAAATAGTTGACCCCAAAAGAAATCAACCGACAGGAATTAAACTTGGTGGGTAGGTTTGACACTGTGAGACAGGTAAATGATTCATGTCTTACACTCCACTGTGCATGTGACGTAGGCAGGGACGGCCTTTATCGTTGTTCCTGACTGACCCAACAGCCGCAATTACAGACAAACAGCAAGCAATGATGCCCAGCATGAGTCATCCTGTTAGTGCCAGCACCATTGGCAGACAGCTGCACAATGCAAGAGTACATGCACACAGACCATTATGACAACTGCCCTTAACACCACGTCAACGTCAACGAAGACTGCAGTGGTGTCGTGCCAGACTGTCATGGAGTAAATCAGAATGGCAGGGGGTCATCTTCAGTGAAGAGTCCCACTTGTCTTAGTGATGGCAACCAACAAATTCCGTGTGTGGAGACACCATGGTCAGCACCGATATGAACGGTTTGTATGAACCACACAAACTGAAGGCACTGTGTGAGAATATTAAAGCTGCATGGGATGAATTACCTGGGATGGAGTAGCCCCTGCAACTCCAAGTTGAGATGTCTAGATGGTAAACATGCCGTCATGGCGCCATACTGAGAGACTGCTTTATAGGGACTATGTAAAAGCTACTTTATTGTTCAGGTAAACTTTATCTTCCTCCTGAAAAGCAGTGAAGTTCAACTATTCTTTTGTTGATGAGTGTATTTAGGAAATTGCATTTTGAGAGATATAACCTTCCTAATGCAGTTTATCCACTGATCTGAGGTGGACTGACATCAGAGATCAGAGAATGGCTTTTTTGACATCAGAGATGGCTTTAAGTTAAGACGCAGCAGCAAATCACAGAAACTTGGTAGTTTTGTGGACGCTAAGAAACATCTAGGACTTGCCTGGTCTAGCAACGTGGCCCACCGGCGGCTGAACAGCCCTTCCTGTTCATTAGTGCTGGTGCAGTTAGTGGATCTGTTCGCAGTCCAAAACTGACATACGAATTCACTCCAGTTGTGAAAACTTGCTTGTACCGGTAAAGGCAAGGCAATCAACATGCATTACAGCCACTGAGAAAGATTTGCCCATGAAAATATAAGGCCTTGAACGGAAGCCTTTTCATTTGCACTCGCTATGGCAGCATGTAATAAAAGCCATTTATAAAGGTTATAGTAGGACGTTCTGTCGTGTATTAAGCTAATGGCTTTAGCATGGAACTTTTGGTTTTGGTCCAAATGCCAACTGAATGAAACTGCGCTTGAGTAATACGTTAACCCTTGCCAGTCTGGAGTGTCTGCTGTTTTTTGCTCTGTATTTCATTTGCATTTGTTTAAATGTAGGGTAACACACACATGTAAAGGCAGTTTACATGTAACGGTGTCCATTTACATTCTCAACATTCCGTTCTGGATTAATTCAGTCTACACGTACTGAGGTACACTTACATTCTGTATGTTACATCCAGAATGAGTGCAGTCTACACGTACTGAGGTACCCTTATGTTCTGTATGAATGCAGTCTATGTCATGCTTTTGGGTGCTCCTCCTGCCTCTGTTAACTCCATGGACTACATTTCCCACCATGCCCCTATTATGATGCTATTACCACACTGTCTTCCCGATCCTCTTCCCCAGAAGACTGGTTCTAGTTACCTGCAGCCCATTACATACATCTATATATACTCCTTCATTTTTCTTCTTTTTTGCGAGGTATTGTCAACTTGTTTGCATACCTCTAAGCGTTTATTCCTGTTTCTGGTTTCCTTCGGTTTTCAACCGTTGCTTGTTTTTTGGTTGCTGCTTTTGTCTTTTCCATTTTTGTTCTGGTTGCTGGTTTGGTTTGTCTCTTTTGGTTTTTGACTTTGGATTGCTCTTTTGGTTTTGGCTCCGTCTCTCCCCTGCCGGTTATGCTCATCCACGGAAGTGTCTATCATGATGAAATATCACCTTGTTTTGAAGAGCTGTGATTGAGAAATAACTCACCTAAAATGTAAGAAAAGTCTTTAAGGGGCCATGAAGGTCTTAGGAGAGTTGAAAGTGTATTTTGAAGAACATCACTGAACTGACATCCTGGCTGTGAACAAAACGAATGCCTGCAAATCGGCTAGCTTTAGGAGATTAAGGCCACGTGTACCTTGTTGTCCTGTAGCGAATGACTAAACGATTATTCAGTGAAGTTAGAACATCACTTTTAGCAGTGGATCACTGCGTGAGTTTCCACCCACTGCTCTGGATTCTCTTGAAAGATTTCTGAAACATTGTTCATATGTTAGAGAGAGAGAGAGAGAGAGAGAGAGAGAGAGAGAGAGAGAAAGGCCACACAAGGATTATGTCTCCCCTCTTAAAGACGTGTTTACACAGTCATCGGGTGAAAGATTGCAGGGCGCTTACCACCAGTTTGGAAAGCAGGGCCAGAGCAGGAAAATAAGGATACAATTTGGCACTTAGTGAGGCTAAATGATTTCCTCCAAGCGGCTGATTTCTACTGGGAAATCTACCCCTGCTCGCAAAATTGCATCCGGAAAAATGTTTATCTAGAGCTTTTTTTTCCCGCCTTTCTTTCGTCCTCTTTTCCTCCCTGGTAGTGTTGAATGAATGATTATCCTCCTAACCTTTTACACAGGCAAGAATTTGGGTTTTTCGTCAACACCGAACACTAGCAGAGACGATTCAAACAAGGTGTGACCTTTCGGTAGTAGCCAAGCTGGAACCTCTTCAGTGGAACAAATCCACCAAGGTTAGAAACAAACATACACTTTTGGGGCAGAGAAAGTGTAGGTTCTTCCATTTGTCAGTATGCTGTATTCTGTTACTACACTTTTAGCAAAGCTTTTTTGTCAGACCACATTCGTTCTGCCCCCCTGAAGGTGTCCCCAATTCTGTTTAAGGTTTGATATATATGAAGCTCTTTCAGTAAGAATAGTGGTGCTCTGCTTAGAACTCGAGCTCTTAGGGTTTCTTTATATACACTTATCATCAAAAGAATAGTTACACCCAGAAGGAAGTGTGGGATTGCAGTGCTGTTGGCAAGGAAGTGAAAGGTTATCAGGAAAAATAAATGATGATAAATTTAGACTGATATGAACATACAGAAGTAGTGTCTCTCAGTATGGCATGTGCTGCCATGCTTTCTAACCCAACATGCCAGACTTACCGGCATGGAGTTGTAGAGGTTCCAAATAGTGTACGGTGGCCAAGAACTGGAAAACAAATTAACATTCAAGAAAACAAAATTACAAAAGCAAAAACAATTTTACAAGACCTGAAACACGAAACACATCGTCACCATCCCAAACTCCACTCACTCCGAAACAGTTTGATTGATAAGCACTTCCTGTTTGTTAGACCTACCCTTTCTATCAGAAGCTGTGGTTTGTAAAAGTATTTCAGTATTGATTAAAGTGTTTAAGGTTTTGTAAAATGGTTTTTGCTTTTGTAATTTTGTAATGTTAAATTGCTTTGCACTTCTCAACCACCGCAATGGTGTCCTGTGATAATCCATCCCATGCACCTTAAATATCATCGCTGTCCAAAGAAAAACATGTATCTCCATTTTTGTGGATTTTTACTTTTATGCCTCATTCGATCACATGAGCTGCTGTTTAAAATGTGTGTCAGTTTCATTAAGAATTAACAAACAGAAATGGCCCAAAACTGCCTGGAAAGATGTCCGGTTCCATTGACTTCCATTCAAATGAAATGAGGTTTTTGAAATCTCCTGTAAAGTTGCCATTTTAGAGATACCTGTTTTATTTTGGACAGTGGCGATATTCTCACTCAGTTCCTGCAGATATTGTGGTAGGGGGCGGAGGTGACATGACACCAGGCCTTCTGGACATGTGGCACATGACAACAAATCAAACTGTTGGTGCTGATCACGGTGCCTCCACACCCAGATTCATTGGTCGTATCCACCAAGCCAAACACGGGACTCGCTGAAGATGACCGGCTGCCATTCTGAGTCACTTAATGACAGTCTGGCACAACACCATTGCAGTCTTTGACGATGTTGACATAGTGTTAAGGGAGGTGGTAAAAAATGGTCTGCGTGCATGTAATCCTGCATTAAGCAGCCAGTTGTTACATGTTTACTTAACATTAGTTAACCAGTGTTAATGTATTACTTCATGTCAGTTAATCAACATTTCATGTAAAGTGTTACCAAAGCCTCTTTAAAGAAAGGACCTGTAAATGAGTTGTAAATGGGTTGGTGGTATTTCTCAACCCATGGAAAGCCCTTATTTATCTATGGACAGTCATTATGTATTTTTAACTGACCAGCTGACCCTTGTTTAATAAATTTGCAACACTGACCAGGAGAATCCTCTCTGGCATTTCAGAACAGCTCTGTATTTATCAGTCACTAAGTCGCAGTGACTATACTTCAGTGAGGCTGGATAGGAGAGAGAATGATAGATAGCAGGTCTGTGTAAGTGTGAGTTACACATCTGTGCCTGAGTAACAGCCTGCGATGAGTAACTACTCTCAAATGATTACACCTTTTCCACACTCACCAGAATCCATCATTGGCTTTGTCACCTCTTCCTGCTTTTTTTTTTTTTTGGCGTCTAGTTCTTTTTTCCCTATTTGAATCAGAAAGAGTCACATCCCAGCCCTAAGCACAAAGGCCTTCGTTTCAGCTGAAATTGTGTGCACTGAAGGGTGTTGTTTTCCATGTTTGAAGAAGCTGCCCCTGCACACTGACCTGTGACCCGTTTCGGGCGTTTGCTGGAATTGGTGATGGTTAATATTAGTAACTGTTAAGCTTCACAAATGCAGAACTGTAGAATAAAAGACTTCAAACTATAAAATAGCACTCATGGAATTATGCAGTCCACCTTAAACACCCCCCAAACCTTACCAGAGGATAAAATGGTTATTGGAAATAATAGTTGCACCCAGTGCTATTGGGAGAGAAGATAAAGATTTGACCATGGTGTCTCCACATGCGGATTCGTTGGACAAAAGTAAGACTCGTCACTGCAGATGCTGCCATTCTGATTCACTCCATGACAGACTGGCATGACACCACTGGAGTCTCTGGCGACATTGACGTGGTGTTAGGGGTAGTCATCATAATGGCCTGTGTGCGTGTAGTCCTGCGTCGTGCAGCCATCTTCCAATGGTGCTGGCACTAACAGGATGACTTCTTGGGCATCAGTCCTCGCTGATGGGCCGTTGGGCCAGTCAGGTACAGGGATAAAACCTGTCCCTGCTTTTGTCACATGCACAGGACAGCATGAAACTTCATTGTCTTATCATCAGCGTCTCACATTCTGTACCAACAGCTTTGAGTGTTACAATGTACAGCAATGACAGAAGCATGTGTAAAATGTAAAGGATGTTTATCTATCTATCTATTCTATTTTGTTAAAAAGCATCTTGCTGATGAATGCCAGTGTGGTATAGATAGCTGCTCTTTTCTTAGCATTTCTTACTGGTTTCAGTGAGCTACCAATGAGGAGTATCAAATCATTCCATCATATGTGGCATCTAAACGTTAATAATAGACCTCATTTAACTGCTCCTGCATAAAAAAGGAAAGACTCCCATCCGGAAGACTTTTCTCACAGTTCTGATTCATCTGTTATAAATAATAGTCCCCTGAGACGCGTAGGCATGGGCTTAATAAAAGAGGACGAGAAAGGGCTTTCCCATGGGAGGGAGATTTGCAGGACGTTAGTGGTTATTACTCCATGTTTTCTTTGAACATCTTATTCACACATTGAATGTGAAGTCACAGACATAAGCAATTTGTTCTCACTCTTTCCTCTGCACCCCCCTCCACAACCACCACCTATTTTTCTTTTTCATGCTCGAACATCTGCATGGAATCATTTTACAACCCATGGGATGAACGTCTGTGTACGCCGGTTTTTGTAGGCTTGTGCTGACTCACAGTTCTCCTCTGCATTTCGTAGACGATGCTTTTGTGTCATTACGGCAGCCCGTTGTTTCATTCGAAGCACCATACATGTGTGTCCTTGGTATGTGCATCTACTGCCTTTATGTTTTAGGCTACAGCCTTCCCCTGAGGAGGCCATCGGCTTCTCTTTTACTGCCGAAGTCTCAGCGTCGCCTGCTGTTGCATCTGGAACCAGGCAAGCTTTTGGTGCCTCCTCGCAAGGGTTTATGCTTTCACTTGATTATATTAGTTCCCTCCAAGGGGGTTGAGGGGGCTGGGTAAACGAGGTTGGGTCTCTGCAGAGGTCAAGTGGTGATTGCTGATGTTGTCTCCTCTAAACACATGTTTAGTCCTCCAGAAAGAGCATGTAGCCCCCCCCCTAAAAGTTTGGTAACCATTAAGGGACTTCCTATGTCAGTTCCGCAGTCAGGTCTCAGAGGATGGAGAGAGTTTGTAGGGGTGAGAGGAGGGGGTGGTTGGATGCTGGGGGCGTGGAGATTGCATGAAAGGGGCTAGGTTTGGCTGTTAAAGCTGGTATTGTTGGAAAGCCAAAGTGAAGCTTTGGTAAGAATCTAAATTAACCCATTAAGATTGCATATCGCTCCTGTGAAAGCTTATTGCTGGCCAGCAATGCAGTGGCGATGGAAGGTTGGCCAACTAAAAGGTTCCAATAAAGGGCTCAAAGGCTGAGTTGCTGTTTCTTAGCCATATGTTTTGAAGAACCACACTGAACTGAAACAACATTATAGATTAGTTTGGCCATTCTGGCATAAAATTGAAGTTTAATATGTTTATTGTCGTGTTGGGGAGCTTTAGAGTTAAGTAGCACAGAATTCATGACTTTAGATTGACTACAATACCCAGAATGCATTACACGAATTCAGCTTACTACTACAGGAATCCCTGTGTTGTCAACCAATCCTGAATGCTAATCTTGCCACTGGGCTAAAGTCTAATAAACAAAAGTCATAGTCTAACGAGACTATCTAATTCTACTACTGATCTAATTCTGCGACTGCAGCACTGCAGTAGAAAGTGAATAGGCAAGTTTACACAAATGCTAGCAATAGACAGCTCCATTTTGACCCAAGTATCTCTTTAAGTAATTCAGTTCTTAAAGCCATCACCATAGTCAACGGTATGCTGCCAGTCCAGTCTTAGCCACAGATGCGTTGCTTAAATGTAGATTGAGAGTCTAATATATTTTATGTGTTAACCTGCTGCTTGCGTTCTGATTGGCTATCCACACTTCCACATATACACACTTTGGTCCGGTCTGATATGAATCAGTTTTATTGTTCAAGCTAAGGTTAGCCAAGTCAACAGTAGTCTTGGCCACAGACGCCCCTCCTATTGTATACTTCTGCATTCCCCAGAGAACGCTTATATAGGTCCTGCCAAATAGCAGGCTTGTGATTGGTCATTTTGCGTGTTAGTCCAATTTCCTTATTCTACAATAGTAAGCGGATCTTGGCCATGTTAGTTGGCAAAAGGTACCAGACCCTCCCTAGAGAGTCTGGCAGTGCGAGACTACTTCCAGTCAAGCATCCATCTAAAACACACAAGTGCATTGTGTTCTCTTTATAGATAATAAGCCTCAGGATCAATAACTCAATCATAAGCCTAGAGTTTAAGAGGTTAATTCCTGGCTATGTGACTGCTGGACAAGTTCACATCGCAGACAAGACAGACAGGGTGTTTAGAAGCCAGGTCACTAGCTCCGTGCTCCTCGCCACGTCGGGATCACTCTGTTTGGCAGCCGCCTCTCAGGTCGTCTCACGCAAGCCTGGCCCAGACAGGAAGCGTCGGTGCGTGGCGTGTTATGATAGAGGATCTGCCCGCCGGAGGACGAGCCGTGAAGTTCACATGCGAGGTGAAGGCCACTGGAAGACGAGAGAAGGAGCCAGGAGCAGCCTTAGGGCAGAGGAGTCAGAAAGGAAATGAAAGGATCATTTAGTGTGGGGGGAAAGACCAGGCCTGGGAGGAGGAAAGAGAGGGGCCACGCCACAGACACCCTTCCCAGCCATGAACAAAGACAAACAAACAGCAAGAAAAATCATAAAATCAACGCCTGCGGCAAGCCGGGCTGCCAGCGCCAGCTCCACTTCACAAAGTATTACCCTGCATCTGAAAGAAATCTTGCGGGGACTTTGGGGTAAACAAAAAAGCAGATCGCCCCATCTTCTTTTCAGCCTTGTTTGGAGTAGGGGCTTAGAATCAGGGTCCCCAGGGTCTGGCCCTGACTGGGCTGTGAAAAAGATTTGTGAAGGGAGTTGACGGTGTTCATGGTCAGGGTAGATGTCTGGTGTTGTGTTCTACACAAGCTACCGAGAGGGTGTGTGTGAACTCAGCCATTGAAGCCATGAATTACTTGCACCATATATCAACCATCCCCTGAGCCCAAGTGAAGACCCCATACCTCTTTGACTTTTACTCTCTTCCTTTTCTCTTCCTCTGCTCGGCCTCTTCCTCCTTTCCTCCCTCCTTCTCTGCTCATTCACAAAGCAGACCACTGCCTCACAGTTTCTCAAACCTCCAGACAACTTTAGGCCTCTCTCTCGATAGCTCCCAGGGTGAGTGAGCACATTCGTCTTGCTTTAGCTGTTGCCTCCTAAAGGTTTAACATCAACATTTAGGTGTAACGACCAGAGGGTGTAAAGTTTGTGGTTGGAAACCCCCCAAGGAATGGTTTTAGGACTAGTTGAAAGAGAAACAGAGGACTGTTTTCCCAAGACTGGGAACTTTAATAGAAGAAATGTCCAGGAACCATCAACCATCAGAGCCCTGTTGACGGCAATACACTGTAGATCTTCCATGCATAGCTAAAAAGCTCTAAGGCTAACTTAGTGAAGAGTTTTTTAGAATGGTCCCACTTGAATCTGAAGGTGATACCAAGTACCAAGCCAGAGTAGAATCAGACTTTCTCATCTCTCTGTCACTGAACCTTCATTTTATGTTCCTTTTAAACCATACAGCGAACACAGTAAGCTGAATCATAGTATCACTGGATCAGGCAAACCAATGTTAAAATCAGGTGCATGGACACATACTGCAGTCGCATCAATGTGCTTTTTGCACTATGCCTGTTGCTCGGACTTACCTATGGGCCTCTACACATCATCTCCTCTTCACTGTTCACAATTAGATGCTCTGTGCCTAATAGGAAAGCACCGGAACACAGAGAAGATGCTGGAATTATACTGTACTTAGAGGATATCCTGACATGGATCCAGACACTACTCAGATAGCCACGTCAGTGTCACTTACCCAGAAGAGTGAAGCTACTTATCTAAAGAGTGAGAAAAGTGAGCCTGTGAAGTTATGTCACCCAGTTTGTTGGTCCTAATCCAGAGACACACACAGGCCAGTGATGTGTCCCTATAACACACTCTCAATGGCAGCTGTGCAAAACACTGTTGGCGCAGCCCGATCCAGCTGTATCATGCTTTGGAACCAGGGAACGAAAGACAGAGAAAAGGAGAATTTCACCTGGTCCTCTAGAGGACATCCCCCAGCAAAAGCTTAAAAAGAACACAGCACAACTAGCCAGAGCAAGTTAGCTTGATGTCATTTGTTTAAGGCTAACTGTCCACTACTGGATTTAGCATACAGCATTTATTTACATTCATGCATTCGGTAGACGCTCCTATCCAGGAGATCTCTCAAAACATTCAGGGCAGTCAAATTCCAAAAAGACTATCGCATATCCCAAGGCTCTGTCATAACGGACTACTGCAGTGATTTGCAAAGCATTTCTAGCAGCACATTACAACATTATTGGAACAGAAGTGGACATGATTGTAGTGAGGACTCCTAGAACGTAGCCAGTATAACAAGACCAGGAAATATGAATCGGTAAAATGACACAAAGAAACAGCCAGCATGCCATACCTGTTATGGTTACCATGCACTGACCACTTTGTGCACTGCATTTCTCAATAGAATGAGTAGCTGTGTGAGTGGCAATAAATGTCAGGTTCATTTTTACACTATACTGAAATACAGGGGTTAGACAATGAAACTGAAACACCTGTCATTTTAGTGTGGGAGGTCTCATGGCTAAATTGGACCAGCCTGGTGGCCAATCTTCATTAATTGCACATTGCACCAGTAAGAGCAGAGTGTGAAGGTTCAGTTAGCAGGTAAGAGCAGTTTTGCTCAAAATATTGCAATGCACACAACATTATGGGTGACGTACCAGAGTTCAAAAGAGGACAAACTGTTGGTGCACGTCTTGCTGGTGCATCTGTGACCAAGACAGCAAGTCTTTGTGATGTATCAAGAGCCACGGTATCCAGGGTAATGTCAGCATACCACCAAGAAGGACGAACCTCCACCAGCATCACGTAGTGACCTGGCCACTATCCTGCCAGAAGAATGGCTTAAACTCCCTCTGACCACTGTGCAGGACGCAGTATATGTCATTCCCAAGACGAACTGACACTGTACTGGCCGCAAAAGGAGGCCCTACACCATACTAATAAATGATTGTGATCTAAAACCAGGTGTTTCAGTTTCATTGTCCAACCCCTGTAGATTTACTGAAATACAATATTAATAGTTTCAACAAAATAAATGTTGGTATGGGGTGGCACTGTGCCACGTTGGTTCGCATTGTCACCTCCTGGCAATAAGGGTCTGGGTTTGATTACCAGATTGGCTGAGAGTACCTTGCACATGGATGGGTGAGCCCAGAGAATGGCACAAAAATGTGTCTTCCTTCATAAGCTACACACTGCCACCATCGAAAGTAGGAAGTGTGTGTTCCTTTTCTTCAGATAACATCTCTCCAGCCCTTTAGTACCTCTGCTCAAGCCTATTATGTCAATTAGCAGTCTCAAGAAGTTCACAGCAATTTCCCAGCAGTAGATGGTCAGACTTCTGGTACCTTAGTGTCCCAGCATTAGCGGCCCATGCCAGAACCTCACAGTGGGGCATAGCAGGCTACAGGCCGTGGTGTTGGAGGACGCAGCTGGGTGGATGATGCAAACTGCCCTCAGGGAGTTACGCCAAGCCTTCATGCTGCTGCACATGCAGCCCACCTGATGCACCTTGCTGCATCACCACACGTGCCAACCATGGAAGATTGCTTTGTGCCCTGTTACCTCTACATGGAACATGGTTAATTGGGCCACAGAGCTGAGCTGTGAATACCTGCATGTGGTTGGAGTGTCACCTGGAAACTGGGAACATGGTGCTAAAGGGGCCATTTTTTAAAACTGAGAATCTCCCTGGCTCTGGAGATGTCTAAAGAAGACTTAAGCTGTAAAGTGTTTTGCGTGAAGATGGGCTTTGCAAACACAGGACTTGCTCATAGCAAACAACCCCTTTAGTTAGCGCTGTTATGTTCTTAGTTGCTAGGTTTACCAGCCGAGACACAAACAGAGGCAAACAGACAACGTTCCACTAGCTCATTTTGCTAAGCACATACAATGGTATACCAACAGCCACAAAGCAGGACTCATAACGTCACACATCCAGCAAAAAAAGAGGTTTGTTTGGCTGTCGGTGTGTGTAATGTGCTAGCAGATCGCTTAAGATCGGGGACTTGGTGGGAACACTGCGGATGGGTTAACGTTGAATCGCACATATTGTTCGGCTGAGCAGGCTGTCATTTGGTTTTATGCAGCGGGCCGGAGACATGCGTGTGGGGTCGCCAGCTGTCCTGCATCTCTCTCATATGTCACTTCCAGGCCAGTTTGTCGTTCTCTCTTCACGTCAGGGCCACACACATGGCCCCAGACAGAAGGTCCTGTCTAAATATTTAGCCCGTTCTGGAAATGATGTGGAATCGACACTCTCGATATGTGCTGGGTCTTCTGTCAACAACAAAATGAGACAGCGTGCTTCATCAAAGCTTACATGTTTATTAATATTCCAGCCTGTGAAAGAAAGGAAACCACTGACTAGCCTGTTTATGAATAAACAAATGCTGATATTAGCACATTAGCAGGATGGCGCTAGATGTAAATGGACTGTCTTGGATTTAGGCCAGGCTTGTCTCCTCCTGGCCCCACTTGCGAGCTTGATTAAAAGGCTATGAATCCCCCTACACTTTTCACTCAATGTGGATGGATGGATGGATGGATGGATAGATGGATGGATAGATGGGCTGACTGCTGGGGGTGGAGGGGCAAGTGAGTTGGGGCTGGAGCTACAGTCCAGTAAACACTGCAGTTGGTGCTATATGATTTGAGATGAAAAGACCCAGTCATTGAGCCCTACTACAAATGGGTGTTTAGATAAGGCCATGGTGTAAGGGTGGGCTCTTGCTGGGTTTCTGAGAGCACAGGAAGTAGAGGTTGCAGTGTTTGTGGGGGCGATCATGAGTGTGTGTCTCGTCCTATGGGTAGAGAATGACAGCAGCCAAAGGAAACATGGCCTGGTCAGGGCAATTCTCATGGCACTGGAGGGAATGGACAGGCTCCCTTCAGGGAATTCCACTTTCTGAGTCACTAATGAGTCTCACGTAGAAATACACACTGACCCCTCCTACACTGTGACTAGTCCAGCTTTCTCACAACACACACTTCTCACGCATTTGTTTATGCTATCGGTCATGCTAACGCACAAACACTGTTTCTCTTAGTCATCACTATTTCTGTCTTGCTGTCGCACATCTACTGTACGTCCTCCCCGAGGGCCTCTTAAAAGAACGGTTTGGAGACAAATCAAATGTACACTGTTTTCCCATCAGTCAAGATTCTGTGATAAACTGTTGTTGATACAATTGCACAAAATTCAGGCTTCTAGATGCCTATTACTGTTTTTAGCTATGTGAATACTTTTGTCTACGTTATGAATGGGTCATTAAACTATTCTTGTGGAAAATGATGTCCCAAAACATTGAAAACATAACGAGGAGCCCAAAATAAAAACTAGAAAGGGCAAACATACAAGTTGTAAACATAATTGGCTTGACAGCTAGAAATAGATTGTTGTTGATGAAAAGTTCTGGTTGCTTAGATAACTTAATAGGGTTTACATGGTAATCCCTGGTAGTTTCTACAATGCTAGGCCACTTCTTTGCTATCTCAGCAGGTTGCTAAAGTATTGATAGGGATGTTCCTATGCTATTCCTGGTGGTTGCAATGGTGTGTACAGGCATTGCTATAAATCTATGAATAATACATAACTCTAGAGAAAGAAGAATACAAAAGAATGTGGTATGTGGGGCCAATAAAAAATAAATGACCATGGATGCATGCAACAGATGCAATTTTCTAACCTACAATGTGACTATGAAAGCAAATTGATGGGTATGTGTATGTATATACATCATAACAGGTGTTTTCCTTGAATTCCATATCAATATTCATACCACATTTGCAACCATATTGGCAGAGTGATCCAGATAACATGGAATCAGAGGCTGCATAATCAAGTCTGGTCTGCACAGTTTGTGTGGTGCGTGGTGATTTAGGCAGAGTGCACAATGCAGACTGGTTTCCATTAGTTGTGATCTCCATTAGCCTTCCAATGCAAAACTACAGCAGGAAACTTCAGACGTCTTCAGAGAAAACTTCGAATGTCTTGGCTGATCAACCACATTTGTGCAAATGTGAGTGACCTGTGAACTCCTAATAGAGACATTTCTCCCTCGCTTTTCTCTTCTTTTTTCTTTCTCTCTCATCCATAGCTTTCCTGTGTCAAAATGCTTCAAGACCCAAAGTGTGGATTTTTTCTCACGGCTAGCGCCGTACTACGAGCTGAAGCATGACTAATTCCTCACACACTCACCCCTTCAACATTTCTCATGGCGAACACTTCACACCCCCACATCCTGCTCGCTCTCCGTCTCTCACGTCGAGCTCTCCCTGTTTAGACTAATCGCCTCAAATAGGAATAAATACCGCACACCCTTCAACTCCCTGGACGGTTAGTATGATTTGTGGATGGCCCCAATCTCAGTAGTAATCACATATAGTCCTAAAGATGTGAATGCTCCCTCGGAATGCCACGCCTTGTTGGTGGGAATTTTCAGAGCTACCAGTCTGTACAGTATATAAACTGATAAAAATATATAAATAAATAAAATACTTTGGCAGCTGAGAGCATTGTACAGTAAATGTAGGCAATGCATTTAATATTTCCCGAATGGTTGCAATATTTACTAATCTGGTCAAATTTGGCCCATTTCAAGGATGAAATCATCCCTTATGAAAGCATAATGATCTATCAGTGTGTTAAATAATATAACTTTATATAAGTAAACATGTCTAGAAGCATGTTAAATTTAAATGTCAGATCTCTATAATGCATGGCCTCAAATGGCCTATATCTTTGCTAAAACAGCAAGCGCAGCATATTCCAATGGGGCCCTTCGTAAACAATCATGATTAATGAAAGTCATCTCAAAAGTGCTGATTATTTATAGTGCAAATCATTTATTTTCCAAATTTGTAAGCTAGAAGTCCTATTGTGGCTCATAAGTCTCTATCATGTGGTGCTTGGACCCCACAAATTTCCATTTGCCACTATATTTTTAGCAGCTCAGTACTTATGAAATCAATGTGTTCTATAATAAAAACAGCATCAATATCACACAAACTTTTTGTAAGTTGTAGCTGATTGTGTTGGTTACAAACAATTGTAGTTAAAACATCCAGTTCCACTCACTAGCCACCAAGCTGAAATGATGAAGGCTAGCAAATGCTTCTTGCTGCTAACCCAACATTTTTTAGCAGCTCAATGTGCTTGGAGAAGAATGCTAACAGCTAGTTTTGCTACATCAGCTAACAACTGTTATGCAACTGTTATGCAAATATGAAACCAGACTGTCCACCATTAGTCAACATTAATGAGAGCTTATTTTGCCAATATTTTTTATTAATGTTAGTGTGGCAAAGATTAGATTGTTGAACTTAAAAATTTTATATAGCAACAAACAATAATGAGAACCTGTTTCAAATCTTTGAGTGTTTTGTGAGGCAGAGGAAGAAAAGTCTTATGTGCTATGCTTGGGAGGAAACCTGCTATGAAATTGTCCATCCCAGCATGTTGTAGCTATCTAAAAAGAAAACCATGCATCACCATTTTTGTTGATTTTTATTTTTCTGCTTTATTATTTGAATACAACAGTCGTCCGTTACATTGTGTAAAAAGTTCATGATAAATGAGTCAACAGAAAAGCTTCAATAACACATGGAATAAAACATTTTGACATTTAAAGTAAAAAAAAAACAGTTTTTGATTTATTCTGCAAAGATACTCATTTTACATAACATTGTGTTTTGGTGGCTGGTGTGCTGGTCAACCAGCATGACTCAGCACCAGACCCACAGTAAACTAGACCAGCATGGTAGACAGCATAGTAGATAAGGCTAGTAGTGGTGGGTTTTGCGTGTACCCAATGTTCAGTAAGTAATTTAACTTATTATACATGATAATCCATTTTCCACCACCCAATGTACTGTAGATTATTAATAGAAATCTTTGATTGCTAAGCAGCATAAAGGTCAAAAAGCATTTCCTTGGCTTCCCTGTTTTTGAACATGACCCAGCCAATAAGATTTCAGAACCACTGAAGCGTTTTATATTGAGACATGTTAGATATATTGCCTAAATGAATAATAAAAGATGCTTACGCTTTCACAAGATATCATATTTTCCAGCAAAAACTGTGTTTGATTGTTTAAGGTGTAGAAAGTGGTCGAAGCAGTCGGAGTGCATCTCACTCAGCTGTGCTCTGATGAGTCCAAGTGCCTTCGCAGCCACATTAGCTAAATGTCACTTCACAGGAGCAGGCCAGCCTCAGGGAGAAAGCCTCTTTTTCTCCGAGTATTTCTCCGAGTTTTTCTCCGAGTGCACTTCCTGTAGCTGCACTGGTTCTAACCCTACTATCTCCCTGTAGCAACACTATATGCTCCGCTAATGCTTCTGAAACTAGTAAATTGAGGCTAAATATGTAAGGCAAGTTCATTTTGCTCACAGAAACCTGATGACTACTTATGAAACATCCAAATCGTTACAGAAGTAGGTGCATCATTTTGCTGGGTCTTTTGTGATGGCCTATTCCAAAGTGGGCCCACTACCTGCAAAAACTGTTCCGCCACTGTCAATACATAATGATTGACTTGGTATTGGATCCCTGGTGATGCCACAGCCATCCGTATCTGGGAATCCAAGAAAGCATAATCGGTAGTTACAGCTTGTTTTCAATTTGTGTTAGCAATTAGGAAAGATCCTGTGGTGCCATTTTAAAACTGCTTTACGTTACAAGCCTTTCATTAAATTATATTACGCAATGAATTACTTGTTGACATCTTATCAAGTGATCTGTGCTGAGCCAGTCTGGGCTCTACACAAAATCTGGGGAATTCAGAGATTGGAGATAGAATTCCATGGGTCAACCAATCCTACTTACAGGGAATCAGCAATACAATATACTACATCACTAAAGGGGAATGATTTGGGTCATGGCTTAACCCTTTAACGCCCTGCTCAGTGTCTTGGTAGAGCATATTTTGAGAGAGTTTATCTTAATGAAGAAGGGGTTGAACTTAACTCAACCAGATTATGCCATCTCTACTATCTCTGTGGATTGTTTTGGGGAAAATCTCAAAGCTAAGCTTAAGTTATCAGCAGGTTCATTGGTTCATTGGTATCAATGAACAGAATTTTGAAATACATACGTTACCATACGTGTCTATTTGTTTCTTTATGCTAAAAGTGTCAAAGCTAATGATAAGCTAATGCAATTCAAATTGGCTACTTGCCCTAAACAAATAAAGAAATACAAAAAATAATCTTGGTTAGGATGTTAAAGGGTTAAAAATATCAATAGCAAAAGCAATTCATTTAACAGGAATCAGAAGGAAGTTATATAATGTTCTTCTCTGTCAGTGGCTCAGTGTTGTGAGTCATTGAGATTTTACAATGTCACTGTGTGTCAATCTCTCTCTCTTTCTCTCTCTCTCTCTCTCTCTCTCTCTCTCTCTTTCTACCTCTCATTCTCTCTCTGAGTGATGTGCAAAACAGGCTGTGTTTTGGGACTGCCAGCTTTGGAGAGACTGCTGCAGATCACATGCTATCAAATCCTTACCTACATCCACAGCATGCGCTGTCAACTGGATACATGACCTTGGTCAGAAAACCTATAGTACTAGTAAAAAGTATGTGTAGATATTGCCACATTTCTGCATAATTAAGCATTTAAGATGTAGGTAAAGTCATTCACCCTGAATTGATGTGAAAAGCCCCATTCTAAATAAACTAGAACCAGATATGTTCAGAAAGGTGGTGATGAAAACCAGACGTCTCAAGCATTTAATGCAGCTAATACCAACCTCACTTAAAGCTATTACATGTAATGGCTGTCAATAAATTGCCTGGTGCCTTGGATGTTGTTTTATAATGATTTTAAGATAAGATTAGGGCCTAAAACGTGTATTTTTTAATGCATTCATGTTGGAAAGGTATATGCATGTCCGTTACAGAAAGGGTTTAGAAGTTATGGAATCCACGTGCTAGGAATGTGTCCTCATAATACAGACATTTCGTATCTGTATTCAGTCCAAGATACATGTCATACAGTATTCAGAACACTTTTTATATTAGGACCTTTTTTTTAACACCTTCACTGCCTGTGAGAAACTATTTTACAATCAGCACAACGCATGTAAAGTCTTAAGCCTGAATAAAGTGATAAGTCACTGTGATGAGCCAGTTATTAATCTGAGCAGGTATAGGACATAAAAGGATGTCATACTTAGAAGAATAAATCTAGAGTATTAGACATGCTAGAGATTTATAGGAGGGCTCTTGTGCAGTTGTATCTCTTTCAGAAGCTTTGTAATCCAGTCTTCAACTGCAGTGTCTTCTTGGAGACATTGTAAAATAAATCCATCCAGATTTCTGTGCTGAAAGAAGGTAATGTGTAATTAGCATGGCTGTTAGCCATCAGCTGATATCTTGAATTGAATCGACCAATCAAAAGTTTGCAAGCCATTAGAAGTCATTTTCCTGACTTGCCAACCAATTAGAGGCTGTGTTCCTGAATTGTCCACTAATCATAAGCTATGTTTCTGACATGTTGACCAATCAAAAGCTAGGTTCCTGACTTGTCAACCAATCAGAGGCTGGTTTCCTGAGTTGTTGACCAGTCAGAGACTGGTTTCCTGAGTTGTCAACCAATCAGAGGCTGGTTTCCTGAGTTGTTGACCAGTAAGAGGCTGGGTTCCTGAGTTGTTGACCAATCAGAGGCTGGGTTCCTGGCTTGTCCAATAGTCAGATGCTGACTTCTTGATTTGTAAACCAATCAGAGGCTCCATTTCTGAAGCAGAAGAGGAGATGTTTTACTATGAATGTAAAAAGGTTATTGATGCTGTGGTTAGAAAAGCATTTTATGCAATTTAACATCAGTTGGAAAACAGACACACACACACACACACACACACACACACACACATATATATATATATATATATATATATATATATATATATATATATATATATATATATATGGATATATATATATATATATGGATATATGTATGGATAAAAAGGAAATATATGTTACAGGTGGTAGTATGGCAGATATATAAAACTGTGATACATCCAGAGTATATGTTGAGTGAATGTGTAAGCAGGTATGATCTTTAAGATCACCAAGCCCATCCATTTAGTTATATTCCTCTGTATTTCTTAGACTGAACACAGCACCACAGACTGTATACTGGATTCAGACTCTGACAACAAAGACTGATCACATGGGGAGGATGTCGCCTAATGATAGAAAATCCACCCTCCGAGTATCTGGGCTCCCCTCCGCTCTTCATCTCCTCTAATGAAACGTCTCAACTCTTGGGCCGAGCGTTAACCCGGGTTTGACATCGCCGCGCTGTTCTCGTTACCGTGGATCTTTGCTAGGATGTAGTGCGTAATTGGACGCAGATGTTGCCATGGCAGCTCCCTGCTCGGCTGTTGTTTTAGCCTAGGCAAAGTGCTTTCTTACATACCAGCCTGACCTCCCTTTGAAACGCTCCCAAAATTACATGCCTTCGTAGCGTTTTATGGGGTCTTCTGATGTGCAGTGACCAAGACAAGAGGGGTGAAGTCACTGTTTTTTTCCCCTGGTGTTCCGCAAAGCTCAGCCTTGGGTTCCTCCTACCTTTGTTCCTCATAATTGAACGGTTAATACGGCTAATGCACGTGTTATTGCTGGTCTTAGTTTGCTCTGAGACACTGAGGCGGTTCCATATCCTGTGTCTACGACTGTGTCTCTAACGCCTGTATGGACCATTGCAATCTGCATCACTCTGCAACAGAAAGACTTCTGAAAGGTTCTTTTACCCTAAGATGCCACAGTTATCATCATCAATAATAATAATAATAACAGCATGTAATACCTCCACAAGCACAATAACAGCTGTGATTGGATTTGGCATGGACTGGGCAAGGTTCTGGATGTAGGCCACAACAAAATTCAACCACTCTTGCATCAAAGAATTGTGCAGTTGGACCAGATTTGGTGGATGCCTCCCCCGGCACAATTCTGAGGGGAATTCCCTGTAGCCTATCTATATATATATATATATATATATATATCTTGAATTTTTTATTTTTTAAATGTCTTTTAATGTTTTGAAATGCATATTCAGTACATGGTTTCCATGTACAGACTTGCTTTAAAAAAATCATTCTTTACTACACTTTCTATGTGTTTATTTTTGCCATTAAAACAGAAATTAAGTTGTAGAATGTAATTAACTATGGTTAATGACAAAAATCATTCTAGACAAAAATAGCCATATATCTCTTATTTAATTATATTGATTTCTATACATCATCTTTACTGTATCTTGCAGTTTCTGCGCAGTACAGTTGTTGACATGTGGTTGATTGTTTTATTATAAGCAATAGGCTAAAGAAAAAGTCTTTCATGTTGGTTTGTAGCAGTAGCTGTGGGTTTGTGCTTCGTTGCGTGCCGAGTGACTCGTGTATGCCTCTCTTAAAATGTAACCTCACACTGAGACGAGTGTGAATACGAGATATTATCAGCATGTGAAAGTGACACTGTTGTGCAATTACTGCAATAACATCAGCCTCCCTGTCAGGACGTCTTAATAAAGTAGTACCCTTAGTGAACATGTGTATATGTGTGTGCACATGCATATGCCTGTCACTTTCCCAGTTTGGTGAAACTTCACACCCATCAAAGATAATAGTGCTAGGAGCATGGCACCATCTTTATTTACACTCATCATCAAAAGAATACATGCACAAAGAGTGGCACCCAGAAGGAAGCGACCGACAGGAATGAAACTTGGTTGGTAGGTTTGACATTGTGAAACATGCCAATGGTTTAAGTTTTATCGGTTGTGCATGTGACAAGACCCAACAGCTACAACTGAGGACATTCAAGCACCGATGTCCTCCATAAGTTGCCCTCTTAGTGCCAGCACCGTTGGCAGACAGCTGTACAACACAGGGCTACATGTATGTAGACCATTATGACAACTGCCCTTAACACCACATCAAGGTCGCCAAGGACAGCAAAGGTGTCATGTAGTAACTCAGAATGGCAGCAGGTCATCTTCAATGACGAGTCCCGCTTGGCTTGAGACAAGCAATGAATCCGTGTATGGAGGCACCGTGGTCAGTGCCAAAATTAATAGTGTCACATGTCCAGAAGGCCTGGTGTCACTCCACCACCGCCTCTACCACAAAATATGCAGGACTGTGTGAGAATATTCATGCTGCATGGGATGGATTATCACAGGACACCATTAGGAACCTCTACAACTCCATGCCGAGACGTCTGGCAGGTTGTACTAGCAAACATGGTGGCCTGATGTCATACTAAAAGACGCTACTTCTGTATGTGTAGTTCAATAAATATTACCCATATCAGTCTAAATTTATCATCATTTATTGTTCCTGGTCACCTTTGTCTTTCTTCCCAATAGCACTGCAATCAGACACTCCTTCTGGGTGTAGCTATTCTTTTTACGATATGGGTGAAAACACCACTGTCATTTAAAGTGCTTTTTAGTGTGGCGCTTGTATATGAACACAAGACTGCATTTTCTGTTGGTAAGCATATATCTTTGCTTCCAAAACTACAAGACGACCTGTTATTTATAAATAGAAACAACCAAAATTGTCCACAAAACCTGTATGTAGCATGTAGATGGCCGCCTGGTGTGTGTGTTCGTGGAGGGTCAGAATTTGGAACAACATCTGTTGTCTCAAATGACTGCCAGCACTGTTCAGTTCTATGGTGAAGTTTTGTTTATCATTGTATTTCACAGTCATACTGTATCCTGAACCACATCAGCAAGTCTGTATAACCTTAACGAAACCCTGGATGCACGGCAAGGCCGGTAAAGAGACGTTCTGGGGATCTTTTTGCAGAAAAGATTTTGGTGACTACTGTACTACTGTACCGGACTTCAAGTACTTAGCTCCAGAACTGAACAAAAGAGCAAACTTAGGACACCATGTGACACTGCTGATATGCATCACAGTTCAAAAGCAGTAGTAGTTAAAGTGGGTATATAATATTAGATGAGTAAATTCTTCTCTGCTCAGTTGATGCTGTGGAAACATGGTGGTCGTCACTACACAAAACCCATTTACACAGACCTATGTAATTTTGTTGTTCATTAAGTACTGACCATATACACAGTCATCTTATTAATGCATATAAAAAAATAATAATAGTGAAATTAACACACGCATACAATTTGAATAAACCGACAAAATAAAGGTTGATGGGGGCAGTTTCAGGTCATTAAGCGGTGGATTGTGTGGACTGTTCATAAACATGGTCATGTGCTGTGTCATTGGAACACTAGCCATTTATTAATACAGTCTAGCCCTGAAACAGAGTACAGCTCTAACAAGACGTGGTGGCCTTGGACCTCTGAGTCTCTCACACGCTGGGCTGTTTGACAGCAAGGGGTCTGCGTACCAGCGGTCCCCTTTTATTCACCCCTCTGCTACAAGTAACAGGTGTTGAGTGCTCACACAGCACGCTTACATCTCTATACCTATTCGTCAGCCAGACACGATTGTTTCATTGGCGCACCACAGGTGGCTTGCAGCAGTTTGGAAGGAACGTGTGGTGGGCCATAGAATGATTTTATATAGTGTTGGGTGACAAGCAACATTGTGGTTAAAGCAGAGTTCCATACAGTATTTTAAAAAAGATAATTTATTATGGTCATAAGTTTATGATTTATATATAGCACCCCCATTTGCCAGGCTTTTTTGGCATCCACTGTCGTATGTAGTAGTCTGTGAAGTTTTATTAGAGAATCTCTGTTGTGGTCTGCTAGACACTTTCAGACATATGTGTTGATTAATATTCATTTAAACAGTTCTTATGAGTTTATAAATCTGTATTATTAAAAACACTCATCTGACAGTGAGAAAAAAATGTCAAATAATACCGCTCCATGGTGGCTGGCCTAAGGACTGGTTGCCTTGTGTTTAATTCTACTAGAGTCTTGTATGCCATTGTGAGAAAGCCTGGTGTGTATCATCCTCAAACATGGCCCACTTTGACAGGAATGGGCTATTTGACTGACAAGCAAAGTAATCAAACCGAGATGCTGTTTTGTGCGACACACCAGGAACAGGCCAGTTTCAAAATGGGGCTACAAACCCTCAGGAAAAACGTTGGAATGTGTCGGCAAGGCCATCTCACTTAATGCAGCTAAACGTGCTATAAAAACTGTTAAAGATGCAATTCTGCAAAGCTTTTCCTCATCCTGAGATCTTCTAGCTCTACACAGCTCAGTTTCACTATGCGGTAGGTAGCGTCCTCTGCCGAGCCCTGATTCATCCATCAGACTATAAGTTAGTGACATGTGGTTCATCAGTCCTGAGAACACATTTTCACCGTTACACTGCATCCATCGCCGGTGGGTTACACCACCATTTCACCAAACGCTTCTCTGCGTAGTCTGCGTAGTAAATTTTACATAGCCTCTGCAAAGGAGGCAAGTACATGCATGGGCAGTGCAGAAATATGACTATGTAACAAACATATTCATAATTATACCACATGAATATGTCTAACACAGGGTAATCTCCAGCAGCATACATCTAACGAGCTAAGTGTTTTTTCCTAAGCACTAAAGCAATCATATCTCTATGCCAGTAAAGTTGCTGGTTTAGCTTTATTTACCATTGCAGTAGTTTCAAGTGAGACAATATCAAGATCGAACAATATCCATTGTTGGGTGAGTCTTATGTTGGGATATTAAACTGATTATGTATAATACTTTTTTAATTTTTAGCAGCAATTAATCCGATGAATGTCAATTGTTTCAGAGCTACTGTAAAGGTGTAAGAAGTATCATCATTTAATAAATAAAGAGGAGGATTTTTGATCTCCAACATATTACACAATATGGATAATACATGATCCCAAAATTTGCACATCACATTGCAATCCCAAAACATTTACAGAAATGTGCAGACAGAATTTGGGTCACAAACAGACAAGGAAGCAGTGGGAAACCACAGTACTTAAAACTGACTATGCAGATCTAGCAGAACAGAATATTCATGAACAACTCATGATTGAGTTGTGGCAAAGGTGGCATGCCAAGTGACTTAGCACAAAGAACTTAGGTTTAAATGTGTGTCCACATACTTTTGACCATAGAGTGTATACATGAGTAGGCAGATGGTAAAGATTCATCCTTAAAGAACACTGTACTCTATGCTCCATATATTTGATTGATTGATAATTACTGCAAGCATTTTATGGACCTGATACGCATGTAGCTCAACAGCTGCATACCTATGGCATCCAAGTGCTCTTGGACTGACCACTCTTGTACAGCAAACCTCAAAGTGTCAAGATCTTAGCAAAGTGTCTCTGGTTAGGATTCATCCTGTTCGATTTCCTGCGTGAAATCAAAACAGCTCGGATCTTAAGCTGAGGACGCTTTCACGCTCAGTCATATGGCAAAAGTGACGGTTAGGCCCTACTGTATTAGTCACAGTCATTCTCCACTCAGTATTGAGGAAGACTCTTTTTTAAAAAGCAGCTGGCCCTCATAGTCATGGATAGCATAGGCAAGCCAGAGCTTTTCCCTTGATATCAAACACATGGTCCCGTTTATTAAAGCAAGTCGAAAATGAAACTGGGGAGATCAAGTGTTTCACGGTTAAACCTGTGTTTTTATTTAGTCTCAGCGAAGGGGAAAGCGCTGATATTGTTTTGGAGCTGGCAGAAGAAAGAGGGCCGCAGTGGCGTCGGCCCCAGGGACAGCTGGGATACGGTGCTAACTAGCTAGCTGATCCGAGACCCGATGGCCTTATTGTCCCTCACAAAGCCTCTCTGTGTGGACCTGTGGCTCCCGGCCACACCTGGACGGACAGGTGACAGACATGGGTGAGAGACAGCAGGGCTGGACACCCGGGGTCACCGGGAATAAAGACTGCACTGTTTTCGGCTTGAGTCCTGCGAGAGGCTTTATTGAAGCTAATTGTTAGCATCGGACACATAGCAGGCCATTGACTGCTATCATGTTTCCCTCTATCACAAACGCGATGTGAAAGTTCAGTCACTTGAGGACCCTGAAATGAGTTGTAAGCTTCGTTTTAGCAAGGAAGCTAAAAAAAGCACGCATGTGAATGATGTAGACCTTTTTTCTGCTGATGCATTTAACCTCTCACAACACGATTCTATCTCTCTTTCTCTCTGTCTCTTTCTCTCTCTCCCCCTCCTTCTCGCTACTGCTGCGTGTCATGGGCTATGTGAACTGACAGGACTCATCCTAAGGCAGGAAACAGGAGCAGGCCATCTAAACCATTAAAACATATGCTTTCAAGCCCCCCCACTGCACCCCTCTCTCTGTACACCTAAATCCGAAAGCATTTGCTCTATTTCCTGCTAACTGCTTTGGGCGCTAGCTGTGTAGCGCTGCAGCTCTCATGCTAATCAACAGGAGTGCCCTCTGTATTGAATTAGACATAACCTCAAAGCTATCTCCCTCACAGGTTAGCTATGCCAAGAGTGGCTGCCACATGCTAACAGAAAAAAACATGCTTCAGAAAGGCGATCCAAGGCAGTAAACAGGATCTGATGTCGGGGGATGTGTGAACGAGTGAAATATTTGGTCATGGAATATCTTGTTCCAATCTGCACGTGTTTACATTTACCTCCTCTTTTTTCCGTCACTGACACAAACTGACAAAGACAAACATGCCGTTTTGTAGATTTCATCGGAAAATGCTGTTGTCCCTGTTTTGGTTAACCTGGCCCAGGCCAAATTAGCTTTCTGAAGCACTCTGCGCTTTCCTCCGAAGCGTCTGCTCCAGCTTTGCCCCATGTTGATTCGGTTAAACATTGGCTCCCTGCGAAAAAGCACTGTTGTTGTCTGGAGTCGTGGCTGAGGCAGCAGGTTGGGCTAACGTCAGCCCCTGTTTGTGCTTTTCCTCAGTCACGTTACCTTTAGCTTCACCGACCATTTCCTAGCTTTGATATGAGCTTACACAGCAAACCAGATTTACTTCATATCACGTGCAGTACTGCTAGGAGCCTGCGGGGTTGCTCTGAGCCTTAGTGAAATTTTGCAGCCTTTTTATTTCATATTTTGGGCAGATAGATATTTTGAACGTCTCTAAATAGAGCTCAGTAGCAAAATGTGAAGATTAAACATCTAGTTGTTCAGCATAGCTGTGTCAGGGTAAATGCTACAATGCTAATGCTAAGCTATATGAAAAGAGAAAAGCAGGAAAAGCAGTTGTGTCAGTTGGTGTGTGTGTGTGTGTGCACGTGTTTGTGTGAAAGTGGCAACTGGGCCGTTCCTTTGCTGAGCCAAAGCGTTTCAGGTCACTGGTTCAGTTAGCCTATCTCAAACTTTGGAATCCAGAATCTGCGGAGGAGGATATAGCGCCATTTTGCAACACCGGGGGAGGTTTCAGAGACAGTTTCCCCTTGGACGGAGTTCACTACACCACTGTCTTTCCTTTTATCAGCCAATAACGCACATGCTGTTTGTTCTCTGGAGCTTGGACATTGCAAATATCCCCCAGAACACGTGTTAAGAATGTAGCGGATTAGCTACGCTTCACAAATGAATGCAACGTGGGTCTGTTTTCAGTGATTAAAGCAAAACTTACACTTGTATAGCTTTTCTCTCTAGTCTCCTCATAATCTCTTTCTCTCTTTCTTTCTTTCGTCCCTCCTCTCTCTCTCCTTCTGCTCCCTGTGGCGGTGTTGTTTATAGAGCATTATAATTTATAACTGTACAGAGTGGATTTAATTTCAGCGCTGAGGCTCGCCAGCAGGGCGCCAGGCTGCAATCAGAGGAATCGGCCCGCTGCAGAGGCCCTGTTGAATGGAAAGTATTATCACTGGCCACAAACGGACACTGTTTCCCCTCAAACAATTCCCCGGACGCTCCGCGAGCCCTTCTTCTCTTTCATTCATCTCTTCTGGTTAGCAGCCCACCCCTCCCTCTTTCTTCCCCCTCAGCACCTCCCTTCTTCCTCCTACCCAGCTCCTTCTGACTGTTCCTGCATCTCTCCCGCTCCTGTACCCACAGACAGCGCTGCTAGCCCCCTGTTATGCGTTAGCTTTGGCATGGCTAATTCCAGTCGTCAATCCAGGCTGGGTTTACAACTTGATAAAAGTGTTTGCCTGTCAGTATGAATCAATCAACGGAGTAGCCTGCTAGGACGTGCTCCAGCTTTTAAAGCAAAAAACCTGCTAAATTTCCTCTCTACCGCAAACGTAGTCAATCAGAAACAGTGGATGGTGTTTTAAAATGTGCTTCTTTAGATTCGCACGGGAGCTACAAGAGTCTAATGTAGCTAACATGTAATAGAAGCTTATACCCCACTGATTATTACCGTATGAATGACAAACATACAGTTAAATATATACGATGAGGAAGAAGTCTACATCCACAGATTTATCCTTAACAGGGTGAACGTAGCCGATTAGCCAAATTAGTTTTTTTAGTTTTCTTATACACAAAGGAAACGTGGAAATACAGGATAGTTTATAATATGGTTTATATACATACATACTTATAAATATAGTATATAATATATAGTATATGTATGATATATATTCCAATTAATATGTGTATTTAAATTTTAAAAATTGCACAATATATTTTACATATAAACATCACACATATTGCACATATATTTTTGCTACGCTCAACATGATGGTTTGGCCAGTAAAACCCAAAAAGACAAAACCTGCTTTTTTATTTATCCCAAATGCAATGGAAATTTATGGGCACTTGCATGTTTTAAAATGACATTTTCTTCAACATAAATCACGCTAGAGTTACAAGGCTAATGTATCAAAAAGTAATGAAACACACTTGTATTACCAAAACCACAAATCTGATTTTCTTTTAGGAAAGATTGTTATTAGAATTTCCTTCCTTTTTCCTTTGATAAAGAATTAAAGAATAAATCCTTTATCAAAGGAAAAAAATATTTTTCCAAATATGTCATATAAAATATTGTTGACACACATGCATATGTATTAAAGCAATGATCCGATATTTATATATGAACATACATTTCAATTTATTTTAAATACTATATTTTGCATGTATTCATAATTCTACCCAGTCAATTTCATATCTAACAGAACAGAATTTTTTCTGTATGTTTTATTGAAATAAAAGATTTTGTTACAGTCATTATGTTGTTACAGTCGTGTAACCAGTATGTAACTAGCTAACTCAGCTTTAAACAGTTGCACACACATAAAATCATAATGGTTTTGTACCCAGATTTTACTTGGATATGGATATGTATTTCTCAGGTTGCTACTGCACATGAGCACATTTCCACAACAAAAGGCCTTTTGCCCTCTTCGTTGAAGAACAGGACTTTCTGTAATACAGTTCCCATGTTCAGCATTATGAGAGATCATGGTCATATTTTAACTAGTTAACTGTCTCCTCCTACTTTATAATGCCTCTGTTTATGCTGCCCACAAGAAAACTCTGTGTTCATGCGAGGAGCACACCGTCACAATGTTGTAGTTAGAAACTGAGCTGGGGGCGTAGTTGTAGCCACTGGTGAACTGCCGGCTGAGACTATCTACACACAAATACACATATACTGTATAAGCACATGTTGTGTAATGGTTCTAAGCGGATTCGTCTCACAGGCGTCCTCTGCTATTCATTTAGTTGCAGCAATGCAAAATAAACATAATCTTGTTAATGACCCCAAAACAAAAATAAACTAAAGGCATTATTTCCAGTGCATCTGTCTTGTTTCCGACCGAAACTGCTTGAGCGCAAATCAAGTTGGACTTGCGACCTCCAAGTAGGAAGAAAAAGGAGGAGGACTGAAGGCAGCGTTATAACCACCAATTAGCGTTGTGTTAACACCACTCACCTCAAACCATGATGAGCTGTTAAAGGAGAATGCCGCCCATTTTTCAAAAACGTTTGCATAGTTCAGTTGAGATAAACAAACCATTCAGAGTAGCTTGCTGTGAAATGGTCTATTCCATGGCTGAGAAACTTATCTGAGAGAGACTTGATTGAGTTTCCTTATGTTGGTGATAAGGAACCATGATGTCAACAATGCAAATATGAGGATTTTACATCCGTCATCAGCATAATAGTTGCATCCAGAAGGACATGTGGGATAGCAATGTTGTTTGGATGGAAGATAAAGGTTACCAGGAACAATGCACAATGATAAATTTAGACTGATATGGACAATATTTATTGAGCTACACATACAGAAGCAGTATCTCTCAGTACGGCACCAGACGTCTCAGTATTAAGTTGTAGAGGTTCCTAATGGTGTCCTGTGATAATCCATCCCATGCAGCTTAAATACTCACACAGTTCCTGCAGGTTTCGTGTTGGGGTGAAGTTGGAGTGACACCAGGCCTTCTGGACATGTGACATATGACAACAAACCGTTCATCTTGGTGCTGACCACAGTGCCTGCACATGGATTCAGTGCTAGATCCTGTCCTGTGCAGCACAGCATGATTCGTGTATCATTTGCATGTCTCACAATTTCAAAGCTACCCACCAAGTTTCATTGCTGTTGGTTGATTCCTTCTGGGTGCCACTATTTTTTTTGATGGTGAGTGTGTTCACTGTCCAAAACCATCAGTTATCGTACATATGTCTATTGAGTTTCCATATGTCGTTTTAATGATAGTAAAACAGTTTTAAATATGAAAACAACAAGTTTTTATTGGGAGAGTGATTTGCCTGCATGTATCTCTTCGTTGTGAATGCTTTAAAAATAGTTTTAGGCTGAAACTTGATCTGTAAAATGTTATCAAACAATGCATCAGACATCAAACAGCATATTCATAACCATTTCCTGTAATAACGTTCTGTGAGGAGGCTTTTATGCGCATTCAGGCGTCTGGTTCTTATTACCACCATTGTGCATTCACATCAAACCACTCGGAATTACTTTGTTTACAACTTAATCACAGAGAAAGTTTCATCGTATTCATCTCAAACAGACCTGCTTATGTGTTTTCCGATAATGTTGCTATAGGTTAAATGGACACAAGTCCTTTAGCCTGTTTTGCACTTTGGTTCAAGTGTGATGATTCATGAAATCGACCTGTTTAATCATAATTGTAGATTATTAGCTTCCATCACTCACTAGATACATTAGCCTTGTAGCCTCTATTGCAAAACAAAAGCGGAAACTTCTATAACTAATAAGTAAACAGCTCTTAATAAATGCTGACAGTCTCTGTTTTAGTTCAGCTTAGTTAGTATTTCTCTCCAGCTCATTTGCCATCCTCAGTTCAGTCGTAAATGTGCCAAATGATCACCGGGATGCGCTGCTCTGTGTTTTGACGTCCCAATCTGCGGCACTTGCAGCAACTCTGGTGCAGGGGCCTAGACTGATTAGATCACTGTTGCCATCTGTGTGGACAGCTGAGCAGAATGGAGCTCAACTGCGCATGATGTAGCAACACAACAGCCTGAATTAAACCACGGCTGGATGGAGGTTAGAGGCAGCCATGCATCTCAAATAATAACAAACCCACCTCGCTTGGAGAGTTTGTTTGGTGTTCCCTGAAACTGCGCTTTACAAAATAGTGAGTAGTATAGCAGCATTAGTCGAGCCTCATTGCTCTGCAATACCATATATTTGATACAGTGCTTCCCCTAAGAAAATGACCAATAGACATATACAGGAAAAGCAGTCCTGTACAAGTTTAGTTAAATATATATATTAACTGTATTAACAGTGTTTACATATTACTTCAAAATGTTTAATATAAAACATAATGGAGGATTTGGTTCTCTGTGGAACCGAGCTAGAGAATTGTGCAAGGCTCATAAAAGTACTACATGTGGTCCCTGTTTCTTTTACGTTCAGTTCAAAAGTGCAATTTTGAAGTCTCCTTAATAGGAGATTGTTCACCAAAATGATATAGCACTATAATCTTATATAGTTTTAAACTATTTGTATAGGTAGGCTCTTTAAACCAAATTTAAGTTTAAGTAAACACTAATATAAACTGTCTAATTAATGCTCTATTAGTACATTATACTTTTTTTTTTTGTTGTTTATGCATGTTTTATTTGTGTTTTATGAAGTCCGCATGGAGACAGCCTTCTTGAAAAATATTATCAAGATGCAAGATTTAGTTATTCAGATATTAGTTTATATAAAGTACATTTTTTTACAAACCATATTTTCATAAAATCCAAGACACAAAGGATCAAGCCAAGGCTTACTGTGGCAAGGTATTACAGTGTAACTGTTACAGTCACAGTCACTGGCTAGTAATAGTATTACAGTGTAACTGTTACAGTCACTGTCACTGACTAGCAATAGTATTACAGTGTAACTGTTACAGTCACAGTCACTGACTAGTAATAGTATTACAGTGTAAATGGTACAGTCACTGTCACTGACTAGTAATAGTATTACAGTGTAACTGTTACAGTCACTGTCACTGACTAGTAATAGTAATACAGTGTAACTGTTACAGTCACTCTCACTGACTAGTTATAGTATTACAGTGTAACTGGTACAGTCACTGTCACTGACTAGCAATAATATTACAGTGTAACTGTTACAGTCACAGTCACTGACTAGTAATAGTATTACAGTGTAACTGTTACAGTCACTCTCACTGACTAGTAATAGTTTTACAGTGTAACTGTTACAGTCACTGTCACTGACTAGTAATAATTTTACAGTGTAACTGTTACAGTCACTGTCACTGACTAGTAATAATATTACAGTGTAACTGTTACAGTCACTGTCACTGACTAGTAATAGTATTACAGTGTAACTGTTTCAGTCACTGTCACTGACTAGTAATAGTATTACAGTGTGACTGTAACAGTCACTGTCACTGACTAGTAACAGCATTACAGTGTTACTACATAGTTATTAAACAAAGGCCATTCTAAATACTCATAACTGGTCATAATGTGAGCTATAAGGTCTATATTAGCTCAGTATTGTTGGTATGTTATGCTTGGATTTCAATTGTCATCTTTTGTGATGTAATTTATAGATGTCTCATAAACTCTTAAGCACTTTTAGGCACCTGCACAAATCAGCATGTCCTATGAGTTTAAAGGGGATTAAGCAAAGTATGTGACACATGAACACATTTTGGGCCTATCATTTATCATCTACTGAAGGATAAAAATCAACCCGCTAATGATGTGTTATGTAAAGCGAGTACATGCCTAATTCAGATAAATGCTGCAGATCTCAGTTCTGTGTATAAAAATAAAATATTTACTGAAGGTTCTGTAGACTGGCTGAATAAAAGAGCGCAGACTGCTGCACATGAAGAGGGATGCTGAAGTGCCAGCAGGACCACTCCCTGCTTCTCAAAAAGAAAATATAATCAAATCTGCACACTACATGTGATATATTCATCATTCAAAGTGCAGCATTAAGGTTTCTGGTTTGAATGTAATCCTGCTGATAATCACCCTGATTTTATAAAATACCTGTAACCTGATTGTGGTCACGGTAACGTATCCTGATTATGTAACACTGTTACATGTATTCTATTACTACCCAACCCTGATAGTATGTTGACTACACAGAACAGTGGTAGCGCGCATCTTAAAAGCTGAACTGTGTCCATCTTTTTGTCCAAGCAGTGAAACACTGTGTACTGGTATAAATCTGAAGCCTGGTGCTGGCAGCACACTAGTGTACTATATCACGCTTCTTTATTTCCTAGTCACTTATTTACTTCGGAACCCAGCGTCTCTGCTCAACGAGGTCTTGTCATGTCTTCTTAATATCTCCTTCACCTAAGCCCCCTCCCTCCCTCCTTTTCTCCACCCTGTTCCCCTTTCCCTCTCTTCCGTTTGTATCTTGGCACCCGGCTCTGTTTTCGCCCTCCACTTACGGTGGGAGTTTGCGGTCATAAATCTTGATTTGCTTGGCGTCCGCCTGATTGGCCGGCCCTGCACTTTGTCATGGCTTAATAGCAGCCTTGTCGGGGTTAAAGATGCCCTTCTTTTGGCAAGCACACGCGCTCCGTCCTCGAGTCGCTACAGACGAACTAATGATATTTAAACATGGCCGGGGCCATTAGCAGGCCCTGTGACTCACACCCATCTCTCTCTCTCTCTCACTCTCTTACTCACTATTTCTCTGTCTGTGTGTCTCTCTCTCACCCAGGTTAGCTGGAGTACACAATGTTCGACTTCCAATCTTCACCATCTCCTATTTTTTGTGCCCTGTGGCGCTTTGGGGCGGGATGAAAGGTGGAGGAAGGTTAAAGCAGTTTACGGAGAGCCTCTTTCAGCAAATTTGTAACTAGGTGCTTTTAGCCAGCTGAAAGGGCCATTAAGCAAAAGGTAAGGAACCTTTGACTATCTGCTCGCGGCTTCATACCTCGCAAAACATTATGGCTCCGAAATGTCGTCATGGTTTCGGAATTGCCTTAGGAGTCTGTGTTTGGGTGGGGAAAACTTTCTCAAATGGGCCGCCTGCTACTTCAAAAGCTAGTTAGTCAGCTAAGCTAGTCACTTCGGTTCCCATACTATTGTTTGAAAGTGGTTGCTTTGTTCATTCCTAATCAGGATCTGCTCTGATCATGGTAACCTGTGGATCCCCTAGAGGTTCTTTGAAGGAGTGCAGTAGAAGAACCACTTTTGGTTTCCTTAATAACACATGGTTCCTTAAAACAGTACTCGGACTAGTCCCAAGGGAACACCATTGGTCTTCAGTTTTGACTCAACAAGACAAAAAAAGGGCCCTCAGGAGACCCCTAAAAGAGATATGTGAATGAGAAGAACCTTGAATCTTACTCCCAAGAACCCTTCAAGAACCTTTATTTGCAAGAGTCTAACATAGCAAGTGATCAATAGCTGCAGATCCAGGAGGAGGCACATTCTTGCCCTGTGATTGCTCTTGATCAGTGATGGAGAAGGGCAAGCGGTAATGTATTATAGAGTTGACCTGGCCAACATCTATGGACCTAAGCCCTTCAGCTCTTTCATCTATGCCTCACTGTGACACCACGATGGCCCCTAGCTTTGTGGAGGCAGCTGTATGTCGAGGGGTCATGTGAAAGTGATTGTGACCTCCGAGCACACCCTCGCGCTGCCACGCCGCCTTCGTGGCAATAATTAATGCCTCCCCGTTTCCGCGGAATCTGACGACCAGCTTTTTTTTCCCCCCTCCTCTCTCATTTTGTGCTGGAGCCGCCGCCAGTAATGGTTGTGGGTTGGACCGAGAATACTTTATGGACTGTGAAAAATAACGCTCATGCGCCCACAACAAAGAAAGGGCCTCGGGAAGCCATAAGTACATCATTGATTTTCCTGGAAAGTTTATATATATATATGTAGCATTTGAGTAAACTGGTGTGTTTCTTGGGACCGTTTCAGAGTTTCAGCTCCGCTTCGAGCAAGGCACCGTGCTGCAGCCTTAGAAAGGTTCCTCTGTGGTTTTTTTGGAAAGCGGGCAAAACAAGCTTTGCTGCTCCTGTGTTGTAGTTAAGAGCTGTGCAATAGCAGCTTGGACATGATTATAAGTTACCCATGTTCTCTACACTCTATCAAAGGGGTTTTCCAGGATTGCCACAGATGCTGTATTTGATGTAGCAGTCTTATCTTTCAGGTCAAAAGATTTATACACTGATCTAGTCCACTTACATGCCTACTATTGTTGGGTCAGTTTTCTCTACATGTGTACATTTCAGGACCATAAGGCTTTTGAGGCTTAGTGCTAGCTAGAATTCATGAAGAGACACTCTGGTCACTGAAAGAAAAAGAGTAATTGGCATTCTGCCACCCATCTCTGTGGCTCTGTTTGGAACCCTGCATTACTAATCTGAAGGTTAGGTAGAAAAAAGGGACCGCTAATTAGAAGTTTTGCTAATAAGACGAACGTAGTGCTAATCACAAGGGTGTATTGCTAATTACAAGAGAATATTGTTAATAAAAAGTATGCAATGCTAATTAGAAGAAAGGTACTACTAATCAGAAGGTACTGATAATTAGATGAAGGCACAGCAAATCAGTCCAATAAACAGCTAACCAGAAGAAGGTATTGCTGATCAGACGGTATTGCTCATCACAGGATGTATTGTTAATTACAAGTCGGTACTGCTAATATGAAGAGCACATATCTTACCACAAGAAGGAACTGCTAATCAGAAGGTACTGCTAATCAGAGGGTAACCTTTTTAAGGATGTTGCAGATAGACTACTGTGGATCTGATCATCTTTAAAACTAATATATTGTAAATCTATGTGACTGTAATCTAAATCTATATTAAGAGAGACTTTCACTGAAGTTCATTATTATCATTATTAGTAATTCTTTGTCAAGAATTTTGTTTTGAGCTTGTTTTGACATGTGGGACAGAGCTTCAGTGTTCTGTGCTTATGATCATTTGAATGAAGATCAGTATCAGACTATTTAATGACCATCTATTAAAGACGGGTGAACTGAGAGACACACTGGAGTCTCTTCACCTAAAATGAGCTGATTAAGAATCTTGTTCCAGAAATGATAATAGGACATTAGAGCCATGATAAAAGGTAAATACTTTAGTACTTTTATTCAAGTGGAGGTCTAAGGGGAGAAACTTGTACTTTTACTGGAGGAATATTTTACCTTGGGTATCTTTACTTTGAACTTTGTCCACCATTAGTTATATGGGACAATGATGATGGTAAAATAGTGGTTAATTCAGGAAATCCATTTTTCTTTCACAGTACCCTACACGTAATCACCTCGGATGACCATTTTGTTTATATGTTGACCATTTATGTTAAAATCATGTTTTTATGCTGTTTGTATTGTTTTGTGTAAAATATTTCAGACCTGTTAATCCAGTGTTGCTGAGAAAGATACCTGTATTGTTTTCATGGATGCGTTTTCCATTGCCTGTTGTATTAACCTTGTATCTACAGTGTAAAACTAAGTATGTAAGTGTAAGTATTAAGTCTTGCCTCTATATGTAATACAGGGTAATTTAGATTTCACAGAACTACTTATTAATAATCTTTGCTCCATTCATCTTGAAAGCAAAAAGGCCCAACAAGTGCTTCACCCTCTCTCCGAAGCCCCCTTGAAAAAAAAACCCTATATGAGGAGATTTAGAAAAAGGGAGGGCTCAAAATCTTGATGGTGTAGCAAGTAATATTGAAGCAGATGTATTGGAATATAATCCAGTAATCTGGACCCTGCAATCCTGTTTGTCTCCCTGGTAACCTGAGTAGCCACGGATCAAGGCTGGAGGGGAGAAAATCACTGGAAGGGAGATGTAAGCGCAACTAATGACCTCTTTTTCCTGGGCCAGCTTTGAGTTGGGGCCGCATGCGCCTGGACCGTCCAGCTACCGCGCTGTATTTATAGGTTGCAGAGTTACTCCTAAGCCAAGGTTATGAGGTGTGAAAGAAGGGCTGCCAGGGAGGAAAGGAGAAAGGGATGTATTTCCCCACAACAGAGTAGGGACAGCTGGAAGGAGAGAAAGGGAACAGAGAAGAGAGAACAAAGAAAAAGAGGAAAACAACAACTGTCCTTTTAGCTTTGGCATAATAATTACTCACAAGTTCCACCATGTCTTTAGCAAGCACTGTAACTCTTTTGCCCTCCTTCTCCTCTCAAGAAATCAAAGGTGACAGCCCCTTCGTGTCTTCCGAACATTTCGGAGCTGACAAATTACACAAACACGACCATGTTTTCAATCAGCAAGTCAGCACTGTTTAAAGTATTGTGCTCTCTGACCTTTGTCTCCTTACAATGCAGTTTAATTCTTTAAAGGCAACTTCCACCATGCTTTTCCTCCGGGTAGGTGAAGACACCGGGACCCGCTCTGAACTCTGAAGACTTCTTGGATTATTTCCAGTGGGTGTGAAGGGAACCGGGGGTTGTGAAGTTTAAAACACACATGTATGCGAAGATGACCAGTGAACCTACATGTATCTTCTGAGCTTGTTATATGTAGTGTTAACAATGGGGGGCAGCATACGGGTGCAGTGGGTAGTGCGGTTGAAGAGTTGGATTTCTGTCCGAGGTTCTTTCTGTATGGACTTTGCATGTGCTCCCTGGGTCTGTGTGGCTGTCCTCCAGAGTTCCTCCCACAGTCCACATACTTGCAGTCAGGTGAAATGGAGATGCTAAATGGCCCCCTAGGTGTGAGTCTGTGTATGTATGTCTAAGTATGTGCCTTGCAATGGACTTGCGGCCTGTTCAGGGTGTTTCCTGCCTTCTGCCCATTGAATGCTGGGATAGACTCCAGCACCCCTAGCAATCCAGAAGGATTAAGCAGTTGAGAAGATGAGTGTGTGAGAGATTGTTACCAATGAGGACTGTTTTGCTTTTCAACACTCTGCATGCACCTCTCCATTAGAAACAGGCTGTAGAAAGCAGTTTTGAGGCCTATTGGCGCGAGATAGTTGTACTTGGGGAGGCACTGTAATTTGAGTGATTATCCATGGAGATCCATGAGTATGATCCAGCACAAATCTGCGTAGTGTGTGTAGTTTGGACAGGTCTGTAAAGTGGTAATTCCAGACAGAATCACCTTCCTTAATTCACATAACCTCTTTCAGCAATAGAATCGCCCTGTTTGAAATGGTCTCACAATTATAGGAGACCTTCTTGTTTTGCGACCTGAAGACAAGGTCAACTGCTAAAGTTAAGCTTGATTCGACCCAATTCCTTAATCCTCAAGTTCATGGCAAGACTACTGACATTCACAACATTTTTGGTAATGGCTGAATTATAAGAAGAGCAAAAACAAAAGATCTTCAAAATGCAAATACGATTTCTCAGTTGTTGGGTGGCATTTGGTAAGCTGAATGTTTTTTTTAAACTGCCTTTGAGAATGGGCATCACTCCACAGGGATAATATGGGAAAATTATACCAATCCTTGATGCTCCAGTCGAATTACACACAGATTACATTAACAGACGTCCTCTGGTAAAATGAATCCAGTTGTAATAAGGCTTTATCATGTAAAACATGAGGTGGATAAACTGTGTCACTTGAGTAAAGGTATAGATACTCCAGGTCAATGAGTATTCTAATATTACATAACTCCTACAAAACCCACTGAATGCCTTTACAGGACATTACTAACTGAGCTATGTCCTATATTATTATATTACTTGTAAATTTCAAGTCACATCTCATAAACACTGTAGCAAATATGACTGTATAAACAACAGTTACAGTGATTGGGTAACTCAACACAATAGGGGTACATCTATCAATAGTGCTTAAGACAGTGATATGCCTTAATAGTGAAATAATAAATCAATTAATCATTAATTGATAATAGAAATAAGGACTAACATTATTGTTTTGATTGTATTAAGTAGTTTATAATCCTTACGATGTCTTAATTAATCAGTAAGCATAGTAATAAAAAAAACAACAATGTGACAACAATTAGGATTGTACGAAGTAAGCACTAATGAACAGGTTACTGAAATCTATTATCAATTCAAATAAAATCACTTCATAAATGCCTAAGAGTACAGAGTTCAGCAAGTGCATGTCAAATTCATACATAAAAGGATATAGTGGTTATGTAATATATATATATATATATATATATATATATATATATATATATATATATATATATATACATATATTATTGATAATTATTTAATGCTCATTGTGAGCCTTGTGCTGAATATTAGAATCAGAATCAGAATCAGAAACTCTTTATTTCACCAAGTATGTTACACATACAAGGAATTTGTCTTGGTGAGAGCAACACGTATGACAAGTAACAAAACTATGTGAACTATTGTGATCTTAACTCCATTTGGTCAACCATACCATTAAACCTGCAATTACTACAAGCACAGACAACTTAACAACTTTGAATGTGAGCTGGAACTGCACAACTATGTACATGCTCTTTTAGTTAGATGGTTCACTTAAACATGGACTTCAGATATGGCCATGAGAGCTCTGGGAAAGAACTTTATCACATTATGTTGCCCCCTAAACTCATTCATTTATTTATTCATTAACGTCACTTCCAAGTCACTTATCATTCTGAGTCCCAGGGGTGCTGGTAGAAGCCTGGAAACACCCTGGAAAAGCTGTATATCCATCACAGAGCAGATACACAGACACCATATACACTCATTTAGAACATGCAAACTCATCACAGAGTGGACCATGGATGCCCCAGCCAGGAATTGAACCCAGGCCCCCCTTGCTGTGGGGCGACAGCACTATCCACTGTGCTACACCACTACCCTGCCCCAAGTTTAAAATATGTTTTGTGTGCTTGTAAGCAGACGGACAGCATGGGAGTAGTATGGCTTTCTCCTGTGAGGAACACAAATTGGCCTCACAGATCCGAGCAAAGAGAAATCATCAGTAATAAGAGCTTTCATAAAAAGTCAGGAGGCACATAATTTGTCATTCATGCATGTATTCACTGATGGTTTCATGTAGATGTACATGTGTTGCAAATAACCCTAAACTTGCATCTGCATGTAGAGGCTAACAAATATTGGCAGCTATTGCCATCAAATAGCATTGCAAAAGCTGGATCCCTGACTCATCACGTAATGACCTTAAACTTGTTAACAAAGCCTTCAAATAAACTTACTTATGTCTATTTAGTACCACATGTAATGGAGAGTATTACATCTTGGATGGTTTAAGGCCAGTACATTAGCTACAATGCTAGCTAACAAATAATGGAGACTGAAAGGCTAAATCACTACACACGTTTTGCAAACTCTATTAAATTAGTAATGATCTCAGTTAGGCCTGCATATGTCCATCTCTGCTGCTAACGGTATGTCTGGCAGCACTATAAACCTCATAATATAACCAGTTCAGATTATTTGAGATTCTTTATACTGAGCCAGTTTCCAAAAAGGCTAACTAGCACACGTTAGCATCCATTGCTTATTAGCTACATTAGCTTTAGAGCTCCATTGTAAAAGAATCAAACTTGAAACACTAAGTCAAATGCATTTAGCACAAGGAGAACACTGTACAAAGGAAAGGTTTTTGGGTTGGCCCTCGCTGAACCTAAAACCTTTTTCTTGGAGCATTTTCCAGCGCCTCTTACCCAGCCGCCTGACCCCAGGTGACCGGCGTTGGATTCAATTAGTGTCGTTAATGTCTTTACAGGGAGGGGAGCACTGTTGTTTTCGGCAGGGTCTGAGCCGGCCAGCGCTGATTGGGGCGGCGCACGCGATTCAGCCCGCAGATCAAAAGGGGCCACTTGATGAACGACAGGGCAGAGGCTGGTAGAGGAGGGAGGGTGAGCCGCTCCTAGCTTTGAATCATTGATCAAGGTCGTTCTCAGTTCATTAATTTTAGCCTGAGAGGGCCTGCCCTCAATTTTGGTCATGCTAGGCAAGCGCACACACACTCTCTCACACACACACACAATTACACACATACACACACACACACAAAACAAACACTTTCGTGTCCAGCTTTGTAAGACACTCAAAGAGAAGTGGAAAAAGAGTGGCAGCTTTTTCCTCCTGAGTTATCTTGTAGTGTTATTAGTAGCACTCATGCGCGATAAGCAGAGGAGAGACGTTTGTAATAGCGCGTTAGCCTGGGTTCACATTCTTAGTACTTTGTTTCTCCTTATAAACCTTAAACCTCAAGCCCGAAGGCCCTCTGCTTCTCAGTGGCCTGTTCAGTGACCCTGAGCGCATGATTAGTTTTACGGCCTGTAACAACTACACCTCCCCTGTTTACAGACATATGGCAAGTTCCTATCCCGAAAGGCCACATTCAGGACATTTTTCCTCTCCTTGCTCTTTTCCTAAGGACTGATAAGCAATTGCGGAAAAGCTCCTCTTGCCGTCTCTCTGCACACAGCGTCTCCTCTTGGCTTCACACATGACACAGTCGACCTTAAGGCCTGTTTGCCCCGTGTCACACAGCACGTCATGGGCTCAAGCTGGGGTTGAGGGCATAGTGCAATTGACCAGCCTGGCCTTCCAGCTAAGGGACAACACTGAAGGACCCCACTGAGTTCAAGAACACTGTGACGTGTGAAACTAGGCAACGCTTTAGAGAACGTGACACCTACATGACTGTTATGATTACGTGTGATAAAGCTTGTTTGACTAAGCAGTGTCTATATAGGTTTTTGTCATGAAAGGCTAGTGTGGGTGTTATGCAGTGACATTCATTGGAATACTACTCTGTAAATAAGTGTCTGTATAGGTTTATGTCAGTATACAGGAATGACTTAAGGACGTGTAGTTTTTTCCATTTTTACGTTTGGAATTAGAATTTTAATTTATTATTTTAGTTGAAATGTCTGAAAGTCACCTTTTATGACAAATTACACTCTTTTGTCAAAAGCAAATAGCTGCACCAAAAGGTAGTGTCGGATTGCAATGCTATTGGGAAGAAAGATAAAGGAAGCAGGAACAATACATGATGACAATATTTAGCCATACACATACAGAAGCAGTGAGGCCACCATGTGTGCTAATGCAACATGCCAGACGTCTCTGCACAGTTTCCTTAGGGTGTCCTGTGAAAATTCATTCCCATGATGCTTGAATATTCTCACGAAGTTCCTGCAGCTTGAATGTTGTAGGGGTGGAGGTGGGGTGGCACCAAGGCTTCTGGACTCTTGACAATAAATCGGTCATCGTGGTGCTGACAACGGTGCCTCCACACACAGATTTATTGGTCGTCTCCACCAAGACCTGCTGCCACTCTGATTCTCTCCATGACAGTCTGGCACCATTGCAGTCTTTGGTGATGCTGATGTGATGTTAAGGGCAGTTGTCATAACGGTCTGTATGGATGTAGTCCTACGTCATGCAGTCGTGTGCCAGTGGTGCTGTTGGTAACAGGATGCCTCATGGTGGACATCACTGCTCACTGTGAATGTCTGCAATCATGGCTGCTGGGTCAGTCTGGTACAGCAAAAGGCTTGTCCTTGTGTATGCACTTTTTAATTTAACAAAAAGAACAAAATGTTATAGCTTTGTTGCCCTCTCCTCCCGTCTTCAGAGAAGGCCTCATGTCTCTTGGAGCACCCTCTGTCTTATCCATCACTAATAAGGGACCTCTATATTACTATTCTGTCCAGATATTATAAATGAGTGATGGGGCAGAGTTCATGAGGAGAGGTGTTTGTAATACAGAGTACAGAAAAGCAGAGAGGCACTAGCTTGCTTCCTGACCTGCACAGCGCTAGCTGGACAAGTGACTCCATTCTGTGCGATTTTTATATCTCGTTTAGCAGCTAATCAGATCAGCTAATCTGATCACAGCCGCGCATCAGACCTATTTTTCGGTGCGAGTGGTGGCGCCAATCTCACCGCACTTAGGGCTGTTCGAGCATGATCCAGCACCTGTCATATTAATAATGCTATTATGCTAAATCACATTAATAATGCTATTATGCTAACTCTTGTAACCGTAGCCTGTTCTCAGTGACCTGGGATTGCCTTTCAGTACGCCGTCATGCCATATGGTAGTGATTTTGCCCTGAACACAAAATGCCCATAAGTTGATTGCCTGGAGGTTTTTGCTGGAGATTTATTTCTGCCAAAACGGAGGTTCATAGAAGCTGAACCTAGGAAAGAGAATCAGGAAGGTGATGGATGAGCGGAAAAAAGAGTGAAATAATACTGGGGTGTGAGAAAGAAACAGACTCTGCAGCAAAGTATATCAAGTTGCAAGTACTCTAAAGTGGCGGTAGGGATCCATATAAGCTTCCATATAGCTGCGGCTGATTTTAATATCACGACAGATGCTTGATTTGCAGGGCCGGGCTCCACCAGTGTGTCATTTGTTATTAATTCTGTGAAAATCCCCCAACTAAAGCCGCAAACTGGAGCGGAGTCCGTCCACGGGGGCCAGAGAGAGAGCACGGATTACTGACACGCAGGACGAGAAATCTGTCATACTAGGGGAGCTGTTAATTATAGGCCAGCACGCACGCATAAACAAAACCCTGCTTGCCCCCCATACACCCTCATAACTCAGAGGCCTTCACTTTGACCCACCAACCCTATTTACTTTTATGTGGACAGTCCAGCAGCAAGCCACTTCACACACATGCTGTGCTCAGAATGATCATACAAGTTCCTGATCTCTGATCTCAAAGGTACAAGACCTTCAACATAAACCTCTGCAATGCCCCAACACACACCACATATATATATATATATACCCTATTATATATATACTCTGTTCTGTTTGCTATACTTACCATACTGGGGAAATGACACAGTTGCGTCACATTATTATGACCACCTACTGTCAAAAGCAGCAGCGTGTAGCTCACGAAGGAAGTCACATGTTGTGAGCTGGCCTGGTGGGTATTTCTATACACATATCCCTTATTGCTATCATGGGTAAAAGGAGTGATCTGTCCCTGGGACAGATGGGATCTTCGAGCAAGAAAACGAGACATGTCACAAAGCTAAAACTTTCCAACACTTGTTGCAAGAACTTGGATGACTTGGTCATGCTCTTACAACCAATTTCAGAGCATCTGCCCCAGGATCCCATTTGCCCCAAATGAGCATCTGTGGAACCACCTCGATTGTTGTGTTTCTATGGATCCTCCCCCACCCACCTTCTAGCAGCTGTGGGATGTACTGCACTTAGCATGGCGCCAGATACCTGGGACAACCTAACAGGAACTTATTGATTCACATTTTAGCCCATCTAGCTATTGTCCATGCTGCACACAGTGGTTACTCTGGTTGGGGTTGGTGTAGCTAGGCGGATAACACCATTACCTGCCAGGGAGCCACCACCACATGTGGAAGACTGGGGTTCGAATTCCGGTCTGGGTGACTATGCTGTGCTACACCAATAAGAGTCCTTGGGCAAGACTCCTAACACTACATTGGCCTACCTGTAATCCGATTAACCTTGTAAGTCACTCTGGATAAGAGCATCAGCTGAATGCCATGAATGCAAATATACTCTGGATATAAGTGTGAAAGTGTATTGTAAATAAATAAATAAATAAATAAACAAACAAATAAATAAATAAATAAATAAATAAATAAATAAAATGCCACAAGAAACAGTCATTTTGGTATTGATTTATAGAATAATGTTCAGTGACAGTGTGTGTTTTTTGCACTGTTTAACAATTTAACACAATGAAACCTTAACAGCAAGTCCATTGCTTTAGTTTTCTGTTTACAGCTGAACATGCCAGAAGATGACGCAGAGGAAGAAGAACTGCGCCCATTGAGCATCATTTATCTTCTAGCGAGCGTGTCTAAAAGACACATATGTGCAGCATGAGGAGTTACCCTACACATAAGCTGAAGCTCTGCAGGAGGACAGGCTTAAAAATGAACCATAAAACTACAGGAGTAACTATGAGCTCTGATATGATTGATGGCATTAGTGGCATTGGGTAAGTAACTTTTTAAAAATCCTTATTTAAGGAAATTTACTATGCTATTCCACTACAAAACACCTAAGCCGCATTTACATGGTAGTAAATGACCATGGCCTACTGGACGATAGCGTACTTGACCAGCCATCACAGCGGCAATTCTTGCTATTGAAATAAATGCTGGCTCTCCTCTCATCCCCAATCTCCCGGACTCCGTTTCCCATAACCCACCACTCGAGGACGTCACTGTCACATGTCCACCATCTCCCAATCCTGTTCCGCCTCTCAGGTCTAAGTCTCCAGAATATTGATTTCACCTGTAGCTGATTAGCCTTTTGTACAAATTCTCCTCTCTCCCACTGACCCGTTGCCTCATGCGTACTGAGCGGTTTCCTCTCTGTAGTTATTCTCGTTGGCTTACCTGGTTTGACTCTGTTTTGACTTTCTGGTTTGCTCTTTTGTCTTTCCCTTTAAATACTGTTGCTGGTCTGATTGTTTTGCCTGGTTCTGACTTCTGCTCGTCTCCTTACTCTGACTCAGTCCTTGCCCTGGTTATCTCCGCTTGTACCTTGTTGTTGCTGTGTTGTGCTACGAGCCTGTTTAATAAACCTAGCTTGCTTTTAGCTCAGCGCGCATCACAATCTGTCTGTCCATCCTCACAATAAACCAGATGTTGATTTTTTTGAAAGCCATCATTGTTGGAACATCTCATGGTTGAAGTCCTGTATCACCCAGTATTATACAACCAGAGAAATTTAAATTGGGAATCCACTAATGACTACATTCTTCTCTTGTAATGAATCATTTCTCTTTTTTACCATATTTTTACCTCCATCATGGGAATACAACATTAATGTGAACGCTATGTCAGTGATGCGTTACAAAGTCACGTTGCCAAGGCCTTGTTAAGCAATTGAGCAAAGGTAGTGCAGCTGCAAGTAGTTTTTTTTACTCATTAATTTTCTGATCCGTAGGGGGGTTGGTAGGGTGTTGGAGTCTATCCCAGCACTCATTGGGCAAGAGGTAGAAAACACCCTGGACAGGCCACCAGTCCATCGCAGGGCAATTTACCAGTTACTATCTCCAATTCACCTTACTGCATGTCTTTGGACTCAGAAGAAAGGGGAGCAACTGGAGGAAACTTAAGTAGAAAGGACTCTGGATGCCCCCTCCTGTAATCAAGGCTCTTCTTCTTGCTGGGAGGTGACATCGTTAGTCACTATACCACTGTGCTGCATTTAGTTTACAATAACAACAATTAAAAACAATGAAAAGAAGTTTCTCAGTCATCACACTCTACCACTGCACCAGTTAGCTCTAGCGTTAGCTCATAAGCTCTTCTGAAACCATAACTTGGGCATTATGCATGAGCACCTGCGCACAGTACATGCACACAGACCGATATGACGACTGCCTTTAACAGCTCGTCAGTGTCACCAAAGACTGCAGTTGTGTCGTGCCAGACTGTCATGGAGTGACTCAGAATGGCAGCGGGTCATCTTCAGTGACGAGTCCCGCTTTTGTCCTGGTGGATACGGCCAACGAATCCGTGTGTGGAGGCACCGTGGTCAGCATCAAGATGAACAGCGTGTTGTCACACGCCCAGAAGGCCTGGTGTCACTCCACCTCCACCCTTACTGGCAGATCTGCAGGAACTGTGTGAGAATATTGCATGGGATGGGTCATCACAGGACACCATTAGGAACCTCTTGAGCTCCATGTTGAGACATCTGCTTACTGCGTGAGCAAAAATGGGGCCCAACGCCATACTTACAGGCACAACTTCAAAATATTGATCATATCAGTCTAAATTTATCATCATATATTGTTCTTGGTAACCTTTATCTTCCTTCCCAATAGCACTGGAATCTCACACTTCCTTCTGGGTGCAGATATTCTTTTAATGAGGAGTGTGATCAAAAATATACTTCTTAGAAAACAACCAAATATGAACAAACCTTTCTAATAATAATAATTAAAACCTTGTAGGTGGGAAAGTGAAGGTCTGGGTGTATTTTTGCACTGCACAACCCCAGAATGACAACTCTGTGTGTCTTGTGTTTTGGAGGACTGCTCCATCCGGCCCCCCAACCCCTCCAGATCTTAGATTGCCTAACGTCTCAGCAAGTGGAAAATAAATATAAATAATGCTCAAATAACGTCAAACACACTTAGCAGAGTGGAAATTCCCTCTTCTCGCGGCTCGGAGATGCTTCCATGGTGGCGCCTCCGTGAGAAAAGCTGTGGTGTTTATCCGGGCTGGCCGGCCGAGTGCCTCCTGTCTCCACTGCGGCTGTTTGTTTGGCAGCTGCGGGTGCTGCATTAAATATGGAGAGGAAGTCTTTATTTGTGCGATTGTCTGAGCGTGTGTATAATTAGTGGGTCAGAGCCCCACTCCCTCACACATGACTTAACAACACTCTCCCTCACACCAGACTCATCTTTAATTTAGATCTGGGACGGGGGGAGGTAAGAGAGAGTGGGATCCCTCCGAGGACAGAGGGTGTGTGTGTGCGTGCATGTGTGTGAGTGTGGGTGTAGTAAGGATTAGAATTAGAGTCTGCTTGCTCTTATGATGTGACCGGCTTATCGGACAGTGGCTGCTCTTGTGTGAAAGTGTCTGTTTCCACATACGATTCATGAGTGTTTGGGTTTTGGATTCTAAGGTGAAACCAACTTTACAGGAGAGGGCAACAGCCTAACATAAATTGAATGCAAGATAAAGGAACCAGATGTGATTTATATTTTTGGCCAGCTCTGTCCGTCCATACATCGTGACATTTTCACACAGTATACTCAGCAGCTGCTGTACTTACATGATGCATAAAAGTGAAAATCGACAAAAATGGAGATACATGTATTTCTTTGGACAGCAACGATATATAATGCTTATAATAATAAACCATGACTAGCAAATTCTGTTGATCAAATCAAAATGGTACACAAGCACAATATTTTTATGTTTAACCTGATTTTGTGTTTCCTAATATGAAGAAAAGCTTATTCCAAATTTGATGTCTGCAACAAGTTCCAAAAAGGTTGGGACAGGTGCTTGTTCATCACCTTTCCTTGTGAGTGATCCATTTAATAATGATTTGGGGACTGAAGACACCAACTAATCAGTTAAAAGAGGATTTAAAATTTTTTGCCATTTCTTACGTATACAGGTCTTCAATCATGCGCAACTGTACGTCCTAGCCATATTCTGTTGTTAATGAGTCATAAGTAGAAGCAGCCTAGTCTAGCAACTGCACTATAACATGCAGAATGTGGCTGGGTGTTGTCATCTTAAAATAAGCATGGCTGAAGCATCTCCCTGAAGAAGACAGTGTCTACAAGATAGCATATGTCACTTCAAAACGTGTTCACCATTAATAGTGTATTCACAGATATGAGGTTACCCATGCTGGTAACAATCCGAATGGCCCGTTTCTTCTTAGCCCCAGGGAACCTGACGTCCAGTATTCAGCTTCAGCTGACTTAGGCAACCTGACTGTTCAGAATTTTACAGCTTGAGTCCTGACATGGGTAGCATTTCAGTCATTCGCTCACTTTCAAATAGATGAGCTCTATGTGAATCAAGTCAATTTCATCTCATGATGGTTTCTAGTAGGTTTTCCTCTGTGTGGGTGTGTGGCTGTGTGTGTCTTGTGACCTCACCCCCTCCCCTGCTGTGCCTCCTGCTGCTTATACTCACTAGATTCCACTCACCAGTGCACATTAGCCGCTCAGTCCGCTGCTTCCCTGACATCTCTCTCTCTCTCTCTCTCTCTCTCTCTCTCTCTCTCTCTCTCTCTCTCTCTCTCTCTCTCTCTCTCTCTCTCTTTCTCTCTCTCTGCTTAGCTTCATGCAGTGCTTTTGATTTGCCACTCTGCTTGCATGGAGACGCGATGCGGGAGGTGAAATTAAAGGTTAGCATCCCCTGCACCAGCAGCCTGAAGGACCAGGACAAGTCTCTGTAATCAGGACGTCCCGGGACGCCTCTGCACTGCTCTGATCTGCCTGTGTGCCCTGGTTACTCTAGTTCTTGCTCCAAAATCTCCCCAGAAACTTTTTTTGTGTGTCATTGTAACATGTCAGCGCTCTTAAAAAAGGCCAAGCATTGCCCTGTTGAAAAAAAAAGACCTTCAGAACCATTAGGATTAAAACCTGGTGGTTTTGCTTTCTAATGGGAATTGACTTAATGCTTACCAGACCACTAGTTTCCTGTAGGACACCTTTAGATCCCATTAAGAAACCATCAAATGCATCTGTTACTAGTCCCAGAGCACATGTTAAACCACTAGAAACCTTTACACCGTGATATCGACCTATCAGGGATACACAAAATACCACAGTGACTACCGGACACCAGAGGAACCAGCAGATACCTTTAATGGTCTTTCTGGCTTATTTCAGAAGGTTGACCTATGATAGCTGTGGTAAAGGTTAGGGTTGGTTCAGCAAGTTTGTGGTTTTTATCATTCTTTCTTTCATAAAATTAGTTTCATGCCACTTTTGTTCCATAGTTGACTGACATTTGTGTGCATGCATATGTGTTTTCTTCTCTATCAGCCTCACGTGGCGATGCCTGCTACAGAACATGCCTTTGCAGTCATGAATATGTTATTATGCTGACAAACGACTCAAACACAATCTGCTAAGTGATTCCCAGCAGCCCACTGCGAATTAGTATAGCCCACCCTCTCATATTACTATGCAAAAGCCCAATGACCTGCTAAACAGGTCTTTTGTATCTCACTTAGTGTCTCAAAACACACTGCACTAAACATGAACAGTGTATCTGTTTGGTCTAGATGTAAAAAGGAAAGTGTAGAAACTAGAGGACAACATGGGTTGAATAATAAACTAGCTGATATCTGTTGAATAATAAAAAATAAAAAAAAACATTTGAAGTCAAATACACTGATCAGTGGGACACACATACTGTATTTTAAAGGTTCGGCTAGAAGTAAGATATTCAAGCAATACTTTAGTTGATAAATTATGAACTGGTTGATTATTAGCATGAATCAGCATTAGCCTATGTAGCTAATGCTGGCTACCAAACTTCCAAACCAATTTTGGAATACTGCATATACATGTTTCTCTATATAAATACTCATTCTAAATTTGATGCCTGCAACAAGTTTCAAAAAGGTTGGAACAGGCGCTTGTTTACCATCTTTCCTTTTCCATCCTTCTGGATGCCAGATTCAGTCTTTAGTTTCAGTTTTGTATAAATAATAATACCCTAGCCAGTGTTATAGTCATACAAATAACATGTTAATGCTACATAGGGACCTGCTATCGATATATATATATATATACACACACATATCTTATCTATTATCTTCTTCTTGCTATTAATTATGTTAGCTTATGTAAGTACTACATGGTTATTCCAATTCTGTCTGTCCATGATTGGCCGATTACATTATGACCAATGGTCTTTACCCCAAAACCTTAAGGGTGGGTTCAAGGGAGGGATAGGAGTAACATGTTCTGAGAAGACAAACATCAATTAGGAAAATAATAAATATGTATGTAATTTATTTAACCACAACTCACTTTGTCAGGTAACATTTTAGCAGTTTTTAAGTACTGTATTAGCAGATAAATCGTCAAATGAGGTTAAGGTGAGATAACCTTAGCTAGCATTAGCATAGCATACAGACATACAGGTCCTGAGATAACTTAGCTATATGTCGTGTTATGTGTTATGCTATCTTAATTCTATGCTAATAATACTACCATGCTACAGTACATTTGAAACTGCTTTAACAAATAACAGGAACTTTATGGGATGACCTGCTAGAAACAATATAGACTAGCATTGCAGCATTTGTCGTGGCTTAAATGCTGGCATGCTGGTAGTAGTAATGAAAGTTAGCATGCTAGTCACCAGCAAACTAGCATATGTTGTGTTCAAGATGCTGGCATGCTGGTCAGCCATCATGACCAAGATGGGTGACCAGGTAAACCAGTACCAGACCACCACTTGCAATGGACTGACGTCCTGTCCGGGGTGTTTCTTGTATTCAACCCAAAGAGTGCTGGAATAGGCTCCAACAACCCCCTGCGACCAAGAAAGATAAGTGGCTGTAAAGTAACTTCTATAATACTTTAAACTCATTATTTGCTCCAGGTGTCGTGTTCACGTCTGTTCACAAAAATCAACAGAATATGTCATTTGCCGATTGTGCCAAAACCTTTACATACAATTGTGAGTATTAAATAGACACTGATATGTAGTACTTGATAATGACAGCTGCCAGTTCATTCTTAAATCAGGGTCATACTCCAGCAGGCCTGTTTGGGATAGGACAATTATCCTCTGGTCATTATGCAAACGAGGCTGCATCCTCTTCGGGACGCCTTCAGAGCTGTCGGGGGGCATTAGCGCCTGACACATCGCTCTAACGCAGCTGTCTCTCACTCAGACATCTGATACTCTCTCTCTTTCTCAGAATAAAAAGACCCCTTTTCTGCCCTCAGAGCTTTACTCTTTCCACACAGTGCAGATTAATTTTGCATGTCTTTGTGCATAGGTTTAGGATTGGGGCTAATGGAAGGTGGAGGGGGGTAGGGTTCTTTTTTGTCACCTCAGCATGACATGTACAGTGTTTGTCCCGACAACTGATGCTGTTACAGACAATAGAAGATTAACAGGGAGACAAGAAATATTCTAATAAGAATAAAATGTATGTCACAGTTAGAAACAGTGATACAGTACCATAAACCACATATGCAAGTCTACTTGCGATTACAGCTTGTACAGTTAAAGGCAAATTTGTGATTTATGTATGTCATTTGCATGATGCTAGTCTATAGTCATAAGCTTCGACAACCCTGTTTCAGAGAAAGTTGGGATGCTGAACTTTTCCAATTTTAAACCTTGGAGCTGAATAAAAACGTTTCATTGCTAGGCTGTTTGTGGGCTCTGAGCTCCAAACATCAAATTCTGTTCATTTGTATTAATATTTTTTTAATACAGGAAACAGTATTTGGACTTCATTCATTTTCATCAGGCCAAAAGTTTAGTAAATATTCAACTCATGATAAACACACATTCCTGTATGTGGCATAGGTGTAGTGTAAGGGAAGGTAATTAGACATGTCTGTAGTGTATAGTGGAGGATGAATTATCCCCACTAATTGCTTTCAACACATTGTAATAAAAAAAATCTATACGGTAAAAAAGTTCTATACTGTAATTTTGTTTACGTATAAAGTTAGTGTTCGGGCTGCCTTACTATATGAAATTGAATTCAATCAAATATTTATGCTACCAGAACAAGAACTTGAATTTCATGGCCAACAACTTATTCAAGTTTGTTATTTCAAGTTCAATTAACTCAAAGTATTAACACAGCCCAGACACTTAGTTTTTTGGTGTTAAAACAGCGTATCTATTTATTTATTTTACTGTGTCTTTATGTCCCTGCCAACAAGATTTGATTAACCAACAAAACTGTCCGCATCATATAAACAGACTTTCAGATCTGAAAACATCCACAGGTGGATCTGTCAGTCCTTCTACTGTGAGAAGACAACTCACCGCCATGGATCAGAAAGGATGTGTAGCTGTCAGGAAGCCATTACTGAGAAAGGAAACAGACAAAAAGAAGAAATGTGTCAATCAAAGAAGCTGCTGGTGTTTTCAGTACAATGGACTGACCACATTGGCATGCAACCAACTTTTAAAACTGACCTTTGGAGGTGTAAAAAATGTCCCTGCATTTCCTGTTTGTTTGTTTTTTTCCTGAGCAGCATGTCTGTATGTGGATTCACAGTAAGAACGTGCTTGTCTTGAATGTGACTTGGGTACCTAACTGGCACATGTGTGTGTTTGTGCCTGTATACGTTTTGTGCCCTGGTGCCAGAGGAGACACCCAGACACCTTTGCTGAATATCAGCCTAATCCGTGCGGATCTCACAGCTTTATCGAACTGTAATCTCTAAGCTTGATTAAACCCCCCCTGCTTTACACACACACACACACACACACACACACACACACACACACATACGCTGGCCTCACCAGGCTGAGCCTAAACCCAGCAGGGAACCATGCCCGCATTACTGGCACTGAGCTTTAGGGACAGTGAAGGGATGAAGATATTCACAGGAGGATGATGTTGGACTGGATAGTGAGGAGAGACCCATAATGATGCTGTGCCCCTCATGGTCACATGATCAGCAGTTAGATCTCACTGCCTAAAAGTTAATATGTCTGAAAGTCTTAATATAGTCTTAATACTTAGTGTGCAATATTACACTTATCATCAAATAAATAGCTACACCCAGAGGGAGGTGTGGGATTGTAAGGGAGATAGAGGTGACCAGGAACAATACATTTGAAGTGACATGGGCAATATTTATTGAGCTACACACACAGAAGTAGAGTCTTTGAGTATGGTGTCGGGCTGCCAAGTTTGCTAATGCAACATGCCAGACATCTCGGCATGGAGTTGTAGACAGTGGTGTTCTGTCATAATTCATCCCATGCAGCTTGAGTATTCCCACACAGTTCCTGCAGATGATCACTGGTCACTGAATGTCAAGTAAGGTCAAGTAGTTTTTATTGCCATTTCAACCATATACAGTGGTGTACAGCACACAGTGAAACAAAACAACGTTCCTCTAGAACCAAGGTGCTACATAGAACAATAAATACACAAGACAATTTACAATAAACAAAACAGCAAACAATAAATACAGGTAGGGGGTAGTGCAGATAGCCCACTGGTAGTAAATGCAGGGAGGGGACAGTGCAGATAGCCCACTGGTAGTGGGAGCAGTAAAGTGTGGTTATGTCCATTTTTTAAAAACGAACATTGTTTATTAGCAGCAGTTATATCCATATTTGGTATAAATGTAAACATTGTACTCCTTAAGTTTATGTGTAGACAGATTTAAAATATGAGACTGTGTGTGTGTGTGTGTGTGTGTGTGTGTGTGTGTGTTCAGACCAGTCACTGAATATGTTCAGTTATTCAGATCAGGCTCTGGTTGTTAAGGAGTCTGATGGCTTGGGGAAAGAAGCTGTTGCACAGTCTGGATGTGAGGGCCTGGATGCTTCTGTACCTTTTTCCAGACGGTAGGAGGGTGAGATGCTGGTTGCTTTGCGGATGCAGCGTGTGGTGTAAATATCCGTGGGGGTGGGGAGAGAGACACCAATGATCTTCTCAGCCGTCCTCACTACCCGCTGCAGGGACTTGCGATCCAGTGCGGTGCAGTTCCCAAACCAGGCAGTGATGCAGCTGCTCAGGATGCTCTCGATGGTTCCTCTGTAGAAGGTGGTGAGGATGGGAGGTGGGAGATGTGCCTTCCTCAGCCTTGAGGTACAGCGACGAACACAGCGATAAGCTTATGTCACATGTGTGCTCGAGCATGAAACTTGAATCATTCGCATGTCACACCATGTCAAACCTACCCAGTCAGTTGATAAGTAAACGTATTTCTCTGTTTCAATGAAAAGTGTTTACAGTTTTTGTTTGCTAGAAATGCACTGCCATGCTTTTTTAAATTTTTAACTCGCATTGCTTAAAATGAGTGAAAAAAAAAAACATAAAAATTTGTTTTTTACTTTGACTTTAAACCAGTTCTGTAATACAGTTCATGTGGCACTCAGATATATTTGTTCTCTCTGGGGGTGGAGTTAGGGTAACTTTCTTGTGGTCTAATCAGTTGTTCTCATGGGGCCAACTTTGGCACATTGTTCACTGTGGGCCGCCCTTTCCAACGCAAATAAAACAGAGTAATGAGTTAGCCAGAGTCCCGTATAGCAGCGTGTTAACCTATTTGTTTATTTTATTTCATGAAAAATTCTCCTTAATGTGAAGCATATAATTTAAAAACCTTTTTCAGCCACATCTGGACAGTATGTGTAGGCTTGGTTTGGGTCTGGGCAAAGATGAATGAATGATATTGCGCCCCCTCACCCGCCATCTAAACCACATCAGAACATGTCACCCCACGTTGGCCACACAGCGTTTCCTGCCTACTAGGACAAGATGCCTGGGTTCACCCTTGAGAGCTGGCCTGAAACCAGTTTACCGTGTTTCTTCACAGGCACCAAGGCTAAAGTTTGAACAAAGGACATTGACCCAAGAGCAGATTAAAGTTGCAAACGGTCCCTTGGAGCTCCAGTTTGCTTCCATGGCATTAACATCCTCTCAACATTTGGCTCCTCTTTGACTCAGATTTGAATATCCTCTCTTTTAAGTGGTCTAAACACTCTTGGGCCATGAAGGATGAAGTGTTGCTTAGGTCATGGTCTTGCCTAAGATAACTGTGTGAACGTACACTGAAGTTGCTAGATGAAGCTTACATTCTGAAACAAACCCAAACATAACCTGAGCGCATTCTGTGTGTGAGAATTACTATATTCTTTATTAATCTGATTTAACAAAGCTCACCAAAACCGAGCTGTAGCCTGGCAAAAAGTAGTTTGAACCCAACTGTAGCTGAAAATAATTCCAGTTGTAACCCAGTTATATTTTTATCTTGACGCAAGCTCTACAAAATTCTGTACAAACCTAATTATTATCCAAGAAAATCCTGTCCTAAGCCCAACTGTAGTTCAGCAAATTTGTCAGAACTGTAGTCTGACATAATTATATTTAAACCCTCATGTAGAACAACACAATTCAGCTGTAGCCTGACACAAATCTGTGTAACCATATCACAACAAAGTCTATTTTGAGTTATAAACTTATACTTTAAATTTGTCCTGACTATATGCCAAACAAATTCTGTCCAAACCTAAATATAACCCACCAAATTACTGTCCATGCCAGACTCTGACAAACTTAACAAAAGTCTAAATCTGATAGCAGCAAAAAAAAAAAAAAAAAAAAAAACCTGTTCTGAACCCAGATGCCCAACATGTATCTTGAGTGGGCTGTAGCTCAATATAGAGCTGTCCAAATCCAATTATAGACCCACAAAATTCTTTACTCTAGCCTGACAAACTTCTGCGTGAGCAAACTGCAACCTGACCAAATTCCTCTTAAACTGCAGGGTGACAAAATTGTTGAAACCCATGTGAAGCCCTACAAAATTCTGTCTGGTGTGAGATAATAAAGCAAAAAAGATGATTATAGCCTGACATGACAACATTTAATTCCAGCTATAACTTAGCTCAATTTTTAGATGGACGTAACTGTACACCTATAAAATTCTGTAACCCAACTGTAGACCAACAGAATTATGTCTAAATCTGACTCTAGTCTGATAAATATCAGTTTGAACTGACAGCAGCTTGAAATAATTTTTTTCTGAGTTGTAGGCCAACAAAATTCAGTTTGAATTAACATAAAGTCCAACAAAATTGTCTGATCCTGACTGTATCCCAAAAAACTCTGTCTGAACCCAACTCTAGGGCAACAAAGTCCTTTCCTAAATTATTGCAGCCCAAAAAAACTCTATCCTTAATTCCACTGTAACCAATCCTAACAAAGCAGAGATCAAATAAAAGTTGACATTTCTAATTATAGTACCTGTTAAGTCATCCAAGTGGAACAATAAAACCCAACATCAGATCATCAGTGAAGAAAATCAATAACTGATAACCAAATTATCATGAATCCAAATGTAAAAAGTTAAATAATGTAAAAAAAAGTTTAATCTGATACAAGCCCAACAAATACTTAATCTGATACAAGCCCAACAAATTTATTAATCTGATACAAGCCCAACAAATACTTAATCTGATACAAGCCCAACAAATTTATTAATCTGATACAAGCCCAACAAGTATTTGAGAAATAATGTCTGAACACAACCAAACCCTGCTCTGGTGTTTGGGGGTTAAGGAGAACAGTGTATCCCTTCATTGTGGGCAGATACCCCGGGGCCATGCTAGTTTGTGGGTAATGACTTAATCGCCAAGAGGAAGAGAAGGTGAAACAGGAAGACAAGCAACGCTCACTGACCATTACGATTTGCCAGGAAGTGTTAAGGGCAAAGGGGGCCGGATTACTTGGCTTGAATGCTGAGTCAAATGAGGGGAACTCTCCCATCAGCAGCTGTGTCTGCTTTCATGTGGAAGCAAAGTTGTTTGGTCCTCAATATTTGCAGTGTGCTTGCAGCAGTCATCTACTTTGGGACCAATGGCTGAGCTTTGTGCCAGGGCATGCAGAGTGGGTGCGTTAAGAACAGTTTGACACATACACACATTCACACGCACCCATACACACCGCCACCTCCAGATCTCCCCAGTTCCAGGTATTTACATGACCAGAAAAGTGAGATATTAGGTGTCACTGCAGGTAAGGCAGGCAGTGAGTACAAAGGCACCGCAGCTTGTACTATTACCTATTAAACAACTACTTTGCAGTTATTTCTCGTTTGGGTTGTAATTGCACAAGTTTAGCCGTGACTTTCTAAGAATGTAAGCGATACTCGGAAATGTCCTGACATAGTAAGTGTTCAAAGTCACACGTACATTTCTGAGGGCCATTATGGGCTTATCAGACTAACAAAGAAACTAAAATAGGTTCTGTTCAGTTTGTGGCAATTCTTAGCCGGGTGAAGGTTCTGAAGAATCTGAACTCCTGTGTGATGCTACATTTCTTACTTAGCATATTTTACAGTGTAAGGAGGTGCAGTTTATTCGGTAGGTCAGGTGAAACCGAGTCCTACAAGGAAGCCATGTTAAATTTCCAGGTATTGTTGAACACTTTTGTAGGACTAAAAGGAATTGGTCATTTTCAGCTCCAGGACGGCCTGACCCTATAAAAAGAAACAGGTGTGTAACGTAGTGAACAGGCATATAAACATGAATACTTCTAAGGCATTATATTATGGGGAAAAATAATTTTCACTTCTATTCACTTTTTAAAGCTAAATCGTTTGGTATGGATAATCAAACTATGCTGAGTTTAATTCAGATTGGTTCAAAGAGTTAAAGAAGCTGAAAACCTATTACAAATAATTTGACTTTAAGTGACCTTATGCCATAATTGTTATTATGGCATTAATTAACATTCTATTTTGTCTCTACCAAAGCAATCACAACACTGTCAAAAACTTATGTTTAGGTGGTAAAATAAATATATCAGTAGATACAGTTTTGGTGAAAGGTTTAGCAAATTTTAAGCAGAACTCAAGAACACTAGGCGATCTGTGACTAGCAAACACAGATTTGAACAGCTACATGCACAGGAAATCATATATACACCACTCATCATCAAAAAATAGGTGCACAAATAGTTGCATCCAGAAGGAATCAACTGACAGGAATGAAACTCGGTGTGTAGGTTTGACATTGTGAGACATGCCAATGCTAAGTTTCACACTCAGGGACGGGCCTTATCACTGTATCTGACTGACCCAGCAGCCACAACTGCAGACATTGAGCAAGCAGTAATGCTCTCCATAAGTCATTCTGTTAGTCCCAGCAACATTGGCAGATGACTGCACAACGCAGAACTACATGCACAAATGATACCTGCCCTTAACATCACATCAACATTGCCAAAGACTTCAGTGGTTTCACGCCAGACTGTCGTAGAGTGACTCAGAATCATCAGGTCATCTTCAGTGACGAGTCCCGCTTTTCTCTTGGTGGAGACGACCAGTACATCTGTGTGTGGAGGTACTGTGGTCAGCACCGAAATGAATGGTTGGTTGTCATGCGTCATACATGCATCACGTCATGGTGTTGCTCTACCTCCAATCTTAACGCATTCAAGCTGGGCTGGACTATCACAGGACACCATTAGGAACCTCTACAATTCCCAGAGACCCAGATGTGTGCATGACATTACTTCTGAGAGACACTACTGTACGTGTAGCTCACTAAATTATACCCATATCAGTTTAAACGTGTCATCATGTGTTGTTCCTGGTAACCTTTATCTTCCTTCCCTATAGCATTGCAATCCCACACTTCCCTCTGGATGCAACCTTTTTTTTAAAGATGAGTATATTGTTATTTCAGCACACAAAAAGATTCGTAACTGCAGGAAACTTGCTTTCTGCTAATCCTTAATGTTACAGAGTGATATGTAGAGATTGGGAGACATTTAAACAAATGGGATCTAACCGCTCAGGGCTTATGTGGCCATAAGGGACAAGGATTCAGTTTGTTGAATTCTAAAGGGGCTCAGTATGTACAGAGGGAAGACATTTGAGGTAAACGAGTGACTAGGGCTGCAATGTTTAGTTGACAAAGCCAATTACTCATTGATGGCATTGGTTCTGGAAAAAAGTCGAGGATGTGATGTTTACTTAAAAAGAAAAGAGCTTTGTATTGCTCTAAAATGTTTAAACGTTCAAAGGACAGCCATTCTGACAGATGGCATTTCAACACAGGAAGCGCTGGGGGTGATGCGGCTTCTATTGTTTTATTGGGCTATGCTATTGTATGCGGATGTTTAGGGACCGCTGGTCTAATTCCAATTCCTATGTGAAAATAAAGTACATCCACACCATATACAGAGCCCAGTCTAGCCCCAGCAGTGACCACTGGTCAAAGTCTGGCAGAATGCCACTGGAATTGGCAGACTACTGACTGTGTCATCAGATGTTATGTACACATCTGAGTTATGGGTCCAGTCTTTATTCGTGGCAAGCTGAAACAACCTGATTATGTCGTTAGCAAGAGAGTTCTGTGGCTAATGTTCAGATTGAACACCAGAGCACACTGTCCTTGGCATTGCCTTGCTTCTGGCCCTTACGGCTAGATAATCCTGATCATAAGAACCCAACGGGACTTTGCCAAGTGCTCCAGACATTCGGGCATACAGGGGACCAGTGGAGCTGATTGAAATTTGATTATCAGCAAAATTTGTAAGTCCAGTTTGATAAACAGCACAAGGGGGGCTAATTTGGACATTAGCACAAGGCTGAAGGCTAATGAGCAGCTTGTGATCTGTGTTAACGAAGGGCCAGGAGGACCCAGTGTCCCTTGGAAAAACACCCACACATGGACACCAGGGGAAAGCCAAGTGAGGCAAAGTCCAGAAGTGGACAGAGTTTAGAAGATTTAGACACGACTGTTGAGAGACTTAGCCCCCTCTACACACACACCTACACACACACACATGCACACACACTCTCATCACTCCATATGCGTTGTTGGCTGTGGCCAGGGTCCATTTGCTATTTTAGGTTTTGAAATGTGTAATCTTGTCCTAGAGGCATAACATGGGAAGTTACAGGCCGATCTGTGCTACTAGTGTATTTTCGAAAGCATCAGGCAGCCAAAAACAATAGCACAGCCAGAGCTTAGAAAAGAAAGAGTGCTCCGCTTCTCCAGGACTCCGTATGAAGTGATTTGTGCTGATCAAATTTAACTGAACACTTCCCTTTGCCTGAACCTAATACTTGCTTAAATTCCAAAGCCTTAACCTGAACCCGAAAACGTAACCCAAGGTAAGTAAGTCAGCACTTTACATACCCCTTACAAGAAACCAGACTGTCAAAAGGCCATGGCCGATGATCATTTAATACTGAAATTGGCTTCCTATTGGCAAGATTCATAACTGTGAACACTTCATTCCACCTTAAATGCTACAGCTTGTACAGATGCCAGAATGTAACTGCAGCAGCATTTAAAGCAGTGAATGGGAAGCCAGCTACAGCCCCCACATCTTTAACAGAATCCTGGACAACAATTCAGTTGTTTAATAGCTCTCCTTATTTGCTCTCCTCCAGACAGTTTCTCAAACCATAGACACTACCAAGGAGCTTCACTCAGCATTTAACACGGAGGACATTAAAGAAAGGGGGTTCATCCATCTTTATTAGCATCACAACCCCATCTAAAGCCTGTGGGTACCAGCCAAGCCTTGGTTTTTGAATCCAGATCAGCATAAACTGAGAGTTTCATAGTGAGTAACAACATTAGTTTACTTTGTGTTGATGTCGAGCTCAAAAGCAATTAGCTAGTCCAAGTAACGCTAGCTTCCAGCAAGTTTCAAGTGACTAATGGTGGTGTAGCTAACCAAGTAGTATGACCTAACTTATTTAAACAGAAGTAGATTTTATTTCCTTGTCTTTGTCTGTTTCAACATGTTGCCTCTGTGGGAGCCATTGCGGTGTCCCGCTGTAAAACTGGCTCTCCAACAAAGCAGAACAGCTTGTTATATTCTAGCGTCAAATCATAGGGTGTACATGGGTTTGTACAACTGCATCTGGCCTTTTTTTGCCCTGACCAAAATCACTCCTGCCGTGTAGATATGAGGGAAGAGTTTTACTTTTAAAGCAAATTTTAATGTACACAATTTCCCCTCCCACCTGCAACACTCCAAACTCTCTGAAATTCCTCATTACCTGTGAAATGTATATCATCTAAAGTCTGCTTTATTGGATTTGAACCGGAACTGTGCTAGGCTAATGTAGCTTAAATTAATGTAGCTTAAATTCACTTAAAACATAAACACAGACCAAATTTAAGCTCCGTCATAGGTGCTGCTATTTAAACAATTGGTCGCCTGTGACTGAAACCTGCCTAGTAGCATGTAACACCCCCAAGAGCACCAATAACAGCTGTGATTTGATTTGGCATGGATTGGACAAGGTTGTGGATGTAGGCCACATCAGTATTCAGACACTCTTGCCCACTGCAAAGAAATGAATACGCCTTCCATCATGAAGATTTAGACATTCACAGCTTTAGCACTGTACCACTCCATATTATCCCAATCTTCTCAAGGAGTCTATGAATCCCACTTAACCTCAATCATGACCCATCACTTCACAGGCACCAATAGATGCATGCGGTCAGTCAGTCAGGGTTTGTACTGACCTTGTGCTTTGTGGGTCCTTCTGTCTTATTTGGCAGATCTGAGATACAGAGCGCTAAAATAAAGAACGGAGAGATAAAAACACACTTCATGCCACTTTGCACTATAGAGGCAATTCTGGAGTCGGACTGCTTGGCAGGCGCCTGGTCGCCCTCACCTGAAAGAAGCAAAACCTATGAATAATACAAACCACTTAAATACTGCAACAGCTCCAGCGTCCCAGCATGCATCTGTCTATGTGCCCGTGCGTTGCCCCCACCACGCATGAACTGTGCTAAGGCCGGATTCATATTTAATCCGGGCCGAGTGTTGACAGTCAAGTGAGATGTTTTGGGCGGAACAGTTATGTATCAAGAAGGCACGGTAGCTTTTTGGCATAAATATTTCAGCGGGCCGACATGCTGACTGCCAATTTTTCCCCCCTCCGCGTGTTTGCATTTCCTTTATAAACTCTAAAGCGCCAACGGAGCTCGACTAGACCTTCATTGTCTCATAGATATTTGAAATGCGCTGTGAATTGCGCCAATTGACATTTTCTCAACTGAATTATACAACCTCAAGCCCAGAGCGTGAGTCCTCTAAGTACGTTTTGGAAAATCCACTCCTATCATTTATTTAGAAGCCTCTTGAGGTCTTTGCAGAAGCTAAGTGTGCAGACTTGTGAGAAACAGTGAGGTTATTATATAGTGCCAGTCAAAGGTTTGGGCACTAAATGCCAAATTAATTTAAAGGCTTATGCTAAAGCGTTTGTATATATGGTCAAAAGTATGAAGATACTTCACCACCACATCTAGATGAGTTGTTGGAAATCCCATTCCCAAACCATTGGCATTAATAAAGACCTGGCCCTCTTTTTGTGACTGTAACAGCCACAGAAGGCTTTCCACAAGATTTTTGAATTTTGAGGTCAGGCACTGACGATGAAGGACTGGCTTGCAGTCAACATTCTAATTCATCCCAAAGGTGTTCAGTGGGATTGAGGTCAGGGCTTTGTACAGGTCACTGGAGTTCCTTCACACCAAACTTTGTACACAAGGGCATAGTCAAATAGTGTACATTTTAAAAGTCCATGCTAGATATGCTTTAACTTCAGATAAGGAGTAATTATATACTGTATATATACACACACTCATCATCAAATAAACAGTTGCACCATTAGTTGCACTTAGGAGGAATCAACCAACAAGATGAAAATGGATGGGGAGGTTTGATATTGTGAGACATCCGAATGAATTAAGTTTTGCGCTCTGCTGCGCATGTAACGTAAGCCAGGAGGGGCCTAATGGCTGTAACTGACTGACCCAACAACCAATTTGTGGACATTGAGTGAGCAGTGATGCCCTCCAAGAATCATCCTGTTAGTGACAGCACTATTGGCAGACGACTACTCAACACAGGACTACATGCACACAGACCATTACAACGACTGCCCGTAACACCACGTCAGCCTCACCAAAGGCAGTAGTCTGCAGTCGTGCCAGGCTGTCATGGAGTAACTCCAAATTCAGCGGGCCATCTTAGGTGACAAGTCTGGCTTTAGTCTTGGTGGAGACGACCAACGAATCAGTTTGTGGAGGCACCGTGTTCAGCAGTAAGATGTCCAGAAGGTCTATTGTCAGTCCACCTTCACCCCTACCAGGAAACCTCTAGACTGAAATGTCTGGCATGTGCGTTAGCAAACATGCTGGCCCAAAGTCACACTTAGAGACAGTACTTCTGTTTAGGGCCCATATCAGTCTAAATTTATTCATTTACTCATATTATTTATTTTTCCTGGTAACGTTTATCTTCCTATCCAGTAGCATTGAAATCCCATGCTTCCTTCTGGGTGCAGCTATTATATATATGACAAGCAGTTCTGTATATATATGTATTAATGTATGTATGTGTGTATGTATGTATGTATGAATGAATCTTCTTCAAACTTGTTGAAAAACCTTGTGTCTCCCCCCAAACTTGATTGAAAGAATGCCAGCTGTATGTAAAACGAGAAAAAATATATTTTGAAGAACCTAAAATAAGATTGCTTTGATGTATTAGTTTATTATATTCACTATTACTGTGAAATGTGAAATTAGTGAAGATTAAGAAAGCAGAGAAGTCCAAACTTTTGACTGGTCCTGTAGGTGGTATGAAGGCTGTAATAGTAAAGACGAGTGCTGGAGGCACAGTGTGAATAATAGCAGGGTTTGGAGCCACAGGCTGAGCTGCTGATGGAGACTGATGGTGTCCATAGCGCCAGAGTGGTGCGCTGAGGTTTGGCTTTGAAGCAATCGCCTGCTGGCTTAGGACAGAATCAGAATCAGTCTTTACTGACCAAGTATGTTTGGATGGACAAGGATTTTGCCTTTGGTTACACAGTAGCCAAAAACATTACGTTTTTGAAAGTGCTTTAGATTACAGTACAGTAGCGTTTAATAACTTATCATACAATCATTTCAAGTGAAGTCTAGTGCTTTGTGTATTGAAATAGATAAAAAAATATTTTTGACTTTTGTGAAAACTATCTAGTATGTAAATCAATATACATCCATGCTGGTATACATCCATGTTAGTTAGAAATGATGTAGTATGCTAATATTGTGTACTAGCCTGTCAAACTTTTAAGACTATTAAGATTAGTACAGAGTATATACCGTGTGGTATTAGTGTGTAGTACACAACTGAGACATAGCTAGTATAATTGCCCCTCCTCTCTCTCTATCTATCTATCTATCTATCTATCTATCTACATATATACACATAGTCATCTGTTAGCTGACACTGACAGCTAGTGTTCTCCTCTAAGCATGTTGAGGTGTCCAATTATGTTACATTAAAGACATTTAGAAAAAAAGTTGCTTCTCATTGCGGGTGCTGTCCTAGGTGAATAGGTGGAGACTAAGCTAGCTGGTGGGAAATGTCCCCAGTTAAAATATAGCCTATAAATGTTCCCAAAATATGAACTAAAAATGTGTGTATTCATTTAATCTATGTGTAAATTTGATAAAGGCAATGTCTAATTTATAAATTATGACCCTCTTATTTTGTAAATACACGTCTAGCTAATGGTCAGACCCTATTTTGACTAAATTGAGAAGCGGTGTGTTAATGTTTGTGTGTGTGTGTGTGTGTGCATGTGTGCCGTATCACATCTTCAACATGTAGAGCCATCGGGGACGAGTGGCATAACACACCCTCCTGACACCCAAATGGAAACCAGACCCAGATTAGAGTGTGTGTAGGTGGCGTGTGTGTGATGTGAATTTCTTTGGACAAACGTGTGGACAAAGAAGGCTGACAATTCTATTTATAGCATGTGACTTACTTTTGTCTGTTTTCATGCATATTCAGGACAGCATTCTAAAGTGGTGCATGTTTATATGTGGACTATAAATAATATATATTATAAATACATTTATGTGCTTTTATCTAATACACATGTAACAGTATTTCATAGAGGTGCATGTACCATTTATACGCATGTACATCTGTATACTATCGTTCATACTGTGTGAAAAATTCATGAGCAATAAACCAGTACATAAATGCCCCAAAATGACTTCCTGATGCTGACATTTTTAATTTATATAATACATGTGACATTTTATTATTACATATAAATACTTGCATTATTTATCAATATGTAATGTGGAACATTTGTGGGATCACACTTCCTGACATTGTGAAAACAAACCTGCGGGTGTGTGTATGTGTTTTTAAGGTGAGGGTCAGCAGCTGCTGGAGGATGTACCCCTCCCAACCTCCTGCCCTTCCAACACACACACCTCACTATAACAGGAACTTCTCTCCGGCCAACTCACATAGACAAAGACCCAGCATTCCCTGGGGCAGCTGATGCAGCTGGGAGGAGGTGGGTGCTAGCGCCCTGAGGCTGATTACTATCCACTCCAGATGGACGAGGTTAGCGCTGTGGCTAACGTCCCTACACAAACTTCCGATTCCTGTTGGGAGCAGAGGCTACAAGACCAATATAAGCATGAGAAGTATTAGCAAGGAGTAATCTGGTCTGGACTAGTTGTAACTAGTCATAATTTTAGTCTAATGTCTTAAATTAAGGCCTAGATTGGTGAAAAGGCATTGGAAGAACTAGCCTTGCTAACTGTAGGCCTAAATCTTAACGTGTGGCCAAAAGGTATCAAATAGGCTAGTTTATGTGGTTTTGAACATGCTACATGGAAAAGGTTAGCTCTGTGGCTAACAGGCCTGCACAAACTTCTGAGTCTAGTTGGGAGGCTTCAGGACCAACATAAGCATGAGCAGTATAAGCAAGGAATAATCTGGTCTGGATTAGATGTAACCTGTAGCCATTATCTTTCAAATAGGCTGTATCATGTGTTTTAAGACACTTTGTGATGTAATCCATAAAAGAAATATAGACTACTACTGGCTTTATCTATGCTGCATGCTTTTGCAGCTATAGTAGCCTTGTAGCTGTGAAACATACACTCACGGTCAAAAATGTAGTTGCACAAATAGTTGAACCCAGAAGGAATCAGCCGACAGCAATAAAACTTGGTAGGTAGGTTTGACATCGCAAATGATTAAAATTTCACATGTGACCACAGATGTCAGACGATTGCACGATGCAGGACTACATGCACGCAGGCTGTTATGATGTCTGCGCATGACACCACGCCAGCGTCACCAAAAACTGCAGTGGTGTTCTGTCAGACTGTCATGGAGTAATTCATAATGGCAGCGGGTCATCTTCAGTGACGAGTCCCTCTTTTGTCTTGGTGGAGATTGCCAATGAATCTGTGTGCGGAGGCACTGTGGTCAGTGCCGGGATGAATTGTTTATCACACATCCAGAAGGCCTGGTGTCACTCCACCTCCACCCCTACCACAATATCTGTAGGAACTGTGTGAGAATATTCAAGCTACATGGGTTGGATTATGTCAGGATACAATTTAGGAACCTCTACAACTTAATTTGTCATCATTTATTGTGCCTGGTAACCTTTATTTTTTCTAAACTGAAAAAGCAAACTCCAGACAAACAAGTATTTCTTGACTAATCAACTTTCAAAATACAAGAAATAGGGATTATATGATTTTTTTGCCCAATACTCATATAATTTCTAGAAGAACAAAGCTCCTGATCCGCACTCTATAATTCAAATCCTCGCCAATGAATATTAATTTAGCCAGACCTTGAGGTATGTGTATCTTTTGAGAGCGGAAGCCCCTCCTGTTTGAGGTGGAATATTTTTACCATATGTTTTGATGGAGGACTGGGCAGCTTTTTTGTGGAGGTACCACAAAAGTTTAATGCGGAGATCCTGTTACCCAAAGCTAGATTTGCGGGGATTTGATATGCAAAGTTCTAGCCGAGACATATTATGAGGAAATCAGGGGTTGTAATATGGAGCCCGATCCAGACCCAGGCCCTGTTTGTAGCCATGCCAGCGTCATGTCACACTACACCACCACGGCCCAGCCTCACAAAGGCTGTGTCTTTGTTTTAATAGTGATATATTAGGCTTTGCTAGGCCGCTAGCTTGACTTTCTCCTTGTTTTACCTAGTCATTCTTTCTCTAGCACTAGCGTAACTGAGTCTCTGGACACTCGGCTGGTGCCTTTTTGCTCCTTGTGGTGTTCATTTCTCATTTGCTTCGGAGGGCGCTTGGCTTCATCCCTGAGAAATAACGTGGGTCTATGCTAGGATTTATGAGGAATGCTAGTTCCCACAGTCCCCCGGAGAAGAAATCAAACGTGAAACTCACTTGGTTTAAAAATGATTGGCCATTTTCTTGCTTAAAGCTAGAATTTAATCCTTCCAACAACCACAGGCGGGGCAGCATGTCCACACAAAAGAAGCTGGAGAGCCTTAGCAATGCAAAGCCTATGCAAATAAAATCTGATAAAGGGCAAGATGGGCAACAGCATGCTAGCAATTGCATTACATATAGAATAACAGCATTTGCTTTCAGTTTTTGAAGGTTTTTGAAACTTTTTCAATTGCCAAGACATGCCAAAAATGACATTGTGATATTGATTGAAAGTGGAAACTTTTGGTTCTTTCAAAGTGCTATTTTCATATATTCATAATAAACTAATAATGAATTGACTTAATGTGCAATGTGCGTGATGGTGGAGCTGGTAGGGCATTGCCTTTGGAATAACCCAAAGACATCAAGCCTAGGTTCCGGTGTTTCGTGTTGGCCAAATTGTGTTTAATGTGTGAAACTCAGATGTAAACACAAGTTAAGGGCAGCAAGTGTAGGGCCAAGGCGGCTAGAAATCGAGAACTTCCTGTATAATTCCTCATTGTAGCGCCTGAAGAGGCCTGGAAGCTGGCCATATTTGCGCATAAGGAAGGGTACAGTCTTTCTCCTTCAGTTTAAAGGCTGTCAAGCCCGACCTCGGCTTTTTCCCAAAGGCAGAGGGGAATCACCGACTTCAGACAGTGGGTTCCTTATGAAAGCGCTTGGGAGCATCCTTTGTGTCTTTCTGTCCCGAACTCTTGCCTAATGTAATTGGCCTAATTATAGCAGGAAACAGGACAAATGAGGTAATCCAACACTACCTGCTTTAGAAGCCCTCAGGGCTTGACCATCACCCTTGCTGCCCGGGGTCGTGACCTCATGTCCACTGGTGCAGCCCTGAAGCTGTGCCGGTGTAAGTAGCCTTCTCAAAAATCTCAAGCATGCTACTGGAGAAATGGACAATGAAATAGAAGTATGTTTCGTGTGTTGGCAGTAGCATTACCTTTAATGATTAAACAGCTGGATAGAAGAAGACTTTAATTTGAAGGTCCATTGTAGATACCTGGTAAATGTCCCCCTAACCTTAATCTTAACCTTAACATGTCACCAAATTATGTCAATAAGCAGATTTACAGTATATCTTACAATACAGTGGTGAAGGGAAAATAAAATGAAGTGCCATATCTACAAAACTAAAGCAGTCATGCATTTTGTCTTCATTGCCTCTGTCAAGGGGCCTGTATACCTGAATGCTGATTAATAAAATCCATACTGAATTTGATTACCCTTCCTTCCAGGGTACTATTCAACCGATGGACTGAGCTAGACATGTTCAAGTAATTTTCATTTAAGTCCAAAAACAATTTGAATGTCTGCAACTCTTCACCAAATACAAATTAGAATTTGAGGCTCCTGCATTCTTGCTGTTCAAATGACAAAATCGAATGACCATCACACGACATCCAGAGGACCCAAGCTACTTTCACGGTTCTGTTGTGCTAAAGGAAAGGTAAGAGGTATGGAAGGTTCAGATTAGTAACTCTAATACATTGTACTGCACTGGCAGGTGGAAGAACACCTGTAGACTATCTGCTGTGCACAATGTCAGTTCAGCGATTCTCAGATTCCACAGAGGTGGAAATCTTTGGGTTGTGGTAGACCACTCTTTACCTTGCAATGGCCTTGACCCCAGCAACCTGATACACAATGAATGGTCAACAGCAGTCAAACACTGAACAATGATGAGAGGGTACATTGGGACTGATAACTTGTGTATGTGGACTAGAGCCTGTAGATCTATACAGTCGACCTATATGGTAAATGGAGCTCAAAGTTGCCAATAAGTGAAAGTACATAGTAGGAGTTTCAAAATAGGTGGATGGTGAGTATAGATATAAGAACATGTATTTTGCTAATGATAAATATTGTGATACATATTGTTCATCATGAAACTACAGTCCTTTCAAGTACTGTAATACATAATACACTTATCATCAAAAATATAGATGCACCCAGAAGTAAGTGTCAGATTGCAATGCTATTGGGTAGGAAGATAAACTTGCCATAGAGTTGTATAGGTTCCTAATGGTGTCCTACGATCATCTGTCCCATGCAGTTTAAATATTCTCAGATTTTGCAGTAGAGGTGGAGGTGGAGTGGGTGGATGACTCAGGGAGGGCATCACTGGTGGCTGAAAGGCTGAAAGTGAAAGTGGCTGTTGGGTTAGTCAGGTACAGCGAATAAGGCCCATCCACCCACCCACCAAGTCAATTGATTCCAGTCAGTTGGTTTGATTCCTTCCTTTGATTCGTATATGTGCAATAATTTTTTGATGATGAATGGATTTGATATAATGCCCGTTCCTATTGCAGCATCAGAAGTTTTTCAAAGATTTTGAATGATACCTCAAGGCAGGACTGATGAATGAAGTGGCTGAAGAAGTTATGAATGGTATGAGGAAAGGCTCCAGGCTGCAGACAGAAGGGCTGTGGGGTGGTTGACCCCAGTCTGGCCGCCTTGGTCTTAGTCTGCCAAGAAGGTGTCCGGCCTGGAGTCTGCCTGCTGTTTGTTTACTGTGCTCTCTCTCTCTCACACTCTCTGTCTCTTATTCCCAAATTCCCAAACACACTGTTTGTTTGCTCCAAGCAGATCTAGTCGCTGGTCAGTGGGACCCGAAAGAGCCCATCTCAGCACTGGCCGCGACGAGATTAAAAGCCAGCAGCTCGTGCTGGAGCGTGGATGGAGAACGATGGCGGCTCTTACTCCAAATATTTGACTCCTAAGTGCATCATGGAGTACCACAAAGTCTTGCCAGAAAAGCACTTAAGAGGATCTCGTGCTCCTCCCTTCTCTCTCCCCTCTCCCCCGCCTATGAGTAAGAGTGATAGGACAGCCAATGTGCCTTGCTCTGAGGGGAATCATCTCAATACTGAATGGTTGGTACGCTTTGTGATGTCATATTCAGGCCTGAGAAATTTATGAGGGCTTCACAGGACCAGTCCAGTCTGGGGCTAAATCCCACCATCCCACCATGAATTCAGTACTGCTAATCCGGTGTAGAATAGATGCCAAGGCAGATGCAAAGAATGAGTTACTTCTGCTTCTTAGGCTACTTTAATAACAAGGTTTCTGCAGTGTGTTATTGAACTTATTTTTGATCAGTAAACAAATCTTAAAAATGTTCTTGTTCTGTCTCACAAACTGAATAAGAATATACACACTACACCCATACTATTAATACCACCTCCCTGTATTCACACTCATTAGACCAAGCCTGTGCTTATCCTATGTCCTACCCAATTTGTCTTCCGCAAAACATTCAGAAACTTCCTTGTAACTTCCTTTCTTGTAAACCTGTGACAGAGTAGTTGGTGTGCATGCATGTCCACATTAGTCATAGCAAAATAGATCAGCATGGTAACTGGAGCCTTTTGCGTTCCACCATGTTTTTTATAACAGAAGCCGCATTATTCACATAGTGTTGGAGTGATTGTGCAGCAATTGAAAACATGTTGCTAAAAATGAATGGAAGTCTATGAGAAAAAACAATGGATGAATAAACGACACCTGGTGGAGTGCAGGTCAGCATGACTGGGGATTAGAGTTTGGGGTCAGGAATGAAACTCAGTGGGTCGGTTTGACATTGTAACACATGTGAATGATTCAGGTTTCACGCTTGGCTGCACATGTGATGTAAGCAAGGCCAGGTCTTATCGCTGTAAGCTCATCAATTTGCATGTGTTTTCCATTTTGGCTCGTTTTGTATCATTTCTTGTGTATCTTGAAAAAGTTTACAGGCAAGCCTAGGAGTTTGAGGAGTTCGAGAGGGATTGCAGCATAGGGCTCCGGGAAGCATTGTCTCACAGTTTCAACATTAATATGTTGTCTTTGTACTATTTTCAATGAAGTATAGGAATCCTGTTTTTATTTTAGGGTTGTAGGATAAAAATGATCAGTAATGACTTCGCATTGATTTGCAATGGCTGTAGTTACTGTAGATATATAATATTGTATAATATATAAAAAGTAGTTTATGCTGGAAGTAGAAGCAGTTTACGCTAGTACAGCTAAAGGGGTGGCACCGATATATGTGATGTGAGGTGGCTGATGGTGTGAATGCAGTGTGAAAAGCTCTTGCCTTTGGGCTTCCTCATAAATGTATAATGCTACGAGAGTGGCCTGGACGGATGTGTGGAAAAGGGCAAATGTGTTTGCACAGTCTAGTTAATGCACTTTGCAGCAAATTGCAAGAGACATAAGCGATTATAATTGTTTTCTTTGCAGCTAGAGAGATAAAGAGAGAGGAATACGATGATATCTAAAGACAGACTGCCAGTTTAGACCAAATACCATGCGGTTCGAATAAAGACATATTCTTCTTCACTTAATTCTAGGTGTAATTGTAGGAGTTCCTAATGGTATCCTGTGATAGGACACCATTGCACCTTGAATATTCTCACGCAGTTCCTGCAAATTTTGCAGTACGGTTGAAGGTGGAGTGACACCAGGCCTTCTGGACATCATGACGCATATGACACCAGGCCTTTGTGATGCATGACATCAAACCATTTATCTTAGCGCTGACCATGGTGCCTCCACACATGGATTCGTTGGTCATCTTTACCAAGGCAAAAGTGGGACTCATCTCTGAAGATGACCTGCTGCTGTTCTGAATCACTTCATGACAGTCTGGCAGGATACCATTGCAGTCTTTGGTGACGTTTATGTTGTGGTAAGGGCAGTTAAAGGCCCCTTATATATGTATGCACAGCTATCTCTCTCTCTCTCTCTCTCTCTCTCTCTCTCTCTCTCTCTCTCTCTCTATATATATATATATATATATATATATATATATATATATATATATATATACATATATATATTTACACACACACACACACATATACATTAGATTGGTCCTCATTGGAGCCCCTCCTCCTACCTACATCCTTGTTTAACCCCGGCCTTGGACTTACAGGTTCCTCCCACTCACTGCAAAACAACTTGACAAGACTCTAGAAGCAGCTCGTGATGAGTAAGGTCAATTTGTTGCAGAAGAGTACAGGTTTTCACGTGTTTTTGCTCGTCCACCACATTCTCATGTCTCTCTCGCCCTCCTTCGCAGCTGTGTAGGGCTGGCATTAGATCCATGATATGCGAGCACAGTGCTGAATATTTCAGCGCCACTGTCTGCCCGACCCGCGCAGGGGGCTGCCGCTAGAGACGCCCTGTCACCTTGCATCAGCCAATCAGGCGGAAGCAGCAAAGAACCCCCCCCCACTCCACTCCAACACCAACCCAACCAACTCTTTCTCACCCAGTGAGCAAACCCTGACACAACGAGTATGCAGGGACCAGAAAGAGAATGTGATGAACACGCACATACACACACTGCTACATAAAAACACACACTTGCACACATGGATGTGACTGTCTCTCACTCTCTCCCTCTCTCTCTCTATCTATCTCTCTTTCTCTCAATACTTTCTGTTTCACTTGGTAAGCTAGCATGGTGTCGTCATCTTGGGCTTTTATCTGCTGATGCACAATTTCCTTTAGCTACAGTCGATGGACATGTCTGGGAGTGGGTGGACAACTTTCAAAGTAGTAGTGATACTGTTGCACATAAAACCCAGTGGGAAAGCCTGAGCTAGGCATTTGGTTTGGGCTTGGTGGAGAAAACGTTTTCTCATATAACCTCTATGGGCTTTCTAGTACTGTGTTAGCACTAGACAAAAATTTGTGCATATTTCGATTTTTTTAACCCAGTTATAGTCTCATCCATTAGCTGGGTCCTCCCCTATGGTGCAATGTACATGCCTCCTTCAAGACACATCACATCCTTTTTAACCGCTGCTAACACAAAATCACTGGACAGCTGAACACGCCTGTAGGAGAACACGATGGCTAATTCAGTTACATCTACTGACACCCTTGTGGATTTGCATTACAGTGAGCAACAGGGATCCTACCCACTGAGATCACCTATTCTGACTGATGAAGGAGGTATAGGTAGATCATTAACCAACAAGATCTGTAGCAACCCACTTTTTCTTACACTAATAATTATAGAGTGATTTTAATCCAGTATGAAAATCCAGTATGAATCTGCAGTGTGTGTAGTTTTTACACAATGACAGTATCAGTTGTATGGTGAACAGGCTATTGTAATTAAGGTGAACCTGGAGCCCCCTTAGTTACAGCAGTCTATGTGCAATCCGTTCAAACTTATCAAACTTGCACATGCTTTATCTAATGTAAAGCCAGTAAAATTCTAAATATCAGATTCCTTTGATGACATACAAAATTAGTATTTGCTGTGTGTTTACAATAGTAAACGGTAAACAATAATACAAACAATAAATGCTAGATGCTACCACTGTAGAAACGGCTCATATGTCATAGCTACAGGGTAATTTTACAAGCTGCATAACTGCAAGATATATCTTGTCTTTTTCTGTTCTATGCCCAGTATGAACCGACCCTGGTGGACAAATACTGCTGATTCAATTCAGTTCAATTCAAAATGACTGCAACCTGGTTCTGAGCACTGTGCTGAAATAGAGTAGAGTGATGTACATTGCGTACAAACATACATCCCTTACAAATGACATTACTTGAAATGATTCTAGCTCAGTAGCTGGCTAGGAAATGAAAGTGCTCTGTCTTTGTACTGTATATTTGCGTGTTTAACTCTGCCTGTCTGTTGGAGATCAACTTTTAGCTAGTCTGGTTTTTGGTCCTCGGCAGCCTCCATAGCAGCTCGAGCCTGCTGTGCTGCCATGAAAGTTTGATGGTGAAATTTAGGCGCCTGCTGATCTGACACCTCGGCCGGTGAGAGCTGCGGCAAAAAGTGCTGGCAGGCAGTCTCCCTCTCTCCCTCTCTCTCTCTCTCTCTCTCTGGGCTGACAACATCAGAAGTGTTTTAACAGGGCTTTAATGGGCAGTCGCCGCTGCTCCTCCGAGGCTTCGAGAGGGGCTGTGAACTTCAGCTCCTGCTGATGGAAGCTGACATGTCCTCCTTTTCTCCTCTTTCTACATACACACACACATACACATGGACACATGTGTCATCACCATGACATCATTTTTGTGCTTCCTCTCTGACCTGCTTACAGTACTCAGCAAAAGTCAGAGACCACCTCTCATTTGAAATTGAACCCTGGCCCTTCTTGCTGTGAGGCCACTGCACCACTTCAGAGGAATCAAAAGAGTAGTTGCAACCAGAAAGAATCAATCGACAGGAATACAACTTGGTGGGTAGGTCCAGCATTGTGTTCCTGACTGACCCAACAGCCACGATTGCGGACATTCAGTGAGTGGTGATGCCCTCCATAAGTCATCCTGTTAGTGCCAGCACCATTGACAGATGACTCCAGCATGCAGAACTACATGCGTACTGTCATGCAGTGACTCAGAATGGCAGCAGGTCATCTTCAGTGATGGGTCCTGCTTTTGTCTTGCTGGAGACGACCACCTAATCCTTGTGTGAAGGCACCGTGGTCAGTGCCAAGATGAATGCTTTCCATCAGTCTACCTTTTTTCATAATTTACTGTTCCTGCTAACCTTTATCTTTCTTCCCAACAGCATTGCAGTCCGACTCTTTTGATGATGAGTGTATACATAACGCCTTTTACAACAGTCACAATGCAGCTTTACAGAAAATCTAGGTCCTCTGTTTGCAAGCCAAGAGTGACAGTGGCAAGGAATAACTCCCTCAGAGCAAGGGGAAGAAACCTCAAGAGGAACCAAGACTCAAAAGGGGAACCCAATAAACAATGGTTGTCCGTAGACGTCTATAATGTGTTTAAATATAGTCAGATGTGATTTCAACTTTGTTTTAACAGTTCAAAGGGTTCAAATGTTCACTGGGAACCCATCCTCCTCTGGTCCACACTAGATAGCAAAACAAACACAAGAGCAACCATACAATAATATGCAGTATTGAATATAGAGATGCAATAACTGAAAATCAGTCACTGTTCTCAGTGAAACTAGTGACGACTGTAAGTAGTTCATCAGAGTAAAAACCCAGAATATGTATTACTACTGCTAGAGGCTCATGGTGAGTTTAAGCCCTCTAACCTTTCTATACTAGCTGGAATATTTTCCAACAGAGCACTAATCATGGTTGTAAGTCGCTCTGGATAAGAGTTTCTTATGCCTTAAATGTAAATGTACAGCGGTTGGACAATGAAACTGAAACACCTGGTTTTAGACCACAATCATTTCTTAGTATGGTGTAGGGCCTCCTTTTGCGGCCAATACAGCGTCATTTGGGCAGCCGTGGTTTTATGTTTTTTGGATACAATCCAGGTTAGCACCCGAACATCCCTTTCAGACAGCTTCCTCTTGCTTCCACAGTTAATCCTGTTGGATGTGGTTCGTCCTTCTTGGCGGTATGCTGACATTACCCTGGATACCGTGGCTCTTGATACATCACAAAGACTTGCTGTCTTGGTCACAGATGCGCCAGCAAGACGTGCACCAACAGTTTGTCCTCTTTTGAACTCTGGTATGTCACCCATAATGTTGTGTGCATTGCAGTATTTTGAGCAGAACTGTGCTCTTACCTGCTAACTGAACCTTCACACTCTGCTCTTACTGGTGCAATGTGCAGTTAATGAAGATTGGCCACCAGGCTGGTCCAATTTAGCCATGAGACCTCCCACACTAAAATCACAGGTGTTTCAGTTTCATTGTCCAACCCCTGTAGAAGCCTACGGTGATGATCTACTAGGAAGAATAAGAGAAGCGTTCAGTGTTTTGTGAGGCAGAGGGAGAAAAAAGCATGCAGGTTAAGCACACACATAGCTTAGGACAGCATGAAGCTCCATGGTAGGTTAAATGCTCAGAAATGCAGACAAGTAGTGGGCACCAGCCAAGGCAGATGAAGCAGCCATAGTTCTGCAAGTGCTGCACCTGCATGCACGAGAGGATTTCCTCTCTGAAAGATGAAAGTGCTGTTTACCTGATTAGGACAATTTTGATGGTCTATCAGGTCTTTAGTGCCAGTTCAGCCAGGGAGAATCCCAGTCACTCATCCATTTATTCATTCCTCTGGTCAGTCACACTCTGCCACCAGGTTTTCCAAGTATTCAACTTACGTTCCTGTTCTGCTGATTTCATGTGCAGATGTTAATGTTCTCCTCCTTCCTCCCTCCACCACCAGTTTGGTCCATGTCCTGTTGTCCAGGGAGTAGGCTTTGCCCCTACCATCCATATCGGGCAGGATCTGCGAAGGCTCGAAGACCTGGGCCCAGGACAGGCCCAATGCCAAAGACTCTTTATTCCTTCAGAATTGTTATCTTTCAAATAGTACCCTGTATGTCTCTTATATCAAAGCAAGAGGTTTGGTGGTGTAATGCTCATTAGCAAGTTGGGGTGTGGATGAGACCAAATGAGTTGTAGCCAAACAGGGCTCCACCCTCAGGCTGTATGGGCCCTGGGGCTAGACTCCACTCTGACGCCTATGCAGCCCTAAGAGTTCTTACTGAAACACACACATAACCTTCCCTCACACTCACGCTCATATACTCATACACTCTCACACCCAACCCCACACACTCTCTATGACACACACACACGCACACACACAGTGCCTGCAGGGCTGAGGCAAGGAGTCACTTCTCCGTCTCTCTGGAGCTCCTGTGCACAGAGTGTGAGTAATCTGCCACGATGCATCATCTCTGGAGAGAGTGTGTCCTCATCGTTCACACTCTGCAGCAGAGAAACCACAGCTCCACACACTACTTCCACACACACGCTCACTAACATACAGTTTGCCCTTTAGCTCATCTCTGTATGCTTATGCATAAATAGCTGGATTCAGTTCTGATTCAATGCAATAGCTAGATTTTGTTGTGGACAGTTAAATTCAAACCTGTGCTGTCTAGGACCCAGTCCCCACCCATGCAATATAACTTTGTGTTATCCTGACCATGCAGTTGGCACTAGGCATCAGCGTCCATTCCATGCTGTGTTCAATAAAAGATTTCCTGTGTCATCTTGCTCTACGCCAACACCACAGTATTCCAATAAGCAAACCATACAAATATCAGCATCAGTGACTATTGGTAGACTTCAATGACGATGTAACATAAATATCATGGCCACCTTTCTTTCTCTCTCTCTCGCTCTCTGTCCTCCTTCTTCTCGTGTAAATCCTCGCTCGTTCTCACAGCACACAAACAAAGTTAACATCCTAAACGAGACCTATTACCAGCCCTAACTGGCCTCGTTAGGCTTCCTCTCACCATCGTACCATCGCGGTCACATGGAAAGTGTTTCAAAGCACTACTTTTATTGAATAAGGAGCTGCCGGATGGGTCCCATCAGCTCCAATTTGAGCAGTGGAGATGTGGAGAAAATCCATCAGAGCTGATTGGGTAGAGAAAGCAATCAGGAAGGCACCCACGAGCCAGAAGCTTAAACCCGCATGAACTCCTCCACTGCCAGATTCACATTCTTTCTCTGTGTGTCTCTCATACTGAGGAAACGGGTGTCATGTCTAGGACATTTAGTTTTGGGTTGTATGTCATTGCCTCTTCAGGTCAAAATCAGATGCATTCTGCATGCATGTTATGTACGACACTGGTGCCCAGGCCTAAGCGTTCAGCTTATGGCGCACGGAAAAACACAAAATACACTTCTCTACCTCATGCATTATGTATTTGAGAGAAGGCCGTGTAAAACACAACCACGCGACAACTCAAAAAGTAGGTGGAAAGTGGATAAAGTACATATTCCATTCAGTTTTACCAGTTTTGCACAGCTTTTTTCCAGCATTTAAAACCAAATTAATTGCCAAAAGTATATGGACCCCTGACCACTACATCCACATAAGCACAACAAACATCCTGTTCCAAAATAATGTACAGGAATATGCAGCTGCCTCTTGATCTGGGTGGCCACATTTATGGGAAGGCGGTCCACAAGGTTTTAGAGTGGGCCCATTTTTGGATTCTGCCCATTCAGTCAAAAGAGCATTTGTAAAGTCAGGTACTGATATTCAACAAGAAGGCCTGATTCATAATCGACATTCCAATTCATCCCAAAGTTGTTGGGGTTGAGGTTAGGACTTTAAGCAGTTCACTGGGGTGCCTGTACAAAAATCCATCAAACTATGTTGTTATGGAGCTCATGTTGTGTACAGGTGCATATTCATTCTGGAATAGGAATTCCCAAAATTCCCAATTCCTAAACAATTACCACAAAGTTGGAAGTTTGTAATGGACTAAAATCTCTTTGTATGTTGTAGCATTACCCTTCACTGTAGCTATCAGCCCAAAGTCAAACCCTGAAAAACAGCCTCAGACCATTATTTCTCCTCCACCAAACTTTGCCATTCACACCACAAATTCCAGTAATTGTGTTATCCTGCCATCCTCCAAATCTAGATTCATCCATCACACTGCCAGACACAAGCCGACACTTGTCGTTTCTTATTTTAGCCTTGTGTACAACTGTTCAGCACTGGAAACCTATTTCTTGATGTTCCTGAAGCGTAGCTCCTGTGCTGAGTGGTCTGTAGTGACTAATGCAACATAGCATAGCATAGGTGACTTTTATGCACGATAGCCTTTGGCAGTTCCACTCTGTAAGTTAGCTTGTTTACTTTTGTCCAGCTGTATAGATAATAGCATGCCATTCAGTGTCAGAAATGTCATGAGCAAGTTAAGCCAGATATCTTCACCTTTGAGTGTTCCTATAGGCTGTCACTTCTAAGTCTTGGCCTGCCCTAGTTTTTGTCTGTTTCTGTCTGTTTGTCTGTTTTTCCTGCCATGTGTTTCCTTCTTGTGTGGATCTGCGTCCACCCCTGTCCTGCCTCCCTGTCACCTGTAGCTCCGCCCTCTCGTTGTCCCCAGGTGTTTCTTGTTAGCTCCCTGTGTATATATGTGCATGTGCATGGTTGCGTGCTTTTGTCTGGGTAGACCTTGTTTTGTTGCTCTTTGTAGCAGTATATGAAAGCCAAGGCTAGTAACTGTTTCTATTGAATACCTAGCCAATTGAGCAGCCTTTGGGACTGAAGCTCCCACCGTCCATGCCCTAAAAACTCTCTTTCAAAAACTTCACTCAGGTCATTTCCTCTTGTCATCCAAATTCCAGGTCAGTTGGACCTGCTCAGGAATATGCAACATTGTAGAAGGCTGTCTAATTGTGATTTGCACATGTAGAGTGCATGAAGCTAATGAAGTTAATACAGTATAAGCTTCAATTGGCTGTAAGATACATTAGCCTCATTAGCAAAATTCATGCTCCAAATATCAGACCAAACCAGTTCCTTTAAATTCCCCTGCATTGTTTTTTTGTTTGCCAGCTCCGAAAACAAGTTTACAATAGTTGGTCAAGGAAAATCCAGTATGCTGTTGTATGAGGGTACTATTTCATATTGGAACACCATCATCTTTCTTATTCTGAATAAATGCTAACACACAAAATGTCACAACATGTGACTAGCGCGCATGTAGGCCTTGCCAAGCTGCAGCACACTGCTTCAGCACTTGCTTGTTTCCTTACTTATTTGCTCCATCACACTGATGATGATAATTACTGACCTCGCATAACCCAGTGCTCCAATCAGTGCTCTGTTTGGCTTGGCACACTGAGTCTGGTGTTAGCAATGAATTCAGGAGTCCAGTTAACCCTAAAGATACAGAACATCAGAGGAGGAATTAGATGCTAATCACACCATCATGCTTGACTTGTTCACAAGAACACAAGACATTGTGAGACTACAAGGAATCTAGGATGCTAACCAGTGTGCACATCCAATGTAGCATGAAATCACATTTGGGCTGGATCATACACACCAGTGCCATAAACAACACAAAGTGTCTTGTTTAGGTGTTTGGCCACTATCAGATGCCTTACTGACAGAATGGTTGGATGAATGGATGGATGGATATTCTCTCAGTTGTTTTTTTTTTTTGATGATAATGGATGGATATGACTCTCAGTTGGTGTTTTTATAATGATTTTTGATGGAGGAAAACAGTTCAGTGGTCATGATGATGATGGAAGTCCAAAAGGCCATCTTTACTGCATAAAATCAGGTTGTAGTATACCGGCTAGTATTTGCCTGCTTCACTGGAAGACCATGCACTGTAATTAGCCCTTAACAGTACCGCACTACAGTTGGGGTCACTGGAATCCTGCACTGTAATGCCCTTAGTGTGCACTACAGATGCACCCTGCTACTTTTGGAGAATGATAAGGAATGGCTCATATCACCTGACTAATTTCTTCTACATCTCTGTAGACCACTAAAGTCTCGAACGTGTACCATCTATGTTTATGCAGCCTATTGCCTACATAGCCCCTCTATGTATTTGCGGAATAACTGTACTTTCTGACACAGTCTGGTCGTGTCCTGCGTAGACATCCTTAGTCACCCGAGGAACAGTGGCCCTGCGGATTTTCCTTATATATCATACTACTGCATAAACATTACAGGCATTGAACCAGCCATTGAATGATTTCCATTCCTATGAACTGATGTTTTGGGTCTAAAAGCAGAGGTCTCTGTTTCTATTGAATCATTAGCCAGTTAAGCAGCCTTTGTGACTGAAGCTCCTGCCATCCGTGCCCATAAATTGAACGGTTTTTACTCAGATCTTTTTTAATCCTGATCCAAAATCAAGGCCAGCTCAACCTGCTCAGTATTTTAATCCATGCCGTAGAGCATGGTAGAATGCTGCTCAATTGTATTGTACACATTGTAAATCCTAATAAATTAATTTTACTTAAACCATTTAAGGTCTTTGATTTTTGAAACTCTATACATGGAGTTAAATACACTCAGGTTTTTTTTTAACAAAACTTACTAATTATTTAATTAAACATTTTCAATAGTGATATAATTGTAATGATCAAAAATGGAGATGTAAAAGAAAACTCTTTATTAAAAGAGTCTTTAGAACCACATGCTTAACACCAATGTTGTCTTGTTACAGGCAAACTGAGCACTCAGCAGAGTTACTAAACTCATTCATTGGTAGGACATCCAAAACATGTAAAGTGCATCCAAAGTTCGTTTTAACCCAGAAGGTGTAAATGTGTTGTTTGTTTGAAAGCAACATCTGAAGAAGAAATAAAAGCTAGTAAACAGAAATGAACTAACCTGCTAGGAATTCTGGGAAACTCCACCCCAGATTCTCTTATCGCTTAACTTTTTTAAGATTGCTCAACTCCCTAAAATAAGTACATCTGATTTTTCAACCAGAAGGTACAAACTTCTTGCCTGGTTTAAGTGATAGCAACTAAGTGCAGGACAAGAAGTAAAAATGACTTGATCATTCAGGTAGAAATAACGCCAGGGCTTTCAGTGCTCCTGTCCGTAAGCATGCACACTTGTTATGTTTCTCACCAGTCCACATGTGCCTTTCACTTCTGCTGGCCTTGGCAACAGCTTTGCATGGGTGTGCAAAGGGTGAGGTGATCAAGGGGCAAGAGCCACTGCTCCTTTGCCCTCATTGGCCAAATCTGTCTTAAACCTTGCCTGCCTGCTTAACACAGTGAGAGAGATTCTTCCAGTCCAATTTTACCTGATGTTTACAACTTTCACAAACAAATAAGCCAGCTTGGCTAATGCACATGTACATGTATGTATTTATGTATGTATGTATGTATGTATGTATGTATGTATGTATGACCAGCCTGGTGGCCAATCTTCATTAATTGCACATTGCACCAGTAAGAGCAGAGTGTGAAGGTTCAGTTAGCAGGTAAGAGCACAGTTCTGCTCAAAATACTGCAATGCACACAACATTATGGGTGACACACCAGAGTTCAAAAGAGGACAGATTGTTGGTGCACGTCTTGCTGGCGCATCTGTGACCAAGACAGCAAGTCTTTGTGATGTATCAAGAGCCACAGTATCCAGGGTAATGTCAGCATACCACCAAGAAGGACGAACCTCCACCAGCATCACGTAGTGACCTGGCCACTATCCTGCAAGAAGAATGGCTTAAACTCCCTCTGACCACTGTGCAGGACTTGTGTATGTCATTCCCAAGACCAACTGACGCTGTATTGGCCGCAAAAGGAGGCCCTGCACCATACTAATAAATGATTGTGGTCTAAAACCAGGTGTTTCAGTTTCATTGTCCAACCCCTGTATCTGTATGTATGTATGTATGTATGTACTGTTTATTATAGAACATTGCCTGTAATGTTTTTTATAGCTGCTTAATATTGCTTCTTATTCCCCGAACAAGCCTTCTAAAGGGAGTTCCACTTGGAGCCGCTCAACTCAGGAGAGCCAAGGAAGAAGCATTTTGAAATAGTACAAACTCTTACACATTTTATTAGATTTAATCATTTTTTCCCTCCAAGCCTAGCATGCAAGTCTTTTGCTTGGAACTGTCTTTTCATTTGGCAGGCCTTTTTTTAATGGATCTGCTGTGCAAACGTGTTTAAAGAGTTATAAAGCTGGGTCACTTTAATTTGTATGAAATGTAAATTGTTTTGGAGCATATTTTCAGATCTAAGTATATAAAAACACATATATATGCAGATGGTAATATTTTTAGACTTGAGCTAAAGTGGTGGACTAAACTATTGGAACTGCAGTGGAGCTTGCAAATACAACAGCGGCTTAACTGCATCGAAACGGCAATGACAGTGTGAAATGCGGAGGAGATTTATGGCGTTTGGAATTGTCTGTGCGCTCCCTCGCACACTTTGTCCAGTTTCTTACTGTCACTTAAGCAACCATACATATCTTACCTTTGCCATGCAGCCCTTTCAAAACCTACTGCTTGTGAAAGTGCACACCAAAACAGCGTGCATTTCCACACGCCTCTCTCCTCCCTTCCCTCCTCTATCTTTTAAAGGACTAGCAAAACAAATGCTCCTTCTGAAGGTCTACCCCCAATTCATGGAGAAACATGCTTTAGACCTTTAAGGCCATAAAACTCTTTTTGAAACCCTTTACCCAAACACCAACACAGCAAGTAATGTGTCTGATGTTAGTATTAAACAGTTGCCATCACAAACTTTAGCAAATGGGTCAAAACAATACGAACAAAAACAGCAAGAATGGGCTGATGAGTTACCTGCCTGTCAGGCAGAAACAGAGCATCCCTTTTCATGCCCTCTTACTCTCCATGTAATACCAGTTCTTATTTGGGTGTTTCTATTCCACCTTACATAGTCCAGCAGATCCATGTTGGCCCCTCATCTACCTGCACAGAAGTGAAAATTTAAAACTAGAAGCTGGAGAACAGGAACCCAACTTCAGCCTCATCAACTCTTGGAAAACACAACTCATTACTATGCTTCTAAAGACGTCTTCCTTAATCTTTGTTCTTCAGATCTTTCAGCCTTCTCTTTCAGTCATCTCTCCTTCTTGACAAGCCATGAGTGTTGTTGTTGTTGTTGTTGTTGTTGTTGTTGTTGTTGTTGTTGTTGGCAATCCCCTTCCCCTGTATAGTAATATATGTATATGTATTTTATATGTCACAAAAAATGCTGACTTGCACATAAAACATTTAATCATAAATTGTTATTAGTAACTTTCTATGTCCTGCATTAAACTATTAATTAGGTATTTACTGTCTTGCTTTTTTGTGACACAAACTTTTTCTTGATGCTGTGTTAGTCACTATTATGTGGTCATTATGTGTTTTAATATCGAATACACCCCTTTTCAGAATGTCAGAATTATTATTGTCTCAATAAGAACGCATAATACTGTATTAGGTATGACCCAGAAATATATTTATGGAACATTTTACAGCATAGCATGTAAATAATGAACAGACTCTTATGTATGACTAACGTTGCTATTTATAGGAGTTACACAGTGGTAGCAAAAACTACAATACCCACGATGCTTTTGCAAGCAGAAGGCTGACTGGGAAGTGGCAGTGCAGCAACTCCAAGAGGAAAGGTTTACAAGAGCATTAGAAGCTGTGGTGTTGACTCTCTGATTTAAATTCCAAGAGCTGGGAATCAAAGGAGTCTGAATGAGTTCTTGGTTAAACCATCAGGCGCTTAAAAGCCCACAGCACTGTTTTTGTTTATTAGCTCATCAGGCTAGGCTAACACCCTGTCCAGTTCAATGACTGGAAATGTCACAGTTGCATATTGTTAATATTGTAGGTTGCAAAGTCACAATATTGTAATATGTGTCAGAAGTTGTATTGAGGATTGCCCATTATATTGGTCTGAGCACAAGAATGGGTTCAGCTGCTTATTGTTTCAAATCCTTCCTTCTCTCTCACTCTCACGCTCTCACTCTCTTTCTATGGTGTGAGTGAGCTAATGGATTTCACACAATCCGCTAAGCCTGCCTTGTCCATTACCAAGTCTGCTTCAGGGCACTTCACTACTTCCAATAGTGCTGATTGCTACACATCCCCATGTTGCAAAATCTTGGCATTAGCCTTTGTCCAACGCTGCATGTTGTTGGCCTAGTCATGGTTAACGTGTCGCTTAGTTAAGACACATCTTTTGTTCTGTTTCTGGAACTTTCTCCAGCCTGTGCCCTTCAGGGCTGGCCCACAGGGTGTAGTTATCACTCCTGTCTGCACATGAAGAGCAGAAAGGAAGGGGGAAGGGGTGAAAACTGAAGACTTTGATCAGCCCTTCACTCTACTTTATGGGCCTCTTCAGAAGACTTTTCCAGGGACAGTTCTCTCTGGAGATGTGAGTGCCGTGTGTCTGCTCTATGCAGCCTTTGAGCGGAGCACAAGCAAAGCATTGTCCCAAAAGGAGCATTGCTAACACACACCCACAAACAGCCCACACACACCCAACATGTGTGCAGCACAAGCACAGACACACACAGACACATATGCTTCCATACACGCTCACACACACAAACACAGAATCCCATCATAACTCGACCGCCACCCCCACCCACCAGTTCAAGTGGAGTTGAAAGGTAAAAGGGTCAGGACAGTTGGTGGAGGGCTGAGGGGGTCTTTGCGTGTGTGTGTGTGTGTGAGGCCAGGGTCCATACTTGCCTTCTAATAAGCTTATATGACATGCCTGCAGTGCCAGCTCCTGCTCTTAGCGTTTGAAACAATGGCTGCTTATCCTGGCCTGGAATGTGCTGAGCAGAGCGGCTACAGTCGGCGCATTGGAGGCTGAGGAATGACACGTTTAGCCTAGCGCCCAGTGTGTCAATTACATTAGACCAGGGAACAGAGGCAAGTCACCGTGCAGAAAGCTCAAGATAACAGTTTCTCATGTGTGCTAAAGTCTAAATTCTCCACCTCTGACTACTTCCTTCTCAAAATCAAGATCATGTATAGTTTATTATGTATTCTATGCAATTATTTGTATTCTATTCATCTCTTTCCAAATTATCTAACTTACTGTAAAGTTATTATGTAATGGGTAATAGTTTCTAATTTGTTTCCACCCAAAAACACTGAGCAAATGCAGGTGGGCTGCTACCTTTGCTGCCGGGTGGTCAACAGTGGCCCTCTACGCTCTTGGTAGCAGGGATGTATGCTAGCTTACAGTTCCTCATGTTTGCTATATCTAACAGTTTACTGTCTATGCTAGCCAGTTTATTGATGGTGTTAGCTAACAGTTTACTGTGTGTGCTAGCTAACAGTTTATTGTATATGCTAGCCAGTTTATTGACAGTGTTAGCTAACAGTTTACTGTGTATGCTAGCTAATAGTTCCTCATGTTTGTACCCTGCTGTAAGAAACAGCACAACCCTACATTTTATGGCATGGTATGGTTTGATGTTACTTTTGATTTTCATTGCTGCTAACAAGTATACCAGCATCTAAAATACAAAATATGCTGGTTTTGCTGGTAACTTATTATGCTATGCTGTTGGTTGTATTATGTATGCTAGAAAAGCCACATATAGTATAGATATACAGTATAATAATAGGTGGCAGGGTTATTAACATTAATTAAAACTATTACAGAAATTAGAACAAGCAGTGAAACAATTTACACTCCTGTTCTAAAATAAAAACTACAGCTAAAATAAAAAAAAATTCTGTGGGATGTCTTTTTCTAATGCACAAAAACTAAGAAAAAAAACACTTCAGTTTTTGTATATTCAAAGTATGACAGGAACAGTCATCTATAATGTAAGCTGAACCTCTGATCTTGTCGGGCAGAGTACAGGAAAGATAAGAGAGAAAGAAATCACTGAACAAAATCAAGGCAGTTTACATGAAGGTAACCTGATTTTGACCCTGAGTAACAGAGCAGTGGCTAATACATAAACAGGCGCCAGCTTCTGGGCCAGCTGAGGGTCAAAAGTCCATTTTCAAACTGCATCCTTGGAACAAAGGAAGTCTGAGCAGCCACTGAAACAGCTGGAGTGACACACATCTGTCAAAGTCGGGGTGTGTTGGTGTGAGTATCAAAGGCTGATGTGTTGCCGGGTGTATTGCTGGCCTTGTGATGCTCCTGTCCAGCCTTTGTTGTCTGGCCAGGAAAAGGCAGCGCTGCTTGGGTCAGTGACCCATCTGTGGGCCCCGCAACCTCTAGACAGTGTTTACATGTGCATGCATATGCATGCACGCACACACACACACACACACACACACACACACACAGACTTTTTATGATTACCATCGTTACCATACAATACTTCATCTGGCACTCTTCCAGACTGTCGGAGAGAGGGTGTGTTTTGTAATATGTGCAGTAATTACTGGTTTACCTGATTTTCTGTGGGAAAATAACTGTATTTAATCCCTATTTAGAAATCATTTGAGTCCTGTTTGGACTTTTTGTCAAGTTGCCTGCCCCATGATTTGATCCCTGTTAAAGCACCAGGCAGGCAATCTGGATTATAACCAGTAAGGCTGCACTCAGGTCTTATAACTGGTCGTGTAAATGAGTGAAATGAAAACAACACTGAACTGAGCACATTCTCTATCATGTGTTGAGCTGTTATTTCATGCTCTCCATACTTTCTCTGGTTTAATCAGGTGGAGTGAGTGAATGTGAAAGCAGATGGAGAAGGATGAGACTCTGACCAAGCTAATGCATTTCCAGCCTGAGAAAAGAAAAGTGAGAGAGAGAGAAAGAGATATATTCAGTGAGAGAGAGACAAATACAGATAGGAAATGAAGGACAGAAAAAGAAATAAAGAGGGGCAGCGAGAGAGCTAGAAAAAAGAGAAAAGGAAAAAGGACAGAATAAAGGGTGAGAGAAAAAGTGAAACACAAGAAAAGCTAGAATGGGAGACAAGGGAGAGAAAGATGAGAAAAGAAGAAAAAATGAGGGAATTAATAATATAGAAAGTAAAAGAGCGACAAGAGAAAAAAAGATATTAAAACGAATGAGAAACCAAGTAAAAAAGAGTGGGAGGGCAGATGACTAAAGTGAAAGACATGGAAAGATTAATAGATAAAGAGAAAAAGGAGAAAGGAAAGAAGGAGTGGCAGTATAAGAGCAAGAAAAAAGAGTCAAAGGGAAAGAAAAAAAAGGACAGAATAGGGGGTTAGACAGAAGGACACAAGAAAGGTTAGAATAGGAGAAAGGATGAGAAAAGATAGGAAAGGGTGAATAAAAAAAGAGAAAGAAAGAGAAATGGAAGGAATGAGAGGAAAAAAGAAAGGGGGATAAGAGAGTATGGAAGAGTGGAAAGAGATGACAAGGAGAGAAGACACGAAAAGCCGCTGGATGAAGAGGAAAGGGAAGTGTGGAAAGAGGAAATGTGAAAGAATAAACTATGAGAAAGAAAGAGGGGCGATATCAGCAAGACAGCTAAAGGTAAGACAGAGGAAAAAATAAAACAGGGAATGAGAGAAGGTAGACAACAGAAAGCGAGAGATGGAGAAAAAGGAAGAAACGAGCAAAGGAAAGAGAAGCAGAATGGAGAAACAGAAATAGTGAGAGAAAGGCGGACAGGCACTTCACATATATGCTCCAGCTGCCCATCTCCTCAGGACCCGCCCCTTCCAGCCTGTCCCACCCAATCAGAGTGCATGCAGTCTCTATGGCCCTGGCCAGTGAACAGAGAGAGAGAGAGAGTGGAGTAAAAGAAAGACGGAGGTTTAAAGGAATAGCGCCTGGGTCTAAAGTGCACTGGTCTGAATGGAATGGACAGCTGTGTTTCATTGCGTTCAGAGTCGCGGAAAATGATTCTGGGTCCATCTTTCACACGTAATAAACATGGTGAAGTGCTGGGATTTGGACAGCGACACGCACACACCCTCCTCAGCTCATCATGTCATACGTGATTTGCAGCTATTCAGAGAACTTCTTGGGTGAGACCAGCCATAAAAGGCTGGTGTGTATGGTTTCATCCAGGCCTGGCAGATGTGGCCTGGATGAACCTTCCCTCTAAGAGCCTAGCGTTTAAAACTCCTCAAGGAGGCTCATTCTGATGGCAGAACACTGTCCAATCACCATCCGCTTATTCGAAAGGCCTACTATTCCAGCTTGTTACCTGATAGCCAGTGTACATGAACGCATTAGGCAGTGATATTACCGAAGCTACAAACAAAGCGTCCAGACAGCCGCAATCAATTCATAGCATATGTCGGGGATGTTACATGTTTCTGCCATATGCTAGGTTATTGGGAAATGCTGCTACTGGCAAGTAGCTCCTCCATCCTTCACTGTTCCTCTTCCACCATGGAAATAACAGCATGTAGCTTTCAGGCCGCCATCACCCTCCCTCCCTCTCTCCCTCCCCCCAGCCTCCTCCTTCTTGTTTTCGGAATAGAATGACAGACATGTTTGAGTCTGGAGCGTTCTCGTATTATTTAGAGGGCAATTAATTACAGGGCTAATACAGACTCTGCCTAATGCGGTTTCCTGTGCTCTAGCCGGACTGGGGAGCACAAGTGGCTCTCCCCAAAAACAAACACGCACACACGCATTAGATCCAGTTGAGGTCAGCTCTATTATTGCAGGATTGGATGAACTCAAGTGGGTGCATTCCGGAACCCAAGGACCAGCTGTTTTTGGTGCCTTCCTTGGCCTCCTAATTGGGCCCCATGTTTGAATGTCCCCTGCTAGACTGAATTAGAGGTCCTTGAGTTGCCGGGCCAGGGCAGCCCAAGAGCCTGCTTATGCGAGTGAGTGTGCGTGTGTTGGGTTTGCGATCTAATTATCAAAGATAATTGCTTGGACCTGGCTCCAGTTACAGGCGCCCACTTGGTCTGTCTGTCTGTCTCTCTAACTCTCTCTCCCTCTGTGTCTCTCGCCCCATGGTGCAGAAAAAAAGAATCATTTGTTTGATCTTGTGGACGTCGGGCCCTGAAAATGAGAGAAGATCTTTCTCTGCGCTGAACCGGCTGTGACCCCGGTCTCTGCACACACAGATCCCACACCAGACAGCTATGCTGCTTCGTCACTTGAACTGTGGTGCTCAACTTTAATGTGATAGTTCAGCAAACAAAAAATAAAAAAATTAATCAAATCCTTATAAAAAAAAATCAAAGACTTATCAAAGTGGGTTTTTGTGGACACACATGATTGACAGCTCTTGTTTGACTATAGAATATAAATAGTGAAATTGATTAGAACTAGAATTAGAAACGACTTTAGGAATTTGTCTACCTTATTTAACCCATTTGTAAAGTGAAATACCTACATACACTCACACACTAGTAAACACACACCTAGGAGGCAGTAAGCACACTTGCCCCAGGCAGTGGCAACCCTATCCATAAAGCCTGGGGAGCAGTTGTGCATTAGGTGCCTTGCTCAAGAACATGTCCTGCCAGTTCTTCGGGAATCAAACCAGTGACCCTCTGGTCGATCCCATAGGCTGGTTCCCTTTTTTGGTGAGCTCATGAAAAGTTTGATGAGCTCTGCTCTGATTGGCTGGTTTATAGTGAGACATCATGATAATCACACAGAAGCAGCATGTCACAGAAACGGGCAGGGAAATAGAATGAGCCTGAATAAGGCTGGATTGTCAGGATATTTCATTAGCTATGCTAAAGGCTTACCTGTACTAGCTACTTGCTGTTGATCTTGACATCATGTCAGTTAAGGAAATTAAAGTTGATCCTCACTATGAAACTCTCAGTTTAAGCTGACTGGCTTCAGCTGTTAAACAGTGGTAGTCACACAGCATGGCTGCTACTGGGATGGTGATGCTAATAAAGGTGGATCTGCTTATTAGTCTCTTAAGTGTCAGAGGCTGAAGCGATGTTGCTCGATATTGTCCAAGGTGTGAGAAAATGTCCATAATGAAATGTCCAGGATCTTGTTAAAAATGTGGGAGCTGATATTGGATTCCTGTTTGCCAGTTGTTTGATGAATTTTCTGTTCCACCTTAAATAGCAGCACGGACGCATTCAGACTCCTGTAGAAGCTGTAGCATTTGATGTGGAATGGAACATTTGGTTACGAACATCAACCATGCCTGCATTTCAATAGTAAGATCTAGACCCTGTTCAGCAGTAAAAGCATCTACTGTTCAGGGACGGCTTGGCACTAGATGTTGGAACATTGCTGTGAGTGTTTGTTTGCATTATGACCTGACAGCATTTGTGCAATCAGGCACTGATGTTGGATGGCTAGTTCTGGATAACAAACGCCACGCCAACTCATCCAAAATGTATTGGATGGAGCTCCATCAGTCTAGAGAACAACCGTCCCACAGCTCAACAGCCCGGGGCTTTGTCTTCATGCTTCTTTTGCTGATGCTTGGCAATGGTGATTGGCTCTTCCACAATGTCCCATTCCATGGGCGCTCCTTTTCTACTGAGACTATACAACTATGTGCGGTAGAACAACTTGTGCACCTCAAAATACTTCAGCACACTAATTAGATCACCTAGAGACTTTTGGACATGTGTTGTAGTTTGTGGAATTGAACTGTACATTCTGTCACATTCATTTTCCCAAAGCTGACACCACAGACGAAAACGTCCTGGAGGCAGGCACAGGGGGAGAGAGAGAGAGAGAGAGAGAGAGAGAGAGAGAGAGAGAGATTCACACACAAATTTTCACACAGCTTCTTACAGATTTTAAAATAGCTCTGGATAAATATGCAAAGCGTGGGAACTGCACGTTTGTTTGGTGTTTCAGCTACATTGAGGAACGGGGCAGCACTGAATGGGAACGAGTGAATGAGTGAAGAATGTTTGTTTCGCAGTGGTAGAGTCGAGACGTGACATAAATCACTCACCTCCCATCTGTCAACTTTCTGCCTTCATGTTTTCCATCGGAATCTCAACCAAATCCCTCTCTTTCCAAGCAGCTCCACTATAATGGTTTGCTCATAAATGGAACTTATGTAATCGGATGAGCTTTGCATTGTTTCTGTTGCTGCTACTAATGTTTGCTGGACTGTACAAATTACGTGCTTCCTGGAGCAACACAGGTGCCTCTTAACATATTTGTCTACAAGCCAAACTGCATGATGGGAGGTGTAGTCCATCAGCAGGTTTATGGACTTTTATCTAGCTTCTTGGGCTGCCTCCATGTGCTTATTGGACAATTCAGTTCCCTGTCTGTTTTTATGTGGGTTATAGTCAGAAATATATGCACTGCTGTGCATTTTTAGGAAGATGTACAGTACCCATCCAACTAAACCAAGTAAATGGATGTTATTGGTTTTCTTAAAGACTCTACAGTTCCAACTGATGAGATGTCTGAAACAATTAATTACCTTATATACTCTTGATATATCACAATATTATATTTTTGCCATATTGCCATCTCTATTATATATTTTGTTTCTATTTTGTTTGGAGGTCCTGAAGGTGAATCCCATCAGTGCTATTTTATAGTTTGATGTCAGCAAATAAGGACCACTTCTATGAGTAGCCAAGTCTTAACTATTTACTAAATGAAAATCACATAAGTTAACTGCTAACTTTAGCTAGTTAGCAAGCTTAATCTGTCTGAATTCCTTCAGCCAACTATCAGTTACACTTGTGAGTAAAAGGCCTAATTAAACTAAACCTGCCAAAAAGGAATGTGTGTTTAGAAAATACGCCATCCTTTCTTCTACCATGATGAAAGGGTAAAAGTCTAGTCTGGAAACTAGAGTACCAAAATAACTTGTTGGATTGTAGCCTACTTTATAGCACCATGTCACACATCAACTACTGGTCTTCAGCTAGCTATCTAAAGAAGCTAGTTCAGTATTCCCAGTATGGGAATGGTAGAGCATGAATAAAGACCAAAAAATGAAGTTGTCAAAGGAAGAAGGATAGAAAACGAGAGAAGGACTGACTTTTATTTGTTGGTGAGAGCTAAAAAGGCATGAAGGGATGCAAGTCAGTCAGAATGTGTATCCTGCTGGTGTCATTAATAAAAACTTGCACTGTAGGCTGTTAAGTTATCTGTGTCTCATGATGTTTGTAGATTCTTCAGATGCCAAAAGTCATTTAACCTCAGTCCCATTTCAGGCTGCATACAAAGACATAAATTAATCACATGGCAAAGAAGTTGGTTCAGTTTTCGTCAATCTTATGCCAAATACGGCTTAAAGTTTGAACCTCCCTTAATAAAACCCTATATTGTTGCTCTACCATGTAAGTCAACATGGCTCTTTCTATTTTGATGTTGTCTTTCCCAGAGTTTTGCCAAATCAAACTTACCTTTACACAGGCATGCAGTTCAAGCTGGCATATGGATGCTACAGATTCCATTGATTTCAGTTATGTACACATAGGAACAAGCAACATATGTATACATGTATACATTCATGCCTACACAACATGTAACAGTGAAATAAACTCTGCAGTTGTAGGCGGACCCCAAGAGCTGGAAATACCAATTTTTGCATTAAAAAAAAAAGCCTAGGTTTAAAAAAAAGCCTAGGACAGAAGAGGCTAAAGAGAAATGATAGGAAGTGTAGTCCAAGTAGTCCAACATTAGTTCCAATATGTGGGCAGCATAAATCTGAAAGTTTAGGCCAACAGTAGGTTTCTTGTACTATAATCTATGCTTGTTGGGTGCTTCGGTCTCACACTTGCAAAATCACAATTACAATCTCTTTGTGTTCATGTGTATTGTAGCCAGATACATGGAAGCTGGATTTTTCGGAAGATTTGGAAACCCAAACCAGCCAATCGCTTACTCCCAAGCTTGTATCTACAGTTACGGTGGCTTTATTGTAAATCTGTGATTAACAAAGATGCATAATGGGAGATGCAGACCAACAGCAGGTCTCCTGTAGGTTAGTTTAACTTCTTGGGGCCTATAGGAGCCCTCTGTTTAATTATTGTTCACATGCACGGTGTCCCAGTGCAAACAGCAGCATGTGGCTGCAGACAGATTGGTTGGCAACAACACTTTTGTTGGAGGGGTGAGAGGATCTCACACACCTTGGGGTTGCTGCTGCAGTGTTGGGGCAGATGACGGGTCACCTCCGGTCTTTTCACATGAACGCCCTTCAGCCGGGCTAAGCCCTACAGTCAGGCGCCATACAGACGCACGCGCTGGGGTGTCAGACCCAGAGCCAATTAGCAGAGAAAGAGGGAAAGAGAGAAGTTCAGCATATAAGCCCTTCTCTTTCTTCTTTTGTGTTGAGTAGGCCAGGAATTGAGGTTTGTTAATGAATTTCTTTACTGATAACCTCTGACATCTTCTCTAGATGGATTTTCTCTCTTGCTTTCAATTTTGTGATTTCAGTTGATGGGTACAAAAACTTAATATGTGTATTTTATCATTATTTGAACTGAAGGCAGTAAACACAATAGACACAATGGTTGACCAGCATAGGACATGTTTTCACCTAAGCCATCTGAATATACAGATTGTCAACAACAATGACCATCAAACACCCGGTTAGGCCACCTGAAAAGAACTAGCAGAAAAAATCTGGTCTTTTTCAGGATGGGTTTGTTTTGATTTGAATAATATTACTAGCACATAGCATAACCAGCTATATATTAAGCTTAGCATCTGCTAAGATGTATGTTACGTTGTCATGAGAGACACAGTGAGATAACTAGCACAGTGAGATAACTAGCTTCTGTTCTGTTAGATGGATAGAAAACATCTTCCCGAGGGATTAAAGCTGTAAACTAGGAACTCATGTTGGCTCCCAGGCCCCAGTGGGCCAGGGTGTTGTGGGGACAGTAGTGGACATGGTCCTGGGAACAGTGCTGGGGAGATGTGCTGCCAGTCTGGAGTCTGGATGTCCCAGGAGGAGTGTGACGAAGGGACTGGGGCCAGAGGGGCCACTGTAGGTCAGGCCCCTTCTCTTGCTTCCCACCAACACTGCCCTGTACACAGTCCATGCAGCATTAGAGATTAAACTGAATTAGAAAACTGACCGAAAAGGGATGGACAATCTGTTCCTGCTTACATACATGCACATTTAGTTTCAAACCATCAATACTGTGTGCTCATTCACAGCAATGGTTGATAGGTTGGGTTGCCAAGACTGTAATATCGGCTCGTTTTTGTCAATTATGTAATTGTGTAAATGATTAACAATAACGGTTCTATTTTGTCGGCTGTTTTATTATACTATGTATATTTTAAAATTCTTCAGTGCTTAATTTAATAATATAGCCTGTATAGCAGCAGTACTGCATGAATAAGGGAAGTTAAACAAAGATCAAAATGCTATTTATAATTAATGTCTAATAATAAAAATAAAAATGATAATAATTAGTTTAATTTATTGATTTTAGTTTTTTGAATGTGTGTTTTGTTGCTTGTTCTGTTCTTTAGCATGTCCCCTGCACAGTGACCTTAAACTGACCTTGGATTTAAACTACACAGGGGTAAGAGATGTCTACACCTGAGCCTCTGCCCCACTGTCTCAAAGTTAGCACTGCTCCACACTACACTTTAAAAACATCAGCCTAATTGTGCAGTGCTGTTATTTCTTATGTCTGACCTGGATTTATTTGAAACCAGTGCAAAAACATGATATTTTATTTTTAATGAGATTCATTGTTTTTTTCTAAATTTGATAACAGTTTCTTACATTATACTCAGCCTTCAACTGTGCAGCCTGCCCTTGGATAAGTGCAAGTCAGAAGCCACAGCAGAATTTCTGTGACCTTCAAGCTTAATTAAATTTACAATAACAAAAAACTAAAATAACTAACTAAATAAATAAAAGTACAAAAATACAAGGAAATCATAAATCAATAACAGCAATTAAGTAAAACATTCTAAAATTGTTTTTGTAATGTCAAGCAGGATTTATTAATAATGTATTCATTTATTAATCATTTCTATTATAACATTTTGGAATTGAGGTTTGTATATTATGAGTACAAAAAGTGTAAAGACCCACTTCAAATATTGATTTTCTGTATGAAAATAAGCCTGCACATAGTTAACAGAGGACTTATTATTTATAAACTTTCAGTTTAATAATAATAATTATAATAATAATATGTACCATTTTCACCTAAAAAATCAACAAGATTTGACCAAGGTCATCTAAACTTCTGGGCATGACTGTATAATGAGATACAGAACGGGCACACAATCCCACCCTCATAGAGCAAACACAATGTTTCCACATCAAAATAGCCAAAGATGGGTTTGCGTGCAAATCTGGTGTTTGTGAGGGAAGTGTAGGGGGTGGGGGGCTTGATTCTTCATGAGAATAAACTCATGAGAAAAAACACAAGTTAACGTCACCAATGAATGTTTTCCTTGGCATCACTGTGTAGCTTACTAATATGTTAGGCAAGGCTGCTCACAGACAAAAAAAGGTGGGAGCTCATGAGAGTATGTGTGTGGTAGACTCATCTGTGACTGTAGGCATGTTCGCGTGCATAGTAGGCTTCAGTGTGTGTGTGTGTGTGTGTGTGAAAGTGTACAACTGTGTGGCCTCGCGTGTTTACACAGTGCTGAGGAGATAATGGCCGCTAGCTTTGACACTGGGCATTAAAGGAGACGGATGAGCCAACTATCATATACAATGCGCACACGCATATGCAGACACTGGTTCGAGTGCTAATGGGTCTGTGATTCCTCATAAGGCTCAGTGATTTACATTCCTGTAGTGCGGGGGGGTGCCCTCCCCATCACAGCCACTCAGGCCCCCAGTGGGGCCACTGAGAGAGGTATTGGTAAGACTCTTTCAGGGCCTTTTACCGGAGAGCCCAAAATGAAGCACATGCAAATATTACTGGATTTTACAATATGCTGTGTTTATACAGTGGCCTGAAAAATACCATGCAAAGGTTTGGGTTCACTGAGGGATTTGAGCTTTCAGACCATAACTATCTTGACTGGGTTATGGATGTGCATGACGATGCACATTTCAAAGCTTTATAAATACCCTGACCCTTCAAACCTTGTTCCGACTATCAGCAGCTATGCGCTCCTCTAAGTAGCTGCCCAGCACTCTGAACATGAAGTTAACTGATGCCCACAAAGAAGGAAAGGCTATAAGGAAAGCATTTCCAAGTAACTCTTTACTCGTAGCTCTTACCTCGGTGCCTAGTTTATTTAAGAAATGCCAGTGAACAGGAACAGAGGAAGTCAAGTTGAGTGAGAAAACTTGCATAGAACTGTTTGTAGGATGACTAGAAATGCACCTGTTTCACTCCAATGGACTCTAGAGTGGTGGTGCTCTGTTGTACTATGCAGAGATACCTGCGAAAACATGGCAAACCACAAAAATGTAATCCAAAGAAATCCCTTTCTGCATCATCACCGCTACGTTTAGCATCAGAAGTTCACGAAGGAATATCTGAAAATGCCTGATTCATTTGGAAACTTCAAAGGCTCCAATGAATAAAGGTATGTTTGGAAAAAAGAAAGGTTCAGAATTTCATGAAAAAAAAACACCTCTCCAACTGTTTAGCATTAGGGTGGATCGATCATGCTTTGGGCTTATAATACAACCAGTTGCATGGGTACCATTTCACTGGTAGAGGAAATAATGGATTCAACTAAAAACCAGCAAATTCTGGAAGCTAACGTCTAAATATTGAAAAAAAGCTTAGTAAATAGAGGATGGCTTCCACAACAGGTTAATGATCCTAAACACACCATAAAATACACACCTTTACAATGGAATACTTCAACAGGTGCAGGCTTATGGTTTTGCCATGGCACTCACAGTCTCCCAACCTAAACATTATTGAAAATCTGCGGATAGATCCCAAAAGAACCTTGCATGCTAGAGAATATATAATCTCTCTGAACCAGAAGCCTTTTTCAGGTAAGGGATATATGTTTTTAATTTGCTGTGTTTTCACTCGATGATTAGGATGGTCCTCCCTCTGTCCCTTCACTCCTGCAAGCATTTGTTAGCTGATGCAACAGAACTGGCAGTTAGCATTCTCTTTCAAACAAGCATCTCAGAGTTGTGCAATGACGTTACATCAGCAATGCACTTCATGTGTCTCCGAGGAAGCACAAGATTGCCCGACTACTCTACTGACTTGTTAGCATCATGTGATATGGAGAGAGCTAGCTAGCAGGTATATCTGCAACAGCTAAATTTGGGGTGATATTGATAAAAAAAAAGAGCTAGTTATCCTAAAAAGTAGGCCATACTAATCAGGTAACAATAGCCAAGCTACAGCGAGTCCAATCTCTGTGCAAAGAAAGCCTTAAGAAAGTGTAGTAACAGAGTTTGCTAACTTTCTATGACTATTTTAATGAAGTGCACTCATCCTAGCATATTTGCTAGCACTAATTCTGAATGTGTTTGTGTTATACTTCAAGAGGCCTCCCCTACCCCCTACCTACACACATAGACATACACAGAATGAATGACTATGTAGCTATCAGCATATCAAAGCCAAGCAAGTCTGGAGATACGGTATCAGTCTGGCAGCCACATGCTAACACTCTCCAAAAAGATGAATGTGTGCTAGTGTTAGCTGCTCGGTCACAACTCTTACAGTAACAGCCTGGCTGTGATTCATTTATGTGAAGGAACGTTAATAGTACCTTGTGTTATCACCATGAATGCTAACAATGTTAATGTCCTTTGAGTCTGTGTTATGTCTGTATTATTTCTTCAGGTAGTGTGAGCGTTTGAATAGGCCGCACACAGTGTTTTTCTCTTGCATGCTCTCTCTCTCTCTCTCTCTCTCTCTCTCTCTCTCTCTCTCTCTCTCTCTCTCTCTCTCTCTCTGTCTGCATGTCTGTCTGTCTGTCTGTCTGTCTGTCTCGTCATTTATCTGTCTGAATGCAGATCAGTGTTCCAGGCCAGGCCTCTCAGATTAAGGCTGCATGTCCTGTTGGATGGTCTGTATAGCCACCTCAGTAATAACTGCCTTCAAATATTGGTTGAACCAAATGAACACTTGAAAACTTTTCTTGAAGCAAAGAAGTTGTGTGTGTACTTTGCATTATGCACAGATTAGGAACTTGGAGGTTTTTGTTCTAAGGTAAAAATTCTGTTTTTTAAAAGCCACCAAATTTTGTGCTTGCTAAACAGATATAATACACACACATGCAAGTTAGCAGTGCTGTGCTCTGTACTGATATGATTGTCATGTCCTGTCTAGGTTAGCCCCTGTTTATCTACGCTCTCTCTTGATTTGCCGTTTCTGTCTTTCTCTTGTGCCATTTCCATGTGCCTTTTGTTGTCCTGTGCCATGTGCTTCTGTTTGTTTTGGTTATTGCTCCTCCTGTTTACGCCCCTTGTCAGGCCCCTCACCCGTCCCTAGTTTGTAGCTCCACCCCTTCCCAGGTGTTTCTCGTTAGTCCTTGCTGGTTTATACTCCCTGAGGTTCTCTTTGTTTTTGCTTGGTGTTTTGTCTCTGTCAGTTGTTTTTGTAATCCTGTTCAGTGTTTTCTGCTTTTCAGTTTTTTGGTTTTGTTTTATCATATTTGTTCTTTACTAAAAACCTGCACTTGCATCCTGCCTCCTCGTCTTGACCCCATGTGACAATCATTAGACTTGCCCACTAAAATATTCTGTGAAGACCAGCAAGCCTTAGCAGGTGTGGCTGATAAGTTGCTGTAGAAATAGTAGCTTATAGTTTGAGCCACTAATGTTATATAATAATGCTTTAGTTTAATAGTAGGCGCATGAAAGTAAGGAGCAAGGAGCAACATCCTCTTCAATCCGAGCATTAGGTGGCATTTCGATATAAAAAATGTACATAGGACAAAACATATCCGGTTTAAGACTTTTCCTGAAACAGCTTTCATTTTTCCCATAAAGAGAAACTCCTTAGACCCGCAGACTACAGAACGACGCACATTAGAGGTCTACTAGCTTTTCCGGTTCTTTCAACTGGACTGCATCAGTACATGAGCCTGAGGTCATGGGCTAGGTGTTACTTACTACATGGACTACTGACAAAAACCCCATTGGCTCTATGGGTACTATAAACTGTTCTCTGCTTATGGGATTAAATTGTGTCCTGTGTTCATCCAAAGTAGTGTGACATTTCTTAAACCACTATGTGATGAATTATATGGTTTCAGACACCTTGACTGTATTCAGACTTCAGGGAAATCAATTGTATCCTTAAATTAGCCCTGTGCAATTATCCACACTCTTGTTTACAAGTGATGAGATCGGATTTGTGTGTGGGCATAACCTATCTGCATGGGTTGCTGTGCTAATAACGCAGGTTAGAGTAACTTTGTAGCTATCCAGGTGACGAGCATTTTAAATGAGCATGCAGAAGAGATGGAGGTACATCAGTTTACCCTCCAGAGAATCACTAATTGTTTTGTTTTTTTTTGTGTAATGTGTTTGAGCTGAAATTCTTTTGGATGAAAATCAGTACTTCCACCATTCTGGATTAGACATTATCATTGTTTGTTTGCAAGTGAAGAAGAAGACATTTCTGATTTGAGCTCCAAGAGTGTCAAAATTCAGGTACAAAATTGGAATGGAATCACATTCCAAACCATCTCCAAATGTGGTTTGGGAATGATTATCAAAAATAGGATTCCATGTGGGTTTTTTTGCTCTCCAGGCTATCAAAATCAACTGGATGCAATCTGGATATGCCAGATTTGGGCTGGCAGCCTGACCGAGGTCTATGATCATACCATGGCATACTATTTAGATGTATGCAGTTTTAACCCTACAATGGATCGGCGGCCTGTCCTGGGTGTTTCCTGTCTTCTGCTAACTGAACCCTGGGATACGGTCCAGCACCCCCTGCGACCCATAAGTAAAGTAGTTAAGAAGATGAGAGTGAGAGTGTGCAGTTTTGGATACCACAACAGAGTGTATGGGTTGTATGGGCAGGTGCTGGCCAATAGTAACTCCATTCATAGATACTGTTGGAAACACGTGCCTTATTAAAAATATATATTTGTGAATTTAGCATTTTGTGGGACCAACTGTCACAAGGACGATAAACACCATGAACATTTTGACACTATGGGATATAATCAAGGGAAGAATGCTTTTTACAACAAATGAAGGAGCAAGAATCAGTGGCAAAACTATCATAACTGTATGGTTATGATATACTGTATGACATATACAGTATTGCGATATTCCAGTTAAACAACTGTAATTATGCTCTCATTGTAATGAAACACACATTTGTCCGGTGCTGACCATCTCAGCAACAAGCTGAGAAAAGCATATTGAATACCATGATAAGAAATGTTATCACAATATTACTGAAATATTGTCCTATTGCCCACCTCCACTTACAGTACAATATTATCCAGCTGCAATAATGCAGAGGTCAATGGAAACCCCATACAGACAGGAATACAGACCTTTGTGTGTGTGCATGTAATAGGAGAGGACGCCAAGTCGGCTCCATGTTGGGGCAGCACTGCAGGAAGGTGAAGCCATAAATCAGTTGAGATTAGAGAGAGAGGCTGCCGCTCTGACGTTACACTCATTCCAGCTCAACTAAACCTAACTCAGCGTTAATTCAATTCAGGTGTAAAGCTGCTCAGGTTCAGGCCCTTCGCTAAACACTAACATCTCGCTTCCCTTCACATGATTTCAGCTCCAGCCCTCTCTCTGCAGTCACATTAAACCCAGTTCACATGTTATCCAACCAGACAAGTTAGTTTAACAATGTTTGATCACTGTGAACTTTCTAGTTTTAAAGTGGGGTGTTATGTGTAATGTTGTAATGTGTAGCTTTTTAAATGTACTGTTCACCTCCTGGTCTACACGCTCCATTTCTGGACGGTACATTTTTGTATAAAGTCAATTTCATGTATTTCAATTTCATTTGGAACTAAAAATGTACATACATGAGACTTTCATTGGATATAGATGCAGTAAATAATATAAGGCATCTTGATAATAACAATTTACAGGAGACTGACCTACAATTTTTAAGTAAGTCAATGGAACCAGACTTTTTTATAAGCGATTTTGGGTCATTTCTGTTATTCCGTTCATCATGAAATTTTCACACAATGTAAACAGCAGGCACTGTGCTGAAATGCTGCACAAAATGGAGATACATGGTTTTCTTTGTTTCTGCTGGTAACCATTCTTTATATCCTAACCTATACAGTAGCTATAGAGTAACTTCTGATTTCTTAAACGCCTGGAACGATGTATCCTGTGGTTGTGGAGAAGATGTTACTGTGTTTTAGAACACAGTTTCTATCCAGCACATTACAAAAACCTCTATAGACAGTAAGACCCATCAAATTCATGGAAGAAATGTAATCGGGACATAATCTTGAATGAGCGTGATGAAAGAACCAACAGCAGAACTCACTGCTGTGTTTAAAAGTAAGCTTATTCCCACAGTCACAATATTGAGGCTCACTGCCAAAAAAGGCTTCAGGTTTTCTAGTGAGCGTAAAGATTGGATTCTGGAACGATGGGCGTGATTAAAGTAAGATAGGAAGTACATTCATTGATTCATGCAAGGGGTCAGGACTATGTGTAAAACTGATTCCTCATACTCCCTGAATCCCTCTTTCACAATCTAAGCTCAGTTTAATCTTAGCATTGACATCATGGAATATGGCCATCCCACCAGAGAAAAGGAATCCATGGATGGGATAACCTGGCCATTCAGTACATTTGCCTTGTTCATTGTAAGGCCACATAACATTGCTAAGCCTCAACCTGACCAACTGAATCATATCACTGCCTGTACAGTGGGCACTATGCCCATTACTGGGTGCATCAATGAATTTTCCTCCCTTCCTACTCTGATGTGCTCATAGCTCTGGAATAGGAGAACTAGTTAAATCAGTTTCTTTATTAATGACAACATATCAGTCTAAAAGGCACAATAACAAAATGGGCTAATTGTTTTTGAGGTATAAAGTGTGGTTGGAAAATGTTTAAATGTGTAAATGAATTAGTAGGACCACTGCATAATCACTATACGATCTTAAAAGTAAGTTTCAATGGTTCTTTACCATTTCCGCATAGTTAAATGGTTAAGATGTGCTTTGATGTGAAATGTTCCATTCTTGAGAAACTTATTAAGACAGAATTGTTGGCAGTGGTGGTGATGGGAACCACTGGTGGTTTGGATAGAAAATAAAATGGCTATATTTGTATTGTAGACGTCATGACCCCAGGGTCCCATCGCCACCACTTTAAAACAACGAGTCAAAGTTTAGATCAAACCCCATCTTCTGAAAATTCCCCTTTTTTTTTAGTTTGATTCCTGAATAACATGATCATGTCCTCGCAGTGGTTATTACACTATTTCACCCTTATGAGAAAGTGTACTGGCTCATGCTCAGATAGTACTTGCTCCTTAAAATCCAGCTGAACATCTTTAAAAGCAGCAACAGTGGAGAGATTTGAATCCTAAGTTATCATTAACAGCAGACCAAAAGTCTGTGACTGCTATTATGACAATCGCAGATGTAGTTGAACGTGTGGAAAGAGATTCATATTACCCTTTTTAATTTGACCTTTGGCTGGACAGAGGAGTACAGGACTGCTGTACCATTTTAGTGCTGCTGTCTAAGCAGAATGTAGTCTACTTGATTTATGAATTATGGTCCAGGAAATGAACTGTAAAGTCTTAATTGATAAATAACAGCCAGTGTCCTATTTATAAACTAGACATAATTACTTCGTACAGGATCTGGAACTAGTGACAGCTAAGTAATTCATTCAGCATTAGTGGCATCAGTGGTATCATGCATTAGGCATGCATCAGGCACTCTCTTTCTCATAAGCTGAGGTCCAATTCTTTCTTCAGAGGTCACGATTGGACGTATTAATGGAAGGGTTTTGTGAAAAATGGCCAAACTCCCTTGTCCACTGATGGGAACTGATACTGGGCACGGGGCTTGCCCCATTTACTAGATCAGACACTATTTAAAGTCCATTTCAGTGATGAAAAAGCGATGGGCTCTTGGATCTATCGATCCGAGCCTGGGTTGCAGATGAAAAAGCCGTGATTTAAGATTGAGGATGACACAAAAACAACAAACGGTACGTTTGGAGGGCAAGAAAAAAGGGAATGCCGAGAGAGGAGGACAGAGTTTCACGTGGTTAATGCTAATCAGAGATCAGATTTGTGGCTTATCTTACAACTGCCAAGGATAGACTCTGGCTGAGGGAAACTGGTCCTGGATCAGCCGAGAAGGCCAGTCCGTCCAGGGGTGAAATGCCACTTCCTCTTTGCTGGGGTGCTCCGGGGGCAGCCTGTTCCCAAATTCAGTTTGGGATTACTCTTTATGGGAGCTGTTAAATATAGCCTTGGCAAGGAGCGGAGGCACAATAATCAAACAGTTTACTGCACTGCTCCCTGGTTTCTTGGTGGTCTGGCTAATGTTTGGCGGCCTTGTCTGACTGTAGGGTGAAAAAAAATACCCCCCCCCACCACTCTAGCTTTGCTTCCCCTCCTGGGAAGCATCAGCTATGGTCCTTTCCCTCTTTAGGATGGTACTAGATTTTGCTGCCAGCCTAATTAATGGATAGGTTTGCCTCATTAAAGTAAACGTTTGGCCAAGAGACAAATTCATGCAACCGTCATGTAAGCCAAGACATGTTTGCATGCGCCTCTTTAGGTCTGCACTAGAGCTATGAGGCTAATGCACATGCATCTGCAAAAGAACCATTGCACAAATAGCTGCACCCAGAAGGAATCAACCGACAGCAATGAAACTTGGTGGGAAGGTTTGACATTGTGAGACATAGAAATGATTGAACATGTTACATAAGCAAGAACAGGCCTTATCACTGTACCTGACTGACCCAATAGTCATGACTGGGAACATTTAGTAAGCAGTGATGCCCTTTATGAGTCATCCTGTTGGCAGACGGCTGGACGATGCAGGACTACATGCACGCAGACTGTTACAGCAACTGCCCTTAACACCACGTCAGCATCACTGCAAAGACTGCAATGGTGTGTCTGACTGTCATGGAGTGACTCAGAATGGCAGTGGGTCATCTTCAGTGTTGAGTTCCTCTTTTGTCTTGTGTGCAGATACCATGGTCAGTACCAATAAGAACAGTTTGTTGTCATGCATCACACATCAGTAAGGTCTGGGGTCATTCCACCTCCACCCCAACACGTTAGCAAACATGGTGACCTGATGCCATACAGAGAGACCCTACTTCTGTATGTGAAGCTTAATAAATATTGCCCATATCAGTCTAAATTTCTCATCCATTGTTCATGGTGACCTTTATCTTCCTTCCCAACATCACTTACATTTACATTTGTGGCATGTGGGCAGTGGTGTTATCCGCTGAGCTACACCAACCACAGATCATTTAGCTGACACTCTTATCCAGAGCGACTTACAAGGTTAATCATATTACAGGTAGGCCAGTGTAGTGTTAGGAGTCTTGCCCAAGGACTCTTATTGGTGTAGCACAGTGTCTCAGGCGGGCAGTGGTGTTATCCGCTGAGCTACACCAACCACAGATCATTTAGCTGACGCTCTTATCCAGAGCGACTTACAAGGTTAATTATATTACAGGTAGGCCAATGTAGTGTTAGGAGTTATGCCCAAGGACTCTTATTGGTGTAGCACAGCATAGTCACCCAGACCGGGATTCAAACCCCAGTCTCTCTGCCAGGCAGTGGGGTTATCTGCTGAGCTACACCAACCACACAAGGTTAGTTATATTACAGGTAGACCAAGACTCCTAAGTCTTGCCCAAGGACTCTTATTGGTGTAGAACACAGAATAGTCACCCACACTGGGATTCGAACCCCAGTCTCCCACATGTGGTGGAAGCTACACTTCCCCAACAGGTAATGGGATCACTTTAGTCAGGATTTAGCATTGTCTAAACCCCACACACTTATATCAGTTGCTTCTAATAAAGACTTGCTTGTGTGGTTTCTGATGCTGTGTGACTAATCCAGCTAACATTCAGGCTGCTAATACTGTTTTAACTGTGGCTGCACTGCACTCTAGGTAATATGCAAGACATATGCTTCTGTGAAGGTTTCGATTCACACAGAGCCATATGCACAGACACTGTCAGTCTCACCAAAATGCACGCACTCTCAGCAGGGAGACATGTTATGCTCCCTTAAATCTCCTCTGGTGGGCTCAAACCCAGCTGACTAAGGATGTGATTCACATAGTGAGGAAGAAATTTGAGAAAGACCAGAGATGTATACAGTAATATATGCAACTTGTAGTGCTTGCAAACGAAACACCTCTGTGCTAATGGTACGAAGTGTAAGTCTGGCCAAAGATTTAGTAGATTCATTCCAAATGTAGTGGATCAGCCATGACATGTTTCATGTAGTTTGTTTAGTAGGGTCACCAGGTGTTTGATTTTTTAACCAGGCAGACCTGCTTTGAACTCCAGAGTGTTACACTCTAAATGCTTTCCATTTGTTAAAGTAGATACGCTGCCCTTCGAGCCCTGTTTAGCATGCACTGTTGTAAGGGTTTTAATCAATCACAAGACATTGACTAGGGTTTCTCAGTTTTTAGGGTGGGTGTGATCCACAGCTGCATCTAAATTCACATCTGTGGCTCTAAATAGCACATGAAATTAGTACACCCTCAATGATGCCATTACTATTTTAAACATGCTATTAAGTATTTTAGTATAGGGATAAGGACAGCGTCTCCCTGAGGACATGTAGCCAAAGTGATGCTGGGATTTGGAATATAAAGGTTAGGGTGCCTGTTGTTCCTCAGTTACAGAGAGTTTTTAAAAAGTAATTAAATATGCAACTTCATGTGGACCTAATATGCAACTCTACAGTAGCCAACACATAACAGAAGCTAATTTCTTCAACAACTGCTCAATAAAAAAGTATAGAAATGCTCAATAGCAAAGGCTTTTCATCTCGGCTATTGGCTAAGAGCTGACGAAAAGGTCTAACACATTACATTAAACAGTGTACAGCAGCAACTGAGCTACTGTACACCAACACACTACTTACTGTACACCAACACACTACTTACAGTACACCAACACATTACACTTACTGAGTTACTGTACACCAACACACTACTTACAGTACACCAACACATTACACTTACTGAGTTACTGTACACCAACACACTACTTACAGTACACCAACACATTACACTTACTGAGTTACTGTACACCAACACACTACTTACAGTACACCAACACATTACACCTACTGAGTTACTGTACACCAACACACTACTTACAGTACACCAACACATTACACTTACTGAGTTACTGTACACCAACACACTACTTACAGTACACCAACACACTACACTTACTGAGTTACTGTACACCAACACACTACTTACAGTACACCAACACACTACACTTACTGAGTTACTGTACACCAACACACTACTTAAAGTACACCAACACATTGCACTTACTGAGTTACTGTACACCAACACACTACTTACAGCACACTAACACATTACACTTACTGAGTTACTGTACACCAACACACTACTTACAGTACACTAACACACTACATACAGTACACCAACACACTACATACAGTACACCAACACACTACTTACAGTACACTAACACATTACACTTACTGAGTTACTGTACACCAACACACTACTTACAGTACACTAACACATTACACTTACTGAGCTACTGTACACCAACACACTACTTACAGTACACTAACACATTACACTTACTGAGCTACTGTACACCAACACACTACTTACAGCACACTAACACATTACACTTACTGAGCTACTGTACACCAACACACTACTTACACTACACCAACACATTACACTTACTGAGTTACTGTACACCAACACACTAGTTCTAGTAATCGAAGAGTGATTTGAATAAACATTTTTTGCCTTGAAGTTTGTGAGCGTGATATATTATCATATACTTTATGTTGCAGCAGTTTCATAAGGCCTCTTTGGTTGAACTATTTTTACTGGAGGATTTTATCTTGGGGATTTCTACTTTAACTCAAATACATGTTAGTGTACTTCGTCCACCATTGCTAGAAAGTCAAAGACCTAGCTTAAGAATCCAGTTTGCCACTGGTTTTGCCATGTGGCTACGTTTGCTCCTTTTACCCATATCGTTTGTTGAGGTATAAGCCTAAATTCCATGTTAGTTATATGATCTTCATAGTTCCAGTGCAAAACCATAGAATCAAACACAGAGCATACCTTAGTGGACTGACTACATTTAGGGGAACAGGAAAATTGTAAATTATGAATATTTGATTTTTTGCCAGACAAGCACTTTGAATTTCAACCTGAATGTGCTCTCAGATGTCCATATTTCATCAGGTTAGATGATTTCACCTGTAGCTTATCTGTCTCTGTATGTGGGAACGTGCCTGTTCTAGGTCTTTCTCCACCAACAGTACAGAGGTGCTGAATGACGTCTCTCTCTCTCTCTCTCTCTCTCTCTCTCTCTCTCTCTCTCTCTCTCTCTCTCTCTCTCTCTCTCTCTCTCATTCAGCTTGCACAGAGGGAGTCTTAAGTTAACTGACTACCTCTCCCTTCCTCCCTCTTTCCCTCACTTACTCGCCTGGTACCTCCCCAAACAAAGAAAAACACTCGTATATCTGGCGCGTCGTCAGCCCCTGATGTTTGCCTACGCCTGCGGCGCTTGTCAGAGTGGGCAAAGACTTACAACTACTGGAGTTTGTTTTTCCAGGGGAATTGTCCTGCCTCCCTGCCTGGACATGAGAGAGAGAGATTGTGTGTGTGTGTGCCTAACCTGCAGAGGAGCTCTGAATGCAACATGCAATATGAAACTCATTTTCTGTCAACACAGTTCAGTGCCAAAGTTAGAGGCCAGCCTTCATTTTTTTCATTTCCAGCTTACTGTTAATAAATGATGCGACTTTCTAACTTAAATAGTAGGTATTCTTATCAGCCTCAAATATTGTGTACTGTAAAATTCAGTTCATGTAAAAATAGCTGCACACAGTAGGAATCGGCTGACAGGAACAAAAACTGATCTGACATTGTGAGACGTGCAAGCGATATAAAGTTTACGCTTGGTCACGCATGTGACATAGGCAAAGATGGGCCTTATCACTCCACCTGATCCATAAAGTCTCCCTGTTGGTCATTTTGACTTGTTGTGTTGGTAGCATCCTTTGCAAGCGAAGTAAACCTCAGAGATAAGTTCAAATACTGAGACTGTGGATTAGACACAGAAGACTGAGGGTCAGTATGGCTGTCGATTAGACACATAGAAGCTGTTGAATAGACACATAGAGGAGTGGGGGTCGGTATGGCTGTGGATTAGACAAATAGAGGGGTGTGGGTTAGTATGGCTATGGATTAGACACATAGAGGAGTTGGGGTAGGTAGTGTGGGTCAGTATGACTGTGGGTTAGACACATAGAGGAGTGTGGGTTGGTATGACTGTGGGTTAGACACATAGAGGAGTGTGGGTTGGTATGACTGTGGGTTAGACACATAGAGGAGTGTGGGTCAGTATGGCTGTGGATTAGACAAACAGAGGAGTGTGGGTTGGTATAACTGTGGATTAGACAAATAGAGGGGTGTGGGTTAGTATGGCTATGGATTAGACACATAGAGGAGTTGGGGTAGGTAGTGTGGGTCAGTATGACTGTGGGTTAGACACATAGAGGAGTGTGGGTTGGTATGACTGTGGGTTAGACACATAGAGGAGTGTGGGTTGGTATGACTGTGGGTTAGACACATAGAGGAGTGTGGGTCAGTATGGCTGTGGATTAGACAAACAGAGGAGTGTGGGTTGGTATAACTGTGGGTTAGACACATAGAGGAGTGAGGGTCAGTATGGCTGTGGATTAGATAGAGGAGTGGGGGTCGGTATGGTTGTGGATTAGACAAATAGAGGAGTGTGGGTCAGTATGGCTGTGGATTAGATACACAGAGGAGTGTGGGTCAGTGTGGCATAGAGTTTGGGAATTTAGTGCTTCTCTGTGTTATTTTATTTTTTATTTTTTTTGTGAGATTAATATGTAATTGAAACTGTAGAGAACAAAAAAATGTGGTTTCCTAACATGAATCAGTTTCAAATCGCCATGTCCACCATTTTGCACCAATCTCCTGAAACGATTCAGGCCTGCACACTATTTATAGACAACACAAGCACAGAAGGCAATCCAGAATCAATGCCCTGTTTATAGACTCATTTCTCTTCCTGCATTCACAGTCAATTTTAGTTCTCCTTTATCCACTGATAAACATTGTTCCTCAGAGCTCGTCCTAATTGGTCGCAAGTCAGCAACGAAATCTTATTCCTGGCACCAGTGCTAGCACTAATAAAGCAATGCTAATGAATGGGTGCTCAGATTTTAGCAGCCAGCCAGACTCAACCAAACACAGACGGTTTCCAGAACAGCATTAGACTCTGTGCTAGACCGCTAACATTGCCTAGTGGAGCATGACCGTAATAGTCCTTAGCACTGAGTAAGTGATTAGCATGGCGCATTCTGTATTGCTGCTGCTATAACGTTTCTGTAACTATTGATCCTAATGCACTCATTTCCTCTGCTTCATAAATTTGAACTCTCATATCAGTTCCATGTGTTTTAAGTCTAGAAGTTAATGCTGAACTCTAGCAGTCTGGTTAAAGGCATTAGCAATGATAATACACCAGCGTGTGTGCTCGAGTGTGCAGTGTTGGGTGTTGCCGGTGACACCACAAAGGGCTCAGGCTGGATTTCAGCCCAATTTGCACCGATTAGCTGGCAAAATGGCTGTGCTGTTTGCGCTCACATGCACTGATAAGCGCCATTAGCAGAGCGTGCTAATCCCTGAAAGCAAGGGCTAGCAGAAACAGACAGAGTAATGCTAAAGTAGTAAAGGTTAGAGAGTGAAGGATCTTTGATTTGCTAATTTTGCTAGCACGCTTGGCAGTAGCTTCCACAATCCATGTTGCGTTTTTTATTATGCGGTGGGATAGTGACAGGTGTTGAGCCACTCTAAGACTGCATTGACCCTGCCGGGGTCAGTTGGCTAGGCTGCTGATATGGAGCTAAATCCCAGCTAAATCCAGCTGTTGCAACTGTCAGTGTAATCAGGGTAAAGTGCCAGGAGGGAGGCCATGGACCTTCAGGTGTCTACTAGGGCCGTCCGCTGGGCACACCATACACAATGATTTCGTAGTGAACACAAGCCACCTCCCGAATGACTGCCAGATTGATGTCATCATTGTGGTTGGACTGGAGCTTTGCTTGCTGACATGCTAGTTACCTCTGTGAAGCCATGTAACAATAGTGCCAGGCAACGTTATTACAGCAGGTTTCCAGGAAATTGATCAGGCTTCAGTGTTTGTCGAGGGGCTCACACTTTGGTGTTAGATTTAGTCTCACACAACTCATTTAATAACTTGTTAGTTTACCCAGGCAATTTTCGGGACTCTCTCATTGTCACTTCCTGTCCTGTCTTGACCCTGTTTGTCTCTGGTTCTCTGCTTGTCACTTCTACGTGCCTTTTGTTGTCCTGTTCATGTGCTTCTGTTTGTTTTGGTTTAAAGCTTCTCTTGTCTCCACCCTCTTGTCATCCTCCTCACCTGTCCATATTTTGTAGCTCCACCCTCTCCCAGGTGTTCTTGGTTAGCCCTTGTGTACTTTAGCCCCTCTGTAACTTTGTGCTAGCTTGGTGTTTTGTGCCTGTCGGTTGTTTGGTATTTTTGTTCCTTCGCCTCAGTAGTGTTTTATGTCTTATTTGTCCTAGTGTCTTTGGTTTGTACTTTTTGGTTCTTTATTAAAGACTTGCACTTGCATCCTGTCTCCTCATCTCGTCTTCATCACATTCATTTGCATTATCCATTTTAATAGTCCAAATCTGCACAGAGTGATGAGCCACCAACCACATGGTCACTTACATACCAAGAGTGGCTGGACTAAGCTTAGGCTTAGCTTGCTAACACACCTCAAGCGATTTAGTTGTATCAGTGAGAGTGACTTAGTTAGTGCACCTCTGAGCATTCTTCTCTCGGAAAATCAGTTTCTAGACTTGGCCAGCATTTGTCCACATGTGAAATTTCAATCATGACGGGTGTTAGATTTTATCACGCGCCTCTCGCAATGACGTGTTAGCTAATCCAGTGAGTCTTCTGGACACTCTGTCCCTTTTGCTCCATCACTTTTAATGGACCAGATTTGCACAAAGTGATGAGTCTCCAACCACAGACTACCACCGTTGTCTGTAACTGGATCCAAGGTTATGAGGCATATAGACAGTGCTGTGCTTAAGGTGACCATTTACTGGAAATCAAATACACACAACTGTCCCTTTAAATGTGGCACCACATCAGCCAGGACATGCTGGCAATTTAACAAATGCTTCTGTAGTTCCTCAGTCATTAGTGTTGGCTGATTGGCTACCTGTAAATTACATTACTGGCCTTTGAGTATGTTTATGCTTGTCGCTTTATGTCATTAGTCCTCTTTACTTTAATGCAGTTCTCTAGGCCTGTTGGAGACACCCGCCTCAGGGACATGACATTAGATCCCTTATTGATCTAGAGGTCTGTCGGGTATGCATGTGTCCATTTGAGATGCTGTCAGATCCATCACATTCCAGGATGTATTAGTTTGCAATCTAAGGCCTGATTAAAGTTTCAGATTCAGATGTTTCCAAGTCTGGTCAGGCAACATTCTGGTGTATGTGTATGTGTGGGTGCATATGTGTGTGAACCCAATAGGCCCCAGAGACCTCTTTACTGCAACATAACAGCACAATATTGGACATAGGACACCCCTGATCAAACTCCATTACATTAAAGAAACATTAGAGGCAGTAGTTAAGAAGGGGATGGCTTGATCCATTTACATGTCAAAAACAGAGAGGGGGTGTAGTCACAATCAATTAGATCTGCTGCCTAGTCCTAATCTCCGGAGCACTTTCCCATCCTCTCCCTCTCATCTATCTAATTTTCATTTCCTTTGTGTTTCAGAGGGCAACGCATCCATTTTTATCTACATCATGAGGGTCAAGGGATATTAGGAAGTAGACAGAGTTGTTCAGCACATGGTTGTTCAAGGGATGTTCTCAGCTCAGCTCAGCTCAGCTATAAGTGAGTTGACAGTGTAATCTTGTGGTTGTTTCTAATGAATGATGCATATGGTTGACTTGTACACTTACCTGCCACTTTATTAGAAACTCCTTCCTTGTAGCTCTATCTTGTTAATGTTAGCCACCATGTTGCCCCTGCTACATTCATACCAGCATCAAAAACATTATTCACTTTAATTCCACCAAAGAAAAGCACTCCCTGACCGCCACTCTGCCCTTCCCCTTGGGGAGTTCGTGCCACCATATTGAAGAGCAGTCTGTGTCTCAAAAAGGTCAAGGTAAGTCTCTACCAGCAGTACCTCAGTCTCTTCACTGTGCGTTCAAGACATTGGAGGGTTGAGAGCGGATACACTTTTTCCTCATGCCCCTTCAACTGTTTGTCACTGCGTAACATAATGCACTGTCCTTAATCACCATGCTAGGTTTCTTTTCCCCACCTTCTTTTGCACTGATTGTCCATCCAGCTCCACTTCCCTAGTGAAGACCTTTTATTTCATTAGGATGTTTTACTAGTTGCTTGAGCAAAAAATGAATAGGAAGATGCTGAGACATAATTCACGATAATCAGATGACACTAGCTTATATTTATCCACACAAATACGCTCATCATCAAAAGAACCGTTGCATGAATAGTTGCACCCAGATAGAATCAACCAAAAGTAACTAAACTTTCAAACATTCAGCCAGCAGTGATGCCCTCCATGAGTCATCCATGTGCAGAGGCACCATGGTCAGCTCCAGTTTGATCTCATATGTCTCACGTCCAGAAAACCTGGTGTCACTCCACCTCCACCTTTATCACAAAATCTGCAGGAACTGTGTGAGAATATTCAGACTGCATGGGATGGATTAATGCAGGACATCATGAGGAACCCCTACAACTCAATGCTGAGATGTCTGGCATGTTCCGTTAGCAAACATGGCGGCTAGATGCCATACTGTAAGACACTACTTCTGTATGTGTTGCTATTGACCATATCAATCTAAATGTATCATCATTTATTGACCTTTACCTCCTTCCCAATAGCAATAACACTTACAGAGTTAACTATCTCCAGTTTTCAAACTGTCTTGTAATTGAGTTATTTGAGCAGCGTCATAATGAATGCTGGGTTGTGCGAGTAGTGGGACAAGATCTAGCTATATGACTGTCAGTACCTCAAACAAATCTCTGTGGCAAGTGTTGCACTTTTCTATTTTTCAAAAGGTCCTGGATTTCAATCGATCTGTGGCTGAAAATGAGAGTGTAGAGGGTGGCTAAGAAATTGTACATGTCAAATTGATGGACTGCAGTGTGTATCTGTACTTATGCACAGCACTAAATAGGTGGCCAGGGTGGCCAGTCCCTCTCCGGAAATCTGATTGGCCACCCCAGATGCCACAACATAATTTCTGCCACATCAGTGGCTTCTAGCTAGTCAGTGGTGTTTGCTCCTTTAAGAGGTGAGTTGTTCTACTATTGGTGAAACAACTTGCCACCACTTGCGTGTTCCCAGCCAAGCACTTTGCATTGCAAGGGGGGGAAAGTGAATTGGTGATCAGATGTCAAACTACATTTTCTAACACCACCATTTAATCCGCCCCTTAATAGTGGAGCCATAAGATACATGTGGATACATGTGATATGTGGAGCTCATTACATAGCCAAGCAGTGGAAGTACACGGTTCATATTTCTAGCATAGTGGGTGATCAGGGCATATCACCTCCGGATGTGGTAGATGTGGTCGTTATCTTTTCGTGATTACTTTGACACATTGTCACCACATCATAAAATCTGTGTCCTGATTCAGTGATGGCATAAAAAGAGGTTAAATGGGTTAAGAATCTTAGCCATCCCAAAGCCCTTTGGAGCCTTTCCTTATTAATCCTTTTCACCCCCAAGACATTAGTGCCAGGTTTAGCCGGATTTACCTCCGTCGCCAGCCAGCAGGCCTCACACCGTCCAAACCCTCACACCATCCAAAAGGGACTCATAAACAGAAGTGATGAGAGAGAGCGAGAGAGAGAGAGAGAGAGAGAGATGATGAAAACTAGGCAGTTCTGGTCCAGTGAATTCTTGCAAAATGAAATGCTTGCGACTTGCTTCATTTTCCTGATTCTATGTTTTGGCCGTGTGCTGCGATGAGGAATCCCATGCTCGCCCATGTAATCCCAGCAGATCAATTTATGCTGGTGTCCCTCATCACACCCGCCACCAGACGACCCATTTTTCACAGGAACTCTAGAAGACACGGCGCGGGTCGATTTGGCCGCAACCCGCTGATGTCTTTGGCAGGGCCTGCTGTTTGTGTGTGTATGTGTCTGTGTGAAAGGGTGAGCTACAACTGCGCAACTGTGCGAAAGCCACCACCAGTCTGTGTGAAGTTGTGTATCTGGGGGGTAAACCTTTATTTGAATCAGAATCAGAATCTTTATTTCGCCGTGTGTTACACATATACGCAATCTGTCTTGGTGGGAGCACACATACATGACTATTACCAAGTATTACAGTAAGGGAAAAGTATAATAAGATAAAATAAATAGAAGAAAGAATAAGAAAAATAATGAAGATCCAGGAAAGGAGCTAAAGAGATCTCTATATAGTTTTTATATGTATGTTTATATTTTGTCCCAGTTTAAAATAAGGCTAGTGTTATAAAGTGTTTGTAAGTGGTTTAAAATAGTCTATTGATGGTTGTTAGGTATGTCTTATAAGTTTACAATGTACAGTTATAACACAAGAATAAAAGGGGTATGTATCGCAGCTGACAGGTTAAATGGTCACTGATGGAGGAGACAAAGATCTGTAAACATTAAAATATGAGTATATCTACAGTAGGAAAGAATGCAAGTTCACCAAAGGTGATTGCAGCTCCTCCTTTTTGTTCTGCAACTGCTTATTAATGGTGTTAAGGTGTTTATAATCTAATTATTAATCATTTATAAACACATTCTAAACCATTTATAACTACTTATAACTACTTATATGAGTAGCTTTATTCAATAGTGATACTGGATAGAGTCTGAGTGGACATACATTATAAAGGCTATATTCTCAGAATCTGTACAGCTGTGCAAATAAGTCTTATGTTTCAAAGTAGTTACTGTAGTACAGTAGGATTCAGTTCAAGTATAAGTTTATAGTTTTTGCAGTCTGACACAAATCAATGTAATTCACAGAGATTCGAAACCTGTAGCTATGCTAACCTCTTCTTGGGGAGCGCATTACGGTCTTGTTAAAACCTAAAAAACCTGAATTTCATTTAACTGTTAGCCAGTATGCTTCCTGAATTGTAACAACTACCTGAATATTAAACCAGATACTGGAGTATGCATGCACATTCCCTGCCTCCTCCAGTACAGAAAGCTGCTGTACTGGTGGTGGAATTAAATGAATGCATGCCATGGCTAGACAAAAGGAAATCCGTCTCCTAAGACTTTGGTGTTTTGTTAAATAGTGTTTCACAAACGATAACGTACTGTCCAGATAAGCTGAACAGCTTTCTTGGGTGGCCTAAAATCTTTGTACAGGACTATACAAATTGGAATTGAGCATTATAGCCTGCTTCCTTTCCCTTATTCCTCTCCAAGCTCTATTGATCACCGCTTTCCATGAGTTCCCCTACTTTGTAATGACCATAGCAAGCTCCTCGAGTCAGACGTGCAGGACAGTTCAGCCAAGGCACCAGTTGTCCTAATGTAATTTCACTCTTCTGGGTGCGTGCGCTGTTGGAGTCATAGGTTGGGTTAAAGGTCAACCAAGCCAGGGCATCTGCTTGCCACAACAGTGCGTATTAACAGATTAGACCTGAACCCAAATGAATTTAACACAGTCCAACGGTTAATAACAGTACCAGTGGTTACCCTTATATAATAAACATAAAACACCCTGCAGGCCAAAATCCCTTGGCCACCGACACCCTTCGCAAGGATGCCATTCAGTCTGGAATGAGGATTTACACACTCGAGGTGTCCTGATCACGTAGGCTTTACAACACGGCTTCCTCCTCCATGCCTCTTTGTCTTTTCTCTCTCTGCTGTCCCTTTAGTCCAGCCCCCACCGCTGCGTCCCGGGATCGCCCCACTAATAAGTGTCAGGGTAACGTATTTTCAGAATCAGCCTGGGGTTAAGGTCCATCGAAACTGGCACCTGGCCTCCGCTCACACCCATAAGGCTCTTAGTCCGCTTGTAGCCGGGCAGAAGCAGCGATTATATCGCCACAGCGGGTCAGGAACAGGCTGAGGCGACAAAGGCCGACCGTTCCAGCCACCTGGACCTGCTGATGAGCTTTAGGTGGTGCGCAAGGTGTTTGTGTTTTTGGCGATGTTGGGAAATCGCAGGGCCTTAACATCCACTCAGACGGTACCTTTAATTTTGAAAGAAGGTAGAATGAACACTACCTGAGCTGCACTGTGCATAACAATGGTGCCAAAACTGTTTTTGGGAAGAATTACTTTACTTACTCTTACTGTCCTCTTTATTAGGAACCCCTACTGTAGAGCTCCACTTGCTGGTGTACAGTTGGAGACTGTAGTCCAACCTTTAGGCCTTCTTCCATGGCCAATTTGTCAGCACCAAGTAATCTTGCAGGTAGGCACAATCTTAGAGGTCGTTTATTGGGGCAATGCACCACCAACAAACAAAACTGAAACAAAACTTAAGGCCTTTAAAAGTTACATTTAATGAAAAAGGTGCATCACTTTGTTTTGGGTGCACTGTATGTTGTGGGGTGATATTGTATTGGTCAGTTTCCCACATGGGGTGATTTTGTGATGTTGTAAATATGTCTTTCCTGTTAACTTTCTCCAGAATGTGTGGTTCCCTGATATCCTGTATTTGCCCTATTACCTCTAAGTCCAGATTTAAGATCCTTAGATTTAGCGTTGGAGGTGAAACATCCAGGAAGGTACATCTCCAGCTGGTGACTATTGGCACAGCTGTTTCTGCCCATTTTCTGACCTGCTCTTGGCTGTTCATGGTTGGGTGGCAGCCCTCTGTCCACTTAACAGTGTTACCAAAGCATGTAATAATCCAGCCTGATACTTCAGTGGTGGACCTATAAGACTGGCATTGCAGAAGTGCAGGCAGGTGTTTCTAATAAAGTGGACACTAAGTTAAAGAGTTACAAACAAAGTGTTTCTAATAAAGTATAACGTGAGTGAATGTGTAAATGAGTTGTGCATGTAGAGACCTCAGCCCCTGTGCTGACCTGCTAACTCGGCGTGTCTGTGAAAACAGCACTATTTTGGTTCAATCTGTCACTGCTTTTCACACTAAGGGGCTGACCCCCTGCCGGCCGTATCTAATTGGACAAACGGCCCAGCAGGAGAGGGGTCAGTGACGGACAGGGGGTTTGATATACGGGACATTGTCCCAAAGCACAACCCTAAAGAGCTTAATGCTTGAAATTGCACCTCATGGCTCTGATTATATGGGCTAGGTTCCGAAAGACCTTAAGGTATGAATATGGTTATTGTTGAACAGCTGGTAGATAGTCAGAATGGTTGGCCAGAATGATCATTTTATGACCCCTTTAATCTACTGAGTTAGACTAGTGTGTTAGTTGCTTGTAGGTTTGTGTAGCATATGTGTGTTTGTATTCATACATTTTAAGACAAAGATGAATTTTTAAAAATAGTTGCACAGATCACAAACATGGTGGCCCAGCACCATACTGAGAGCTATATAAATAGCTCAATAAATATTGCTCATATCACATATCAGTCTAAAATTATCATAATTTATTGATATATATAAAAAAAAAAATATATATATATATATATATTTTTTTTTTTATATTATAATATATATAAAAAGATCAATATAAATGCTATGGGCCTGAAAGAATGTGTAGCTGTCAAGAAGTTGTTACTAAGATCTCAGAACAATGGCTAGAGGACACTCTAGAGCTCAACACCAGTGACTGTTTTTGGAATTACTTGGATAGCAAGAAGTGGAAAATAAAACAAACTTTGGAGGTGTGGAAAAATATCCCTGCAGATTTCTGGGGAAAACCTGGACTAAGGGTCTTCCAAAATGGAAGCTGAAAAAAATGTTCAGGATGAAACCCACTGAGGGAATTTGATCGATTTAGTTGCTGACACTTCTGTGATCTTTGCTGTTAAATATATGCTTTCAGCTTTTATTTCCTGGCACTGAAAAACTAATAACTCCACTGGTTTTTAACTGTTCTGCTTAAAATAAATGAAGGCTGGCCTCTGACTTTGCCCTGTACTGTACATGTATATAATACATATGGGACACGTGTATCCCCCATGTCCTTACACTGTTTAAAAACAAAACTGTGTGTGTGTGTTTTCCATATTTATTTACCCTTTATTTAACCAGGTGAGTCCCATTGAGGTTAAAAAATCACCTTGGCTAATCTCCTTTGTGTGAGGGTAAGGAAGTTGGAGTAGTTGATTAGACATGGCCCTATGGGGCTGTAGACAGCGAAAGGTCCTTCTGATTACAGCTAATGACCCGGTGGGCTATCATAACACACACACGCATACACATGGCAGCAGGTCAGAGCATGCTGTCAGGCCACCCCTGCACTTCCTATGGGTCTCCATTCATTTCCTCATACAAGCCATGAGCGATGAGAGCAGTAATACAGAAGGAGTGTGCGCTTTATCCAGTTGCTTTTCTTTGTCTGTCCTCTGGCAGGCGCAGAGCTATGGGTCAGTCTTGGCCTACCCACACTGATCACAGGCCTGCCCAATCAAATGTGTATTATACTGCATTTTTATGAATCCCAAATTCAGTTTTCTTACATTACAATCAGACAAAACACTCTCTGCCTCATGAATAAGAATAGCCCAGTCAGCCAATCCCAAACTCTGTTTTATTTTACGCCTCATGAATATGCAAGGTATAGTACAGTCAACCCCTTTCTAAGAACTGCTTTATTTTCACCTCATAAATGTGTGAGGTATAGTCCAGGCGGGCAACCCCAAACTCTATTTTATTTTCGCCTTATGAATGAGTGAGTTATAGTCCAGTCAGATGACCCCAACATCTGCTTCATTTTCACCTCATGAATGTGAGGTATAGTCCAGTCCACCAATCTCAAACTTTGTTTTATTTTCGCTAGATAAATGTGTAAGGTACTATCCGCCATATCCTTAAATCTTCGGTTCTTTATCTGCATTCCAAAATTTGAAATTGAAGCACAGGGCATGGGGGAAGGCTTGTGCACAGTTAGTTTAAGGTTGTAGAGGCTCAAGGGTTAGAACATGACTATGAATTTATTTTATTGGTGTACTCCAACCACTCTTATCAACAGACAGTGTAATCTAGAGGTTGCACACAACAGTCAAATAGTTGACCAGTGAACTTTACAGTTCAACAATGCTGCTTTACAGTTGATGTAAACTGGTTGCTGATCACATGATTGACACTAACATCACTGATGCCTCAGGAAAGACAGTTGAGGAGCCTGGTGATTTCAGGATCAGAATCTCCGGCTTACAGTGTGATGCTGAGAAGTAACATTTCTGTGTCGATCTAAAGCCTTTCAAAGATCTGATATTTAATGTTGTTGTCTTCGTTTTCCTAAAGACTATATTTATAAGTCATGTTTCATTGGTGAGAGAACATTATTCCCCATAACTCTATAAGTTTGAAGTTCATCTTATACTGACCGAGAAGCAGTTTAAATTTCTCCAGACCTTCACCGCAGGCGAGCATTTTGGCAAGGTCCCCAGGAGGGTAAAGTCAGATACAAATTTGTGAGATTCCAGGGTATCCATATCTGTGGTTCCCTGGAGGTTAGCAATGTGACCCAGGGCTTGTTTGAAAGGGCCCATCCTACTCTACTGACCTGGGGAGTTTTTCACAGAAGTTGCTCAGCAACTTAGGAATATCAACATTAGTTAAATATGACTTTTATTATATAACTGTAATACAGTTTTATACACACCAACCAAGAAGGCACTTGCAGGATCTAAGGGTCAAGGGGCAGATCCTTAAGCCACCCCATGAGTCCAAGGTTGTATTCAGACTGCAGATAAGACTAATCTGTTCTCAAATCGGATGGATGGATGGATGGATGGATGGATGGATGGATGGATGGCCGCGAAGGAAGATTTGTGTGTACAGACCTCACCAACCAATCTGCATAGGTTGCTGTGGTAAGGACATGGGTGTCAGTGACTTTATAACCTCACTGGTGACTTGTCTGTAAAAGTCTGCTTGGAATCGCATTTCAATCGCAAGTTTCATGGACTATGACAAGCTACACTCTGGATATGCCAAAAATCAAAGTTGGGCTAGCAGTCTGAGCATAGCCTACCTGTGCATGTGCTAGAGAACTTTTAATGGTGAGATCGCATCTTCTTTGTCTCAGCTGACCAATTTGGACTTGGTTATTAGCGTGCTTATGTGGAGCTTGTATTGCATAGTATGTTCTGGAAATGGATGCTGACTCACTTTTTTACATTCATTCATTCCTTTATCATGGGGGTGCTAAAGCTTATCCCAATGATCATTAGGCAGAAGGCAGGAAACACCCTGGACAGGCCGTCAGTCCATCACAGGGCTTTTATACAGCCCTGTGAAGTATTTCTATGCCACCCTCCTCTGGTCAGTGAAGACATACAGTATATGCTGTGCCTGAATATGTGAGTATAAGTGTTATATGTGTGTCTATGTATGTGAATGCACATAAATCCTGCTAATTTAAAGAAAAAAGCGAATAAAATCTACAAGATTTACATGCAGAAGAACTCTCTCTCAATCTCTCCCCCACCCCCCCTTTTCCATCTTTCAGGGAACAGGGCCAGACAAAGGAAGTGACATCCTCGGCCTCCGCTGACCGGGTCACTGGCCGAGGTGAACACGGCTTAGCTTCAGTTTGGAGTGCTGAAACCTTCCCGCTAAAAATATCTGGAAAAGTGTTGCAAAGCTGAGGATACTGGGTCATCAGATCGACCAATCACAGAGCGGTAGAACTGGGGAAGTCCAGATAGTAACAGTTGCTAACGCTACAGGCTCTTCCACGCCGTAAGCAGGTTTACGATCCAGAGTAAACACTGAAGTGCCTACTGGGAAAGACCTTACAGATACAATTTACTCTAAAACATAAGTGAGGAAGTTTCAGGTTTTGGTGTTATGGGCCTTAAATGATAACACTGTTCACATTAATCAATAATCACTGCCAGTTTGCTGAATGTTTTTTTGCATTTTTTTTTTTTATCATTTCCTTCCTCCCTCTCTCTTAGTCAGTCTCTCTCTCTCTCTCTCTCTCTCTCTCTCTCTCTCTCTATATGTTTCTCTCTCACTCACACACACACAAACACATACACTAAAACTAAAGAACACACTTTCACACACTTCTCCGTCAGGTGTGTGTGGGATCTTGGCAGATGACCCAAATCTTCTGGCACTTTTCATTTGTGGCTCACCCTGAACTGCTGTGTGGCCGGACATACGGACGCAGGCTGAGACGGACGCTGTGTTTCCGCACTGTAAGCTGTGGTCTCTGGGGTGGTAAGCCTCATTTGCTTGCTCAATGGAGGCTGTCTCCTGACCCGGGCCTCACTGAGGAGCTAAACACACAGCTAAACACTTGCTCTGCAAGCACTGAGAACGAGAGAGAGAAAGAAAGAAAGAAAGAAAGAAAGTGAGGAAAAGAGAAAAAAACAGAGAAAGGTGAGTGGGTGGGTGAGAAAAGTAAGAGATTGAGAAAAAGCAAAAGAAAGAAAGAGAAAAAGAAATAAAGAGGAAAGAAAGATACAATTCAAGAGAGAGAAGGAAAGAATGAAAGAAAGAAAGTAAAGTTAGTAACAAAAAAAGAAAGAGAGAAAGCACATGAGAAAGAATGAAAGATAGAAGTGGAGAGAGAGAGCTAAAGAGAGAAAAAAGACAAGAAAAAGACAAAGATAGCGTGTAGTTGAGTGTTGCATTAACAATATACAGTCTTAACAGTAAACATAAATAACATAAATCAGTGTATTACCAGCATTATTAACAAATAACTAATAACCAATAGTAATAACTGTCTCTCTCTCTCTCTCTCTCTGATCTGAGTTGCCAGTTGCTCTTTTGCTACAGTGCTGCGTCCTGTGCCCACCATACCACCCCCCCATAATCCGCTGTCCCCAAAAATCAATGGCCTTCTGGCCCTGCTGAACTTCACACCATCTGCTGCGGCCTGACACATATAACTCCCTCTCATACAGCAGTGCTGATCCTGCAGCAGATACAGCAGCAGAGCAGCGCGATGGAGCTGCTAGAGAGACACATTCAACGAGTCTTTAGTCTGTAGAGCAATACTCTGATTCCCAACAGACCAGCGCAAACATGGAAGCGCAGATAACCAATCAGAATGCAACGAGCACTAGCAATTCCAGACACTCTGTCTGTGTTTGGGTCACAGAGACTAAAACTCAACCAGCACTGCTGTGTCTGATCCAGTCACACCAGCACAACACACACTAACACACCACCACCACATCAGTGTCACTGCAGTTCTGAGAATGATCCACCACCCACATAATACCACATAATTTAACATTGGCGGTGAGCGTAGATACAAGAGGTGTACCTAATAGCTTGATGAGTGTACAGTAGGCTATATCCCTCTCTCTTGTACACCTTCTGGTTAAAGTACTGCAATTCTAATTTCAAAGCTAATTTCACAGTCATTTTAATGTTTAATGTTACTGTCTTACTAATATTCCACACTCCATCTGATACTTGGCAATACAACTGCAGCAGCATTAGTTGTCATCCCAGTAAAGTAGCCTGAATTGAGAGGTGGAGAGGGAGGTACAGACAGACAGACAGAACGAAGTGGATGGAAGGGAGCGGGGGGTAAGCAGCCTCCTCTCGATCCCTGAGCCCTGCTTTGAAAAGCAAACTTGAGGCGGCGAGTGTTTACGTTGGCCCGGCCCGGGGCAGATCGATGATCTGTAAAGTGGATTTGTTATTGCCTTGTTTGCCTTGGCAGCCCTTGAGAGCGGCCCGCTGATTGCCGCCCCAGATGTCTACAGTGCGCACACACACAGACATTTTCGCTCACATCAGGGCCACTGGCCACATGCTTGTTTCTATAGTGTTTCCACCTTCTCTTCTGCCAATAGCCTGCGAGATGTCCACTACCTATGCAGGCTTGGGGTGGAGTGATACTTTGTCAGGTTGAATGAATTTTCGCTGCCATCAGCCAAGACATGTTTGGTTATCGCTGAAGCTATGAGGCTAATGTAGCTAGGAAGTAATGAAAGCTTACTAGCTAGCCACCAAATAGGATTGTGCCTGAATCGTCATACTCTTGTTTCAGACTGCACTGATTTGTCATTCTTAAGTATAATTGACACTATGACATGTGGTATGATGTACAGTATGTGAGATAGCTAAAAGCAGTCATCATGGAGCTTGGTACTTTTGTCTAGAAAGTTAAAAGGAAGTAGGATGTTGCTTTAATGTGGTCATCAGTGGTAGAGCATTCACCTCAGACTGACTGGAAGACTGGTTTCTGTTCGACCGAGGGCTAAGTGGATTTTGAGTCTATAATTTAATAAAGTTTATAAGGAAAGTTTCTTCTTCCAATAAAGCCACAGAAACCTATAAATACACACTTTTATAATATTACACATAGTGTCCATTAATGGGGAACTTCAGAGAATGCCTAAACATTACTGGGAACGAAAAATATGTCTATAACTCAAGTTTTTATTCAATAAAAATTTCAACTTTGCTGCATTTAAACTCAGCCAAAAGTAAAGTAATAAAGTGAATGGAAAAAGTGCCCATGGTATTTTTCTCCATGGTATCCAGGTAGATTCACCTAAGTATGTTCTCCCATTGGTCGGGACTTAAAGAGCTGAGCTAAAGGCCTTGCTCGTCAGATTAACTACAAATGTACTTAGAAAGTGACAGAGGAATGAACCAATCATGTTTTGGTTCAAGGACGTGCACAAGGCCAACTAAAGGTTCCCAAGCTTAAGCCTGTTTGCCCTCTTTGGCTAAGCTGCCCCTCTGGAGGCAAAAAATAGAGATCATAATGATTGTTTTCTGTTAGACCTGATAAAATAACCATATCACCCCAACCTTTACACCTTTACTACTTTTTGATATGCATGCTTACATGGGACACAGAGATGCAGCTCAGTGATGCAAAGTGATGCCCCAATGTTAGGTGACCAAAACATGGTTAGTAAGCCACCTGGCTAACATATAGGCAGCTATATGAAAGAAGCTAACATTAGCCTAAAAGAACTAACGTCCATGTTAGTTTGAGATATAATATAAGCTAGAGTAGTTAGTGTCTCCTTTCTATCTTATGATATGAGCTGGTAGCTATTTTATTGATCCTACTTAATTTGGGTTGTGATGAATTTTCAAGCAACAGGCAGATGTAGCCGATAGAAGAGTGCTGTCCTGTAGAAAGCTAACCCCAAAGCTTCAGTTTAGAGAATGCTGGAGAGCCTGGAGATCAGGTATCAAAGAAAAATGGCAGAAATAGTTGCACCCAGAAGGAATCAACTTAACATGAATAAAACTTGGTGGGTAGGTCTGACATTGTAAGACATGCAAATGAAACAAGTTTCATGCTGGGCTGCACATGTGACAAAGACAGGCCTCATCGCTGTACCTGACAAACTCGCCACGATTGCTCCAAGAGTGATGCCCGCCATGAGTCATCCTGGTGTTGCCAGCACCATTGGCCAACAGCTGCACTATGTAGGACTTCCTGCACACAGACTGTTATGACGACTGCCCTTAACACAATAGATGGATTATCACAAGACACCTTTAGGAGTCTCTGCAAATCCATGCCAAGATGTCTGGCATGTTACATTAGCCTACTCCAGTCTAATTCCTTACCAGTCAAGCCACTGTCAACATCTAACTACATCTTCAATAATTCAGTGTGCAGTTCCTATTTCATAAATATTTAAAATCTAAAACTATTTATAGATTTAAATTGATTTGTGGTCACATGACCTTATTTTACACCATACATGGTATATTGTAACACCTAAACGGTATATGCTGATGTGTTAGACATTTTGAGGGGATAGAGCAACACTCACTAAAGATGTATTTGCACACCCCTGTTTTATTTACAGTCATACACTTGACAAAGTCACTGTAGGCCTTCTCTTCGGTAGGACCTATATTTAATACTTGAAAGTGGATAAGAACAGTTACTTAGACAGGTTACAGTTCGTTTTGAGGAACGGAAAATATCAGCTTAGCCAGGGCTCTACTCAAAGGGTCTTTGTAAAATTACAATACGCAAGATATAGCTAATGCTATCTTCTAGCCTCAAGTATCCACCTTAAGTAAATTTGCATTATCATCCCAGCTAGAAGTTATTTGTTCAAAAATGGGCTGAGAACATGCAATGCAATGTTCTTATTAATGTTCTCTTTAGAAGTTGGAGAACGTTCTCTAAAGACATTTTGTCATCCCAGATCTCAGTAACAATTTTCCAAATTTTGTGCTGAGCAAGTTCTTCTTTTGCTATCATAATCAGTGACCCTAATAACATCCTCACAACTGATAACATCTCCTGAATATTGATGTTAAACCTTAGTTATGTCTGAGTTAACATTTAACCTTATAGGAGCATTTAAAAAATTAAACAATTAAACTTTATAGGAATATTACTAACATTTAAACTTTATAGAAACATTAATAACATTTAAACTTTATAGGAGCATTTATAACATTTAAACTTTATAGGAACAATCATAACATTTAAACTTTATAGGAACATTAGTAACATTTAAACTTTGTAGGAACATTAATAACATTTAAACTTTATAGGAGAATTATTTGTGATTATATACATCTTTCAAGTGTTCTTTGAAGATGACATTAAAACATTTTCTTTAAACTGTTATTAGAACTTAGCGTTAGCCAGAATAATAAGAACTGTTCCCTGATAGCTGTGATAGAGGTGACATTTATCTCGTGTAAAAATATGAATTTGGCATGTAAAAACTACATGTGTGAAAACTACCCAATACATGCCCGTCCTCCATGGCTTCCGACTCTAGGCCTCTACATAGAGCTCTGCCATGGGGCCCTCTCCCTCTTTCTGTGTGGCCAAATAAAAATGACCTCCTGACACTTTTATGGCAAGACACATTTGTGGGGATTTATAGTAGTTGTTTTCTCCCCATCTAAAGTGAGTCTGTCCAGGGCCAAGGGCTTATTGCCTCTGTCAGCGCGTATTAAATGTTTATGCTGTTTGTCTCACACACTTGTCCTTTTATTCAAAAGCGCTTGCCTCCTAGCCTCTGTGCTAGCATGTGTCCGACACAGGACTACTACTGTGACACACATTAATTCTTATTAACCAAAGTGAACATAGAGCCAACCTGTTTATCTTATGGCTCCGGAGATAAACTACATACGTCCGGGTCAAACTACAGTACCACAATAAACATAGAAAGGAAAGAGTTAGCATTAATGCTAGCACAGCTAGTTTTCCAAAGCAAGACCTCACAGAGGTAAAAATATAAGCTGAAACAAGAGCAAACACTCTGAACCTCTGTTAGCAGAGCCAAGCAGAAGCTTAGCACTGACGTTAGCATTGTCATATAGCCGTGGATTTGGATCAGTTCTGTGGCCATTTTCTGAGACTTTTTTTTCTCCACAGCAAGATTATTACCATTTAAGAGGGTTTACTCCACTCTGGGATAGAATCAGGAAAGTCTATGATTCTTTGCCTCCTAAACAAGATTTCATCCTTCTTCCATAATGGTCAGATTATGCTTCTCTCTTTATCTCTTTGGCCGGCAGATGCTCTTAATGGTCTCACATGGTCTTCGTGTTTTATTTATTTATTTCTTTTTTACTTTTTAGCTGTATTTTTTGGCACCCATTTTACACCCAGACGGCTTGACATTTTTAAGGCAGTAATTGAGGTTAAGCACTTGTATCAAGAGGTTGCAGCATGGGACTTGAACCCATAACCTTACCTTTACGAGCTAAGATCAAAGACGGACCTGAGAGCTGCATGTGTTACAACTTTTCATGGTGTACTTGGCGGTCATAAATGTACAGCCAAAAAGACCTCAACAGGATGCATGTTGGGGTGAGCTATAACATGATTTGAATAAGGTTGGGTAAATGTTTTCGAACAAACCATGTGGATAAATTAAAGTAGAGATACCCAAGGGTAAAATATATCTCTAGCGAAGGTGTAAGGTCCTCCCTCTCTCAGTCCACCAATCTTTTACTAGAAGGTCATTGATTAGTCTAATACTGATAGACCAGCATACTACTTACAGTATACTAACACACTACTTACACTACACCAACCCATTACACTGAGTTACTGTCCATCACATGTCCATGGCAGAAGGGTTCCAGGTTTGTACACTCAATTGAAGTCTTGAAAATTTCATTTTGATGGGCCTTCAGTCTGGCCTGGAGTTCTAAGTTACAAGTAGGTTTAGGCTTTGGGGTGAAGTTAAGAGGTTATGTTCAGGGTTACAGCAGATGTTAGGTTTCGGTTAAGATTAGAGTCAGGTTTTGCATTTTAAATGAAGGTTAATCAAGTTGACCATCAAAGTTAAGGTCAAGGTGATAATTTTCTGATTTCTTTAATCCTCTAGAATTATTCCAGTTGTTTAAGAATGACCTATGTAAATGACCTCTGTTCTGACTGGCCTGCATGGGTTTGGGGCTGGTTAGAAGTTAAGATGAATTGAATGGTGTTATGACTGAATGTAGGCTTAACACAGTGTAAGCACCACTAAGCCTGATGTAGACCCAGAGTGCCCAATCCTGGTTCTGGGGATACACCACTCTTGAGAATTCAAACCCAACACACTTGGCTGTAATGCTCAGATGGCACGAAGGCCTTCAATACCTGGTCTGTGATAAGATTGTGATGTCCCAGTGAGTTAGATATGCACAAGTTTGGTTCATTCACAATACAAACAACTTTTGGCACACAGGAGGAGGGTCTGTTCTTAAGAATGAAGTTCATACGTATACAGGCTTGCATATCCACCCTGTAGACTCTTCTTCAGTGGTAGTGGATGAGTTATTTGGGATCCACGCTGGTAGTCTCTTTTCTGTTTGGATTAAGGTGAGAAGGCGAACAGGCCAGCCAAGCAGAGCACACGCTGAGCCCTGCAAGGCATCTAACACCTCCTCTGTCACTGTAAGTATGTGTCTCAGTGGTGCACACACTGAGAGGCACACACACACACACACACACACACACTTCTAATGATCTCACAAAAGCTATACTGCACCTTCTCCATTAAAGTACTTATGATATTTCTGTGGGGTTTATGTAATAAGAGTCATAATTCAGTTTTAGGTTTTGGATTAAGGTTACTGATAAGGTTGTACTGAGTGTTGGGATTAGCGTTTGGTGTAGCAGCAGGTTTTGAGTTTTGAGCTAGGGTTAATATAGGGAAGACCAATTTTATATGGTGAGGTTTATATACATATTAAACCTTATATACATACATATATGATTGGATAACTTCTCTGACATACTCATCGAACAAGACCACATTTTTCACATAGCCTGTTGCATGCAGTTTATCATTCTATGTGAAGAGATCCAGCTCCAGCTCCAGCTACACTTTGCACCAACCATGACTGTGGACATTCAGGGAGCATTGATGCCCTTCATGAGTCATCCTGTTAGTGCCAGCACCATCAGTAGACTACAAGGACTAGGTGCACACAGGCCTTTACAATGCTGCCCTTAACACCAAGTCAACATTGCCAAAGACTGCAGTGGTGTTGTGCCAGACTGCCACGGAGTGACTCAACATGGCAGCAGGACATCCTTAGTGCGGAGTCACGCTTTTGTGGATAGAGGCACCATGGTCAGTACTAAGGCGAAAGGTTTGTTGTCATGTGTCACATATCTAGAAGGCCTGGTGTCACTTCACCTCCAGCTCTGGTGCACAACCTGCAGGAACTGTGAGAATATTCAAGCTGCATGGGATGGTTTATCACATGACACTATCAGGAACCTCAACAACTCCATGCCGAGACATCTAGCATGTTGTGTTAGCAAACAAGATGGCCCACCGTCATACTGAGAGACAGTATTTCTATATGTGTAGCTCAGTAAATATTGTCCATATCGGTCTGAATTGATCATCATATGTTATTTCTGGTAACCTTTATCTTCCATCCATATAGCATTGCAATCCCACCCTTCCTTCTGGCGCTGTTATTCTTTCAATGATGAAAGTGTATTATATATATATTTATGTCTCCTTTACAACACTGATCCCCTACCTCCTTCATGGAGATCCACCTTCCTACAAGTTTCACGTCCCACCCAATTCTGGACACAGTGGATCATGTGGGTTTGACTAGGGATGGAGATGAAGTCTGTAGAATCTACAGGAGCAGGGTTGACCACTGTTTTGAAGCAATGCTATGCAGGGTGGGGCAACAGTATGTGCAGATAGGGAGGCAGAGAGTTTTTGGAATGGACATCTCACAGTCGTCCATGAGCAAGCAGAAGTCAGACGGAGCTCCAGCTCTAATCAATCATATCACTTTCCCCTGCAGAGCCCACACCATGGCAGCCTTCAGCATGCTGAGAGATAATACAGTGTGACAGGAGAGGGAGTGTGCGCAAATGCGCATGCAAGTGTGTTTGTGTGCGAGAGAGAGAGATAGAGAGAGAGAACAAGAGAGACAGAGCTTGTTCCACGTAGCTTTGCTGATGGCCAGAGGATGCTTGACCTTTCTTATTTTGTGTCCCTACATTTTTGTGCTTACTGCTGCACACAGGATTTTCTAACTCACTTACCGAAATAGCAGATGGGCCGCCGCCACTAATGTCTGCTGTCAGGGGTCTAAGCAGGGGTAGGACAATACAATTTATAGTACTGTTATGGTAAAATGGCCTGACCAAACCTAGCACTGTCTGTATAAATCACATCATAAAAATATTAAGCTCATCGGACAAAAACTTCTCACCTTCTGCGTTAAAGATGGTTGTAACCTCAGGCTCCTACAGATGGCGCTGCATAAGGATAATGGGGCTATAAATACCTGCAGGGTGTGAGTGCTGGATTCATAAATTGAAAAGAGGTGGTACGGTGCAGTGAATGTCTCCTTCTGTGTGTGGAGAATGGTTCTCAGAGTAGATGATAATGGGGTGATTGGGCATTTGAGCCTCTTATAATTAGTTCTTAGTAACACAGAAAAATCTGCTGCAATTTTTCAAGCAATGGCACATGAGCGGGAGGAGGCCATAGCTAACAACATCACAGCTGTCATCTGGTCATAGATCACCACAGACGAGATGTCATTTGCGATAACACACAACCGCGAGCGTGCTGCTTATACATTCTTGCAAAATAAGATAAAGCGTAAAAACGTTCTGCTTTCTGACTCCCCCCGGTTCACACAGACACAGAAATGAAATCATGCTCCACAAGCTTAATGCCCTTGGAGTTCCCTCACATTTCTGTGCACATGTGGATGTCTGAGTAAATGTGTGTGGCAGTGTGTCACATCTACCTTGAAGTGACGATGAGCAATGCTCTGACCTGTTAAACACACACACACACACACACACACACACACACACACACACACAAATGCACTGAAAAAGAGCTCAAGTTGGAGCTGAAATCATTTGCTTCTGCATTCTACACTTCTCTTTTACAGACCCCAGTGGTTCATGGCCTTGCACTATGCACTATGGCCTTGATTACTTAACTGTGAGAATGTGCTGTGTTTCCCTAATAACAGACTGAATATAATGTTGTACACTAGCAAAATATTTTGTCTCCATTTTTGTTGATTTTTCTTTGTTTGCTTTAGTTGAATACAAAATTCAATTTGTATTGTACGACAGTTTCATTATCAATGGACCATCAGAAACGACCCAAAGTTGCTTGGAAAAAAGTCTGGTTCCACTGACATGGCCATAAGCCTTCCATTTAAGCCATTCCTGGTTGATATACTGGTATGTTTGGTATTATTATCCTGTCGGAAGGTCCACTTTAGCTTCTTCTAGATGGTCTCAGATAGTCCTTAAGCTCTCTCTGGTATGAAAGACAAGTCACAGTCAGGCACAGTTAACCTATCTGATGTAGATATATACATAGGGGTGTACTTATTTTTCCCATATAAGAAAATCGTTTTATTTTTTATTTCCATTATACTGTATTAAGGATGACAAAAATGTTAATTGTGAGTTTCATTTGATGAATTATATCACCTTTATTTAGCAAAACTGTTTAAATTGGGACTTGAGTAAAAAAAAGTTACTTTTTCATATATAAATGCAATAACATCACAAAACTAAGGAGTTCTAAACTGACTTTTTGAGGCCTAATTTACATATGCAGACTGTATGGGAGCTGGGGAGTGAATGCTATGCTTTAAATCTTAAGCAATCATTACCTAAAATGATGTTTTGTCAGTAAGTATGGCAATGCTCAGTGCTAAGCTAACAGTTATTTACATTTACATTTTTTTGGCTGTTCTAATTAAACATGTATATTTAAAGATTGTAAAGATTGCACCATATCATATTTGACTTTAATATATAATGAATCTTGTATGTACACAGTTGGTTTCACATTGTGACCGGTATGGGTTGATCCCTATGTCCATTTCTAAATTTTGTCGCTGTCTAAAGAAAAACAAGTATCTCCAAAAAGGCAGCTTTTCAGGAGAGGGCAAACCCCTCTTTCTTCCAGAATCAAACCTTTTTCCAAGCAGTTTTGGTTCAGTTCTGTTGGTCTACTCATCATAAAATGTTTACACAATGTGACCAGTAGCTGCTGTGGTCAGATGATGCAAAAGTAAAAATCAACAAAAATGGAGATACATGTTTTTCCTTGGACAGCGAGGATATGTTTCCTGTGTGCTAATCAGTAGGGAAGCTTGCTTTCACTAAGAACAAAAAAATGGGAATATTTTCATGTGTTTCCAACCGTTTAACAACAAAATCACTACGACACTTGCAGACTTCAGGGATTCCCAGTGGTTCCCACTGATATACAGTGTGTAGTATGTAGGGCTTGAATGAGATCAATCTCTAGATACCGTGGATCAGTTTTCTAGCGGCATGCGCCAGTCTAGTCTCAAAAGTGTACTAGGTGCTAGCAGGCTTCAGCTGTCCTGTTGAAATGGATGGCTCGATATATTCTGTTGTGTTGACAGAATATAAACAGCCAAAGTCAGGCATGGCGGTGCAGAGATAAACTATGTTGGTCGTTAATTGCGTGTGAGCTGTACAAGCTAGGTGCTGGCGTAACGACTGTAACTAACAGTGATAGCTTGAATGATCAACGAACCGAGTGTCACTTGCTTTTCTTTAATTCTGCCCTCAGTTTTCCCTGCCTGTCGACTAAATGACGTGTTTAGAGTCTGAAACGTGTATACAAATGGAATCTCTGCACCACATGTGCTATCCACCTCTATCCTGGCTAAGACTGCACGTGAAAACTCTTGTTTATAGCCCTGACCAATAAATCACAGTTATTTGTTGTCAGACGAAGTGGGATTGATCTATTTCTAATGAACGTGCGTTAGCTAGCCTGGATGAGTGAGGCCCCAGGTCGGCCAAAGTGGCTGGGGAGTACATTAACAGCTCAGCATAAACACCGCGGTGCTTCGTTAGCATTTGGTGTAACACTACTAGCTCTAAGAGCCATTAGCGCCTGCCAAAGTAAGACGAAGAGAGATTACGCTACACTTTACACCGTGTATTATTAATGTGGCTGGGTAATATTCTGTTTACATGCATCCAGACCACCCATTCATAACAGCAAGAGAAGGATGAGGGAGGGAGAGCTGTGAAAGATTCATTCAGGTATAGCAAATGGCACAAGGGTAATACTAACGGGAGGTTGAAAGTACATGCTAACCTTATACCTTAGCTTCTATGAGCACTACAGCTATTGTACTTGCCCCACTTATCCCTAGGCATATTCAAACCTCTCTTGCCTTGATATTGTTCTCTTTAGCTTTCCATTAAAACACCCCACAGGACAGTTAAACATTGTAGCTTAGCATGTATGCTAAGAATTACAGCTCAGTTCACTATAACTCATCTCTAGGAGATTGATTCCACAAGAACAACATAATTAAAAATTCACAGAACAGATTATTAGGCCTAATTTAGTGCCTTAAATTAATAGAAAGGAAACATATACTAGTCTAAGAGATCTTTTGTAGACTGTAGCATTGACATTATCCATGACTGGAACCAATGGGCCCAGGCCAAGGCTGAGATCATATTTACATGTGTGTCAAAAGTATGCAAAATTGGATGGACCTAGCATAATAGTATTACAATATCATTAATATCTGTTTTTTGTCATATGAAACAGAAAAATGTCTGAATATGCTGACCTGGTTGGACAGGCTGAATATATTAGAGCTGTCAGGGAGTGTGGGGAACTAAGTGGAGGGCGAAGGTGAGAGAGAGAAGGAGAAGAGAGATGGGCATAGATATATCACCTTTGTTTTAGCTGCTTTGTGGAGTTTGCAGGCGTTTGTCGGTTGCATACGTTTGCTCCACAGCTCCTGATGCACATTTCTTACATCCATGTTGCTTCCAGAGGCAGTCCTCAGCTTTGAATTGTGTGATACAACAGAGAATAGATGATATATAAGCATAGATAGCTGAGCTATAGTTGCTTCTGGATGCTTCCATTTTATAATAACTTGTTATTGCTGTTGTGCACTTACTGTTGACCAGGGCAGCCCTAGCATGGCAGATATATCCCGAACTGACTCAGCAAAGGTCACAGTGCCACATTTAGTCATTGAGTACTTTAGTGCACCCCCATTATCCTGGTAAGGGTTTTCTATGAATATGTGTTTTATGTTGTATACCTGGGGTGGGCCAGTGCAAATCCCTGAACTCAATAATTAGAAGTGGTGTCCACATGTTTTTCCATATCCTGTTATGAGTGCTATGGCTAGTTTACTTACTCCCGCCACCCATGCATACAATCCTGCCACTTTTGCCTCAATCTTCTTCTCATTAACTTTACATAACACACTCTTTAGCCAGCCAAAGGCCCAGTTTTTTGTGTATGAAGACAATGTTTGAACAAACTTGACATTTTCTTCTTTCTTTGTTGACACATTAGCGAGGCAATTCCTTGTGTCCTTGTGCAGCCAGGCCTGGCTCGAATGTAAAAACCCCCATTTCGCAGGCAGGCCGGATGGAAGAGAGGCCTGGGAGCGGGGCAGGGAGACGTTTAATGTGTTCTGAGTAGCCTTTTGTTTTGCCCTCTCTTTCAGGATGTGTCAGCCATGTTCACAAAGCCTACAGGCATGAAGAACAGCTTTTAAAGTCCGGTGAAGACGTAGTCACTTAGAGTGACACACACACACGTACCTCCTTTTGCCACTGATGCCCCCCAAACACAGCTTTTATGAGGTTCGAGGTGTGTATGTGTGTGTGAGTGTGTGTGTGTGTGTGTGTGTGTGTGTGTGGAAGGACTAGTTAGACAGCTGAAAGGCAAATATATTGTGTGAATGAGAGCGTGAATAAAGAACCTTTGCCCAGGCCTCTATTGATGGGATTACACATATTTTCTCAGCCCAAGAACTGAGTGAACACATGAAGAGAGGGGAGGAAAAAAGGAGTAAATGATTTAGCAGCTGACTCTCCTAATGCAACAGACGAGGAGAGAAGACGAGGTGAGACAGCGATCAGGCGGCTAATCCACAGGGGTTTTATGTCCATTAACAATCCAACGCCCCTGAAGCACTTGTGGCAGTGGCAGACAGCTGGGAGGCCAGTGGAGAGAAGTCATGAAGAGATTGCGACAGAGGGCAGGAGACATGAGGACAAGAAGATGGTGATGATGATGAAGATAAAGATGAAGAGGGTAGCGCTGACAGTCTGAACAATTAACATACAGTACCTGTTCAGAGGTCAGAGGCCAACCTTTCATCTAGTTAAAGGATTGGGGAAAATATTTAACATTAAATTACACATGATTTCATGAGTCCACAATTTGCTTCCATTCTTTTTAGGAGACATCCTTTCAGTTTTTAAAGACATCTGCAGAGATATTTTTCCTCACCTCCGTTGTTTAGTCTTTCTGAAGGTGGCTGCATTTTCTGCCTCTCATGATCCAAGTAATCCCAAGCACATTCATTCATGTTAAGGTCTGGACTCTGCAGTGCTCAGTCTATTGTTCTCAGAACACCAGCAGCCTCTTTGTTGGATTTACAGATGTCGTTTTTGTCAGTGTTTCCATTTCTCTGTAAGGTCTTCTTGGTAACTACATATCCTTTCAGACCCAGAGCGCTGAGTTATCTACTTACAATGGAAGGACAGATAGAAACACCTGTGGGTTATTCCAGATCTGATGCAAGAGCGGAGGAGTGGCTTTGGCTAAGAAATCTTACTTGCACAATAATCTGCTTAGCCCAGATGCAGTCAATCAGCCAAAGCATGCTTGGTGTCTTTGGTTTAATGTTGTACACTCTTGAAAATAGACGGTTCTTCAAGTGTTTTTTACTTCTATGTAGAACCACTTAATTGTTTCTTTGCATGATGAAATGGATCTTCTTAAGTTGATGGAAAATGAGTAGTACATTTTTGGAAATGGTCCTTTGGACTCCTTTGGAAAGTAGAAGCCAGGTTTGCCAGGTCGTTAGCATTGTAACTTGGAATTTACTTCTCGGTTTTAGTTATAATTCCTGGAAGGATACACAGGATACAGTACAGTGCGTTATCACGTCACTCATGAACAGGCCTCACAACTAGAGGTCTGTGCAGGTATGAATTTAAAGCCCAAGCCTCACCTGCACCCGCAACTTTGAGCTCCAACCCAATTACAATTTTTTAGTAAAGGTATTGATTCTATTTGGTTCCATTTAGAACCTTTTAATGCTTAGCTAAAAGTTTGCAAGGTTGCTAGCATTGTAACTTGGTATTAACTCACAGTTTTATATTCAATATAACAGTGTACAGTAAAGTGCATCAGTATCATTAACACTTGGTCACAGGCCTTACAAAAGAGTTCTATGTAAAACCATATTACGGTTAAAATGTTTCTTTACATGCTGAAATTATTCTTCAAATTGATGTAAAGCGTGTTTTGTGTGGTTCTAAGTAACATCCAGTGCTTAAGTAAAGAAGCACTCTTTGGGAACCAAATATGATTTGGCTGATTAACTGTATTTGGGGTAAGTGGAAAATTGTGCGTAATTGATTTTACACAGTGAAAATAGAGGGTGATGATGCCACAGCCATTTGACAGTGCTGATGGCTAATGCAGTGGAGTAGTTCAGTTCTTAGCCTTCTTGCTTTCTTTGCTCTTGACCCACTATTGTACCTCACACCAATCCAAAATCCCAACACGCTGTTAAATACACACACCCAGGATCACAGGGCATTAGAGGTATTAAGGTATACCCCATTGCTACTAAACATGGAAAAACATGGAAAAATGTTAAAATCTGGACCACAGAAGGAAAATAAGTTACGGTCTTTGACAAAATGGGGCCACACTATGTAGACTACACTTACAAATCTCACTCCCAGTCCTGTTCCGTTTTTCAAAGGTATCATGTTTGAACCAGAAATCTACTGTCTACTGTGGCCTATTCAGTAATTACACAACACGTTCACGTGAATGCAGCCTTCCCATTTTCACAATTTATTGGTGTTATTCCAAGTTGATAAATGTTATTTCACAAGAGCGCACGCCTCCCTTCTCTTGCATGATTTGTGCTGAAGATCTGGGAGGAGGAAGCTGTGTCAAATTGACAGTGTTTCTCTTCATCTCCTTTCCGGTGTCTTGAGTGCGAAAGTAATGTCCTCTGCAGCTGATCGAAGAGCGTTGAGCAAGACGGCTTCATCTAAAGAAAAACAGTCTTTTACTGTTTGGAATGGTGACAGAGATCCATGGTAACCCACTTTCTTTTGAAATAGTGATTGAATGAGACAATCTTATCCTTGTTTGTCACTCGGTACGCCCGCAACATAAGCTTCTGAGTGCGTTTCAGGGGCGTGACCCTCAGCTAGGGCCTACTGCATTAGGGTTGTGAATGTTTTCTTAAGGTTTTTTGGACGTTCTTTCTTTAAGAGTGAGTAGTCGATGACACCTCAGGACTGTAAGATAAGCCCCAGCTTACTGGCCAACATTTGCACTGGACCTAACTTCTGACCTTGTTCTCCTCCATTTTCTAGAATGATGAAAACCACTGTTGTGTTTTCAATGCCTGAGAACATAGGGTGGTATCCTTCGATGTGTCCGTCAAAGGCATAGTGCTATATCTCTCTCTCTCTCTTCTTCTCTCCTTCCCCTGCTCTCTCTTTCTCTCCTTGCCCTCCCTGTCTCTCCCATGGCGATTTCTTTCAAGACAAGCATTACTATTTCATGTGCCATTTGAAAAGCTGGGTGGGAAAGCTTTAGAACGCAGACTGCCAGACAGCCGAGGAGAAGAGTCCTTTCCGTCTATAGTAGGAGCCTATGCCCTTGACCAAAATCTGGACAATTATTTATCATCTTGGCCCAGAAACTTGAAAACTTCAGCAGATAGAACCTGGACTTATGCCAGGTTGGCAAGGTTGCTAGCATTGTAACTGGAAATTTACTCTGAGCTTTAGATGGAATTCCTGGCAGAGTGCATCAATATTCCATGCAGAAACACTTTGCCATAGTCCTCGCAACTTTGAAGCCCAAGCCTGATGTTTGCCTGTGACGTTTTGAACTGACCCAAGTCCGCCTGGCTGGTTCTACTAAATGTAAACTTCTAACCTGGCCTCAACCTGCTCACATGCCCTACCAGAGATGGGTTATTGCACACATGGTTTTACAGTGCTTTGTTTTGTTACTTAGCACTAAACAGGGTCTAGATGCTTATCAGAAAGCAACGCTTCTGCAGCTGCCAACAGAGACTTTGTACATCAAAGTACTCTGAAACTGAAGTTAGATTTTTGGCTAGAAACGACTAGAAAATGGTTACACCCATGGTCAGTTTGTTGCCGAACATTCCAGTCAGCCCTAATATCATAGCTCGGAATACTGTTGCAAGCCTAATCTGTGACTAGTTTGTTTTTATCTGATGTAATGACCAGAAAGCTTAAGGAGGCCTTCTTTTTATTTTGGCCATGGCAAATTGTCAGTTGGACTGGCTTCTTGATGTGCAAATAATACACTATGCTAGAGTTTGACAGTAAATGCATGAGAGTGTGCAAAATGAAAAGGTCATATTCCCAACAACAAATGCACTGCAGGTCCCACCCAACTTGGCACAAAATCCAATTCTTTGTCAAGCCCTGTTGGGTTTGAGTAGCTGTTCTATTGAAGACAGTAGACAAATGTGTTTACTTAAAAGCAGACACTGAGCCTGACCAGAGCCAGAAGGGTCCATACCGCAATGATTGGGTGGCCACTGCAAAGACGGGAGGATCCTTGTGTATGGTGGGGCTCGGGAAGTCATGCAGCCATGCCGTTGCTGTGTTTTGGAAGCTTAGCTGACAGAGTAGCTACATTGAGTGAGATTAAATTTTAAGCAAGATTACTTAAGCGTGACAATCTGCATGATGTTTTTTGGCAGAGCCATCAAATTTATGATTATTGGATGTACAAGCAGACATCATAATAAATAGACTGGGGTAAGTTTCATAAAGTTGTGTCTCAAACTATGGAAAGAATTAATGAATGAATACTTTTAGTGGGCATTTTTAGACATGAGAAGCAATAAACTGTCCTGTGTCCTGTGACTCCCATATTTGCCAGTTGGTGGAAGGAGAACCACAAACAAGCATTGGGCTACCTAATGCTGCTATACTAGCTTCGCCAAAACAACATTTAGCAACTTTTGTACCCAACCAGTATGTTGAATGTTTCACACCTATCTTCAAATACAGTACAGACGTGTAAAGACATGCCTGTGACATTTGATTCAAACTTCATGGCCATTTAATGTTGGTTTTCTCAGTTTTCTGTACAGAGATTTCTCCAGATTTAGATTATGAATAAATGTTAACAATTTAATGGACTGTAGATGGTGAAATTCTCAGGCTCTGTTGTGGTTCAGACCACAATCTGAGGCGCCGATTAAAGCTTTAGGTCACCTACATGACAACACTACTGAACGCTCGTGCAGAAACCCCCATGCTACTGGAAATCAAAACCCCTCCATTCAACACCTACCATTTCGATCAAAAACATCAAAGCCTCATTGCAAGAGCATCCAAGGGCTTGTGTCCTGCAGTGGCCTCTCTCACACCCCTTCTCCTACTCTCTCTGCTTTGATGACCAAATTTGCTGACCTAGGTCTCAGTGCTCTCCTTCAGACGGATCAATGGCAGCCGCCACTCAGCAACCTTTTTCTGAAGTGGTATAAAGTTTATCTGCTGTCCCTGTGTGTCTGCCTGGTTGAGTGTTTACCAGCAGATAGCAGCGTCCTCTTCCCCTCCTCAGACCACTGCCACCACCACCCTCCCTACTCTACAAGCCTCAGACCCTGAGGGTGAAAACTGATTAATCAAAAGTACGTTCATTACAATACTTGAACATTGGCTTTAAAATAAGACCAATAAGCCTCTGAGCTTTAAACCATTGAATGTTAGATTGGGTTTCTGCAGGGTGAACATGAAGTGAGTCAAGTTTGAATTAGTCAAAATTTAAAAAAAATAAAATGTGACTGCAGTGATTTGACTTATATTTAAGCAAGTAAAAAAAGGAGGCTTCAATTAATTAACTTTATTGTTTTTTCTATATATACATAGTTGGGACAGGAAGTTTATCACTGTGTTACATCACCCTTCCGTTTCTTCATCAACAAGTAATCATTTGGGAACTGAGGACACCAACAGTTGGACTATAAAAGTGGATTTTTTACCATTCTTACTTCACAGGTCTCAACTACAGTCTGACCAGCGGACTCTCTTACTAGGAAGCCACCCATGACACTGGCACAACATAGCACCATACTGTAACCGAAAGTGGCTTTTGCATTGGTGACAATCAGTTGTTGCTATTCCTTATTGGCCAGAGAACACAGTGTCTATTATTTCCAAAAGCAATTTGATAGTTAATAGTGTTTTGCCGATCCCACGTGGTTCTATTCATTTAGGGAATCCTGTCAATTTTTGATGCAGTGTCATCTGAAAGATCGAAGGTCATGAGCATTTAATTTTGTTTTCTCAGGTACAGAGATTTCTCCAGATTCTCTGAATATATATTAATAATGTTCAATTTCTGAATTCCTTTCAATTGTGTGTTCAGCAACATTGTCTCTAAAACTTTGGGCTTATAATTTATGCAGTTCTTTTGCAAGTGTCAAACATTGACCCACGCTTGCTTGTAACAGCCAAGCTTTTCATGAATGCTGCTTTTACCTATGAACCTACGAAGTATTTCTGATGCATTTTATAAACTTCTCAGACCTACGTTGCTCCAGTCCCAGCCATTTTGGAATGTCTTGCAGGCATCAAATTATTTTAAACAGTATAAAATGCAACAAATGCAACATATATACTATCTGTGTCATGTTGTGATATTCTCAAAATTGTGTAGTTTTCCAAAAGCTAACAAAGGCCTGGGATACCATAACTCTTATCCAAAATCCACTCATGATTTGCTTTGTAATTAGCTGATGAATGAAATGGTATGCAATCAGGAAGCATATTGACTAGTGCAGTGGGACTTGAATCTGGCACCCTAAGCGTAGACAGTTGGGCAACAGCTGAAATATACTCAGGAACGTATCAGGCCCTGGTCTGTGCAATTAAATCACCATGGCTGACTATCAGTAAAGCAGTAGCTGTGGTTATCAAGAGATGTTGCTGATGTCTACAGAACTTAGGATGTCTACGCTTGGTCATCCTGACTGCTACTGTTGCAATACCAAGATTTTCACTCCACACGACAAAGGTCATCCTTTCTAACCCTTGGTTGAGAAGGGGGAGGCCTGTGGTGTGATAAAATGAAGGGAAAACAGAGTGAGAGAGGGAGAAGGGAGAGAGAGATGAAGGAAGTCGTCTGGTCTATAGAATCATGGACCCCAAAGACAGGCAGCAGAGATAGCAGTCTACAGACGGCGGATGTCGGGGGAGGAGGGTGAGGTACATTGCCCCTCAGCCAACAGATACCTCACACATGAAACACTACGGGGGTTATCAGTGGGTCCTTTGATGTGGAGTCCAGTGGCTATCTCCCCTTGTGCCTGGACTCTGCACTCCTTCAGCCACACGCCAGAGCCTCTGACAGATGCTAATATGCAGGCAAGAGGCCACCAGCCCCTCCAAAACCCACCACTGATACCCAAGGAGCGGTAAGACCAACAGGAGTGGAGCAAGTACTGAAAGTCACGGCTTCAGTAAGAGCATCACAACTGATAATTCACTTTAATGCAAGTGATAATATGAATAAATGTTAGACCACCCAAAAAGGCAGTTTAAGCCTTTAAATATGGAGAATATATACATTATATAAGATCATAATGATAAAGAAGCTCAGGATGGTAACCACGAGTCAGTCTGTGCAGAGCCTTCAAGAAGTACCTTGTACTTAACACAGCATGAAATAGGTAACTAGTGAGGAATCTAAGGGCTCAAGGTTGTGTGGTTAGTGTTCTTGGAGAGGGTGAGAATTCCAGCAATGGCACTCTGTACATACTCTAACATATTGTGGGCTCTGACAAGGAGGCCAGATAGTAGGTGGGTAGATCTGACATTGTAAGATATGCCAATGATTTAAGTTTCACATTCAGTTGTGCACGAGATGTAAGCAAGAATGGGCCTTAACGCTGTACCTGACTGACCCAACAGCCACAGACATTTAACAAGAAGTGATGTCCTCTATGAGTCAACCTGTTAGTGCCACGAACACTGGGGGAAAGCTGCATGGCACAGGACTACAGGGATGCAGGACATTACGAAGACTGCCCTTATCACTACATCAACATTGCCAAAGACCGTAATAGTGTCTTGCTAGACTGTCATGGAGTGACTCCGAATGGCAGAGGGTCATCTTCAGTTACAATTCATGCTTTTGTCTTGGTGTAAATGACAGATGAACCCTTGTGTGGAGGCACCGTGGTCTGCGCCAAGATGAATTGTTGTCACGTGTCCCACGTACAAAAGGCCTGGTGTCACTCCACCGCCACCTCCACTGCAAAAACTGCAGGAACTGTGTGAGAATATTCAAGCTGCATGAGATGGATTATCACAGGACACCATTAGGACTACAACTCCATGCCGAGACATCTGGCATCTTGCGTTTGTTTACAGGTTAGCAGACTGTAATGTGCCCTATCCAACCAGGCCTGGAGGCCTGCATTCCTAGCCTCCAGGGAATCAAAGACACGGACCCTGGAATCTCTCCAATTTGTATCTGACTTACCCGGAGCGGCTTTGCTGAGGTCCATAGAGCTAAAAAATGAGGAGTGCTGTAACTCATCAAAAATACCAGTAACCGGCCTCAAATTTTACAGGATTACAGGGCATTGTGCACCCTGTCCAATAAATCTCATCCATTAATTTTACCTGTAGGCTTTGGAAAATCAGAGATAACAATGTTCAGAACTTGATCTTTTGTTTTAGAAGAGAAATGTTAGAGTCAGACAGACAGACCCCTGGATTGCATTGCTTTCTTGCCTTATGCTTTTTGTCCCCCTTTTTGTCCATATGTTGCAGAGGGCCAGAGCCTGTGTATTTGGTGTGGTTAAAAATAATAAAAAGTATCAATAATATTTAGTAATAATAATAAAAAATCCTTTTAGTGTCCCTTCAACCAGTACACTTATACCTGCTTGTTTGTAGTGTACATAAGGATAAAACAAATAAGGCTAGATAAAAAAAAAATTCAGCACTATTTTGTATGAACTGCAGCTAAATGGCATTCAGCATGTTAGTCGTTAGCATGTTAGTCGTTAGTTGTCTCCACCAAGACAAAAGTGAGACTATGAAGGCAACCCGCTGCCATTCTGAGTCCCTCCATAAGAGTCTGGCATATTGCAGTCTTGGGTGACGTTGACGTGGTGTTGAGAGCACCACTGCTCACGGAATGTCCGCAATCGGGGCCGTTGGGTCACTTCATGCACTTGACCAGTTCGCCCTCTCTCCGCGGTTCGTGTATATGTCTCCCAGACCCTCCTGTCACTGCTGCATGCCTTCTTCTATCCACTGCCAACTTATGATGAGCGTATATAAGGGAGAGTTACCAGGCATTAAACTGTTTAGACGTCTGGTTCCTATCACCTCCACTATGAATAACAGCTTTCTTTCTACCAGAGTTTTGCACATCATCCCGTCTGATTGACTTTGCTTACATCTTAATTACAAATCAGTGGAATTTCCTTTCAAGTAGCTCATCAGTGTTTTACTATAGCCAAAAGGCAGCCCGAAAGAGAACAGCCTCGTTCTGCTGTTTCAGTGAAGACGACACATGCACATTATTCTTTTCACTCACCTATCTCTCACTACCATCACGCAGTTGCACCTGAATTTATTGGACACTTTTATCGGGCTCTCATTTGATTTCCTCCTTCCCTCCGCCATAAAAACACGAAACCCCTGTTTCTCCTCTTAACCATTCCTTAAAGAGATTTCCACCCCAAAAGATAAGCTGGAAAAAGAAGACGCTGGCTTTTCAAAGGCTTCGGCTGTCGTAAATTAGCTGATCCCTTCTCGGGGCAGAAGATCTAGAGCCGTCCCCTTCTGTGGACCCAAACCTGTAACATGTTTAAGAGCCCATGACTGTGTCTTCCATTCCTTAAACAAACTAGAGCCCTTTGGATTTTTGCTGGCCATCTTTTTTTCTCCCTTACAGACAGCGGCAGAGGATGCAGAGAGATGGGAGGTCACAAGGCTTTAATGCATTTAGCATCGACTACAAACCCCCCCATCTCCTTCTCTCACGCAGTGCGTCTATTAGGCCGTGATTCGATTTGGGTCTATTCATTTGCAGGCCCCAGCAGCGGGGACCCTTGCTGGCCTGCTCCGCCGCTCACTAATTGGTCCTGTCTCTGCCCGGCCCGTCATTAGATTACGGCTCCAGTCCTGAACACTTGTAGGCTGCGCTTGTGCCTCCATTTATATGGGCCTAATGTAACGCAAAATTCATTACTGATTGCATTAGGGCTGTGGTCACACACACACACAGACACAGACAGAGCTTGGAACTTAGGGGAAGGATGGTGGGGTGAGAGAAGAGGAGGGGAAAGGTGAAAAGAAAAGCAAAGACTTGGTAAAAAACGAGAGTGGACTTGACTTAGGATCAGATATTTAGTTCTCATGCAAAGAAAGTGAAGGGCACCAACTACAACATAGTGTGGTGTTAAATGTAATGGACTTTTTATAGAATCTGCTTTTGGTTGTCCTCTTATATGCAGTCATAGTTTGAGCACCCTAAAGAACATCTGACTTTTCTTTCTAATAGCGTTAATATGGTTTCTCTGAAACACAATGTGAATATGCAAAATCTGTCCTTTAAATGTCTTCTAAATTCTATTTCACCATATTTCTCTCCTCTCACAGCAAACTGGCTCATCCTAATCTTGGGTCTTTCTTCTGCTAGCATTTCAGGAAACTGATGTCTCTTTTGCCTCATCTACGCAAAGACTTAGTGAGCTAAAGTTAAACCAAAGCAGAAAGCATAACCAAAAACTACCAGGCTAAACCACCTGTCCGTAAATGCCAGTTGCCCTTTCTTCTTTCACTCATCCAACAAAACAATGGGCAATGTTTATTGAGCTACACATACAGAAGTAGGGTCTCTTGGCATGATGTCAGGTCTCCATGTTTGCTAACGCAACATGCCAGACATCTCGGCTTGGAATTGTTGTAGTTGTAGATATTGTCCTTTGATAATCCATCCCATGCAGCCTATATATTCTCGTTGTCATAACCCTCTGTGTGCATGTAGGCCTGCATTGTGCAATCATCTACCAATGGTGCTGCCATACTGAGTCACTCTATGAGAGTCTGGCATGACACCATTGCAGTCTTTGGTGATGTTGACGTGGTGTTAAAAGCATCACTGCTCACTGAATGTCCGCAATCGTGGTCGTTGGGTCACTCCATGCATAATTGGACAATTCACCGGTTCTCCCTCTCTCCGTGGTTCGTGTATATGTCTCCCAGCCCAAAACAAGCTGATTGGTTTTATTCTATACACTACTGGAAACATGTCTTCCAAATTCCAGATCAGATATTTTATTTTAGATCTGTTTATTTAGAAAATCAATAATGACTCCACCAGAAGTCTGTTTTTTGAACCATGCACGTTGTACATTTCACCCCAGCAGCTGCTGACCAGTCTTTCTGTAGGTCATTTTATGGTGTTTAAGTGACATTCGAATGAGAGAGCACTCATCACGGTCAGTAGAGAGGGATTTTTGCCCTCTGCCAGTCCGTAGCTGTGTTGTCCTGTGTGTTTGCTGCTTGTCCGTGTTCCTCTGAACCAGATGAGTACTGTATCTGCCAGTAAAGCTAGAACCCAACCTTCTGTCACTAAGAACCTGCTGTACCTGTGGAGATGCTCATTTAAGTGGCAAACTGGAGTTATTTATTTCCAGAGCTTTATATATAAGCTTCTTTTCACATGTGAGCAGTTTTTGGCTGAGTTGTTCACAGACATGATGTAGCACGGTATTATGGGAGTCACAAGCTGGAATCAGTAATAGTTAGCACAGATTCCAGTGCCTTTAGTGTGCTGCTATGAGCCTCAAATGAATACTCTGTAATACTTGTGAGTGGCAGAGTGTCGCATAAGCAAGCAGAGTAGATAAATCATTCAGTAGCAGCCTTTTGTTACAGTACTCTGTCTAAAGACACTAATGTAGTCCTAGACCAGCTAATGGGTCCTGTACATAGCATTGCATGAGCTATGAGCTGAATAAATGTGCAGTGTGTATATGAACATATATAGTTATACGTTTGTTCTTTGTAGCATAGGTGCAGATGTGTACAGTATATGTATATATACATGTGTAGTCCATCTAACACTAACTAATCCACAAACTGCCATGAAAGTGTAAAACTGAAAGCATTTTGGCGACAATAACAGAAAATAGTGCAGGGTTCTTCGGTCAGGTTTGGGGAATGGCAGCAGATGGTTAGGTGCTCATTGTCTGTGTGAGTGGGGGAGGCTTCAGAGGATAGCTGCTGATATGAGGTCATCTCTCACGGAGCAAGGAGGCCACTGAGGGGCTTTGAGACACTGATTGACGTTCTCTTCTGAAGATGACTTTACAAGGGTCTTTTTGGTCTTTGAGGGGCTGTGCAGTGTTCGACACTGTTACATTTTTGGATATTTGTTGGTTTAGCCTTAATTTCATTAAACAAGCAGAATAATTTTCATTTTTTTATAGCATAGTTTCAGAATGCCTGTTTCATCACATCATATTGTATATTCCTTTCATAATTATGGGATGATTAAAGTTTCAAAATCAAAATTTAAAATTTGTAGCGTGTCTAATGAATAAAGTACTCTACAAATAAAAGCTAAATGTAGCATTTCTGCATTGACTTTTATCAGCAGTGTTGGGATCGTTACTTTTCAAATGTATTCTGGTAGAAAGTACTAATTGAACTGGGGTGAATAAAACATTTTAGACATGTAACCAATTTGAACTTTAGTCAGATTGCTTTGAGTACCTTATACCTTAATTTATGATTATTTTAAAAGTAAAAGATTTAACATTCCATTGAGTCTCTGTCAAAGCAGTAGTAACTTTTGGCAGTGACAGTTTTGGATAATTTTGAGCATAACTCAGAAACTAGCCAGTACATAACTACAAAAAAGAACTTTTGAACAATTCCACACACATAACCATAATATGAATCACTAATGTGTCATAGAATGGAAATCTGAATGGTTGAATATGCTCCCTCATCTTTAGCAAAATCCTGGACAACTTTAATTGAGAAACCTTGGCCAATATTGACACTGAAGAGGCTAACTTTATTAGCACTGCTCAACCCCAGCTCCAACCTGTACATAGCAGCCATGCTGTGTGATTTTACTGAAGTCAGATTATCGTTACCTGAAAGTTTTATAGTAAGTAATAACTTTGATTTACTTTGTGTTGTTGAAATGAGCTACTAGCAAGCCCCAAAAGACTAACGTTACCAAAGAAATCTTAATAGTATGACAGTCTAGCTCATTTACATGGAGGGCTATTTTATTTTCCTGCCTGTGTTTACATGTTTCTTTTGGGTGACCATTTTGGGAAATCACTTTGGTATAAACCAGCCAGTCAGCTCTTCATTCATTCATTAATCATAAACTTACCAAAGAATGGAAGTGTGTTTCATTCTAGGGTCAAACCATAGGATGCAAATGGATGTGTAAACTTGCATCTGCACATTTTTGGCCCCAGCCAAATTCACATGCCATCTATAAAGATGTGTTCTATGGCACATTTAATACAAAAAACTTTGTACAAATAATACAAAAAGTTACAAGCATGTTTTTGTAGCGGCAATTTTCAACATACTGAGTCTCGCTTCCTGCTGTAAAATGCTGTGGCGTGGCTAAAAATAAGGCTCAGCCTATGGACTAAATCTTATGTAAAGTATTGAAAATTGAAAACATTAAAGAATATTTGTGGCAGGCACCTCCCCATAGAAAGTACTCTGTAAATGATAACAATACTCTATATAACACTTAATATTGGAAGTGCAGGTGTTCAGCAGTGGTAGACTGGATGCGTGTTGTTTGCATTGCATGACCAGGAGATCTGGGAAGTGGATCTGTTACAAGACTTTCTTCAGGATGTCTTGTTCAGTGTCTGGAACAGAGAAACAGAGTGTAGACCAGATCTCTTCTCAAACCACGCGACAATGCAGTCCTCCTGTAATCAGATTTCCCAAGTCCTACTACAAGGATGCCAATTGAACTTCACTTCTTGGTGTTAATCCAAGCAAGACAAATTCCATTCTACCAGTGAGAACATGAGAACAGAAGAGCTCGGATACCCCTTAAATTCTTACTAGATGTATATTTCACAAAAAAAAATATTTAAGAAGATCCATACATCAGTAGTCATATATTTCTTTTACGCTCTTTTCATAATTCACACAGATGCTGTGCAAAAGTGCTCTTTGTTTCTTCATAAATAATGTAAATATTATCCAGAAAGTCCTGAAAATATCAAACTCAATGAGGCTTTTTGTTTTCCTCCAGTGTCTTCAAAGGCAGCTGCAAGCCAGTCCCAGTGCTTGGCCTAATCTTGAACTAATTTCAATGTAATAATTATTAATGGAATCATCTGGGTGCTTTTCTTAATGCCTTTATGATTGAGCAAATTACCCCCAAATATGGGGTGTCGTTCAAGCATAACTCAGGCCAAATTGATCTGTGAGGTCCTGCCTGTGGATTTTGGAAGTGTTCCCTTTTTGCCAGATCCTTATCTCAAAGCAAAACATTACAACTTCATACAGTCTGTGTGCCCTGATTTGTATTTATTTGAATTCAAAAGCTTTGATTCATATTTATTTGACTTCATTATTAGTGTAATGCTTGTGTGGGTAATAGAAGTCTAGAAGTATCTATTTTTGTTATCATCAAATAATTAATAGATTTAGATCATTTTGCCTCTGAACTGCATATTACTGTAGTTTTGGGAAGGTTTTGGCCCTGAGCCATGTTTAACCTTTTAAACTCTACAAGCTCCACAATTCTTTCCATTTAGTCACTAGTAGAGGCTAAACAGACTAGTCCACGAGTCTACTTTACTGCTTACCAATGGCAAGTTAGGCTTGATGTTGACTTATCTCTGATCATGTGATTAAGACACTAACAGCTGAGAAGCCTGGTGATATCGAGGTTCGGATATCCAGTTATCTGGAGGCTAGATACAATGTGAATCACACTGGAAAAAAACTCATGAGTGATTAGATTGGGCTCTGGTTGGTAATATTAAGTAGTTTGGTTAAATGTGAAGCAGGGTGTCTCTACATGGGTGCCTGAAAGTTATGCAGGAAGTCAACTTTTTAAATAGACAAGGAAATCTTACCCACCTGAAGACCAGCTAGGAAAACCACTGTGGCCTTCATTTTGCCATTATCTGTCTATAGATAAATTGAATCCAGGACTACTAGAATATCCAGGAGATTACATTCTCCTAAAGTAGTCATGTTGCAATGTGGGATGCAGTATATTGTGAAGGCAGCCCTGCCCACATACTGGACCGTTTTGCTGGAGCACTAAGTCATTGAGGTATCTTTGGCATACCAGAAGTTCATGTTGGTCACACAGTGTATGCTATGTATTATGTACTTTGTAGTTTTGGATTTGGGACAGACATGTTCCAGTAAAAGACCCTTATATATTTCTATACGTTAGTTTATTACTGTCTCAAGCAATACCATGGGTTAAATAGATCATAACATAATCCTTGCAAATATCTGAAGGTCTGAATCCTTCATTGTTTTCATGGTGAGACGAAAGTTTGAACTACTATAGTAGAATGGTTCAACTACATACATTTATATGCTAATTTTGTAAGTGAAAAATTGGGAAAATATGGAAATATTGTCCACTACAGGGAACAAACGCATTTTTTCTGTGTGGTTGGTGCACAGTTTATATTTATTTGGTGAGTTTAACACACTGTATAAACTAAAACATGAAATAAAAAATATGGCATAACTTTTAAATTGCCAAATTCTATATAACTGTGTATTAATATGTGCAGAGGTATATGTTAAAGAGGATGCTTTAGCTTATTTTGACTACATGACATGCAAATTAGTGGTTGCAAAAGTTGGCTATCACATCACATGACTACTACTGAATAATTCACAACAGTTATAGAATACTTCAAAGTAGTTACTGAATAATAAGTGATAAGATTACTGTCTAAATAATAAGCCTGGATTTATAGGGTTAATAACTGCCTGAAGTAGATGTTTATCTTTTATAGCATAGTCTGTGAAACACAGCAGTGAAGGCAGTTTGGTTCATGTTGCTCCAGCACAGAGCTGAGTGAATTGTGGCAGCGTCCTAACAGCAGATACAGATCTATGCTGTGGCCATGGCTCACTGCCTGGCCCCAGCTGCACCCCGCTCGCTTAATCAAGCTGTGATTCGACTGACCTCTCTGATTCAGACCTACATCACGCTAACAGCTCTTTACCTCTGCCCCAAAGTAGAACCTTCTTAGCTAAGCCATACAGGAATTGTTTGTGACCGAAATGGATACCGATTTGTGTTTAAGGGCACTATTGAGTACGCTGTTCATGTTGAGTGCGTCATAAATAGAATTTCAGAATGGCTCGGAGGACATTATAAAAATTCCACAATGCACTTGTCATTTCTGGGGAATAGGATTGATATATGTTCATGGCGGAACTTTGGGTGCCCCTGGTCAAATGATGTTTTGTTGTTTGTCAAAATAACAAAGAGAACACATCTGATTGCACACTTACTGTTTATTAGCTTATTTAACATAATAGGGAAAAAATAAAATATATACGCATTGTCAAAAGAATAGTTGTACCCAGAAGGAAGCGTGGGATTTCAACGCTAATGGGAAGGAAGATAAAAGTTACCAGGAAAAATAATGTAGTCTTTATATAGTCTTTATAAAGTAGTCTCTCAGTAAGTCTCGACATGGAGCTTTAGAGGTTCCTTATGGTGTCCTGTGATAATCCATCCCATGCAGCTTAAACATTCTCACACAGTTCCTGCAGATAGGGGTGGAGGTGGAATGAAACCAGGTCTTTTGGACCTGTCATAAGTGACAACAAACTGTTCATCTTGGTGCTGACCACGGTGCCTCCGCCTACAGATTCGTTGGTCGTCTCCTACAAGACTAAAGTGGGACTCATCACTGATGATGACCAATGAGGATCAAAATAAAGAATTGCATCCTTGCCAACAACAGAACAAGGCCTACGGATAATGTTTTACTGCTGTAAACTTCAGGGGTGTGGCTAAAACAGAACAGAGAGAAAGCACCTTATAAATAGTCATTTTGTATTTTCTGTCACTGTTCAATGAGGAACAAGTATGTAAATCATAACCTTACAAAACTTACTTTACATTCAACTTAAGCAAATAAAAAGAGATTTTAAGAAAATTTTAAGTATCTGTTTTGGTCTTTTCATCATGAATTTTACGTCGGTGAGCTCAACTAATGTAGATATATTAAAAAAACTCTTGTTTATTTGTTTATATTTTACTGTGGGACCTTAGTGTCATATTAGTTAGGGGGTGAGGATCCATTTTGATCACAGCTCAGTAGTATTAATACCACCCTAACTGCTTGCGTTAACTTTGGGAGTGTTAGAGCACTCTGGAGTATTTGAGTGTAATACGTAGTGTAGGAAGTGTTATTTTGCTGAGTCCGTATAACTATCTAATTAACGAATAGTATTCACTCTCTGGTGATGTCTAAGTCTGGATGTTTTTCAGTTTCTTTTGTTTTTGTCGTGAAATGACAAAAAATAGGGCTCACGACTTACAAACACAAACGTATCAACTGACAGTTTAGAATCTGCAGAGCATTGCTTGCTTCTGTTATTGTTGTGATATCTCTATCTATCATGGGGAGTTGTCACATGGGATGAATTGTTACCAATGACATGACACTGATGATAGCATTAAGGTCAGTGTCTTCCTTACAGAACGTCTAACTGCCTCTACGCTGAGTGCTCATCCCTTTGTACGTCTCTGCACTAAGAAAGTCTCTAAACGTCTAATTGAATTGAGTGTGTGAGGTATAGTCTACATCCAGCTGGGCTATATATTGATGCCCCCTAACTCAAACAAATCACATTTCCCTTCCTGTTTACAATTTTGGCATGTGAACCTTAAGCATCCTGGTTGATTTCAATCTCAGGTCAGCTGATGGTGCTGATGTAGAAAGGAGATATCCGGGCAGGGTCTCTGGGTTAGCTCCGAACTTGGCAGAGCAGGACTCCCGTGCCCCAGGCAGCAGCCAAGCAACAGTAGGGTTTTCATTAAAGAGTAATTGAAAGCGGCTCTGGGTTTCCACTGCCTCCACCTGCAATGTCTGAGAGCATATTTAAACGATAACAATGCCCCACGCCAGCGGCCCTATTAATGCTCCCACTGCTCCCTGACCAATAGGACATGGTAGGCTTATTTTCTTTTGATAGGCGTTTGGTGATTTGTGATGGGAAAGCCACACCCACACGGTGGCAGGAAAGTAGCAGGGCTTCAAATCTGTCCATTATTGGAAGGTAAAAGGATTGAAGGTGAAACGTTGTCAAATTTAGTCCAAGTTGACCGGTGCCAAATCACCCCCTCTGCTGGTGCTCTTAGCATGTGAATTCTCCTCAGCTTTATTAGCTGGTGTTATATGGCTACGTCAGAGTCATAAACTGGTGCAAATTATAGGTAAGCCTGCAATGCTAACCTCATATATTGTTTCCCCAGGCTATGTTCTCAGAGTTAGAGCATTACCTCAAAGATGTGTTCAACATGGAGACGAAGAAACGATGTTGGCTGCCAGAAAAATATTGACTTGACCAGATGGCATTTTTGTATCTCTGTTCGCCATGTAACATGATCATATCCTCTGTACCGTGCACTAGTAGAGGTAAGGATGTCCTGCAGACTGGCTCTCTCTAATGAAGGCTGATTGGGGTAGATGAAGATGGAGTTGTCTCTTCTGCCTCCTTCCTGAAGGCTGGTTCCTCCAAGCGACATTTTGACGTGAGAGCGCTAACAGGAGACAGCTGGATTAAACTTTAAATGACATAACAAATCAGAGAAGGAGAGGGTGGACTTGTGGGGCTAGGGGCGGGTGTAGGTTACTGGCCGAGACTTCATGATGGGGATGTTTAAATTAGGCTTGGGGGGGCGGAGAGTGAATTTGAAGCCGGGGGTTGTTCTCCCTTGTCTGTGCTCGATGCTGGCACACAGCTCCCTGATTACGAGCTTCTTTTGTTTCCCCTTTGATCCCCGTCTCGGTTTTGCAGCCTAATGCTGCCCCGCATGTATCTCTGTCACCGCAAGTCTTTCATTTGGAGCAATGTGTTCTGAATCAGGGGGGGACATTTTCCCTGGCAGGGTAGAAAAGAGTGTACCAACAGGAGCAGCCTGATCTGAGGCCAGCTTTGTCGTGCCTTGTAGGTGACCTAACCTCAGAATCTGGGTCAGGCCAATTGGCCCTTTCTCTATGAGGCAACATTTGCCCACAATGCATGAATGGGATGCACTTTCTGGTCAAATTCAATTGCGGTTTTGAGCTTGTACTTGGCCGGGTGGCAAACGACAAAGCCATTAGGTGTCACGTGAAAAGTGGTGCCGTTTATATCTGCCTGAGCAGGGTCCTGAAGTGAGAAGAGAAAGAGGATTAGAGTGATTCACAGAAAAGTACTAAAGCTGGGCTTTATCAGGCCATTCCAGGAGCAATTGTTCACTGAAAACTATTCCATAGGGCGATTTTCCCCCCTTATTTTATTTCTGAGGTCACATATATTTTACCCAGATGAAATAGCACTGAGCACACTTCAGTGGACCCCCGGCCTTGACATTTGGAATTGTCAGTCACTGTATTCATTACGAGTGGTAGGTAAGCCTCGTAAAACAAACAGAAACTTTTCAGCTCCAACAACTTGACTGCAAACACCCTACGTCTTAAGCTTGGCAGACTGCTGGGAATTTTCAGAGTTGCCCAAAAACACATAGCTCCAGTGCAACGTCTGAGAAGTGCTAGAATGTGGGTGCATTAGGCCACACAAGAAAGGCTTTTAGGTCTTTAATGGTCTTCATCAGCTTAAGGCCTTCAGAGTAATGAGCCACACTTGCATTCCTATGGGAGCTGAGGCTCGGAGTGGTACTGGAGCCCAAGCTTTGGCCGGGAAAGTGATATCATTACAGATTAAGCCTCGATAAAGCCTTTCGCTGCCTCTGGATGCCCAGAGAGGCTGTGTGTGTGTGTGTGTGTGTGTGTGTTAAGGTATGTGCTAGGGAGAAAAGAAGAGCAAGAACGTTATCATAAACTGGGGTGATTTAGAATCCATTCCTTCAGCACTTGCAGCTTTGACAATCATATGTATTTTCGCCTCTTTAATTTATGCACTTGGGCTGGTATGCTAAGTATAAATTAATTGGGCTATGTTATTGTTATATATTATATTTTAGCTACATACAGTATTTCAAGATAGGCCATATAAACCAGGCCATTACTTAGGTCTACTGGCTGGGGGCCTTCTGCAGACACTTGAACTCATCCTGCTTTGCTCTTAACCCTGCTCTATCGTTATTACAAGTTAACTGCACATCTCAATGCCCTGGCTGTTTTCTGCAACTTGAGCCGGAGAAATAAAGCTGTTGCCCCAGCTCTGCACCACTCCTCCACGTTTATCACCAGGACGAGCTTCAGATGGGCTTGTTGCTTTACGGTCTCGACCTGGCGCTGACTCCACCAAAGGGCCACGATGACCTAACATGATGTCGAATGTGTCCCAGGTGTGGATCCGTGAGCGAAGAGGTGAATGTGCTGTCGCTCGGCCTGAGATTAATGGCCTCCTTCCTGCCCGTCCCAGCTCCCTCTGATGTCGAAGGGGCGATTTTTGGGCTGTCGGTCAGACGGGTGCAGGAGGGAAAGTGGGGGGACTCCTGGGCCCGTCCTTGGGGTGTGGTGACTGAAGAAAAGCAGAAACCCTTCTTAGGCTACCCATTACCTCTGATCCCCCTCACCGCCCCACCCGCCCGCCCGCCACTTCACTTTCTATGTCCTACCCTGGTTTCAAACCTGCACTGTACAGTTTATGAAAGGCGGCAGGAGAGGAGATAGGAGAAAAAGTATGGCTTGCAAAGGAAGAAAACAACACACAATGTTTAGAAGAGAAGAGAAGAGAAGAGAAGAGAAGAGAAGAGAAGAGAAAAGAAGAGAAGAGGTGCAAGTAATGCCCCCCCCATTCAAACCCCCTCCACCTCAGACCCAGTCTCTGGCCTTCTTATGGCTTTGATTACAAGTTATTACCCCTGTTAGCCGGGGAGCCATTCGTCTTGTGTGGGAGCACTGAGCTCACTTCCTAGCCCAGACCTGCACTGTCATACGGCTGCAACCTCACCCCCCCAACCCCCCCGACACACAAACACACACACTTTTCCTCCTTCTTTTTGTTTGAGCATCCGGCAAGAGAGACCCTCATAACTTCATCAATCGCTGGCTTCCTTTTAATGGGGCTGGTTCATTATTTTAGACAGAGAACAGAGCGAAAAAGCAAAGGAAAACAAGAAACGGTAGGAAGCATTATACACGCTTAAAAATAACAGTTCTCGAATGAGAAGTTCGGTTCTAGAAAAACTTTGGATTGGAATAGAACCGCTTTGTTATGTAGAGACTCTATGCCATTGTTCCTTGACATTTTCACTGGGAGGGTTTTTTAATTCTTTTATGGCATGAAAGAATGCTTTCTGACACCTTCACTTTCCAGAGTGTAGTTTGCTCAAGCAAACCTGACATTATCTTCATACATCATAATTTCTGTAGGCAGTCTACAGGCACAAGATTAATGCTGTGTTTTCAGGAAGGTTCTTTAATCTGGGTTAGCATTACAATACCTGTAACTGTATTAACCAGCCAGTGCTACTAACTTTAATGATGCCTCCCCCTATATACACAACCCTACCAGTCTGTAGGAACTAGAATATTCCTCCTAGAGGTGCTGTGCTGACATGCTGAGACACTGACCTGTAAAGTTAATACATTCACCTTCCAGTCCAAGCCCAAAGTGAGTGGCCTGACCACCCCCTCCACCATGGCCCCGTCTGCCTTTGATCAGTGGTGGATCGGCTGGGCAAGGCTGGCCGGAGTGATGACCTTTTTAAGGCATCTCAAACATTTCTGGCCACATGTAACCAAGAGCTGGGAGTGTAAAGACTGGGTTGAACTGGAACATCATAGTGTCAACAGATGAAGGAGATTTTGTCACCTGTTGAGTCAAATGTAAATGATTCGTATATGATTAAAATTGCATAAGCGTCTCTACCACAGCTGTGCTAACCATATTACATGATATGCACTGGGCTATATTCATGTAGGGTTGCACATTGCATTAGTAAAGCCTTCTAAGTAACAAATACCTTTGAGGATAAGTTTGTTTCACACATATTATAAATCTAAAGCAAAGTGTCTTCATTGTCACTGCTTGTTGCTAAAGCCTGAAACATAATGCTATTTATTGATTCCCATTTACCTCTCTTATGTTTCTATATTAATGATCATTCAGGAAATTATAAATCCAGATATCAGCATGCAAAACCTAAAATACCTTAATATCATGCAACTATACCACATTTTAAAGCGCTATTGTCAGTGGACTTTCAGGACACCGATATTTAGAACACACAGCTGCCCTCACAGATAAAAAGATAAAGACATAATGCAGGCTGTACCCTGAACTAATGTAATCCCTCACTGGCAGAGAATCTATAGAACATTTGCGTGAGACTTCTTGTTGAATTCTAATTGTCTAACTTCATCAATTAGGCATTTGGGACCAAGGCATAGAGATGGACTTTTGACTTTCTTTCTTAACCCCCCCAAAACAAGCTCATTAGACAAAACAAACTCATTAGCTAGTCTTTTTGAAGACGGAGCATAATCACTTTGAAGCCGGAACGAAAGAAAACAAAGTGGGCCTTCAAATGCTTCAGCTCGCTTTATTGTGCGTTATTGGAAACATACATACAGACAGTGACCCTCAACAACGCGATACATGCGCACATATCAAAGACCACCGGCGTAAAGACCCGCTCAGACAGAGCCCCCGTGTTTATCCTCGCGGGTTCAGTGCCGGGGGCGGTGGATCTAAAACGCTGATTCAGAGCCTTCGTGCTTTTTGGTTTTAATTTTTGTCTCTTGTCTTTTATTTCTCTTCTTCTTCTGCGCGTCCCAACGTCTTCTTGTACACTTTCACTTCAGCGCCTCGGCAAAGCGCTCCAGTGCGGCATGAAGTCCAGCTGGGTTTACACGAAATCGGTAGGCGTTACCGCAACACTTGCGTGTTAATCCACCACTTTAGGTGTTAATCCAACACCGCAGGTGTACATTCGGCTTTGTGGGTGTTAATTCACTCAGCACAGGCGAATATTTACCGTGAATCTTACTCATCATTCCTCTCAGGTGGCGAAATATGGAGGCCAATATTCCTGTGGACAAATGGAGCTGAACAGTCACATAGTCCGGCAATACGATTAAATTATATCTGACCAAATGAGCGGACTCGTGTAATCTGGGCTCTGATATAATTTTAGTAATATACTGCAATTTAAAACAGATAAGAATGAAAACCATATAACCCTCCACTTTATCTGGCTGTATTTTCAGGGAAGCAGTAGATCTTTTCTTAGCGGTATTCCGAAAAGGTTACTGGACAGTGGACAGAAGCCTAATAGTTCTTGAATGTTAAACAACCTTCAGGAACATTGAGCAGAGGTGGGGAAATGATAAACACCTGTTGCAGTTAGCTTTTCAGAAAATATGCTTCCCTCTATGTTCAAACAGCATCTGAAGGAGATGGCGTTGTAAATTATGTAGAAGGTTCATTTAGCTGACATGTCTGCGCACTGAATGCCGTGACGCCCACCTACCTTTACACTTTACCCAGCATTCATAATTAAACAAGATACAATTTAATAATCGCATTATTAGATTTTTGTGATTAATATATATATATATATAGATAGATAGATCATTATTTTTCTTAAAAGTTCTTCTCCATAGATATAGCATATAGCATAGAGTTAGTACTTGCATGACTAGATTTTTTTTCGTTGTTAGAAATCAATGGTAAAATCAAGTAAATACATGTTGTTTATTGTTTGTTTAGCAAAAGATCACAAATCCCAATGCTTGCAAATAATTATGTTATAAATATTTAACAGAATGTAAAACAGATTTTTGCTCTAGAAACATACTACCACGAGGTCACTGAACCCAAGTTATTTAGTTTTTATGCTAAGACATTTAAACATTTAATCGTTTCCTTGATTGAAAAGTTGAAAAAATAAGACTTCATCTGTATATTATCCCCTGTTTAAAAATGTTTTTATATTTTACTTTAACTGCTTCTAAAATATGTTTAATTCCAGATTATATTATTTTAAAGAAGTGTTTGTTTAATGTAGTTTTTTGGTGGATGTTAGTTTTTTTTTAATTTACTAATACATATGAATTACACTTAGCTTTAGCAATAATTTTCTCCAAACACTGTCTAAAATGACTATATTATATGTATATAATAATATATAATGTACTATATTATATAATATATATATATATATTAATTAATCTATTTATTATTTGTGTACCTCGATAGAACTGTGTCACAATCACGGATTAAGGCGTGTATTTATGATTAATTTCCATCCGGCCGTGTGAACACTAATACAGTATTCTATAAGAACTCAATAATCCAATGGAGCTTCTTAGTGCATCAGTCTATCAGCGTACAAGCCAACGCTTTATTCTTCTCTTTATGGGATCGCTTTGATCATAATAAAGCTTGAAAGTGAGAGTCGCAAATAAGGACAAACCAGTCAGGGTGCTGTCACCATCCTAAGAGAATGAAATTAGCCATCAATTATTTAAAAGGAACAGACAAACTATAGACACATCTTTCCACAAACATGTACTGGTGTGACCAGCAAATAGGCAAGCACCCCATTTAGAAGATCCCAATGGAGCTGAGTTGTCTCTGTGTTAATGTTCTTGGGCAGGATAGAACATCTTGGAAAACAAAACTGGAGTCCGACCCTCTCTTCAGATACATCTTAGACTCTTTTACAAGCAGGTGAAGACCTTGGCATCGGCCTCCACGAGGAATCACTCTAAACTAGCCAAAAGCATCTCAAAGTCAAAGCGTTACCAAACTCTCCTGAGGCAGAAGCAGCATGGAGCTGTCCCAATGAGAATAGAAGGAGAACTGGAGACGAGCAGCTAGGCGGGACACAAAACCCCCCTGTAAGGACAGAAATAAAAGAGAGGGAATAGTGGAGAAAGGTTGCGGGCTTGGGCGAGTCACAGCCTCGGAGTGGAGGAACGCGAAGAACTGGACAGGTCTTGGCGCCAAGGAGCTGCTCCAACAGGATAAACACGGCAGAAGAGGATTTGCGAGGAGATGCTGCTTGAGCACGATAACACTGAGCACACACACACAAAAGGCTCTGATAAATAATTACAGCCCGGGAAAACGCAGCACCCTGTTCAGCCCGTTTCTTCCCCTTTTCTTTCCATCCACGGCGACTCTCGCCTTATTTACAAAGACTGCTTGTTTAATAGCCTGAATTATGAAGCCAGAATGTCAGTGTTTAGTCCCTTAAAGTTGCCTGAGCGAGAGGCAGCGCGCGAGTGCCACAGTAGCGCGCGCTCCCCGCTGCAAATAAATAGGCTCGAGCGTTCCCTTGACTTGTGTTTATATAATTAGCTCGGGACGTATATACATTGCAAATCATTAACTTCCTTCGTGTGGGGTTAATGTGGTTTCTTTCAGCGAGCGTTTTAAGGCACAATGCGCTATATGCCGTGCTAATTGCGAAATAAATAATGCCCTGTTAATAAACCTCTTCCTACACAACAGCCTTCTGTGAATGGGATTTTTTAAAAATCCATCAGGTCAGCTAAACTGTAACTCTACATATATTTTTTTTCATAGGTTCTCCAAAAAAGGCACTGGTTCTATAGATCCGTTTAAAAGTGCAGTATTTAAATGTAAAACCTGTTGTCTGTGGTACTTTAAAGAACCTCTCGAAAATGTGTCTGTATAGGACTCCACAACCTTTTATATAAACCTAGAACTTTCTAGAACCCGTTGTAGCACTGTATAATCAAGTGTGTTATAGAAGTCTAGAGGCCACGATATACCAATTACTGCATATAGTAATCCAGATTTTTTTTTTTATTATCTTTACAAATACAAAATAAAAAAAAAATACAATACAAAGACTTTACAGACTTTTGTAGATAGAACTATGAAGCTTGTTGCATGGTTAAAGGGTTCGTGAAAGGGTTCGCCAGACTAATGGAAACTATGATGGTTCTATGTAGAATCTTTTGAGCATCACAAAGGATTTCTCTGTTGTTAAGAGGTCAACTACATTCGGTTTCTCATTTTCTACTTGGAAAAAAAATCATAATGCAAATACTCTTTGATTCTTTGGGTGGTTCTCTATAGAACCACTTTTGTATATACTAATGAACCTTTGTCAATCAATCTTATATATAAAATGACTAAATATCATATTCAGTCTAGTCTACATTAATGTCTTAACAATGGTCACCTACGCCAATACGTAACTAATCATGGAAATCTATTCATGATTACGTCAACTGCGTAAACATGATCTCATGTGGTTATCAGCTTTAAACAGTGAAAACAAATCAGCTTTCTGTTGTTGCTCTTTAGGTCTAACTGAATGTTTACATTTACAAATGTAAGATAAAATAGACTAATAATCAAGAAATAAGAAATAGTTCACCTAAAAGTTTGCTGAGTGGTGTTCAACACAGACACCCACAACCGTCTTACCAGAACTGCCGAACTGCTTTCTTCACATCCAGGGATTCCCCATTCATCTCAAGCTCTTTACACCCTTTCTTTCCCGAGAGATATTACCGTCCACACACCGCAGCAAAACACCACGGCCTCGGCTCTCTTGTCCCTCTCGATTCAGACCCTCCAGCGGTCTGACAGCAGGGAGACTTCACTGTTTGACGAGCAGAAGAAAGGCGGCAGCGACCCTGCGCCACTCTCAGGGGACTCCTCTGACTCATGGCTGATGTGTGTGGTGAGCAGTGGCTAGCTTTCAAGAAGTCCTGCAGGAGCACAAACAGCCCAATCAGCCCATCAGGTTTAAGCAGGAGTTTCAGTCTTTTTCTGAGGAGGGTTGTTTAGCGGGAATATGAAAGCTGACAGCAGAGCTTCAGGAAACGCCAAAAAGTAGCATTAGGCTAATCACGGCTAGCAGCCACATTAAAATGCTAGAAAAGCTCTTCAAATCGGTGTAAACCAATTAAACATGTAGTGTAGAGGTATCACTTTGACTACATGTCATTTTCCAGATTTTATTCACTATTAAATTTCGATTTTTCACCGTCTGGTAATAAAATCAGTGAACCCACATAACCAGTCGACTGAATTCAATATGACAGGTAATAATTACGTGAGTGTTTCCTCAGATTAAAGATTTCTTGCGGTTTATGGTCAAGAAAATAAGCCCAGTCAACCTAAAATGTGCCAAAATGTAAAAGTAAAAGTTCAGATTAATAAGATAGAACATTGATTTGAACGCTTTACCCGCATAGCGTTTTCCCTCCATTTGAGCTAGGCTAAGTCAATCTTTCAAACCAGGATAAACGGGTCTGTCTTGAGTTTCATTGTAACCTGTGAGCTGGAGGGAGCAGGGAGCGGATGGGTGAGCGCTGTTTGAGGACTGTGGTGCAGGGGGTGGGTGAGTTTGGGGGGGGTTGGGTTGAGGGTGGTGAGGAGGGGTAAATATGAAGTGACAGGGGTAGGTTCTTATTGTAGGCCTCCAGCCGACTGGCGCCAAACCCCGAGTCCCACTTCATCACGCATGCGTGGGCGGAGCCTCTTAAAGGCACACGACCCTGCTTTTCCATTCCTATCACAGCACACTGGAACGCAGTATAACAGAGGTTGTAACGTGCATGTTGGGAGGGGTGGTTGGTGTGTGTGTGTGTGTGAGGGGGGGGGGGGGGGGGGGGGGGGGGGGGGGGGGGGGTTGGGGGGGGGGGGGGGGGGGGGGGGGGGGGGGGGGGGGGGGGGGGGGGTGTGCTTATCAAGTGGACTAAACCTCATGTGTCGCCCAACACTTTACTAGTGTTTAATTTCCGGTGCAAGTGACACATACATTGCGATAAACAGCCGATACTTTTTTCAGCTATACAGAAAGATGATCATATTAACATACCACTTTATTTATTTATTTATTTGTTTATTTATTTATTCATTCATTCATTCATTCATTTATGTAAACGCAGTTTGATTGAGGTGAAATGGTTCGTTGTAAAAACTCCAGGACTCAAACAATTGTTCACACTGGTGGTGAATGGAACCAGACGTCCGATTATAATATCTCTCAAACCTGCTTTATAGAAAGATATTTTTTATAATTTATATTTATGTTTAATTATATATATATATATATATATATATATATATATATATATATATATATATATATATATATATATATATATATATTTTTATCAGTAATAAATATAATTCAGACAGTTGCGTCAAAAATCCAGATTGAGAGGTTTCTCTACGCATGAGCCAATTCGCATCAAAACGCTCCGGATGACTTTGTTAACGTCTGGATAGAGTGGAGTTTGCAGCAATTTTGGAAAGTCGGTGAAACTCCCCTTCATAGTTATGAATGAGAAATGAAAGCCTTCGTCATACTACATACTACTTTTTCATTGTGTATCATTATGTCGTTATCTGTATCTCTCCCTTTGGGCAGGAGTAATAGACTAGATCAGGAACAATGTAAGCCTAGCAATGATGGTTATGTTCTCCTCCATGTAGCCGGACACCAATTACCGAGCGATTAATAATTACCGAGACTTTTAAGGAGGATGTCTCATCCATCACCCCCAGGAATATTTCCCTGGAAATTAAATAAGCGGCCGCTTTTTGTCTTGAAACCGGTTGCGCTTCATCAAACAGCCCTGTGCGGAAAGCTTAACTCTTTCCTGAGCAAGCTGTACTCAAGCTGTAAACAGCCATTGTTTTATTATTAATACATTACAAAGTAATTATCAAGTGGTGTCATAGAACCACCAACCACGTTAAGGAACCACCGAAGATCGCCCACATAGCGCTGAAACACTAATTCAGTCACGAAGTATCCGGAGCGCTGCCAGAGGCCGTCCGGAGAGAGCCGGAGTCCCTACAAGCTGCAGCCGGATCGGGCGCTCTCTGTGGCGGCCGCGGGCAGAGCGCTTCTCCGCTGTATGGAGGCGAGAGAGTGGGGGTGGGATTTCCACCTCCTTACTCTGTCATTGGTTAATATTTTATTCTGTTGACATGTTTTCTTACCTCAAACGCTTCCGACACCTTCTCGCTCTCTCTCTCCCCCTACTCCTCCTCCTTCTTCTCCTCCTCCTCCTCCCTCTCCTTCCCCCCGTTTTTGGTTGGAGCTGTGAAAACCACGCCCACGGTGCTCCGCAATTGGTCGAGAAAGCGTAAAATGGGCAATCAGCGCGGCTCGGCTCATTAGTGCGGGGGGAAAGCGGAGAGGAGGGGACAGTGTGTAGGCAAGAGCGCAAAGGACGAATCCGCACACAGCTGCCAGCGCCAAAGAGCTTCCGACTCGCGCCGAGTGCTCTCTGATTCTTTCGCTCTTGTCGCGGCTTCGTGTTGGTTTTTTATCCCTCCGCGTTACGGAAACAGACAGAACGAGAGAGAGAGAGAGAGAGAAGAGGAAGCTGGCGAAGAGCTGAAGTGCTGCTCTTTACTCTGACGGATGTTACTGCACGCCTTACTGGAGCATCACGGTCCGGAGTAACAGCCTAATAGTCACTTTTAACTCCTCTGGAAACCTGAACGCTTTCATTGGCACTACTGACAAAAAGCCCGAGTGATTTTATCAGCTGTTTATTAGGCTATTATCACCATTATTATTGTGTGTGTTTGCTGTTGTTCGTTTACCTGGACGTAGCTGCACCTTGTAACCTAGTCTTTTTTTAACCCCTTTCCCTTTTTTTTAATTTTTTGATTTATTTTATTTTTTATTTTTTTGGTTCACCGGGAGCCCGCGAGCCTCCAGCACTCGTCTTCTCACGTTCTATATCTAAATTATTTTACGTTTTTAATCGTTTAATTCTTTCTGTGGATGCCCCGATGAGAGACCCGCTGCTCGCGGGCACCGCCATGGCGTACCATCCTCCGTTCCCCGCGCACCGGCCCGCAGACTTCCCCGTGTCCGCCTTCTTGGCCGCGACGCAGCCTTCCTTCTTCCCGGCGCTTGCTCTGCCGCCGGCGCTCGCCAAGCCTCTGTCCGAGCCAGCGCTGTCCGGGGCCGCTGAGGCAGCCTTCCACCCGGCGCTGCACGGCCACCACCATCACCACCACCATCACGGACACCCCCAGCACCAGCAGCACCTCCGCTCCCTCAAGAGCCTAGAGCCCGAGGAGGACGTGGAGGACGACCCCAAAGTCAACCTGGAGGCCAAGGATCTCTGGGATCAGTTCCACAAGCTGGGCACCGAGATGGTCATCACCAAGTCGGGCAGGTAGGCTGTTTTTACGCCTCATTGGGAATAAACTATTAAAGGGTTTTGTTAATTTACGCATGCGTCCTATGCGCTCCGTGCTGGAGACTCAAGGCTTATTTTGAAGAGCCGCAGATTATTTTTGTGAGGCGGTTTATCCTAAAATACTCGGAGGCGCGAATGCTTATTTTTCACGGTAAATTGGTTAAATTACGTATGCGCTTTTACGCATGTCGCACCAAGTCCGTCGCAGAAAGAGGAGTGTCATTCCCAGAACGCACTACAGGCGTATTATAATTCAGGAAAGCATGAATCACTCCTGTCTAACTCAAATAGCAATTACCATCATCATCAAGGCCATTCGGGAAAAATTATACACAATTAACATCAATATTTCGCAACTTCTAAGCCTGTCTGGTCCGTTATGAAGAAAAATTACAATTATTACAGCCACGCGGAGCCACCGTGTCCGCTCTCCGTCGGCTATACGCTTCGATATGTGTCTACAGAATAACCGCAGGGTTAAATATTCATATCCCGACATGCACGAGTCAGCCAGGCGGATGTAGGCATTTTTAGTCCCCATTTTAAGTCCATTTCTGCAAATATACAGCTAACGCGTCATATCTATATGTTTACAGTGTGTTGACTCATACATAACTTTAACATATTATTTATTTATTCTATTAAATTAAGAGACTGTTATTTTCTGAATTTGATCGGATATTAACAAAAACAATCCAGTTCCTCAATAAACCCTGTACGGTTAGGGTTTTCAATGATTGCTTGTAAATGTTTTCACTGGCCTAAAAACTGGACGCCCCCCTAACCCTCACTCCCCCCACCACCTCCGTCCGTCCCGCAGGAGGATGTTCCCTCCTTACAAAGTGCGCGTGAACGGCCTGGACAAGAAGGCCAAGTATATCCTGCTGATGGACATCGTGGCCGCCGACGACTGCAGATACAAGTTCCACAACTCGCGCTGGATGGTGGCCGGCAAGGCTGACCCCGAGATGCCCAAGCGCATGTACATCCACCCGGACAGCCCGGCCACAGGGGAGCAGTGGATGGCCAAGCCCGTCACCTTTCACAAGCTCAAACTGACCAACAACATTTCGGACAAGCATGGCTTTGTAAGTAGGACGCACAAATCTCAATAGCTGCTTAAGCCATGAACGGACTGGGGTAGAGTAGACTGGGGCCATATCCGAGTAAACGTGGGGTTGTTTTAAAGCAGTGGAGCTTACCGGGCCTTCTAGCATTGATCAGTATAGGTACAGGAGTTGGTTAGGTAGCCTACTATTCTAACTATTAACTATTAGCCAAGGCAGCTCAGGGGTCTAACCAACACAATAGAATTATGTTGGCCCCAAATGCCTTGCATGCATAATGCGAAGGACTAACGTGCAACAGAATAGCGCTAAATAGTAGAGAGTGAAGTTATCATTTGAGAAACTCAACAAATGTATCAACAACATGACTAAAAATTGTGACTTTTTTCGCTTGCGAGAGTAGAATTTGTCTGCCTAAACAACAATGATGACTAGTGTCATAATTAAATATAATTTGTTAGAGTGTAGACTAATAATCAGTAATAAATACTAATAATATGTATACAATAATGTCATTTTTATGTAGTAATGTAACTCTAGCAATACACGTTGTGTAAACGGAAATGAAAGTGTATTGTTGCAGTTATATTACAATTATAATTAAATATTAGACTGTATAATAATATCAAGTCAAAAGTAGATAGTAATAATAAGTTTATAATAAAGTAATAACAATGTAATAATTAATGATATACACTTCGTACTTTAGAAAATGTGTATTATTGGAGTCACTTAGTTAATTTGTATTAAATAGTACACCGTATAATAATAATAATAATGATAATAATAAATACTAGTATGAGGTATAATTATGTAATAATAGTGTAATAACTGACTCCAATAATATACTCTCATTTCCTAATGTACAGGGCGCCCTGTTTGTAGGCCCACTATCTTTAAAGCCAGTATCTTATCCATTGTGCTATAGAGCATCTTACACAGACTCGCACTAATACACAGAGACAGGATTTCGCTTTTATTCAAGACCTCTGCTGTCTTTTTTGGATTTTATTAGCCAGGCAGGAGAGGAGGCTGTGCTGATGGTGTATCCACCCAAGCATTTGCAGTGACTGACCCTTTAGTGCACTGTAGCAACGAAGGCCTGGAAAGTGATTGCTTTGCTAATAAATGCCACTTGGTTCCAGGAAAGCAGTGTGCCACTTGCTGACCCACCGTTTTCCCTGTAGCGGTCATAGGTTTCTTGTACTAAGTATCACATAGCCTAATTACTGACTTTTTGCCTAATTACTTTCTATTTCTACAATGACTTAGTCTGAAATGCCTCCCCAAATCACTAGAAGCTTAAACGATTAAAATAATAAAGAAATCCCATAATATTAATGTGGCCTAGTTATAAATTAATGATGCTTTATTTCCTAATCTAGCATTCTACTGCTAATGATCGATGTGTAAAACTTATCAAGAAGCTGGTTTCCTTAAAATGTTGAGTTTATTAAAAGTCAAATGGGGAGTTAACACAGTTTATGAATTAATACACTGCTCAGCAGAAAATGAACATGTAAATAATGTATATTCAGATCTATGTAAGAGGAAACTAACCATAACACAATAATCAACAATAATAATAATAACAATGGTAATAATAATACCAAATTTACCATAGATTCCATCTGTGTTCCAGACCATCCTGAATTCGATGCACAAATACCAGCCCAGGTTTCATATCGTGAGAGCCAACGACATCCTGAAGCTCCCCTACAGCACCTTCAGGACATACGTGTTCCAGGAGACTGATTTCATAGCAGTCACTGCATATCAGAATGACAAGGTGAGTGACTGACCAGTGTGTGCAGACCTGCCCGGGGCTTATACGGTCACGCACATGCTCATGCTTTTAATTGTTCTTCTGCTGGAATATACTTGCTTACAAGAGAGGTGAATATGTGTTAGTGCTGTAGCTGGTGGGGTGAGAAAGAGAGCGATAAATGTGATTTTGATATTTGCCATACATTTTTGAGCACAGTTTAGCATTATGTAAAATAGAATTATGTTAGGTGAACCACATCTGTGAATCAAACTGACTTGCCAAAAGAGAAAAAAAAAAGGAAATGCATATGAATATTTTGCATGACAGTACCAGAGCTAGCTTAAAGCAACACATTCAAATAAACGTTTGAAGACAGGAGCATATACAGAGAGGGCCTGAAGTAAAAAATACAGTTGGACCCCATACAGACCCATTAGTCTGAAATTATTTAGACGTTTTGTCATAACTTTTCCTCCTTTGCCAATTTCCCCGATGCTGTACACATGGCATAATATTCTGTGAAGAATAACAAATCATTTTTACAGTTGGAGCAAATAGGAAATGTGTCCTGACTTTCTTTTTTCTATCACTTACTACTTCTTTTACTTTAGTTACTTATTTGATAATTATAATTCCTGTCAATATATCAGTATTATTACTGTGTAATGTAATGTTATTAATGTAATGTTATTACATAGATTTTTAAAAATCCATATCTCAGTGCATAACAGCTATTTTTATCTATCTATCTATCTATCTATCTATCTATCTATCTATCTATCTATCTATAGATATAGATATATATAGTCATAAATATGAATAGAAACTGATTTATTGGAATAGAGGTCAGACCTGTATCCAATAAAATGTCCGTTTGTGTTGGTTCACAGATCACACAGCTGAAAATCGACAACAACCCCTTTGCCAAAGGATTCAGAGACACGGGAAACGGCAGAAGGGAAAAGAGGTATTGAAACATGAGCCCAACCTGCTGAACTATTCTCTGCTTTGTAGTGATGGACACTGAACTAACTGTATTCCTGAATCTTTAGGAAGCAGTTAACCCTTCCATCGCTGCGGCTTTACGACGAGCAGTGCAAAGCGGATCGAGACGGGGCAGAGTCAGACACTTCGTCCTGCGAGCAAAACGCCGGGACAGAGTCCCTCCACTCTCCTCTAGGGGCAGTTACAAGCCCACTGAAGTTCAACAGGACCAGTCGAGGTAGGACTAGTTCTGCTTTAGGCCTGTTAGGGCTGTTTGTTTACGTTTTCCATCTACTGCTTTTATGTTTCATTAGTTTATTTGTTTATTTATATAAAGCTTACAGTTTTAGGGGTTTCATGTCGTTCTTCGCTTCAGGTCATTTCCAAGTAGTTGCTAAAGTTACTGAATGATGCCTTAAAATGAGTAGCTTCATAATAAGCCTAGAGATTAAGAGGTTAACCTGTATTTTAACTGTTATTAAAAAAATATGAGTTTCAAAAGGAGTTTCCTATGCACATCATTACGGATGTAATATTTTTGGTACGTTATTTGCTTGTGAAAGGATTGGCGGAATGCTGTACAGAGAGTAAAAAAATTTGATTTAGACGTTTAATGTTGAACAAAAAACTAACAGGCACCATCCTGAGAATTAATTATAATTTTGGCTTATTAACTTTACCTGTTCTAGTGAGTCCATATGGGTCACCAAATATGCTTATGTAACACCACAAAAACCAGCACATTTACATATCAGCCTACTTTGCATTATCCAGTTTATTCCCACCCTTTCAGGTAACAAAAAGTGTTTTGGCCCAGACAGCTTATTGAACATTGTAGCCAATCAAAACACAGCTCATTCTTATATCAGTTTAAAAAGCACCTGAACAAAAACCGCCTGTTTAATGTGTAAGGGATAAAGAAATGTCACAATGTGGCCATGTAAAAATGCAGTATGACCACAAGAAATAAAAAAAAAATAAACATGTATAAAATAGAATATATATATATATAGTAGAAAGTACAAATGTAGGATACCACGGCCCAAACACTCCTCTAAGTTACTCCACAAATCATTTTTACTACGTATAGACCCGGGCCTACATTCTTTCCCAATTTATAGCCTGAGGACATTCAGGTCGGCTAATCTCAGACAAGAGCCATAGTAAACTGAGTGCACCTTTTTCTTTAGAATAATAGGTTACACAGAGAGCCATTGACATTTTGCCGTTCAAGCATTTTGGGTCCGTTTGTTTGAGGTAAACAATACTCTCCTGCCAATTGTGCCATGGATGAAAGCTGGCACGCAAGAAGGAAGTGGTTTATGTGGAAACATGTCAGAACTAAATGATTTAACCTTCAAAGGAAGTGCTTAAACAATTTCTGCAACACTATATGACCTCTAGTTGCGTTTTTGCCTCAAAAGAAAAGAGCATTTACCATTTTTATACTGTATTTTTTTTTACAGATGAGAAAAATTGTACAGAGAGTGATCAAGAACTTGATCAGCAAGAGGAAAGGTCTGTGGAGGAAGCAAGCAGCCCAGGACCTCAGCCGGCATCTCCTTTCAGGGCGAGTAGTGAGGAAAGGGTCAAGGATAGACCAAGCCTGGACAAGAAAGCCGACTGCCCGGACGCCAAGCAAGACAGCGATCCTACGTTCACCGCCAGGAACCAGGAGAAAGACAAGTCGGACAGCAGGAATCACAAAGATCCGGAATCCTCCAAGAAAGATACAGAGAGTGCAGGCCTAAGCAGGACCAAAGAGGGCTTTTCTCCGCTGGTGGTCCAGACGGAGAGCCCATCGCACTTTAGTGCGAGTCATTTGCAAAGTCTGGCCCTGTCCGGTTTACACAGCCAGCACTTCTTTAATCCTCTGACCACGGGGCAACCACTGTTATTTCACCCGAGCCAATTTGCTATGACCCCTGGCGCATTCTCTACCATGGGCATGGGACACTTGTTGGCGTCCATGTCAGGGGCCGGTGGACTGGAGAATGGAGGCCTGTCGCCTCAAGGCACAGGCGTAGCCAGCTCTTTCCCTTTCCACTTATCGCAACACATGCTTGCATCTCAGGTAAGAGAATTTTCATTCTCGTTGACTGCTAGGCTTATTATACAGTTATTACACATTTATTATATATTAATTAACCATGAATAAAAAATAAAACATTTTTTCGCATTAACTATTATAAAAACTTCTACATGTAAACTGTAGGTCTGCAAATAAATTATTCATGATAATTTACGCAAGAGCTAGAACTTATTCACAAACAATTATAGTATATAATTGTTGTATAATATAGTGTATAATTATAATTTAACTATACCATGCATGCCGCAAAATATACATTTCAGGAAGCAGTTTTTAGGGGCCAATGCTTTAACATTTGGGATTCATTATGTTTCATTTTTTGATGAAATGGTTCGCTCCTTCATTACTAACTATTGTCTATTAATTTTGCCTGAGAATTGTTATAGGCTGCTAGCTTAAACAATTGCACAGTTGCAAAAGGAAGTAACAAATTCAATAGGCTGATTATGTTTTCAAATAGCCCAGGCTATATTACATCCCTTATCTGTAAACAGGAAGCGGGACACTACATCCAGCACCAGTACATCGACACATATACTGCTAATTTGATTATGTAATCTTACTTTATATGTACATATGTATATGCGCTTATGCATTTCTGTCATATAAAAATGTTTATAATATTTTTATCATATATTGTGAGACTCAACTCCTTCTATAAATTATGCCACACACTGTGCTAATACACATATCCCATTTTCTAGGGTATCTCCATGCCACCCTTTGGGGGTCTGCTACCATATCCGTACACCTACATGGCAGCTGCCGCCGCAGCTGCGGCAGCCTCTTCTCTCCCGGCCAGCGGTGTGGCCTCGCCCCTCAGCAGGAACCCCTTCCTGACCAGTGCCCGACAGCGACTGCGGTTCAGCCCTTATCAGATCCCCCAGAGCCCCAGCTTGCTCACCACCGGACTTCAAAGTGCTCCCAGCGGAGAATCTGGATCCTCCAAATCAGGCAGCAGGGAGAGCAGCCCAGCGGCTGAGCCCCACAGCCACAGGGCCAGCAGCAGCCAGCGGGCGGCATCCCCCAAAACATCCACAAAAGACTCCTTGAACGAACTGCAGAATATACAAAGACTGGTCAGTGGGCTGGAAAAACAGAAGGACATGTCCCCGGGCAGAGAGTCCCCTAAGTGACCAGTCAGGACCCACTAGAAGTCCACTTCTGTGCAACACAGTATTTGAAATCACAACAAAAGTATATATATATATATATTAGATCAGTTTCTTTGAAAGCTGAGGGAAATAGGCTTACTGCGGAGAACCTGGAGAAAACGTCCCTCAGACTGCTCCATTTCTGAAAGACCTGGACGAGGCTCAAACAAGGCTTAACCTGGTTTACCTCAGCAAGAAAGGATGAAGGAAAAGAAAAGCTTTAACCCGAAGGATAAATTTTCATCATTTAAACACCATCCCCACCCCAAGTCCACCGGCTACAACACTACACATAAAAACGGGCCCATAAAAAAAAATAAAAATACAAAGCTACAACCTACAGTGGATAGTCTGCATTCACATTTCTTGTCTGGGACCTGATTTTTATTTCAAATTATTTATATATAATATTAAAAAAACAAACACAAAAAACACATTCAGAATAACTATGTAAATACGCTGAATGGATGATGCATCTTAATTTATTCAAACTGTACATTGGTGTGTAAATACTATCTAGGTTTCAATTTGTTACCTTTATATATATCTATTTTTCCCATTTACATGACTGTATATGAATATTATCTAGCGCTTGTTCGTATGAAGCTGAATGTGTTTAGATGTTTCTGTTTGTTTGTTTGTTTGTTTGTGATGCTGTTTTGAAGCAGGAGGAGGGGTGAAAGAAAAGGGCGTGCCACCACAAAAAATGGCTGAATCTGGCTTTTCTGCTCCATTTCGTACATATGCAGCGCTGAGGTGCAGCGGTGCACTGTAGGCAGGGAAATCTCAGGTTTCTTTATTTCAGTTGTTTTGTGTTCAGTGTCGGTGAGAAAGTGTTCAGAACCGCCCTTCGGCTCAGACCGGGCTGTTCCAGCGCGCTCACCGGGCTGGAGATTCGGGTAAATAAGACCACGGGGGGCTGTTTGGGGTGGGGTGCGGTAAGGGTGTTGGGGGGTGGGAGGGCGGGTGTTGCATTCTCTACATTTCAATAAACGAAGGAAGCGTTGCACAGTCCTTGGCGTTTATGTTTATTCTTTATTGTTTACTGTTTATTCGGGGTTTTTGTTTTACGCATGTGCCTTTAACCTGCCACGTGATCGAATATTGGTCCAGTAGTCTGCGAATCAATGTACGGCAAGATATATATATATATAGTTTAAAGAACTTATTCTTATTATTATTTTTAAATTATTATTTAAATAATAGTATAATTAATACAACAATAATGTAATTATATTATTATTATTATTACTACTACTACTACTACTAATTACTTATACTACCACATTCTAACGATGCCTGGTCCTACTATTCCTCAACCTTTCAGAATGGTGTTCTTCATGCTCATTGTTCTAATTTACCTACATCTGGAGTTTCATCTGAATGCTTATCAGGCTTTGTTTAAAAGCATAGCATGCCAAAATGTTTCCCTGAGCCAGGATACGGTATATTAATAACCGCAGTCTTTCTTTCCTTTTAAATGTGACCATTAAACTGACCACCGCAGCTTTACAGTGTCCTGTCATATCCGCGGGTACAGCCAGTCCGTTTCTATTCTCTCGGTGTCCACTCCGCTCTGCGATACAGCAGCGCCCTCTGCTGCTCACCGACCTCAGCTCCGAGCAGCGCAGCCCGCGCGCACAGCCCCTCTCCCGCATGGATTCAATGGTTCCAGTTAAACCCACAGTGGTCACAATAAATCAGTGACGTAGATAAGTGCTCATTCAGCTGGAGCTGGAGTTATCAGCAGTAAATCGTGCTCGTCTGAACACGGACTAAACAACTACAAGGAGAATGAGAGCCGAGGCTGAAACGCTCACCGCCCTTTAATAGAAACGACCTCCAAACTCTGAGGACCGGGTTCTGTTTCTGGCTGCTTCTCTGTGCTCTGTTTACAGTCTGAAGAAGCTGCCCATATCATTATACTCACTATACTCACTATACTTACCCTACTCACTATACTCACCCTACTCACTATACTCACTGGCTAGGCTTAGCATGTCTGTGCATTACTGCTGCTCCTCCCGAGATCAGTCTTCTCCTCTCTGCTGAAGCGCCTTCTGTCCGGCTAACAGAGCGAGAGTTCCGAGAACAGCAGCAGCCTGTCTGTCTAACGCAGTTAGTGACTGAGAGCCTGACAGACTCCACACTGACTGGCGCAGCGCGAAACAGATCTTAGCACAAATGTAATGCGGATTATTATTATTATTATTATTATTATTATTATTATTATTATTATTATTGTTTTATTGTGTTTCTGAATAAAAGTTAAACGTCTCATTTATAGCATCATATAGGAAACTACTCTGTGCACTTTCAGTGTTCTCAGTGTACTCTCAGTGCACTCTCAGTGTTCTCATATTGTTCTCTCAGTGTACTCTCAGTGCACTCTCAGTGTTCTCATATTGTTCTCTCAGTGTACTCTCAGTGTACTCTCAGTGTTCTCTTATTGTTCTGTCAGTGTACTCTCAGTGCACTCTCAGTGTTCTCTTATTGTTCTGTCAGTGTACTCTCAGTGTACTGTGTTCTCTCAGTGCACTCTCAGTGTACTCAATGTACTCTCAGTGTTCTCTCAGTGTGCTCTCAGTGTACTGTGTTCTCTCAGTGCACTCTCAGTGTACTCAATGTACTCTCAGTGTTCTCTCAATGCACTCTCAGTGTACTGTGTTCTCTCAGTGTACTCTCAGTGTACTCTCAGTGTTCTCTCAGTGCACTCTCAGTGTACTGTGTTCTCTCAGTGTACTCTCAGTGTTCTCTCAATGCACTCTCAGTGTACTGTGTTCTCTCAGTGTACTCTCAGTGTTCTCTCAGTGTACTCTCAGTGTTCTCTCAGTGCACTCTCAGTGTACTGTGTTCTCTCAGTGCACTCAGTGTACTCTCAGTGTTCTCTCAGTGTTCTCTCAGTGTACTCTCAGTGTTCTGTGTTCTCTCAGTGCACTCAGTGTACTCTCAGTGTTCTCTCAGTGTTCTCTCAGTGTACTCTCAGTGTTCTCTCAATGCACTCTCAGTGTACTGTGTTCTCTCAGTGTACTCTCAGTGTACTCTCAGTGTTCTCTCAGTGCACTCTCAGTGTACTGTGTTCTCTCAGTGTACTCTCAGTGTTCTCTCAATGCACTCTCAGTGTACTGTGTTCTCTCAGTGTACTCTCAGTGTTCTCTCAGTGTACTCTCAGTGTTCTCTCAGTACACTCTCAGTGTACTGTGTTCTCTCAGTGCACTCAGTGTACTCTCAGTGTTCTCTCAGTGTTCTCTCAGTGTACTCTCAGTGTTCTGTGTTCTCTCAGTGTACTCTGTGCACTCTCAGTGTACTCTCAGTGTTCTGTGTTCTCTCAGTGTACTCTGTGCACTCTCAGTGTACTCTGTGTTCTCTCAGTGTACTCTCAGTGTTCTCTCAGTGCACTCTCAGTGTACTCTGTGCACTCTCAGTGTAGTCAGTGTACTCTCAGTGTTCTCTCAGTGTACTCTGTGTTCTCTCAGTGTACTCTCAGTGTACTGTCATTGTACTGTTTTCTGTCAGTGCACTCTCAGTGTAGTCAGTGTACTCTCAGTGTTCTCTCAGTGTACTCTGTGCACTCTTAGTGTTCTCTCAGTGTTTTCTTAGTGTTCTCTCAGTGTACTCTGTGTTCTCTTAGTGTACTCTCAGTGTACTGTGTTCTCTCAGTGTACTTTGTGTTCTCTCAGTGTACTCTCAGTGTTCTCTCAGTGTTCTGTGTTCTCTCAGTGCACTCTCAGTGTAGTCAGTGTACTCTCAGTGTTCTCTCAGTGTACTCTGTGTTCTCTCAGTGTACTCTCAGTGTACTGTCATTGTACTGTATTCTCTCAGTGCACTCTCAGTGTACTCTGTGCACTCTCAGTGTAGTCAGTGTACTCTCAGTGTACTCTCAGTGTACTCTCAGTGTTCTCTCAGTGTTCTCTCTGTGTTCTCTCAGTGTTTTCTCAGTGTTCTCTCTGTGTACTCTCAGTGTACTCTGTGTTCTCTCAGTGTACTCTGTGCACTCTCAGTGTTCCCTCAGTGGGCTGTTGCAAAACGTCACAGAAATGCAAAACTACATATTTAGACATGCAAAACTTCAGTTAAACCCACCCAGCAGTGATTTAAAGAACCTCACACTAAGAGCTCATCTATTTGTTTGTTTTCACAGGCTCAGAGAAAGAAAGGTACTGAACTGTCACTGGGGTGGTACCCCTCTTGTCACTGGGGTGGTCCTCTCATGGGTACGTCATGAGCACATTTGGTTAGGCATCATAATTGCACTATAATCCATTGCAGTGGTATTTTTTCCATGTTGTTGTGTTGACTGCACGCACCCGTCCTCTCTCCAGCCTTTCACAATGGAGCTGTATTACTGAACACCAGGCGAGGTAGTGTGTATATACTGGTCGAGCTTCTGGTACATTTACATTAGCTGGTAATGACGAATGACAAATGTGCAGTATTGTTTCTGACAGTCAGTATTTATGGCAAGCCAGCACGTCTCCTACTACTGCAGTTAATGGACGTGACCAGACTTCTGTAGCAGTGCTGAGGAGAGGCTGAACTGTCTCTCAGGGGTTCACTACACTGGCTGGCTGTAATTAACTGCATCACTGTATCAGAGGAACAGAGGAACTGAGCTCAGTCCGGTGGTCAGTGTGGAGCAGCAGGTGGTCTGCCTGTGGTGCTTGTGTTTCTCCTGGCGGCTGGAGGAATACAAGATGAGTAGCCAGCACTGTCACCTGGACTGGAATGCTGTTCTCTCTGTCTCTCTCTCTCTTCTCCTTTTCTCTCTTTCTCTTTTCTCGCTATCTTGCTCTGTAACACTCTTTCGCTCTTTTTTCTTATTTCTCTCTCTCTCTTTCTCTCTCTCTCTCTCTCTCTCTCTTTCTCTCTCTGGAAATCAGACAGATTAATATTTTAATATATTATTATTATTATTATTATTATTATTATTATATTAAATTAGGGAAATTTTTAATTTTCAATTAAATTTCATTATTACAGTTTCCATACAGTCCATATATGGAAACTAATCTGCAGAAAAACTGATGATTCTTAATTGATTGTTGTTGTGATATCACATGATTGCCTGTCCTGTACTGAGCCTCATTCAGAGCTGAAACACTGCTGAGAGCGGGTGGGGCAAAACTGCTGTAGGCTCTGTAGGAAGGAGATGGGGGTATGAAACAGAGCTGATTCACACAGATGGGCTGTTTTGCAGCAGAGCTTCCATAGATGGACTGTACGTCGTGGGGAGCGGATGGCATGTTGTTAAACAAGTTAAACAAAAATAGTTGTTAGTATTTTCTGCACATAAAACAGCACAGATGCAGTAAATGGACCAGATCTCAGAAATCTGCAACTGCAACTGCTTAAAACGATAAAGATAAAAATAAAAGAAAACAAAAACACTTTAAATCATTTGTGCGTATCACAAACGGACACATGTGCTTTTGGTTAGGTGAAGTTTGTATTGTTATTTCGGGCTGTTTATATATGTTTATAATCTGCAATAGCTGTGCGCTGTTTAAAGGGAAATTCCACTGACGTTTTTTCAAAGTGTGCGTAACTCATTGGCATATAAACACTGGCATGTAAAGTCATTGAGAGTGGTTTGATGTGAAGTGGTTCCTTGTGGAGAAACTTGCTGACTCGGATTTCTTTGCAGTAGTGGTGATGGGAACGAGAGGTCACTATGTCTAGAACACAAATACAGGTACATTTTATATACCCCCTTTAAAACCCACTAGTGACATGCGTCTTCTGGGTTTTACACTCTTCGTCAATAGAATAGCTGCACCCAGAAGGAAGTGTTGGATTGCAGTGTGGCTGGGAAGGAAGATAAAGGTTACAAGGAACAATACATGATGATAAATTTAGACTGATATGGGTAATATTTATTGAGCTACACACACAGAAGTAGTGTCCCTCAGTATGATGTTGGGCCCCCATGCTTACTAACACAACATGCCACAAGTCTCAGCGTGGAGTTGTAGAAGTTCCTGCAGATTGTGCTGTAGGGGCGGAGCTTCTGGACATGTGACACATGATAACAAATAGTTCATCTTGTTGCTGACCACGAATCCTCAACACACAGATTTGTTGGTCTTCACCACCCTCTGCCATTCTGAGTCACTCCATGAGTGTCTCTCACGACACCATTGCAATCTATGGGGACGCTGATATGGTGTTAAGGGCAGTCATCATAACAGTCTGTGTGCATGTAGTCCTGTGTTGTGCAGTCATCTGCCAATGGTGCTGGCACTAACAGGATGATTCATGGAGGGCAACACCTCTTGCTGAATATCCATGAAATCATGCCTGTTGGATCAGTCAGGTAAAGCAATAAGCGTGAAGCTTGAATCATTCGCATGTCTCATGATGTCAATCCTACCCAGTTTCAGGCAGTATCAGGCAGCATAGGTGATTTCATGTAAGGATCTTCTCTGAGGAAACTTATAAAAGCAAGTTTCTCAGAGGTCTGGTTGCAACCACCACCATTGTGATCTGTTTCGGCTTGGTTAGTTTCCCCTCAGTGGTGCATTTCACATCAGACCACTCCCAGCGACTCGGTAATGGTGGGATTCCCCTGTAAGCCCACGCTGGTTGTTTAACTAATCAAATGATTTCCTTCGCCAGCAGACCACTTTAGGGGCATGTTGATAAAGCAACAGCTACAGGCTATTCCTGTGTCCAGGTGCGGTCAGATATTGTTTATAAATGTAAATGGTGCAGCCAGCGTAGTTATCTCCCACCCCATCTATTGTTTGTCAACCATTGTATTACCCTCCTGCCAGATGTTGTGTGGCCTTTGTCCAGCCTCTATTTATTCCTTTAATTAATTAAACAGGCTGTTTTTGTTAGTATGCCTTTATGCTCATTTCCAACATTCATAAATTTCTGTTTGAGGGTCTACTAAAGAGGTTTACATGCTCCAGTTTTCCTCAAAACACACAGTTTTTCTCCTACTGTTTTTGTGTATTTAATCTCAATGTCCTGTGCCTGCAAACCCCAACCCTTCCAATACGCCCAGGCTGCCCTGATTGGTCAGCTCACCCATTCTATCCTGACTGGTTAACTCCCAAAACTGTAGAAAGTAGCACTTGCTGGTAGGTGAGTAATTAGTGTTGTGTTACAAGATGATGTCATCTTACATACAACAACAAAAAACCTTGCACACTCTTTTCTGGTTAACTGCCAGGGTGCTGCACAACCTTCTGTGAGCTGTGTGTTGTGTGAGGGTGTACCAAGTTTGACGGTAGGCTGGTAATAAGTATTCTGTTGCGAGATGATGTCATGTTGTAATAGAGAAAAGGGCTGGAATTCCAACCCTTTGTTGAAGGCAGCAGCAGTGTTGTGGGAGAGAGTTTCTCTTTCTGGTGTGTAGTTACAGCTGTAAACCTTTGCAGAATGTTTACATACAACAACAACAACAACAGCAAAAGCTATATAACACTAAAGGTAAAAACTGGTACAGCATAATAAGTCCTCTTTAACTTCCTGAGACCCGGACATGCTTGGTGTGCAATTTTAATTTCTCCCAGCTGTTTGTGATCAGTGGGACCTAACAAGTATAAACACTAAACGTTGTCTTTGTACAGGAAGTTGTTTTGGCAAAAACCAATGTCCTATAAGAGGCCAAAGAGTCAACATTTAAAAAGTATCATGGTGCAGAGAAGCAGAAATGTAATGTCCTCATATGAGGACGCTGGGGTCTCAGGAGGTTAGGGCTGCTATAATAGCTATAGTTCTAATTAGCTGTACTGTATCGTGCCTCACTCAGGCTGAAACTTACCTATAGCTTCCACCGCGAATGGGCGGAGCTACACTGCTGTAGGCCAATTAGATGGACATATGGGCTGGTTTTTGTGACATCACAAAAAGGATCAATTCAAAACAGGCCTCATTTTACACCTGAATTTGGATGTATGGATTATGTGGAGTGGGGAATCATTAAAATGTTTTGGAAACTTTTTAATTATTTTTTTTACAAACCATGCTTCATTTGCATATTAAAATTAAACAGTTATATGGGCCCTTTAATAGAATCGATCATGGGCACTACTTTGAGGTACAGTATACAAAGTTGGGGCAGTCAGGGTCCCCTTTAAAATATGGATTGGTTTGTACTTGTATGAGTATATTACATAGGCTAATGTTCTTTCTGGCAAAGGAAACCTCTGGATGCTGTTACCTGTGTATGGATTCAGGCTCATCTCTGCTGTAGTGGTATTGGGCAATGCAGCCAGACACATGGCTGGTTTGGGAAAGCCAAAGGAGCGTGACTGTTTCCAGTAATAACAAGCACACATTGTACCGCCTTTGTTACCTTTGGCATTACTTTTTGGTTCAACAATGGAAGATGTTTTGTCTTCGTGTTCAACATGGCTGGCTCCAGTTTGGAAATTATATATCGCCATCTGTTGGCCGGAGACCTTATGTGTCAGTCATTCGTATTCATGTATGATCTAGTCTGATTTAAACTGATAACCGTGGGTGATATCATCTGTCTGAGGGGACGGTTATGTAATTATTGCTGTAGAAACCCCTCTTGACAGCAGGAGAACCACTAGGTCATTAAAAGAACTGTCTTGTTTAATTGAGGTCAGATTGCAATTGGGAACATGTCCATTGATGTGTTTATGGTATTACGCTGGAAAACATGATGTAAAAGCACATTAGGAGATTTCATTGTGTGTCTTAAAAGCCCTTACTCCTGCAGTTTACTGTCCTCCCAGAGTGCATATGCAATAATCACTGGATGATAAACCAACACAGCATGTTCCCTCACAGTCCATCATTTACAATGGGAGAATGAACATTAGCGGTGCTGTGATATTATGTAATCATGATGCTATTCAGCTATGCTATTCATGCTTTCATTTAAATGAAAAAAAACATAAATGTACAGAGCAGCAACACTGTAAACAGAACCACAGTAAGAAGCTTACAATTTAGTTTATAAGAACAATTTTTCATTTAATACTCTGTTACTCTTAAAACTTAAAAACTTCTTCTTATAAACTTATAAAAATATTTAAAAAAAAATGTATGGTGTTAGACATTTGTGCTGTTAATAAAATGCTAACAATCAACTAATTCTGTAATAAAGTCAATAAAAAATGTGTATGTTTATGTATCATAGGTGTCCAAAAAGGTACATGTATCTAATTATTATTTTGTGATTTTTACTTTTTTGCATCGCTTGAGCACAGCAGCTGCTGTTTACGCTGTGTAGAAATGTCTTAGATTTACATTGAAAGTAAAGAAAGTTTTTGCTCTCACCTGTAAAGTTACCAATTTGGAGATGGACAGCGACGATATGTATATATGTATTAATATAACTGAATAAAAAACTGAAAAAAAAACTGTCATAATAAAACCCCCTAAATGATAACATTACCTTTTATCAGTTTTAAACATTTTGCATCATGACAGTTGTCCTTTACATTGTTTGAAACATGAATGACGATTGGACCAACAGAAATGCTCCATAAATGGCTGGAATAGATCCATTGCATAATATATATTTATTTAACGTATATAATTAATTAAAATGTTCTGCATAATATTAGTTCAGCAGTAGTTGTTTACACTGTGTGAAATGTTATGATGATACGGGCAATAGAAATGCTCCAAAATTCAATGCGCTTTGAATGTTTTATTTATTTATTTATTTATTTATTTATTTATTTATTTATTTGGATGACAAAAATATATTTTCCAAATAACAAATCCTGTATATATTATACATACATACACACACACACACACATATATATATATATATATATATATACACACACACAAACACAATCTATATATATATATATATATATATATATATATATATATATATATATATATATATATATATATACATATATGTATAAATACAATAGTGTATTGTATTTTATGTATTACATTTAATGCCAAGATGAATGGTTTTAATCAAGATGCCTATAACCTTTGCACTGAACTGTTTATAAAGTAAATGGATGCCTAATGTGAACCAGACTGTAATCTAACCCTCACTGCCTATTTACCAGACATAACAGCCAATAACATTACTCTATTGCAGTAACCAGCAATGCCAGCCATTTTTACATTGGCACTTTATTGCTGCTGATCCTTTCTGCAATTTCACCCACATGTTCTACAATAAGCAAGTAAGAAAACAAGCAAACAATACACCTTCCAGAGAATCATTTTAACTCAATTATTTACACAAAATAGCTATTAGTATAGAACAGTGTCTGAACTGAACCCACTCACACCTCCTCAGTGTATTACCTTAGAATATAAGACAGGCTGAGTCTTACGGTGGCTGTGAGCTGTTCTCCTTCAGCCCATAACAGGTACTTACAGGAGTAGAAATGGCTGCAGTGTTGTAGCCATGCTAAAGTTATTCCCATCCATGCATGCCGGATGAAAAAGCAGAAAGATTGCTCTCTTGTGCCTGAGACTGGAGGCCAAATGAGCTTCAACCAAACCTAAACTAACAGCGAGATGGTGTTTTGGGGGGAATAAATGCAATCCCACTGAAAGTCATAAGGACCTGCTGTGAATGACTGTAAATTATTACTATGAAAATAGTGTACAGTATGAACTAAGATCACGTCTTATTATTAAGCCCATGTTCATTTATTGGCCTAACATACAAAATGTGAAAATGCTTTGCTAATTCAAGCAATTGAACTAGCATTATATATTAAAACCTAAACTTGGACTGGACTGTTCTTTCAGTTTTCTGTCTAATTGTGTTCATTTTTATATAGTGTCTGAACATGCTAATTGTACTTTGCATTGGTAAAATTTCATAATTGATGGACTAATATAAATGCATGATCACTTTTAAATGAAACCAAGTTACGTTAATTCATATTGAGAGTAAAGAATGTTTTTGGCATCTCCTATAAAGTTACTATGTAAAGTTACTATTCTGGAGATGCTTTTTTTTTGGACAAATGAGAAACGGCTTCAGCTTGACACTTATACCATTTATTATATTGCATTGCATGTGCTCTGCAAATCTTAACAGTTGTTTAAAATGAATTTATCTTGGCAGGACATTTACTTCATTCTAAACCATTAAAACTGGTATAAATACATATAAATGCAGGCCTACATAACAAGACTGAATGTTTTAAAGTAGTTATTACCATTCTGCTTGGAAGACCACTTTAGCAAACCACAGTTTTAGTTGTTGATTGGCTGCTTGCATACAGAAAAGGAGAATCTGAAATGGGTTTCCAAGCCTGGAGTTCAATGATTATTTTAAGACGTCCAGAGTTAACAGGACTCCTATCAACTACCTGCAAGACCACTGTAACTGTCCCCGCCCAAAATAAGCAGTAGTTAAAACTTTCATCTTTAGGAGACAGGTGAAAATCAAGCCTCATTCTTAATTCAGATCTGAAAGCATCCACAGGTATTTCTTCCCATCCTTCCACTGTGAGAAGCTGACTCAACGCTATGGGACTGAAAGGATGCGTGGCTGTCAATAAGTCTTTACTAGGGATGGGCAGATGGATACCAAATATGTATACTTCTGATCTTAGCGTTTACTTTAGAGAATCGATTTCGACACAACAAGATCCATATGATATATTTATTCATTTATTGAGTAGGAATGTTGTGTGTTCTATTTCTCAAACAAATGATGGTATGGTGTAGGAACTATGTTTTCTTTAACCGACTTCCTCTGTGACTATTCACACTGTAACTATTCAAATGTCAATATAATGTATACATGTTTAGTTACTGATTTTTCAGTTAACATAAAATACAAGTTTAAGGTAATATATAATTTGGACATTATTGAACACCGAGTTGAATTTTGTGAAGGGTTGTTATTAAAAAACAAAACAAAAAAAGAGAAATTCTGATTTCTAAATATTTATTTGATATCCACAATAATAATGATTAACAGTTAAATGTCAGACTTGTCTGTAACAGTTTTGTTTAAATATGCCATATGTCATTGTTGAAAATCACATACTTTTAATTATATGTATTAGTATTGGAATTGGAATATTAGCCTTGGTATTACTCAGTGGTATTGCATGGGATCACCAATCCCTAGTATATACTGAGAAAAGGAAAGGTGAAAATTGACCAATCAAACAAAGAAGCTGACCAACCCAGCATCCAGACCTCAACACTACTGAAACTGGAATGGGGAAAATCAAAAAATGGAAATTCTAAGACTAGGAATTTTGGAGGTGTGGAAAAATATCCCTGAAAGCAAGTCTAGGAACAGAAGCTGTAACCAAAGCAAAAGGTGGACATAATAAATACTGAAGAAATGTTAAATTATAATAGCTTGTTGAAGCTTCTGTGTAGTTCTGTGCTTTTTTCTGTATACGGAATTCCACTTCTGAAATTCATTGACTTGAATTAAACTTTCCAGATTCCAAACAACAATATAGAGATAAAAGGGTAATGCACATGCTGAGCTTTGGTGCAGCCCTGAGCTGGCCTCTTCCAGGCTTCTACCACTGGGATACGGGAGAAGAGAAGGACACGCTGTTCGAGTCATGCTAAAGTTATCCCCGTTCAAGCATGCAGGGTGAAAAATCAGTCAAATTGCTCTCATTTGCTCGAGATCAGGGTCCAAAGGAGCCGTGTCCAAACCTCAACCAGCAGTGAGATGACGTTTCAGAGGAATAAACTGTGGTCAGTTTCCATTTCCAGGTTCATGCAGCAAACAGGGCTTGTAGAACGTTGCGTTTCTCCACCGTCTCGGCCAGAAGGCAGGCTCGTACAGTCCGTTCACTGGGGTCAGGAAAGGTAGCTCCTGCTGCTGCGTTTGATCATCCTAATATGCTGTATCAGAACACTCTGTTATTCAAGTGCGACATTTACTGAGTGATACCACATTATGCCAAAAAAAGAAAGGTGGAAAAAAAATCGAGCCTGCAATATGACACAAAGTAGAGTTGAAAGCATATGTCTTTCTCTCTTTTTCTGAAGACTTAAATATGTAGCAGACGTAGGCCCGAGGTTTATGAGACCCGTCTCGGGGTAACATGCCAGCAGCTCAGATGAAACAAGGAAACATGTCTGCGTCGTTTAAGTGTGAGTTTGGGAAGCTGTAACAGTTTCAGAGAGTGAACCTGTGATCAGAATTCACTCGGACATCTGCCTGTGACGGTCAATAGGGGATAACGTCATTGCCTAACTGTCCCGGTTCGATTAGTTGAATGCTAGAGTGATCCAGACGTGCATCTTTTGAAAGTGCCAGCTGTCCTTTCCATCCTATAGGAACAGCCCAGAGTTGAATATATTGCTGCTACATTAACATGCACTAAAGTTAGATGGGTTTTTGTCATTTCTGAGTAATGCAATGGTAAAGATGTGGGCAAAGTCATTCCGAGTGGTTTAGTGTATATGACGCTTTGAAATGCTCTCTGCTAGAGAAACTCTAACTCCAATTCAGAATTTTTCACAGGGTTGGGTATGCGAACCAGACATCAGAGGTCTTTAGTACCTCTAAAGGTGTCCTCAAAGAAAGATATACATCATCGCTGTCCAAAGAAAAACATGGATCTCCATTTTTGTTGTTTTTTATTTTTATGCATTATGTGATCACATGAACTGACATTTACATTGTGTGAAGATTTCGTGATGAATGCACTGATATATATATATCAATGCACATTGATGTATTTTGTATTTGCATTTATTCATAATGGAGAGGTACATGTATAGCATTGCATGGCAAAAAGGCACCAAAGTTAAGGCTGCATGATATTGTAAAAAAAAAATTACATTGCAATATTGTACTTGTGATATTTACCGAAATCAAAAAAAAAAAATTCAGGACTTTTCTCCAGATGACTTAAACATCAAAAAAATACTAAACAATTAGTCACTAGTAAAATTATTGGGATAATAATAAAGACTTTTATTTAACCCTCTTGTGAATGTGAATCATGTTAGCTGGAACATTAACGCTCTATATTCGGTTTCAAAGCACCAAACACAAACACAGGTCAACCCTATGACTCCTCTTCTCTGGGTATCTGAGCAGACTTCAATTAGAGTCCAGTAACTGTGCAGGTTTTTCATCAGTATCAAGCACCAAGAAAGCATGGCACGTCCTGCGATGTGAGAATTGCGCATGTGCACATTGCGATGATGCTGCTGAAATGATATATTGGCCAGCTCTAACCCAAAGTAGAAGCATTTTCCCGCCTTTTTGTTATAATCTATACTACAAACTTGGGTTGCACAATATATCATTCCAGCATCTGGACTCATCGTGATTTGTGCTTGCACAAAACTCACGCTGCAGGATGTTCAATGTCATTAAAGCCAAATTAAATCAAACACGTCATGCTTCGACCTTTTTGGTGATTGATACAAATGGAAAACCCACAGTTTCCATGACTAATCTGGTCTGTCTGAACATAATTTACCCCGTAATGGTTCATGGAAACACGGAGAAGTGTAGTCACAGTGCTCACCTGCTTTTGTGTTTGATGCGTTGAAATCAATTGTATAACATTAAAGTTCAGGAATAGAAAGTTAAATCTCAAACATTTCCTTTGCAGAAGCACTCCCGTATAATATCATCCCATTCTTTCCAAATAAATTCAGTTATATTCCAGTCGTCTGGTGAAGGTCCCAATATTTTTATTTTGCTATATATAGTACAGTGGAAGGCAAAGTAAACAAACCATGTAGTTGAGTTAGAGATACCCAAGCTGCAATACTCCACCAGTGAAAGTAGAAGCTCTTCCTTTTAGACCTCCACTGGAGTAAAAGTACTACAGTATTTACCTTCCAAGGTACTTAAATATGGAGAGTAACAGTAGCATGGTTTATTATGGCTCTAACCCAGATAGCATTTGGCAAACCTATGGCACTGCTGGGTCACTGTCGGCACTGGCAATCTGCAGTGAGTCAATAGTGAACCACACACACCCACACGCGCCTGGCCCACCTACCCAAAACATATCTGTTCTGCTTAGAGATATGGCAGAGTTGCCTACTTTTGGCTGAGGTGTGCCCTAATCTGGTGTGTATGTGGCCCAGATTTTGCAGCCAGGAACGGTCTGCCCAAGTGATGTCATTCCATGTGAGCCATCATTCCAAGTGCGCCAGATTAAAATAGTTTATGTGTGCCAGATTTGAAATCTAGGAATGTCCTATTATAATTTCTGGAACAAGTCTTCTGCTTAATCAGCTCATTTTAGTTGAAGTGGCTCTAGTGTCACTCTTAGTTCATCAGTCTTTAGTCCATACATGTCTATTCAAATCATCATAAGCACAAACACTAAAGGAGTACACATTTCCATTAGCTAGAACCAAGTTCTGTCCAACAGCTCAAAACAATCTCTAAACAAAGTGAACACTGTACCCTGACTGGTGGACTCACTTTAAACGTCTTTTATTTTGACATGTTACGCTTTTATAAACACAAACGGCTATTAGACTGTAATGTAGTACAGATACACCAACACACTACTTACAGTACACTAACACATTACACTTTCTAAGCTACTGTACACCAACACACTACTTACAGTACACTAACACATTACACTTACTGAGTTACTGTACACCAACACACTACTTAAAGTACACTAACACATTACACTTACTAAGCTACTGTACACCAACACACTACTTACAGTACACTAACACATTACACTTACTAAGCTACTGTACACCAACACACTACTTACAGTACACTAACACACTACACTTACTAAGCTACTGTACACCAACACACTACTTACAGTACACTAACACATTACACTTACTGAGTTACTGTACACCAACACACTACTTAAAGTACACTAACACATTACACTTACTAAGCTACTGTACACCAACACACTACTTACAGTACACTAACACATTACACTTACTAAGCTACTGTACACCAACACACTACTTACAGTACACTAACACATTACACTTACTAAGCTACTGTACACCAACACACTACTTACAGTACACTAACACATTACACTTACTAAGCTACTGTACACCAACACACTACTTACAGTACACTAACACATTACACTTACTAAGCTACTGTACACCAACACACTACTTACAGTACACTAACACATTACACTTACTGAGTTACTGTACACCAACACACTACTTACAGTACACTAACACATTACACTTACTAAGTTACTGTACACAACACACTACTTACAGTACACTAACACACTACGCTTAATGAGCTACTGTACACCAACACACTACTTACAGTACACTAACACATTACACTTACTGAGTTACTGTACACCAACACACTACTTACAGTACACTAACACATTACACTTACTGAGCTACTGTACACCAACACACTACTCACAATACACTAATGCATTACACTTACTGAGTTACTGTACACCAACACACTACTCACAATACACTAACACATTACACTTACTGAGTTACTGTACACCAACACACTACTTACAGTACACTAACACACTACACTTACTGAGTTACTGTACACCATCACACTACTTACAGCACACTAATGCATTACACTTACTGAGTTACTGTACACCAACACACTACTTACAGTACACTAACACACTACACTTACTGAGTTACTGTACACCAACACACTACTTACAGTACACTAACACATTACACTTACTGAGTTACTGTACATCTACACACTACTTACAGTACACTAACACATTACACTTACTGAGTTACTGTACACCAACACACTACTTACAGTACACTACCACACTACACTTACTGAGTTACTGAACACCAAGACACTACTTACAGTACACTAACACACTACACTTACTGAGTTACTGCACACCATCACACTACTTACAGCACACTAATGCATTACATTTACAGTACACCACTGATATGCAAAAAATAATATTGCCATATTCAGTTTTTCCTGTATTGTATAGCCCTACCTCATGTAAATTCTCAGAAGACGCATGTTTGGAGCCCAGGTTTCAGGGCTCAGTTTGGGAAAGTAAATAAAATGGCTACAATTGTGTAGTAGAAACTGTGACTCCTGGTTCCTATCACCACTAATGTAGAGAGTCAGCAAGCTTCTCTACACATAAACCAGTTCACATTAAACCACTCTAAATGACTTTGTTCACATGCCATATTGGAAAACAAAGTTCTGCTTAAATTCCTTAATAAATGCTCTGCCATAAAGTTATCGGTTTGGACAAACAAGGTTTTATTATGACACCGACGACACAATAAGGTCACAACAACCTACACATTCCTACAGTAATCCCAAAACCTGTTTAGACAGATGTGCTATACTTTAAATGTATTAGATACATAATATTAGGAAACAAGCTGCAGTTTTCTTTTTGGCGATGTATTATTTCCCAAGGCATCCCCGTCTGTTTGAGATTGTTATAGGCTCAACAGTTTATTTGCAGATAAGAAACCCAACCCCGGACGTTTGACGTTTTCCATCTCTGTGCTTTACAGCTGTCTGCATGGAATCCTTCTCCAGATTTTCTCCTCTATGGAACTATGGAACTATGATTGTTTTCTATGAAATATACACTCATCATTTAAAGAATAGCACCCAGAAGGAAGTGAGGTAGCAGGTACAATAAATGATTGTAAGTTTAGACTGATATGGGCAAAAATTACTGAGCCACACATACAGAAGTAGTGTCTCTCAGTATGGCATGGGGCTGCCATGTTTGCATACATTACGGAAAGGAAATGTTGAGGTTCCTAATGGCTGTGATAATCCATCCCATGCAGCTTGAATATTCTCACATAGTTCCTGCAGGTTTTGGAGCAGGAGTGGGGATGGAGTGACACCAGGCCAATCACCCAATCACCTTGGCGCTGACTGCGGTGCCTCCACACACTGATTAATTGGTCGTCTTGACAAAAGCGAAGTTTGTCAATGAAGATGACCTGCTGTCATTCTGAGTCACTCTATGACAGTCTGGCATGACACCATTGCATTCTTTGGCGACACTGGCGTGATGTTAGGGGCAGTCGTATTCAAGGTCTGCGTGCATGAAGTCCTTTGTCATGCAACTGTCTGCCAAAGATTCTGACACTAACAGGATGACTAATGGAGGGCATCACTGCTTGCTGAATGTCCACAATTGTGGCTGTTGGGTCAGTCAGGTACAGCAATAAGGCCCATCCTTGCTTACCTCAGATACACGGCTGAGTGCGAAACTTGAATCAGGTGCTTCTTTCACAATGTCAAACCTACCCAGCAAGTTTAATTTCTGACGGTTGATTTCTTCTGGGTGCTCTTTGTCCAACTATTCTTTTAAGGATGAGTTTATTAATGGTCATGATGTGAGCTAAGGAACTTCTTCTTTACCTACCCCGCCCCCTTTTAAGACCTACAGCACCATTATATACTGTAGGTGCACAATTACAGACCAGCTCATTTTTGCCACAAACTAACGGTCAGCCTACCCCATTACTGGCCAGTTTCTGTCCAGTGGAGTGTTGCTAACCAGATATCATTTGGGTGGTTGACCATTATCAGCACAACAGCTTTTCTGCGGCATTGCAATGTTAGCCAAGACAGGCTTATTCTGTTTTGAGGCACAGGCGTAGGGTCTGCTTTGACCAAACAAGCTTCTGAACAAGCTGCTACTGTGGAGTTGGATAAATACATGAGGTCATGAGAGGGTCTTTTAGTCCAGTTTGTGCTGCAACATCTGTGTTTCATTCCAACATGCTGTTTCTGCTATGAGAGCCACTTTGTGGATGGTGTGGATGAAGGCCGCTGCTATCGTTTCAGAGATACAAGATCGTCTTACAACAGTGTAGCAAAGTCATGGTAGAGGCGTCGTAGCTCAACATAGAGAAGCAGCTTTCATAGAAAGAACGTCATGTTGGAATGAAACACAGATGCAGTCCGCTGTGAACTTGCCCTAAACGACCTTCTCATGACCTCGCTTTTTCCTCCAGCTAACCCCTTAGCACCAGCTCACTCTGAAGCTCATTCCGCAAGAGCAAATCCAACGGCAGCGCCTTAAAATAAGCCTGTCTCGACTAGCGTTATAACACCACATGTTATGTTTGTGCCAGGGAAAGCCACCGGCTCGGGCAAGCGGCCCGAGGAGTTTCACGCAAGAGCCTTCATTTCCCCTTCTATGTTAGCTAGTCCATTTCAGCCTTTGCCAACATTAACTCTGAGTTTTCTCAGCGCCACCTTGGTGAACAGAATGATCAAAAGCAAAGCTAATGTCAAGGCACCCTAAACCACCAGCCAACCCCCCCCCAGTCCAACCCGCTCCCCTGTAATCATTCCCACAATGCCGTCGGGCCGCCAAAACCGCGCGTGCTCTGCGTCTGTCATTAATGGACATGTGTTCCATATAAAAAGAACCTGACTCACAATAGCCTGCCGTTGAACCTTGCTGGAGGTTGCGTGACAGGGAAGGCCGACTCCATGTGGATCCACTACTGCAGCGTTGCATTAATGATGATGATGATGATCTTGATGTTGATGATGATGAGGGATGGAGTGCGAGGGACAGTCGCGATGGACATTGGGGCAGGGCTACAGCAGTGGTGAGTTTCTATCTGGTAGGAGCTATTTAGAAAAGGCCTTACTAGAAACGTTCACTCCAAGCAAAACTTAAATTGGCACTTTTCTCCTGCACTGTTTAAGCCTGCAGCCAACTTCCTTACGTTTTTACTGAAGCTGTAAGGTTAACGTAGATAACAATAGAAGAGAAGCGTATAATACATATATTAGCACTGGGCAAACTGCATGCCTAATGCAGCTGGAGGTTAGGGCACCAGCCTTGTGACCAGAGGGTCACTGTTCTGATTCCCTAAAGTGGCAGGACATGACTGAGGTGCACTTGAGTAAGGCACCAACAGCTCTCCAGGTGCCTATTGTGTGCTCAATAGTGTATATGTCTATGTGGGGGTTTCACTGCACGGATGGGTTAAATGCGGTAGATGGTTTTCCTTTGTGTTCCAACACAGTTGGAATATGATTCTAAATTCCGATTCTAATTCTAATTTGAAATCTAACTGGTACCAAGTTTGCCTTAAATTGAACCATTCAAAATAGACCTGCTAATGTGGTTTCCCACTATTTAAAAATGGATGAAAAGAAGTTGTGTAGCTACTTAGCTTGCTTAACATCTACATTAGCTACATTAGCCTTGTCCTCTGGTGTAAAACCAAAGAATCTAGGGAATTTACTGATCTTTATTTCAGTGTTATTGTACATTTTGAACTCGTTAAAGACCATCATGTATCTGCGTTTACACTTGTGTGTTGCAACATGGGGTCCGAAGAGTGACATTTCATTCTGCTGTATACGATTTGTATTGAGGACAATAAGGATCACCTGACTTGACTTGAAGAAGTCATCTTTAAACACCTCATATGTCTTGTCTGGTCATCTTTATTTCAGGTCAGGCGATGCATCTGCTGAACTATGACTTCAGCAGATACATCAACCTCTAAGATCAAGGCAGCCGCCAAACCTTGTCTCAACAGCCCGCCATCCTTTTCCACACACACTGTTTCACATAGTTTCAGCCTGTTCCAGACATCCAGACGTACCCCCACAAACTTCATATGCACTCACCAAAACCTTCCCTCCACAAAACTGAGTGCACATGCCCCATTAGATTCCACATGGCAAACAGAGACCATGCCCATACAGGCAAGTATGGGCCACAGAGCTCATTAGTTCATTTGGCTGCTACATTCTGCAGTAGAAAAGACCTTCTGCTTTAGTCCAGAGCCTGGGATTTATGGACAAAGAAGGAGGTGGAGAAGAACCAACATGGAGCCCATTGTGGGGATAATTGATCACCTGTAGAGAAAGCGCAATCAGTCAAACATTTCCCTGAGAAGTGATTGTGCTGCCAGTGTATACACTTCAGCAAGGAGTCGTTAATTACAAAACAACAGTGTAGTTAATGAACCAGAGGAAACAGCAGCTCGTTCGAGAGGCTCAGCTCTTGTAAGAGACTTTTATTTTGTAAAGTGATTTTTAAAGACTAAACAGATTAGTTGCATCTGCGGGAAAAGCACACAAGGAAACAATTCCTTGCCCACTTGTTGCTGCATTTTACTTGTTCTTTTTATTTGTCTAATCCTCTGTCAAGCCTGTTGTGATTCCACTTACAGACCTTTGTCGAGCTGTGACAAAGTCATTACACAATGTGAAAAGAAAAGGACGGGTCAACAGGGCTTGACATTAACGCTTGTCCACTTGTCTGGGACAATGAATGTTTGCGGTGGACAAATGGGCGATGTGTTTACACAGTAAATTAGTTTGAAAAAAATAAAAGTAGAGTAGAGCCTCCTAGTCACATGGGTAGTAGTAGTTGCTATATCTTCATCAAACCTGTTCTGCGGTTATTGCTAAGCTAATCATTTAGCTTTTATAACCTACACTGCCTGGCTAAGTGCTAGGTAACTAGGGAATTAGAAAGTGTGGCAACCTTAAATGAATGTCATCAACAACAAAAATGAGCAGGCCTTGTGGTTTGTTAAGACATTTGTAGCTAATGTAGCTACATGCTTTTAGTGGTGGACAGCAAGGAATTAAATGTAATTGGTTACTGTATTTAGGTAGACAGATACCTAAATGGGTAGATACAGCAGAGCAGTATTGTTAACTTTTAGCTATAACTATAAACTATACATAGTACAGGTCACTATGGATAAATATATAAATATCTCACCTCGCAAGGGGGCAAGAAATATATACAAGAAATAAAAATATAACAGTAGACTGTACAAAAGACGCAATAGTAAAAATAGATGTGCATGAATGCGCAAGGGGCGCAGTTATCAGCAGATAATGACTGAATTACATAATAAACATGTGCATATATTAGTATTTAAGTGTTGGCTGACCAGTCCAACCTCTTATCCAGGTGCAGTCCGACAAACCTGTAGGTCTTAACCATCTCGACCTCCACCCCCTCAATAGAGACTGGCTGTGTGAGTGGTCTGGCGCTGCAAAAGTCCACCACCAAATCTTTGCTCTTAGAAGTGTTCAGAAGCAGGTTGTTCCTATGGCACCATGCCACAAAGTCCTCCACCAGGTTTCTATACTCCACCTCCTGCCCTCCCCTTACACAGGCCACAATAGCAGTAGTGCAAGTAGTGTAATAGCAAGTAGTGTGTTGGTGTATCTGTACTCAGATATTTCCATTTTGAACAGCTTTTTGCTTTTACTATACAACATTTTGGCCAAGTCTGTCCTTCGTTTTGGTTAATGTATGCATAAAAACATTACAGAAGCATGAAGCATGAGCCCACCAATCAGGATACAGGGTACTTGTTTTGACTTGTTGGACTTGGTTATGGCTAATGGAAACTGTTCAGTCAATCAATATTTATTTGTGTTGCTTTTTGCAACTAATGTTGTCTCAAAGCAGCTTCACAGAAAAGCAGTTTATATAAAGGAAAAGAAAACATGGAGTCCATGTACAGACGTAAGAAAGGAAGTCCAGGTCCAAGCCCGCTGTGAGCAAGCCAGAGGCAACAGTGGCAATGAAAAACTCCCTTAGTAAGGAAGAAACCTCAAGAGGAACCAAGCTCGAGGGGGGAACCCATCCTCCTCAGGTGGATCCTGGTTGAGGAGAGAAAGACAGAATTAACAGGAAAAGAAGAGTAGAACATCTGTTAGATACATTCTGATTAATTGCCATGGTGGAGCCGACCCATAGGTTTTCTGTTTAAGTGAGAGATAGAGTTCATGATCAGAGAGCAGGAGACCCACGGTGGAGATGATGCTCTGGTGGCTCTAGCAGCTTTGGGGGCTCCTGTTCTCCTGACCTGTGACCAGTGGAAGTCTAAAGGAAGGAACTTCTACTTTTACTGGAGGAGTATTTGACCTTGGGTATCTCTACATTAGCTCAAGTTCAAGTTGTTGTTTTGTGTGTTTCATTCAAAACTGCTTACTTTTCCGCCAAAGTGGGATGCACACATAAGTAACAACTCTGATAGTAACATCCCTCCTTCTCACTATGTCAAATTCACCCCTTATGTTAGAAATTAAGACTTTACTGGTAGCTAGTTAGTGACTTTTAATGGAGCTATGGGATAACTGAAGTTTGGGGGTGCCCTATATATTCACACTTTCACACAGTCCCCACCACCTTGTTTCTCAGTCCTCTGTCAGTTCTACAACAGTTAGAAGGGGGTGGTGGGGATGGGGGGTTGGCCTTCTAGCTACAGGCTGAAGTTACCCAGAACTCCAGTCCAAGTTATCTTACCATCCCTCAATCACTCTTGCCTTGTACTACTCCAATATGGTGAAAGCACAGTCTAGAGTAAAATGTGGTTCCCCCAAAAGTGAATTTAGGATCCCCAAAAAGTCTTACTACATGGTCCTCAAATGCATACGTTTCCCATCTCTTTAAAGCTATTTAATGATCACAGAACAAGTCAACTGTGAAAAACTGAGGAAATGAACCAAACTGGATATAGGCATAGTAAGTGTAACAGTACACAGTAAGTGTAATGTGTTAGTGTACTGTAAGTAGTGTGATGGTGTACAGTAACTCAGTAAGTGTAACGTGTTGTATCTCAGTAAGTGTAAAGTGTTAGTGTACTGTAAGTAGTGTGATGGTGTGCAGTAACTCAGTAAGTGTAATGTGTTAGTGTACTGTAAGTAGTGTGTTGGTGTACAGTAACTCAGTAAGTGTAATGTGTTAGTGTACTGTAAGTAGTGTGTTGGTGTACAGTAATTTAGTAAGTGTGATGTGTTAGTGTACTGTAAGTAGTGTGTTGGTGTACAGTAATTCAGTAAGTGTAATGCGTTAGTGTACTGTAAGTAGTGTGTCGGTGTACAGTAACTCAGTAAGTGTAATGCGTTAGTGTACTGTAAGTAGTGTGTCGGTGTACAGTAACTCAGTAAGTGTAATGCGTTAGTGTACTGTAAGTAGTGTGTTGGTGTACAGTAACTCAGTAAGAGTAATCTGTTAGTGTACTGTAAGTAGTGTGTTGGTGTACAGTAACTCAGTAAGTGTAATGTGTTAGTGTACTGTAAGTAGTGTGTTGGTGTACAGTAATTTAGTAAGTGTAGTGCGTTAGTGTACTGTAAGTAGTGTGTCGGTGTACAGTAACTCAGTAAGTGTAATGTGTTAGTGTACTGTAAGTAGTGTGTTGATGTACAGTAACTCAGTAAGTGTAATGTGTTAGTGCACTGTAAGTAGTGTGTTGGTGTACAGTATCTCAGTAAGTGTCATGTGTTGGTGTACTGTAAGTAGTGTGTTGGTGTACAGTATCTCAGTAAGTGTCATGTGTTGGTGTACAGTAAGTAGTGTGTTGGTGCACAGTAACTTATCCACCGGTGCCATTATTATTTTGATGATCTTATTTTTATTATTTTGAGTTTCTATGCTAGCAAGTCTATCAGAAGCTTCAAGTAAAAAAAGAAAACATCTCTTAGAAGCTTCAAAGGTCTGAGTTTAATCTAGAGTGACCAAAAATGTTAGTGTGAATTACCAGTGGCTTACTACTAACATCTACTGGAATTCTATAAAGGCACCAGCGGAAATTCTGATCATCCTAGAGATGTTTCTTCCCTCATGATTTGACTGAATGTATTTGTATAGCTGTTTAATATGACTTGGAGATATATGGTTTGACAGACAGATTATATGGTGAATGCGTTATAAAAAGCTGACTTAATGTAAAGGCCAACTGGCAAAATACGAGCTTACTTTACAAGCTTACATTAGCGACAAGAAGCTAGCTTCCATTAATCACTGTGGCTTATGCTAAATCTTTAAAGTCATCCAGTCCACAAGCCTTATTCAGCTCCATGCTGTGCTGTGGTATGGAACACCAGATAAGAAAGAGTTGTAGACCCCTGGAGGAGCACTTGTGCCCCCTGACGCTGAGCTCCTCTCCTGCCTTCATAACTCATAGTTGATTGAGGGGGCTCCACGCCAGATAAGACAGCGCCTAATCACTCGACTGGATCAAAGGCTCTAAACTCACATCTACCAAAGCTGACATACCTGCGGCAGGAATGACGAGGACAGACAGAAACTGATGGGTATCAGCGGGACTTGGCCAGAGGCCCTCATGTACAGCCACTGGCCTGAAGCTCTAGAGGACTGTGAAGTGTGGCTGAACAGTGGTGCAAGAGTGCAAGAATGGGAGCTATGCCGTTAAGGCAAGGTCACGCCTGCGCTTTCTCCAGTGGCTCCAGGCACTTTGCTTAAGAGTGTCACGATCAGATAACCCCGGCGAAGGGCTGCAGGGTGAGATGGGCAGGCCAGTCCAGACATCTCAGTCTGGCTTGCTTTGCCATGCAGCTTAAGCTAAAGGGATACTTTGGTTAAAATGCTTATTCGACACATAGCTGTTCAGCGACGAGGTGTTCAGAGTCTAAGGGTTGCTGTTTTAGATTTACACTGGAGCTACAAATGGAATGTGTCTTACAAGTATTGAGAGATAACCACTGAAATAGCATCATACAAACCGCATACCTGACTCATACACAATACCCATACCCTGTATCAAGTTGTTAAGTAATCTCAGACTTGTTTAGGTGGTGTCTGGTTTAAACAAATGGACAAAACTACACACAAAGTTTGGGCTTCAAGATGCTACCGCTGGTTTTAGCGATGGCAAACGTGACTATTAGAGCTAGGTCTTCAGTTTGGGCCAGAAGTGTCAAAAACAGGTCAAAATGTGTAGTAGAGTTTTAAGCAGTATGTTATTGCTAAACTAACCAGACGGTCCATCAACACTGATTGGTCATTCTGACATTTAAAGCTTATAAAGACTTGAATTTACTTTATTTACAGCATTTTCTGGCTGTTGTTAGCTTCAGTCTAAAATTGGTAAAATGTCCTGGTTGATTGACTACATTTGGGATAGGCTGTGCATCAGAGTGTGGGCATGTGCGTGTGTGAGTCCAGACAGCCTGACCTTTCTCGCTGTGCCACTTGACATAGGTTAAACACACTGCGTGTGTTTGTGTGTGTGTGTGTGTGTGAGTGTGTGTGTGTGTGTGTGTGTGTGAGTGTGTGTGTGTGTGTGTGTGTGTGAGTGTGTTTGTTTGTTTAGGGTGTAGAAGTTAAGCGTGTAGGCACATGTCATTGTGACAGTTGTTGGTGATTGGTGGACCTCAGCAGAACATGAAAGAGCTAATGAGGACACACACAGACACAGACACACACACACACACACACACACACACACACACACACACACACAAACACACAGACAGTGAAACTGCGTGTCTCTGATGCAAGTCTGAACCTGCATTAAATTTGACACTGAGAGACCAATGCTTCTATTAGTCCACTAAACCTGTCTTAACACCGCAGTTAAGCACTAATTTGCTTGACACAACACTTTAAAGACACCAGCAGCCGAAAGAAGAAAAGCCATTTGTGTGTGTCTGCGTGTGACTGTGTGTGTTTGTCTGTGTGTGATTGTCTGTGTGTTACAAGCTTTCTCAAAAATAAATTGTTCAGAGGGAATTATATATATATATATATATATATAGGAAATATATTTTTATGTATATAAATGTATATATAAAATTAAATTGTATATATAAAATTATATAGAAATGTATGTAAGGAATTATATATAAAGTAAAAGGGGAAAAGGCTACAATATATAGATACATACATACACATGTGTAACATAGTATAATACTTAAAAAGTTGATAATATGTTTATGTTTAATGTTTACTATTACACAAATGTGTATATAACAGACACATACGACATGTGGAGGGACATAAATGTATGACCCTACATCTTCTACACTGTATAAAATGAAAGTATAATTATGAAATTTCGGAAATATTTCTATTGCACATAGCTAATTATATATATATAAGAAATTTGTTTCCTATTTGCGTTATATACCACATGTCCTGAAGTTGTGGCAAACCTGTGTGTGTGAGAGAGGGGGGGAGGGCAGAAGGGAGGGAGCGAGAGAGAGATGTGGGTGGGGGAAGTGGAGGGGCAAGCTTTGGGATGTGTTTACTTGCTTGTTATAGAGATTACCCCATTTATCTGTTATCTCGTAGATTGCATTGACAGGGTGGACACAGCGAGAGTCCACCATTGTTATCCCGTGAAGACGCACTTATCTAGTGGCCGGACAAACCTGCAAAGCCCAGACGGACGGTCTAGAAGGTGTTGAGGGGTGACGCGTTATCAACAGTAACTGGTGGTGCCTGTGTGGTATGTGTGTGCGTCTCCATGACGAGGTGTTAGACTTTGGCACTTGTTTTGGCCTCACGGTAAACTGTGGCACCATTCAGCTATTGTGTAATTAAGCCAGACAGTGTGGGGACAGATATTGCATGTAGTCAAATACCTCCGAGGAGCAGACTAGACGCAGAGCGCAGATTATCTACTCTAATCCAGAATCCTGTCATGCACCTGGATTGAGCCTCCGTAATCTGATTCCAATTTCCAGAGACTAAATGTTAGCACTCCGCTACAGATAACACATAACCTGATGTCCAAGAGGAAGGCTGGCACCACTTTACTGTAAGATTCCCTTATGAAGGGGATACGAAGTGTTTACAAGTATTTGATTGCTGTTATTAATAGGTTATAAGATCTTGAGTGTAATGAGTTAAACATCTATAGATAATGATTTGAATATGAATATGTTGATGCTGAGAGACAAAATAAAATAACTAACCAGTCAGATCATCTTACTGTAAAGTAATTGGGGAATAACCATTTTGTCTCTGTCCAAAGAAAAACATGTCTCTCCAGTTTGATCAATTTTTCACTTTTATGCATCATTTGGACTCAACAGCTGCTGCTTACACTGTATGAAAGTGTCATGATGAATGGACCAGTCAAAAAGGCCTAAAATGGCTTGGGAAAATGTCTGGTTCCATTGACTTGCATAGAAATTACATCAGATTTTTGCCCTCTCCTGTAACGTTGCCATTTTGGAGCTTCTCTTTGGGCAGAAACAGTTTATCACATCTACTTGGTTAATAACTGCACTGCAGGAATTGCTGCACAAGGTACTCCATCATCTTTAAATTAATAGCATAATATTAAAATGAAACTTTTTTTTTTATTTATAAGATTAGAAAGCTGACTTTTACAGTTCAACTTCTACAAATGAGTGTTTTGTTGTCTGGATGAACTAAATGTGTTCCTTTAGTTTATTAAGAACCTTATAAACGAGTCACATGTTTATGCAATGTCGGTGGTTATTTCAAAATAGTCAGTTTCTTGATGTTTTAAATTTTTATTGAACTGTAATTAAGACATGCATTTACTTATCCCACAGTCACCAAGTTATGCGGCTGCTAAGGCACTGTCCAGCAGCCTGTGCTGTACATCTACAACTCACATATAAATACTCACCTGTATATAATACTATAAATTAATCAATTTTCAGCAACTGATCATATGTGTTCCTGCTGTGTTGGAATGAAAACCTGCGACAACAGCAGCCATGTGTGAAAGAGAGTGAACCATATTGAACATTCAGACAGGTCAGCTGAACGTGCTGAGTATGGCTTAAGGTGAGACATTACAGTTATACTCATTTTTATAATGATTTTATAATCAATTACAATCATTGTTCAGATTTCTGGATAAACTAGATCTATAATGTGCGTCCTTTCAGAGAGAGTGATAAAACGTAATGGCATAATGGCAATAATCACAAACCTCAGCACAACGCTGTTTATTAGACTGTGTTTGGTCAGTAAAAGGGGGCTATTCCGCTTCTTCTCTTTCCTTTAGTGTGTCATGGAGCTTTTTGTGCATGTAAATGGTCTGCAAAATTAGAATAGCCATAGCAGTGTGAGGGCAGGACCCTTGCCTTTTTATTCGGCACTTTCACTGTATTTTCATATGGTTGGCTTTATTACTAAATACTAATACTAAGCCAATAAATAACCCTAACCCTAACCCACAACCACATCATGCTACATGTCACAAAAAAAATTGTGTCTATTATGTCTTTTTCATTAGTACCAAAGACAGCATTCACACAGATAATGTTTTTTGAGTTCTCATAGCTCATAGAGTTTCTCTTAAAATAGAGATACTAATAAACTAAATATAATCACTGCTGTCTGAATAAAATCTCATATCTCCATTTTTTGTTGTTTTTCAGTTTTGGACAGAATGAACTGAATAAAAAAAGCCTTTAGCCTTTAACATTGTGTAAACACAAACATTCCATGATAAATGGACCTATGGACATGACAGAAGATGACTTGGAAAATGAAATGGTTAGATGTTAAGTAAAACAAATGATTTTTCCTTCTTCTGTAAAGTTACAGGAGAAGCAACTGTAAATCAGTGTAACCAACTTGCATACCGTTAAATACAAAATGACCCAGAAAATGTATTACAAACATACTGGATTGTGTTTTTGTAGTTTTGTGTTTAAACAATTAAACAATGAGATTTTAAAAATGAAGTATGTCTGCACGATGATATAAACATTTTTAACCCTTACGACACGGATTTTTATAAAATATGCTAATGTTTATGTGGATAATGTATATTGAGTCTTGCTGGAATGTCTTTGGGGTTGCATTTCCCATTTTTTCACTGTTGTTGTTGCTTCAAAAGGTAATTCTGCTCAATCATCCCAAAAATTAGGCATAATGTTTTCCAAAAATGTAACACACTTATTGAGAAATAAACAGTCATTTGGCATGTACTGAAGAAAAACAGATCGTTGCAGCTCCTACCAGGTCAGAGGGCAATAATAAGAACTCAGTGTTCAACGTATTTGTGACCTCTAAAAGCTACATCATGGAAGGCTGTTAGACCTAATAATAATGAACGCATAATCACTATTAGTTTAAACTGTGATCCCACAGTTAAATTAATATATATAAAATAAACATTTAAAAAAAATAATTAGATTTTTGGGTTATGACATATTTTAACATAACTAAACATATCTCTGCTTTCGGAATAAAACCTTGTATCTCAATTTTTGTTTTTTGGGTTGTTTTCTTTATTTGCCCCCAAAACAACAGATTTTTACAAACACATTTATCTCATAACTATAGATATGCATGTCATCATATACAGTAAACACTCAGAAGAAGGTACAACTTCACTTTTATTTTTTTAAATAATAAACCAAAAAATATATGGTGCATTTCAGTACTGCCAGCCATTTCCTATAGAAATATTAAGTCCTTTATTGAGAGGAACCAGACATCCCCATTGCATAAAACATTTACATATATATATATATATACACACACACAAGAACAACAACAAAAGAAGAAAGAAGTAGAAGAAAAACAACAACAACAATAATAATAATAATAATAATAATAATAATATATAATAAATAATAAAATTAAATATTAAACATATTAAACATATAAATAATAATAAAACATATTATATAATTCCATTTTAGGATCTATTATAGAGTCCTTTCCACAGTCTGGCACCTGCATTGCATAAAGAGGGCTGTTAGCAGTGACGTTTCACGCAAGATGGTGTTTTGACGTCTGTTTGATCCGGTGCACGCTCAAAGCCAGACGCAAAAGCAAACACCCCGAAAGCAGACACTAGGACTCCAAGCGAGACACAAAGTAAAAGAAAGGGAGAAGGGGGAGCCCTGCCTTCGCTATAACAAACAGCTCCAAACAAAAGGTGGCCGCAGGCCCGTGTGTTTAGGCCTCTCACACGCAGACACTCTCAAGTGGCTCGCAGAACAGCGAGCACACAGCGCTGTCGGAGGGCGCTGAAAGGGACTCTGCAGGAGGCAAACAGGGAACACAAGGCAGAGTGCATTAGCACTGTTTAATCATCGCTCTCTCCACATCTCCAGTGGGGAGAGGCCTGGGCTAATTGTCTGCCCATTGTTTCTACTTTGCCTGAACAAGGGAGCCTTTCTGAAAGCACAGTGAGGGAGAGTGAAAGACAGAGCGGGACAGCCATGTTTGTTTTGTGGTCATTTACCATCGTTTCCCATATACTGTCATTGTGCACTGGGAGGGGCCTTGTTGCCTTATTGTCCTCTGGCACGGGAAGCCCCGAAGCCTGCAAGGCTGCAAGGCCTAGAGTCAAAGGTTTTGTGGGGACTCCACCTGCCCTGATACTTCTTCGCTTTCAAATCCAATGATCCCTCTGCCTGAGGAGACAAAAGGAGGTGCGCTGGGCTCTTTGCGAGGCTTTCAGACGAGCTACTGCTAACTGAAGTGCTACATTTATTGGTTCAAGTGTGAGCTGTTGTGAGTTTTCCTTCTTGGGATACAATAATGAATAGACTTGTTTTTATACAAACCCTTTCCCAAAAACATTGGATGCTGAGCAAAATCTAAATAAAAACCGAAGGACGACAGATCAAGTGTTGAAACTAAGAAACTGTATTGTTTTTTTGGACAGTATATGCCTATTATGCATTTGACGCCAGCAACATGTTTCAATTAAGTTGGGACAGGTCCATGTTCACCACTGTGCTTTTCTTTTAGTAACCCGCTGTTAGCGTTTGGGAACCAAGGAGACCTGTTGGCTTCCAATTGGAGACCAGTAGAAGGTGGTGGTGTTTCTGGATCAGTTTATACCAGTTTTTTTTTGTTTGTTTTTTTGCGTGGTGGAGTTGTAACTTGCATTTATGGATGAAGTGATGAACTGTGTTTACAGATGGAAGTGTTACTGTTTACTGAGGAGACCAAATTGCTGTAGTTTCCCATTCTTGCTTGGTATAGGATTTCAGGTGCTCAAGCAGTTCAGTTACTCCTTTGTCATTATTGCCAGGCTGATCAATTTAGCACATGGATGCTTTAACCATTGTAATGCATGCAGAATGTGGTTTGGTGTTGTCTTGCTGAAATAAGTAGAACGTTCTCTGAAAAAGACACTGTCCTGAAAGCAGCATGTTACTCCACAACCCATATAGATGTTGTAGCATTAATGGTGACTTCACAGATGTGCAGGTCACCCATAACGTGTACACTAATGCACACCCTCATACTATCACTAATGCTGGCTTTTGAACTGTGCACTGAATAACAAACCTCATGGTCCCGCATTTATTTAGCCTGGAGGTCAGAGTGACCATGATTTCCAAAACAGAATGTTCCAAAACAGAATGTTGACCGCAGGATACTTTCCCACTTCACCTCAGGCCATCTTTAGTGAGCTCGAGCCCAGAGAAGGCGGTGGTGTTTCTGGATCTGTTTATTTCCGGTTACTTCTTTGCATGGTAGAGTTTTAAGTTGCGACTGTGGATGCAGTGATGAACTGTGTTTGGTAAGACACTGGTTTTCAGACGTGTTACTGAACCCATGTTGTGCTTTCACTGCAGAATTGTGTCTGTTTTTAATGGAGTGCCGCCTGAGGGCCTGAAAATCGTGGCCATCCAATATTGGTTTTGGACCTTGACCCTTGTATACAAAGATTTTTCCAGATTCTCAGAATCTTTTAATGGTCTTATGAATCACAGATGATGCTCTTCTATTTCTCTTAGAGAAACTTCATTCCTGAATTGTTTGCCTATGCAGTCTTTCAGAAAGACCTAGCCTCTCTGGGATACTCACATTATATCCAGTCTTGTTGCTGATCTGCTTGCCAGTTAACTTTATTAGTTGTGAGGTGTTCCAGCATTACACAACTTGGCCAGGTTCTTTCATTTACCCAACATTTATTAAAATATAGTGTTGGTTTTAAATTCAAAATGGATATGTATATACAAGAAGAACAGCTTCTATCTATCTATTATATGCTTTTATTATTTAACTTTTTTTTTTATTTTAAAACATAAATGCATTTCAGCATTATGATGATTTCATTTTTGGCAAAAACTATGGCATAGATTGTATAACTATTGAACTATTGAATAATTCTTTCCCCCTCAAAAAAACTAATATATGATAATAAATCATAATGTGATATTAATCATGCCACACAAGTTTTGAGGCTGTTTAAGTTTTGATATGTGTATACTATATTTGATATTCAAATTCTACAAAAGAATACATTAGTCATTAAATGCCAGTATGTACTCAATGGCTGGGCACCAACCAAAGTCCTAACTGCTTAAAATCAGAGGTAACAAAAAGACTTTTAAGGCATGATGCCATAGAAGAACCTCCTTTCCTGCCGTTCGGAAATTTTAACTTGAGCGGATTGCCAGTTTCAAAAGAACCATTTAAGCTTGTTTATAGTAACAAATGTGGCTTCCCTTCTTTGGTACTTCCCTCCCTGTTCACAACAAGCCAAGATGTGCTCTCTGGCACATTTTATTCCCAGGTTGTTTACCTCTAATTGGTGCAACTTTTCAAATGCAGCCCCCACAAAGCATCTCTAAGTGAATGCTCCAATACGACCATCACTGATGACAGTCCTGAACCATCAGCATCACTAATGCAGGAGGACAGTTCCAATAGCCCAGCTTAGCCTTGTAGGGAATGGTATGGTGTATATCCAGCCTCTTCACTGTTAGGGAACCTAATCTATGACCTATAGGGGGTGGCTCCAGGGCTGTTAAGCGGGCACCCCACCACAGCACACTTAGATAGGGGCTGCTATGGACCCACACATCTGGGAGTTAAACTGTGGTGACAGCAACCCAAACAAAGAGAGACTGAAGCTGTGGAAAAGTGCACCGTCATTTTGAATTCACGGTGTGTCGTCTAATATTGCAAATGAAAATGAAGTCATAGATTTTCCATAAATGTATGAATACATACATGTTTTTGCACCTGGAAACTGAATACATTGAGGTTCACGGATGAAACGTTGCCGGGGCTAAAGTGTACGTAAGTCAATAAATGAACCTGCTGAGGGCATTTTTAGCACAAAGCCAGGTTATGTATTTTGCACTTATATCTAGTGAATATTTCAGCTTAGTTTTTTTTAGTCTATATGTAGTTAAACTCATTATTTAAAGTATTTAAAGTATTTAAATTTAGCCCTCTAGATGGCAAACATATATAAAAAGATTGTGATAAAATGGAATTGTGAAGTATGGCATGGGAACTAATCTGAGTAAATGCTGCTTGAAAGTTTTTTGCTGGAACCTTTCAGGTTTCTCTTTAATGTGTGTGAAATAAATATATTTTTGTAGTACTCCCCACTAATACACTGGCAGGAGGTGGGAGGGATATTTACCATTAGTAATAATAAGTTTGAAATGACGCATCCAGCCATGTACTGTAATAACTGTAGCGTGGGTATGTGTATATGTGAAATCACCTTCCCACAGTAAAAGAATCAGATCATTCAGGTCATGTACAGTAAATATTGAATGTGTATTTGGTGAAGGGACTGAACCATGTTAATAATGCCAATAGGACAGAGCAGAAAATCAGTTTGTGGGTAAGTGGATTGACAGGTTGGTTTGAATCAGTGTATATAAATAGTGAGTTTTTTGTTTTGTTGTTGTTTTTTCACATTTACTGTCCAATGAAAAATGTGTGTCTCAATTTAAAAATATCAAATTAAAAATATACCAGCTGCTGTTTACACAATGTGAAAATTTAATGATGACTGGACCAGCAGAAATGGCTCAAAATTGCTTGGAAAACAAACAAACAGTCTCCTCTCCTGGAAACTTCCCAATTTGGAGATTTCCAATCAGTTTCATGAAATTTTTCATGAAATTTTCACACAATGTAAACAGCTCATGTGATCAAATGAGGCATAAAAGTAAAAAAAAACACATCTAAATATATCTATACACACAAAAACAAACAAAAGAACCTCACACAATTTATACTCATTGACTGAAACCAAACAGTTCCAGACCTACAGCAGAATAGAAAGCGAGAATAATCCACTCACCCACAACCTGATGGTTTCTGCTCTGTCCTTTTGGTATTATTGATATGGTTGAGTCCCTTCACCTGTTATATGATCAATACTTCACTGTACATGACCATGACATGTTTAATGATTAATGTGGAAAGGTGTTTTCACATATACACAGTTATTATACTGCATGGCTGGATTGGGCAATTCAAACTTATTATTACTAATGTTAAAACAACCCCCGTTAACGTATTAGCGGGGAGTACTCGGATAAAACCACAGTGTTTTCTTACCAGCTACAGGCAAGCACATTGCATGTCTATTGACCTCTCTAATCTTTTAATTAATCTTTAGGATTACCCATCCGAGGGGGTTCCACAATCCCTGGTCAAGCCAAAAACTCTCAGTTAGCCCACACGGACCTCATTACTCTAACGACTGGCCACTTCAAGTGCCAATGTGGTGACTGCTGTGGATCCCCCTCCTGAGCTTGTCCACCCTGACATCATCCGATCCCGGTTATATCATTAGGTAGTGTTTGGCTAGTGATACCCTCGCGGTGTAACTGCAGCTTATCACTTATGCAAACAATATAAGTCAGCAGTGCCACATCCATCACTGCTTTTGGTAAATGTTACTAACTCTGTGCCTCAGCAGAGGTATGACAACTGCATATGATATTATTACAGATGCAGACCACAGAGCTGGTCTTGCAGTGCTCTCTAAACTTGTACCCCTATTACATTCAGGGGGGTTCCAGTTTAATAAAGAACTGTTTACTATTTATTTATTTTTCTTAAGTTTAAGTCTTAAATTTAAAGTTGATTTCTTTAAAATTTTTATGTTATATGACAGCAAAATGTAGCATAATGAGAGTCTGCATAATTCATATTCATGCACACGTATGCATCATTCATATGTTTTGATAATTCAATCTTAGAGTAACATCAAGAATTCTAAAAACAGGTCTAAAATCAGACATGTTAGAAATTCAATTGAACGAAATTTTAAGGCAGTATGAACAATAACTAGTTTAAGATTTTTTACAGTGTATAATTTAAACCCCATTCTGATTTTGAATGGGTGGTCACAACAATTAGGAAAGCTAATGCCATACAAGACGGTAAGCCACATTGGCACAGTGCTATTTTTTTCACCCTGTACTTGTTGCAGGCTCCAGATCACTCCAGATATCTAAATGGCGTACAGTAAAGGTGTTTCAAGCCACTAGAGACTGTTCATAATTATAGCTATGTTAATGTCTGTACACAAAAATCAAGGCATAAAAACCCAGTCAACCAAATGTAGGGGGTCAACATATGGCAAAAATTGTTTAGACAACTGCTTATTGAGCTTGTTAATACGGATTTGTCCCTACTTTACAGGGGCTATGAAAATAGAGAACAGAAAGAATCTGTGTTTATAGCCATTATTAATTTCTCTATTGTTCTACTGGCATCACACTATGACATTCACGGCAGTGAACACTACAGCCAGGCTCCAGTCTAAGGGAATAACTGTGCACTTTGGCCGTCCTTGTTTTTCGGAAGACCCTTCTACGGACCTGATTCACTGTCAGGGGCTCAACCGATATCTACAACAACAGAGGTCTTTTTCAGGTCATCTTAATCCTAAACCTGCAAAAAGCCAATCCCATAATTTGGCAAGGCTGCTGGTTTTAGCGGTATAGCTTCCTTGGATTAATTGCCTCATCAGGGATTAGCAAAGAGAGGCTCCTTGAAGGAATTAGACTCTCAAAAATCTGTTAGACAGTCTGGTTCAAGCTGAGATACTAAATCCAATTAACATTGGCATAATGTTAAAGGTTGACGGCTACTTATAGGACTCCTTTATAACATCTACTAAACCCCTTTTCTTCTTTACATTACAGTGTATTAATTTAAATGTACATGGAGAATATGGTTTTAACATGATTACCAAGTATCTGTGGCTATCATTTGTTTGTATGACAGCTTTTAAATGAAAAACTGAATTCCTGAACTGGAGTCTGTGCCAAGAGAGAACGAACAATGCTGTTACACAGGCATACAGCCATCAGTAGCTCCCAGCTGGGTGCTAAACTCTGCAGGATTAGCAGGACTTTGGGCCTTGGCCGGCTCATCCCTGGTCCGATCAGCTCATCTGTGTGTTTGTCTGGGCTTAGACCGCATAAAGGGCAAGTTCAGATGGTCAACGTATGCATGTACAGTCTAGGAGATCCTTTACTTTGGCTAATTCTTTATCTGCCAAACTCAAGCCATGGCTATCAGATATGCTCAGTAACAGACAGATTAAGAAGATCAGATTAAATTTAGGCTGCTCTGACTCCTGCAGTGCTACTGCATTCACCCTGTACTTGTTGCAGGCATCACTCCAGGGAACCAAGTTAAGACAATGTAATTGATATCACAGGCCGGTTGGCATTGGCAGGCTTTCATGGCATCAACATATTAGCTTCTGATTCGAAGAATGATACATTCTATGACCCTCAGTGTCAAAACACAACAACAATAAAAACTGGTAACACACTGTCATTAATATGCTAGACGCAAATGAAGCATTAAAAAATTGCATCTTTTGTTAAAGTGATAAAGACTGAAGCAATAAGTTACAACATAAGCTTACCAGACAAAAAATGAGTTACCTTATGGCAAAATTTAGCAACTCCTATGTCGAAGAATTGCTCAGTTGAGACAGATTGGGTGGACCAGGCTTCAGCTACTTCGTTCACACTATGGTCCCTGGCATGCCCAAATGCAATCTCTACTTTTAGCCAATCGTCAACACCTGCTTTGGACCCATTTTCCACACATTGGAACGGGAAATTCAACACCCCATCATCCTCATGTAACACCATCTGCAATAAGATAAGGTTGCTACCACCTTAAACACACAAGGTGACTCATGTTTTGTCCAGTGAGCTTATTAACACTACACAACACTTACCCAATGAATTTGGACAGTTACAATTATAGCTGTGTTGACTGCTGTATGCAGAGGACTCAGCTAGGGGTATGGATTTGGCCCAACTAGGTGTAAAAAGGGCCTACATTAATAAGAGTGAACCAAGGCTGTATGAAAGGCTGTAAGGTCATACAATCCAGGTTGTTCATTTGGGTTGAGGTCAGGGCTCTGGGCAGGCCAGTGGAGTTCCTTCTTCCCAAACTCACCAACCCATGTCTTTATGGACCACGCACATGAGCACAGTTATGCTGTAACAGGAAAATGGCCTCCTCCAAATTGTTGCCACATAACAACAAGCCAAAGGTGCCACATCATTGCATGTTGTAGCATTATCTTTACTCTTCACTGGAGCAAAGGGGCCCAAGCCCTGAAAACCCCTACACCATTTTCCCTCCTCCACCAAACTTACTTTTGGTAATATTTGTTATGGTAGATAGTGTTCTCTTGGAATTTACCAAAACCATCAGACAGCCAAATAGTGATATGTGATTCATCGCTCCAGAGAACACGTTTTAGCTGTCCTGTGACAGCAGGTTTTACAGCACTCCAGTTTGCATTGCACACAGCGCTCTTAGACTTGCGGACAGTTGCTTAGCCTATATTATGAGATACCAGATGCACAACTCTTCTGCTGATGTTGTTTCCAGAGACAGTTTGCTCCTCCTATGCAGTATCATTTAACAGTAATAGCACTTGCAGATGACCAGGACAGAAGATGCAGATGATGAGGACAGCAATTTCATGACTTTTTCATGCATTTAAAGTATCTAAGCTTTTCAGTATGACCCATTCTAATTCTGATGTTTGTCTAGGGAGTTTGCATTGCTATGGCTTGATTTTATTTCACCTGCTGGCAATAGGTGTGGCTGAAACACCTGAACTCCGAAAATTAGGAGAATTAGAATTTGGCAATTGTGCTTCCATCCAACACTAGTGAACACACACATCAGGGGACAGTGAGTGGAGCGGTGGGCAGCCCTATCCACGACACCCAGGGAGCAGTTGGGGCTTAGGTTCCTTGCTCTAGGGCATCTCAGTCATGTCCTGTTGGTTCAGAGAATCAAACCTGCGACCCTCAGGTTACAAGGCTAGTTCTCTGGATGTGGATGTGTCCATGTACTTTTGGCCATTTAGTTCACCTGTTGCCGATTTCATATATTCCAGTTTCATGTGTTTTAAACTAGATAAACAAATGAAACAGGGTTACCACATTGTTATGAGGTACATTTATTTTATTTTAAACTTAATCCCTTCATCACTGGACCTTTTAATTTGTTCGTTGGCAGTTCCATTAGTTTACTGAAGTAGGGGCCTGAGGATTGTGCATTTAGCATGTAAATCAAATGTTAAGTTTGTGTGCACTGCAAGTGCATGTTGCCTATTAGATTTCATATCTGTGCTTGTCACATAGCAGACTAAGAAAGCACCTGTAGAAATCAAAAGTGAAAAGTGGATGAAAAGAAAAGCACGAGAGATGAAGAATGAAGCTCTAGAAATGTATAGTTCAATGACATCACATACGGTCAGTATAAGCTTGCGTCTGTCTAAAATCCCAGGGTAGATTTTTCAATGGCATTCTTTCTGAAGCAAGTTTTCCACATTACTCCATCACAGTTACTCTGGGATTCATCATGACTCTGTGGGCCAGGATAAACACACATGCACACGCACACCCACATCTACACACCCACACACAAATACAAATTTCAAGATAGCTTCTAAATATGGCGCAATACACAGTATTTCCAGCCTTAGAGGAAGCTTTGCGCCGCAAATGTCCATATCAGCTTTCAAACACTGGCAGTCTTCAAAAATAGTCCTTCACTGAGCACATAGCTGTGTGTATAACTGGAAGTGACCCAAAATGGTGTAAAAGCAATAACAGCTGTGTGCCTTTTTCCATGAAACACAGCAGAATAGAGAGAGCTGCTAAAGTCAACCAGTGCACCGCATTACAGCAATGCTTTCTGTAACACTGCATGCAGTAAGGGGACACATTCGGTGTGGTTATTATTCAATATACCTTGAATATAATTTAATACAATTATATATATATATATATATATATATATATATATATATATATATAAATATATATATAGTTGCATGACTGCAAACATTCAGTGAGCCGTGGTGCCCTCCCTGAGTCATCCTGTTACCGCCAGCACCACTGGCAGACGGCTGCACAACGCAGACCAACAATGACTGTCCTTAACAGCAAAGACTACAGTGGTGACGTGACAGAATGGCAGAGGGTCATCTTCAGTGATGAGTCCCACCATGTCTTGGTGAAGACGACCTATAAATCTGTGTGGTCAGTGCCAAAGTGAGCAGTTTGTTATCATGTGTTACATGTCCAGTATGGGATGCATGGGATGGATTATTACAAGACACTATTGGGAACCTCAACACTTATGGTATAAGGGCTGCCATGCAAACATGGCAGCCCCTATGCCATACTGAGGGACACTACTTCTAAATGTGTAGATTATTAAACATTGCCCATGTCAGTCTAAATTTATCATTATTTATTGTACCTGGTCTTCTTTATCTTCCTTCCCAATAGCAATGCAATCCAACACTTCCTCCTGGGTGCAGCTATTCTATAAAAATTTAAATAAAACATTTTTTTAAATTGTGCCATAACTTCAACACAGGCTAAAATGTGTGTTTTATATTTTTCCCCAAAGTGTAATTCGACCAGGGGTCAAATAGGCTCTCAAATGTCAAACAGATAGTTGTCGCTGCCAGTCATTGTCAGCCTAAATCTTAATAAATGCATATATGCAAATACATTTAGGCACGCATCACTATAATGTCTTCTACCTACAGTATTAGTGGTTCAGTGACAAGAGGACAAGGCCACAGGGCTTTGACCTTTTTTTCCTGAGCATGCAAACCAGGCCAGGTCATAACCTAGCCATGATCGCTGCTTGTTACTTGGCTAAATTCCAAGCAACTTCACTTTAGGACCTGATGCTAAGGAAGAGCAGTATGTCAATAGACCTGATGTGTCTGTTGAGAGTTAATCTAAACAGCTTTGCATTAAGAATGGCAGGGCAGTGTCCTTGAAACTTGCCTATCACACTGGATCAGTGGTGTGGCAACTTGGATAGGTAAAAAGTTCACCGCTATATGGCTTTACAGGCTGAGATCCTGAAGGACCCTCCTGACGGGTACTCCTGAAAAACACAAAAGTGCTACATGCCAGCCTTCCCCCAATGTATGGGCACAATTACATCTAAGTAGGTGTGCATGGTAGGCTAAGTAGGTGTGCACGGTAGGCTAAGTAGGTGTGCACGGTAGGCTAAGTAGGTGTGCATGGTAGGCTAAGTAGGGGTTCATGGTAGGCTAAGTTTGTGTTTGACCAAAATGAGCAGTTCTGTTTTATTCTATACACTACTGGAAACATGTCTTCCAAATTCCAGATCAGATATTGTATCAGATCTGTTTATTTAGAAAATCACTAATGACGCCTCCAGAAGCTTTTTAGAACCATGCTCACTGTGCATTTCACCCCAGCCACCGCTTGCCAGTCTTTTTTTAGGGCACTTGAGGTCATCTTACAGTGGTTAACAGACATTCGAATGAGATGGCACTCATCAAGGTCAGTAGAGAGTGGTTTCTTCCTCTGCCAGTCTGTAGCTGTGTTGTCCTGTGTGTTTGCTGCTTGACCTTATCAGCCAGACGCTCACTGTATCTGCCAGTAAAGCTAGAACCGAACCTTCTGTTCCTCACTAAGAACCTATGGAGATGCTGATTTAAGAAGAGTAGTAGGAGAAGTAGTCTCTTATTTATTTCCAGAGCTGTATATAGCTCCTCTTATCATTGTGGTTCTACAGTTACATACTGCAGTCAATCTCTTTCTCTGCATACTTTGTTAACCCCCTTTTACCCGTTTCCTTAACGCCAGCACTCTCACAAAGCAGGTATTGTGTGGGTGGTGGATCGTGGTATCAGATCGTGGTACTGATGTGGTGTGTTAGTGTGTATGTGTGGATCAGACACAGCACTGTTCCCACTCACTTTCTATCTATTAGACACTCCTGCCTTGCTGGTCCACATTGTAGATGATAGCTCATCTGCTGCTGCACTGTTTGTGTGGTACAGCCATCCTCTAGTCCATCATCAGTGGCCACAGGACACTGTTGGCTGGGTAGTTTTAGTTGGTGGACTATTTTCAGTTTAACACTGAGGTGTTTAAACACTCCAGCAGCACTGCTGTAACTGATCCACTCACACCAGCACAACACTCACTAACACACCACCACCACAACGTCAGTGTCCCTGCAGTGCATCCACATAATACCTGCTCTGTGGTGGTCCTGTGGGGGTCCTGGCCACTGAAGAACAGGGTAAACAGATGGACTACATGCTGTAACTGTAGAACTACAAAGTGCACCTATATGGTAAGTGGAGCTGATAAAATGGCAATGAGTATAGATACAAGGCATATAGGTATACCTAATAAAGTGTCCAGTCGGTATATATACACCCATGGCACATTAACCTTAAATCCTATGCTGTGTAGGAAACAAAAAGGGTTCCAAAGTTGGACTGACAGCAAGACCAACCTGAGAAGGTCACTAATATTAAACCAAATGGTTTGTTTTCTAAGCTGCTGAGCTGCTAGCGTATTAACCAAAATCTCTTTATTGCACTGGTTTCAGCTGAAACGATACGCAACTCCCAACACATTGACACAGGGTGACGGCTGGCATATGCCACATAGCATCATTTACCCACACCCCACTAGATCCATGTCATTCCTGATGTCTATCCAGTCTCCAATCACTGCGCCGCTGTGGGTGTGGAGTGGCAAATGAAGCTCGACGTGCATCAGTGCCTAGTGCCGCACAACGAGGCCTGATTGTGCAGCCGGGCAGAAACACCCATCGCTCAAGCAGTCAAACAGGGGGACATTAAAGGCCAGTGCTTCCCTGACAGGAGCCCATCCATCTCACCACCGGGCACCGGGGGCTGGCAGTGACTGGTGTGAGAGAGGCCGTCACCAAAAGGAAAAGGCCAGTAGCCCCAGGGAGCGTGTCATTCGAATCCTATCAGAAAGCGCCACTCGATTCAGTTTGACAGCTTACATATGTGCAAAAGGCAAACCTGCCCGCTAGCGAGGATCCTTTAAAAGCACGTGAGAGCGCGAGCTAAAGGGGTGTTCTGAAATGTCAGAAAATGGTTGCTTTGCTGTGTTTTTTTTTCTCTTACTCTTGCAACCTTGCTTCTATCAAGGAGCCTCATCTAAAAGTTTTCCAGCGTAACAATGCATTTACCCAATGTACCAAGTCAGCTCTGATGAGAAACAAAACCGAGGCTAGCCCTTTAACTTTCTGCTCAACTTTTTGGTAGAGCACAATTGGAGTCTATATTCTAATTAATAAGGTGCTGAACTTAACTCCATCTGACCTTGCCTTCTCTACCAATCGGTAGAGTTATGTCAGGCTAAAAATGTGCTTTATATATGCCTTTATTGTTTTCATCTATAGATAAGAAGCAAAAAACTAGTAAATCTCTCCACACATGTTGACTGGTTTTGGTGGAATTTTGGAGGTAGTCTAATTTTATTAGCATAATACAGTTTCAGAGGTTTTAATGAACAGATTTACATAACTTTCTACAACACAAAAGATAACACAATAATTTTAAAAAATGTGAAACCAAATGGCATAATATTTTTTATGATAAAGGCATCTATGCTAAGCTAATGTAATTAAAATAGATTTTTTATTACTGCCCCAAACAAACAAATAAAAACAATTATGTGTCTTTTTCATTGGTGAGGATGTTAAAGAAATAGTTGTTTGGATTTTTAACACAACTAAGACTAATTTACTGTACATTACCATCCAAAACCCAGAGGTCACCCTTCATTTGTTTAACCAAACAGTTTAAAATTTAGTCCATTAAGAACAACTCCTTGCATTCATAAGACATTTCTGAGAATGTTAGAAATAGAACTTCCTTACTTAAAAAATGCCAGAGGGTCTGAAAGGATGTACAACTGTCCAGAAGCAGCTGAAGGAAAGCTGAAAATGCAACCAATTTTTAAGACTGAACTTTGTTAAGAATGAACACGCTGAATCCTAAGCATTGAAATTATATTAAGCCGTTGAAGCTTCTGTATAATATTCTGGCCACCTCCTAAGCTCCCTAGGAGAATGCTAGACCACCAGTTACAGACTATATATCTTGTAAATAAATTTAGAGTCTGTTAGTTTAGGGAGTATATATGTGTGATGCATGCGCCATTCCTTTACTGGACTGTGGGGCTGGTTAGTCAGGTAGTGGTTCAGAGTTGATGGTTACCGTCATAGAAAACTGTATGGCTATTGCTGGCCTGCCTGCCTGCTGGTCTCCACTGCTGCAATGTTCATTAGGTCACTTGTTTCAAAGTGCATTGAGCATCTGCAGTGTTCTGGGAAGAATGGCACTACTTCAAGCTGGACAGCAGTCCTGGAGACTGATAGGACATTTAAGGACAGGTAGCCAGTAGTGGCTGAACTTTGCTGAGCCCTGTTCTTGGCAGTAAACACATTTGCCACTATATGAAAGAAGTGATATTAATAGAAGAATAGAAGAAAAACAGAGGACACTTCCAACACTGGGGATGCTCTTGTTTCAGAGTGCTCAGACTTTCTCTCTGGACACCATCAGTGTCTTTTGCCTGACCTTCATCCACTGAAAGTACAAGCTCCACAACCTTCCCTTGACACCACTCTCCAAAGCACATGCAAAACCACTGTAAGGTGAACATACTGTAGCCTCCACCATGGGAATACCTACACCAGAATGACCTTGTTGAATGCAGAACTAATTCTTTCTCAGAAATAACTAGCCTCATGTTTCCTTTCTTAGCATGTAATGAAATCTGCAGAGGTAAGGGAGAGACTGATCATACATTCTCAAAGAATGGGTTTTTGTAGGACCTCTGTTTTCTTTTTCTTTTTTTTTTTTTGATGAGGTCGAGCTGTCAAATGAACATGTGATGCAGTCTGAGTGTCCTGGCCTAGATTCACTGAGGTGGAAGAGCAGGGTGTTCCCCCTCAGGTCCTCCTGTCGCACCAAACAAGGTCCACAGAGGAGAGCGTTAGACCTGTTCTCTGGACTCTGACAAGTGGGTGGGGACATAATGAGGAAACATCTGAAGTAGGCATTACCAGTAAACAATTCATGGAGGTATTCTAGTTTGTAGTGATGTGGTGTGGTGTAGTTTCTTCTTTTGGTGTCAGTTAAAAAGAGGAGACCACTCTGGATATGATGTGTATTGAGCTGGTTCCAGAATGCAGCCCAGAGTGCAGTCTAGAGCAGTCCAGAGTGCAGCCCAGAGTGCAGTCTAGAGCAGTCCAGAGTGCAGCCCAGAGTGCAGTCTAGAGCAGTCCAGAATGCAGCCCAGAGTGTAGCCCAGAGCGCAGTCTAGAGCAATCCAGAATGCAGTCTAGAGTGCAGTCTAGAGCAATCCAGAGTGCAGCCCAGAGTGCAGTCTAGAGCAGTCCAGAATGCAGCCCAGAGTGCAGTCTAGAGCAGTCCAGAGTGCAGCCCAGAGTGCAGTCTAGAGCAGTCCAGAATGCAGCCCAGAGTGTAGCCCAGAGCGCAGTCTAGAGCAATCCAGAATGCAGTCTAGAGTGCAGTCTAGAGCAATCCAGAGTGCAGCCCAGAGTGCAGTCTAGAGCAGTCCAGAGTGCAGCCCAGAGTGCAGTCTAGAGCAGTCCAGAATGCAGCCCAGAGTGCAGTCTAGAGCAGTCCAGAGTGCAGCCCAGAGTGCCGTCTAGAGCAATCCAGAATGCAGCCCAGAGTGTAGCCCAGAGCGCAGTCTAGAGCAATCCAGAATGCAGTCTAGAGTGCAGTCTAGAGCAGTCCAGAGTACAGTCTAGAGCAGTTCGGAGTGCAGTCTAGAGCAGTCCAAAGTGCAGTCTAGAGCAGTCCAGAGTGCAGTCCAGAGTGCAGTCTAGAGCAATCCAGAGTGCAGTCTAGAGCAGTCCAGAGTGCAGTCCAGAGTGCAGTCTAGACCAATCCAGAATGCAGTCCAGAGTGTAGCCCAGAGTGCAGTCTAGAGCAATCCAGAATGCAGTCCAGAGTCCAGTCTAGAGTGCAGTCTAGAGCAGTCCAGAGTGCAGTCTAGAGTGAAGTGTGAAGTGGTTCCACATGCTGCCTGTTCCTGCCTTTCAAACTGGTTGAACACATAGAAGTGAAGGAAACTAATACATTCCTGTCAGATAGTTGCTCTCAGAAGGAATCAACCGACAGGAATTAAACTTGGTGGATAGGTTTGACATTGTGAGGCATGACACACAGACCGTTACAACTGCCTTTAACACCATGTCAGCATCACCAAAGACTGCAGTGGTGTCGTGTATGGAGTGACTCATCTTGTGGCAGTATGGCAGAGGACCACGTTCAGTGACGACTCCTGCTTTTGAATTGATGGAGACAACCAATGAATCCATGTGTGGAGGCACCGTGGTCAGCACCAAGATGAACATGTCCAGAAGGCCTGGTGTCAATCCACCAGCAAAATCTGCAGGAACTGTGTGAGAATATTCAAGCTTCATGGGCTGGATTATCTCAGATAATTATCACAAATATTATACTGCTCCTGCCAGAGGTCTTTCTTTATATCTTTCTTTTGGAATTAAGAAGCCTCTGTATTAGAATCAAGTCTATGGATTCCCAGCACGTTGAAAAGAGAGTCAACTTTACAGTTTCTGGAGTCTCACAACCCTAGGGGTATTCCTTAATCAGGATTGGAAGCCACTGTTATATGTTATATGTTTTAAAAGAGGCCAAAACTCTTGCATCTGAACTCTACTGGCATTAACTCCATACTTGCTTGAGGGTCTATTCTCAGCTTTCCACACCAGAACCTCCAACCTCCAGCAAGGCAATCCGGGACTTTCAGCACTGTGAGCTTTGGCCCTCCATTCTTCTGGAAATGGACTGCTGTCACTCTTTACCCTTTAATAAAATCACTGGGGTTTTCCCCTTTGCTGCAGGTGGCAGAAAAGATGGCAGTTCCCCAGAGACAGGCATTGATCTAAAAGCTGGTGGATTCTGCTGAGCTTCCCCTCCTGTCTCTGCTATGTGAATTTTCCCCTCCACTGAGCGTGGTCCAGCCACAATCTTCACTGGTGTGGAAACACGGTGAGCAGGTCAAGTACAAGTTCTTTTTACAGTCAATGTGAAACTTCTCAAAGCAGTGGCTTTAAGGCTGGGCATATACAGGCAAAGTGAAAACACAATCATATCCTTTCTCTGTCATCGCAAGAGTCTGAGAAATCTAGCCAAAGTGGTTAATACAGTCCCTCATTGTTCAGCTTTTGAACTGCATGCATGGAAAATGTATCACTGAGGAAGTATATCATGATCTTTGCACATGATTAGAAATCAACTCTCACTCCTGTCAAAGCATCCAATATCCCTCCCTCCTTCCTTTTGTTGCTCTGTCGCCCAGACACTTGAAACCAAAAGATACCCAAACACAAGAAGAATTTTGTACTGAGAGAATGGCAGCTGGAAAGAAGGTGAATAATTGATGGCGAACATTGCGGGATGCAGTATTTATCAGTGTGGAGCTTGAGGCCTAGTGTGCAGGGAGGCTGTAAGTGGATCTTTGGGGGAAAGTGCAATGGCCATTGTCCTCAGAGCGCTAGTGCTCTTGGGTGTGCGATACCTTGCCGTGTCTTATCGCTGCTCTAGTGAAAGCAATATGCTAGCCACAATGTTGCCGACACTGCGTTCATTCACAATGATTTAATGGGGGTTTTGAAGAGGGACTGAAAGTAATTGACATGGTGTCATGGAACAACCAACAAGCAGACACGTCAAGAACTTCTAGATTTTAAGCTACTCACATATTTCTTTTGTACGTGTAATTCAAGTCCCAGAAAACTGAACTGAACCACTGAAGAATGTTTTGGGTATATCATGTCTCTTGCCAAATCCCCTCAAATGGTTGCACCTCAAAGGAAACTAATTCTTGGGTAGGTTTGACATTGTGACACATGCAAATTTTTCAAGTTTCAGGCTTGGCCACGCACCGGCAGACTGACCCGACTGCTACGATAGCAGACATTCAGTGAGCAGCGATGTCCTCCATGAATCATCCAGTTAGTGCCAGCACCATAGGCAGACGACTACACAACACAGGTGCACACAGACTGTTACAACAACTGCCCTTAACACATGTCAACCCCGCCAAGCACTGCTACGATGTTGTGCCAGACTGTAATGGAGTGACTCAAAATGGCATCAGGTCATCTTCAGTGACAAGTCCCGCTTTTGTCTTGGTGGAGACGACCAACGAACCCAGGTGTGGAGGCATCGTGGTCAGCACCAAGATGAACAGTTTGTTGTCCACCTCCACCCCTACCGCAAAATCTGCAGGAACTGTGTGAGAATATTCAAGCTGCATGGGATGGATTATTACAGGACACCATTAGGAACCTCTACAACATCATGCTGAGACGCCTGGCATGTTGCATCAGCATACATGGGGGCCCGGTACCATACTGAGAGACACTACTTCTGTATGTGTAGCTCAGTAAATATTTCCCATATCAGTGTACATTTATCATCATCTATTGTTCCTGGTCACCTTTATCTTCCTTCCCAATAGCATTGCAATCTGACACTTCCTTCTGGGTGCAGCTATTGTTTTGATGAAGAGTGTATATATATTGTATGGTGCTAAATCACTTCTGTTTGTGACTATTGATATTACTATACTAACCTACTGGAAGATCTTCAGAGACCCCTCGTCCTGAATTCTAGACAACACATTGAGAATAACACTAACCTCCATTCACACCAAGCCCCTCCATTCATCCGTTAACTTGGTACAGATCTTTGTAATGGATCAAAACCTTTCCACGGCTAGGTGTCATTGAGCCCTTTTTGACACTTTTCTTTGGTACAACAGCAAGTGCCATTTCACCATGGCTCCTTATCTTAGACTGCTGATCCATTCTATTTAGTGGGCTGTAACAGACCTTTGCCTTGCAACACAATGCTAACAAAACTTCCTAAAGGTAAAAGCTGCTATCGCAAATCCTCAAGTAACAAACCTTTAAGTCTTTTAGCCCTCCTTTCCCTATCTCCCTTTCTTTATTTCGCTTGCAAAAGCGAAAGCCTATATCCGCCAAAACAAACGTTAAGCTATGGCGTGTGCTTGGCCTACAATAGGCAGGGATCAAGCTGCCTTCTTAGCCTACATTTCTCGGTGGAAAGCCGTGGCTCTGGTTACTCCCCGTGCTCCTTCTTGTTTGCCATTAAATATTCCGATGCGATATAGAGCGGAGGTGAACAGGCTGCCACTCACTCGGGATAAAGCAATGGGCCCAATGTGACAGGTAAACAGAGAGAGCGAGAGGCACGGCTAGGGTTACGGCTCTGCTAAGGCTGTGCCACCCTCCGTCTCCGATTCCCCCACAAACGACAAGGGGAGGGATCGCTTTACCCGCGGCTGCCACATGAAATGGTCCGGTCCAAGTGCTCTGCCTGCCTCCGTGATGGAATGATTACTTATTCATGGAAAGTCATGGGGAGGGGGGCAATGTGTTGTGAAAGGGGGTCCTTGTTGTCGGTGGCGGTGCAAGCCACGGCTGACATAAGGGTATCTATTACCTGTCCATTCTAGAGACCTGGCCCCCTATTGCCTGAAATGCCTGAGCTGGGCTCAGCCCTGCCTGGGAGTGGGCTTGGAATGCAGATAACCGATCTCCATTGCACCCTCCACTCTCAGCGTCAGTTTCCATCACAAACATACCAGACTGGACGTAACTTTTCGCAAGACTGCTCTACTTCAGAGCACCGCTGCAGTGGTAGCAGGGAGGTGAGGAGAGACCTGCCTCTGTTCCAAGGCTCTGGAGCTGCAGCCAGCAGGTGGATGGATGGCAAGATGACTTTATCACACTCTCTCCAGCCCGCCCAGGTAGCCTGACACCCGACTATCAGCCTGGGAGGATAGAAAGTTTCTCTGTGCTCGCTCTTGCTCCCTCTCTTCTGTTGCTCCAAACACCGCCACCCTGACACCAGAGAGTCTGTGCCATGTTTTGACCGTGTGAAATCTCACACTGCCTGCTACTCAGAGGGCACAGGGCCTCGGCCGTGCTGGCACAGGCGACTGTGTCCAAGCTGCCCTGTTTCAGCACCATCTTATTCCAAGCTTGAATGTTAATCAGTATACAAGACACCTCAAAACTGACCCCAGGCTAGCATAAGGACACCTTCTACCAACACCCACACGAGCAGCCTTCATCGTCCAGGTCCCAGAGCTCCCGTTCCACAAAGCACCTGTCTGTAATTCCCCCTCCATTCAGTATTTATCAGCCTGGCCCCTCTCTCTTTGCACCACTACGAAGTCCACCGAACGCTTTAATTAAACTGGAGCCGCACATCAAAAGCCACATTCAGTCATGTCAATCAGCGGCTGCGGGACAGGGCTGAAACTGGAGTCTCCATCACTCCCCTCCCCTTCTTATCGCAGCACAGCAGGAATGGCACCCTCTGCTTCCACTGTAACAGTCCACCGGTTGGCAGGAACGTGTAACCGAAGTCACCCCGGAGTCATTGTGCTGGTTGTAAGCAATATGTTCCACTGTGTGACGCCCGAGTACATTAACACAGATTCTTTTCACTCTTGTGCCCGTGTTCCCCTACCGGTGCTTGTGTTATGAGCCGTTTGATTTCCAGCAACTCCTGGCCAAAAGCTGGTCGGGGTGTGATAGGGGTTCTTTAGCGACACCAGGGCCAAGCGCAGGCCTAACAGTACTGGTGCCTAATCCAGCGTGAGTGCTAGTCATGAATCAGGACTAACGAACCCTGGGCTATAGCCATGGCAGAAGATTCTACTGGGTTCTTCTAACAGGACACCTGAATTCACTCTGGTGCTTGTATCATCAAAAATGTCAGGCAATTCTATGTTTTTTTTTGTCACATTTATTGCAGATATAGCACATAGGAAATAGCCAAACCTGGTTTATAATAAGCAATGCAACACCAGATATAGCTTTTGGTCGACAAATATCAGTAGACTCTAAAATCCATACTAGTTCATTAAACTTCCTTACATTACCTCCAACTTATATTACAGGTGCAGTGGACTTTGCTGACCTCTAGTGACCAAAATTATTAACTGAACATTGTTTCTGAAAAAAAAAAAAACAGAGTAGCGATTTATTACGTTATAATATTTTCCCTGCATCAGGATACATTTTAATCTCACTGATGTCTTGTTGGTTAATTTATGATTTGAGTGACAACACTAAAATGTGCAAGGCTTGATGACTTCCAGACCCAAATTGGGAAACATCAGTAAAGGCAATGGTTCTATATAGAACCGTGAGCATTCAAACTACTATTACATGTATAGGCCCACATGGTACATAGCATGGTAAAATGGCTTTTCTAGGTATATGGTTCTTCAGAGAACCTTTTTTGAATTGGTTCCATATAGCATTGCTGTCTCAAAGTATAGCTACTAGCAAAATCACATACTTCTACTCTACATAGTACACCACAATAATCCTTAAGATGTTTTCAGGTGTAAAATGTACGCTACTTTTGAATGGTTTGGCTAATAAGTCAAATTATCTGCCAATATAGTGAGAAAATTTGGCTCACGCAAAAAAAAAAAAGAAACACACACACACACATATATATATATATTTTTTTATTTTATTTTATTTTATTTTATTTTTTTTGCACTATATACTCTTCTGTGCAAAAATTCTTGAGATGTACAATAATTTCATAACTCTATAAGCTATCCAAGGAATGTGCAATAACTAACCTGCTACCTCACCTGTCTATTGTCTATTGTCTGCTTAGAATATATAGTTTTATAGTCATTTCTTAAATGTAAAGATTTTTTTAAGTGTATATATGTATATTACAATGTTTATCTCTCTTAATTCTGCACTTTATATATTTTAGCCCTGTGTTTAATTATTTTGTGGATAAAATGTTGGATTGCTGCTCAATTTTATTGTACACTGTGCCATGACAATCAAGGCATCTTATTTTATGTTATGCTCCAGACGTTCCACAATTGCCATACTAACTTAACAAGTGAATAGTCTGCAGATGTGGATAAATGGGTAGAATATGGTTTACGTAGCGTCTACTGCTACTAGATGGTCATCATAGCTAAGTAATGTATTCATGCATGAATCTAGAAAAACAGCTTGATGCTATGGAGCTGCAGTATCATAAATGGCCTCTGGATGGCAGGGTTGGCCTACTATTCTCCTTTGGAATCAGGGACAATTCCACAGCTGTTGTTGCTGGATGGCGGTCACTCTAACCTCTATTCAAACAAATGTACAAACGGATGCCACATATTACTAAATCACAGGCTTTAAAAAGTAACCAAGTACACATCCATGCTGATGAAATATTACCCAATCAGAGTTTCAAAATTCAGAGAACATTGTGTCTGCAGCATCCAATCGAATAGATGTAATTAGTTACTAATGTACACATTCCCTCTTTGCTCTAGAGCACTGCTGTACCTCAAAGTCTATCACGTGGAATTAAGACATCCCTGATAGATGTATCGATTGGAGACACATGATAGCTTTGGATGGTCATAATAAATAAATAGTATCACTGTATGCTTTTCTTAGTATAACAGTAAGTATTTCTAGGATGTTAAATAACTACATATATCATAAAAAGATAGATGTAGACCAGTTACAGAGACCCTGTAAACAACAACTACAATCACCAGTGTATGGTAACTACATACACTGTGTAGAGTTTTACAGCTTCTCTACTGCCGGTAGCACCGCCAGGTCGCACTTTAGACTGCCCAGGAGCTCAGTGATGCCCTGGTCCAGATCTGAGGGGAGATCCCCCAGGACACCATCCGTCGTCTCATAAGGAGCAGGCCTCGACATTGTCAGGCATGCATACAATCACATGGAGGCCATACAAACTACTGAGTACCCTTTTGAGTTGCTGCAATGGAGTTTGGGTTAAATGGACGAGCCTGCTGCATCATTTAATCACTTTGATTTTCAGGGCGTCTCCATAGGGTGATCATTTTCATTTTCATCAAACGATGTGGCATCCTTTCATTCCTAACACATTACCCCGTCGATATGAGGAAAGATATTCTGAAGGATTTTTTTTCTATTGAGAGGTTGAGGTGTTTTCTTTTAATTTTTTTAAACAGTGTGTATATCCTATTATTTAGTTCATTTATTGTTAAAATTTAACAGTAATAATAATGAAAGGTGCCGAACAGATTGGAGATTCCATTTACAAACTTATGCGGGCATTTTACATTCCTTGATCCACATTGTACCAGGAAAATATCATAGAAAGCATTAACACCCACAGAGGTCAGCGCAGTGGTCAACACCCATAGTGGACAGTGCAGTGGTCAACACCCATAGTGGACAGTGCAGTGGCCGCCCACGGGTGCTTAATGATCTTGACCAGCGATGTCTGGCTAGAACTGTCCATGCGAACAGACAAGTGACTCATTCAATTGCACGTTCTATGCAGGAGGCCCCACACGCATATCCCGCAGCTTAGTGCAGCATTCCTTAGCTTCCATGAAATATGGAAGCAGAAGAGTGGCTTTGTTAGCACCAGAACTCCGGACAACACACCTTACTTGGGCTCATGAGGTTGCTAACAGGAGCCTAGAGCAGTGTTTCTCAACCCTGGTCCTGGAGGCACCCTGTCCTACACATTTAACAAAGAAACAACTGAGCAACACTGCCATAGAGCACTAGCAACGTGTGGCGTGGTCCAATTAGTCAGGCTACCTATTGTTTTGAGCTGATGGTAGGATTCATGTGTGGTGCAGACCCTATGAAGCCATGGACCTCAGGTGTCAACAAGGCACTGTGCAGAGTGGTGGTGGTTCCATACTTGTGTGAGGTGTGCTCTCATGGGTTGGGTCCACTGGGCCGTCTAAACACATAGTTGACTTGCCTGCTCTGTTTCACTAAATAGTGACCATTTGCAGCTTATCTACCCTCACAATGATGGAATAGAGTCAGGTCCAAGTTGTCCAGAATTGTTTCGAGGAGCTTTCTGGAGAGTTCCATTTGCCCAACATGAGAAAAATTGAAGCATTTAACTATGATGTCTTATTCGAGTGACAATCAGATAGCTCCCGTAACTCTGCTAGCATTGCTGTGCCATGTGTACATTGGCCAGTGTTTAACCTCACTCACCTCACAACTTATACAGGTTTGGGCGTTTCCAAGTCGTCCACTTAGATAACACCACTTCACTTTTTTGATATACCAATGTACAGTATTTATTGCCACATGGCATATTCCTGTTTGGTGTAGCTCCTAGATTACTGTGCCACTGTGTCTTAGACAGTACACCGGCTTGTGAAACATATCAATAGAAACATTTACAGTAGAGTCCTTATTTTTATTTAATTCATTCTTTGTGTTCAACAGTGGGCAAGTTGAGTCATGTAACAGTTATGAGAGATAACAAGTACCGCCACACGCGTAAAACATGCAATCATAGCACGTTCAGGTTACACAGGCTCCACCAGCTTTCCACCTGAGCTTCTTTAGCAGCCAGCTCTGAGTTCACTGGTACTTTCCTAAGAGCTCTCTTCCTGCTTTGAAACGTGATTAATCTGTTGAAGAAGATTGTATTAGTTCTGGCAGTTCTGGCAGTTTTATCTGCGGTACAGGTGATGTCTGGGCAATTGCTGACCTTTAAACTGAACTGAACCTGAACTTATAACTGATGTTGCACAAAAACAGACTGATATTTCATGACACTTCATCAAAGCGTTTACCCAACAGTTGGATCTGAGCGTGCTGTCTGCATGGCAGGTTCAGGTGGACTCAGGTCAAGGTTTACTGTAGGCTGGTGAATAATCTTATTCCACTGAGTGACAACAGCCTTGTATGAAAGGTGTGGTCAGCAATATGTAGGATATGTAATTTATGTAGGATTTATATTTATTAAATAATTATTTGTCTCTGGTTAAAAAAACACACTCGTCGTCAAAATACAAATAGGTATAACCAGAGGGAATCAATCGACAGGAATGAAACCTGGTGGGTAGGTTTGACATTGTGAGACATGTAAATGATTCACGTTTCAAGCTGCATGGGATGGATTATCACAGGACACCTATAGGAACCTCTACAGCTCCATACCAAGACGTCTGGAATGCTAAATTAGCAAACATGGCATCCCAACGCCATACTGAGAGACACTACTTCTGTATGTGTGGCTCAATAAATGTTGCCCATATTAATTTAAATTTATCATCATTCATTGTTCCTGGTAACCTTTATCTTCATTCCCAATAGAACTGCAATCCCACACGTCCTTCTGGGTGCATTTATGAGTGTATTTATCTGAAGTGTTTGACTGGAATTGTTAAGATATGTGCCTACCACACAAGGGCATCACTAGAGGTTCAACAGGTTCATGGATGGGAATGCTAGGCCAGTACTAGGGTTTTTAAATCCCCATGAGGTTTTTAATGGCCACAAAATATCTGTTCATCAATAATTTTTAAAGTAGCAAGTGTCAAAAAAAATTAGCCATCTGAGACTGAAATATAACTAATAGCATGTTACACCCCCACGTGCACGAATAACAGCTCTTAATTTAGCATGGACTGGACAGGTTTCTGGATGTAGGCCACATAAGTGCTCAGCCACTCTTGCATCAAATCATTGCGCAGTTTGGTCAGATTGGGTGGATGCCTATTCTAGAGTTTTACTGGCTGTTCCAGGTAGTCCCACAGGCTTTAAAGAGAATTCAAATTTGGGGATTGTGCAGGCCAGTCCAGACGTGTGAATGCTTCTGAATATGTATCATGCCAATCAGTCACATTTGCAGCCCTGTGAATGGGAGAATTGTCATCTGGGAATACAGGGATAGGAATGTCATGCTCCTCTGTTAGATGATGATGGTTGTCCAGCAGCTCAGTGTAGGACATGTGCTTCGAGTGTACTGTCACCTCAAACACAGTACCTATATAAACCCTTCCAGACCAACACGGAGGTGACTAATTGTTTCTCCAAAGAGTTAATATTATTAAAAAACACAGATTATACAGATTATATATCGGTTCAGTGCCAGTTGGTGTAATCAGGTTTGTGATTTTGCTCTGTGGGCACGTTTAACAAGCTAGGTGAAAGAATTCTATGGTTATAGTGACAAATATTTTCTGTGTTAAGTTCAAATCTGTGTTTATTACAGTGACTTTTATAGCCCAAATTCTGTCTTCAGCATCAGCGGTTGTCCATCAATGTTATTTTGCAGAGTGAATTATTGTAGAACAGCAAAGACTGCATTAGAGAAGTAGTGGCACCTCCCTCAGACTGCACCCTGCTATTAAAGTATACTGGGAATTTGCAATAATGAGGTATGAGTGATTAATGAAGGATAAATAAGAATAAACTAAAGATAATTTGGACTAGTAATCAGGCGTTTTTTTTGGGAAGAAGGGATATATAACATTTCGGGGGAGGCCCTAAACCTGGCCTAGCAAGGCCCAAGCTGCCACATAGCTTGATTCAAAAGAAAACACCATGGCTAATGTGTGTAAAGTCTTTTGGTAAAGCAGTAATGAATATGTGTTAAACGTGTGTCAGTCAAATTTGTATAATTAAACAATTGGCAAAAAAAATCAAATTAGGTTTGAAAATCGTGAAAAAATAAGCAATATTAATTTCTTTAAACTGCTATGATGTGTTGGCAGAAGTTAGCCACTGGGCACCGACCTAGCTCAAACAGCTCAAATGGACGGTAGTAGGCCGGCAAGCTCCTAACACCTTAGTGCTGTAGGGGAGAACCAAGCTGTAATGGGTGCCAAGGCCCACAGTGAAGTGGCAAAGCCTCACGGTCTTCTACCTGTGAAATGTAGCATCCTCTGGGCACTGATGTAGACTGAGTACAATATGAATAGACTCAAGTAAGTCAAGCTAGCTTATGTAACAGACAGTGTTTTAGCTTATCTTATCTGAAGTTAGCAAAGTGAGCACAGTAGCATCCAGGGAAGATATATGTGTAGGATGAAGGGACAGCAAGCTAGCAAACAGTAAATGTTAAGAATGTTAAGAAGGTTACAAGTTAAGAAAGCATATTATCTGAGGACACCCAACAATAACATCAATCAAACCAAGATGCATCAATCTGTTAAACTATTTCAATAATAATAGCCATCCATGTAGGGAAAAAGCTGTGTTTTGTTATTGAGTAGCAGATATGTTTTCAGATATAATGAAATAATGAATACTTGAAATAATGATTCCAAATTTAATGTCAAAAGTTTATTAAAGTTTAGAGAAGTGTACAGGCATTTAGATTTTAAGTTGAAATAGAGCTATTCAGCTCAGTTGAAAAGACAACATGATGTACCTTTAATGCAAAACGCTTTTGCTCGGATCAGGCCATACTTGGCATGAGCACGTGGACCCGGCGACACCTCCATTCATTGGTCACACCTTCTTCCGTAATTTGCATGTTTGAACCCGCCCCACAGACCGCGGCGTGCGTTCTGATTGGCTCCCTCGTACGGCGTGAGTCGCTGAACGGCCAAGGTCAGAGGTAGACGACCAGAAGTAACCCCCCTTCTGTCTCGGCATCACACCACCGTGATGGTGCTGTCAAAGGAGGTGCGGAGCGTACTCCTTAGCGCACTATGAGACAGTTGTTCGCGCTGGAGGGTTAGATATGCTAATAGCGCTTTAACGACATAGCAGAGAAACCTGTCGGGATCAGCGCCTCAGAATTGCTTGCCGACTTTTTTTGCACGGTAAGTGGATGAAGGGGTTGCGCTCCAATATGTACACTTGTGCCCCGGGTAGGTCACTAAGCCGGTACCTAGAATTCTTGCCGACCTGCAACGCGTACTCGTGTTCTAACAACAGCCTTTAACTGTGGCGTGAATTGTGGCGGTTTGCTTATGACTAGTAGCAGCTGTGCTCAAACAAAATCTTTACGGGACTCTCTTACAGCGTGTCTGCCTCTAGCGGCTTCGTTACAGCAAAGCGTACTAATTAGAACACTAACACGTAGATTGGGACGCGACCAAGCGTATTACCGGTGCTAGCATGTTAGCTGGGTGGTAACTTGGCTAGCTTACTTCGCCCATCATGTTATGCGGCAATTTTCCGCCCGTTTACACATGCAAATAATAATGACAATTGGTCATATACGAGATGTCAGCCCTACAGTGACTTCATTTTAAATGTGTAGACTAGTAATCAGCTTTTGGAGTGACCATTATAGCTACTGTGCTCATTTATGAGCGTATAAACCTTAAAGACTTTGGATTGTAAATGTTTGACAGTGCGCTCGCGCTTACTCAAAACAGATAACCGCCGTTGTCAGAGCTAACGTTAGCTAGCTAGGCTTATAACTTAATAACTGTGCTCTGCTGACCGTCGCCACGACACGCATGTGTTCCTGGTGTGCGTGGACGAGTTTGTCAGGTCGAGCAAGCTAGTTTTAAGGTGTGTCCGACCATAAATCAGCAGTGTGTGCAGTAAGTTGGGGATACTAGTGTCGTAAAGCAAGCAGGCAGTTTTACTTGTAAGGGATTTCTGTCAGAACTTAGAGCTGACTGTCACCTCACCTGCTGGGATGTAACTGAAAGCCAGGTGAGTTATGTGAAAACAATGCTCAGGTAAATAAAGTGTGGTCACCTGACCTCAGCGGCTAAAAGTAAACAGTAGCTACCACATATATGGAAACATTATAATATTTAAAAAATAAAAATAACTTGAGTGTGAACAAGTGAGAAACTCCTGAATTACTGAGGCTGCTTGTAGAACTCCTCCAGCATCTATTAGCATAGCAGCTAACGTTTATTAGATCCTGCTGTTCTCTGTATTTAGCTATAACGCTAAAGGCTCTGTAAGGAGATATTTGAGCAAGCTTAACCAACAGAACAAGTAAATCAAGCACAAAAGCTGGTTGGGGAATTAAAAATGTAAATAACTCAAATGGAGCTGGGGTAAAGGCATATTTCATTCCCTTTAGATACATTGCAGTTAATACCAATCAGCCCTAACATTAAAACCACCTCCTTGTATTTCCACTCACTGTCCATTCCCATAGCTCCATATAGGTGCACTTTGTGGTTCTCTATAATGACTGTAGGTCCGCTGTTTCTCTAAGCTTCTTAGACCCTTTCACCCTGTTCTTCAAGGTCCAGGACACCCTCCACCCACCCACCACAGGGCCACCACAGAGCAGATACTATGTGGGTGGTGGATCATTCTCAGCGCAGTAGTGACACTGACTTGGTGGTGGTGTGTGTTGTGCTGGTGTGAGTTTCGATCAGACACAGCAGTGCTCCTGGAGTGTTTCAACTTCACTCCATTAAACAATCCTACCTTGCTGGTCCACCTTGTAGATGTAAAGTCAGAGACGATAGTTCATCTGCTGCTGCACAGTTTGTTTAAACACTCCAGCAGCACTGCTGTGTTTGATCAATCCACACAGCACAACACACACTAACACACCACCGCCACCACCACATCAGTGTCACTGCAGTGCACAGAATGATCCACCACCCACATAATACATGCTTTGTGGTGGTCCTGCTACTAGCAAAGTATGCAGAGAAACCCCTTGAGTTCATGACAGGACTACTGTAGTCCACTTCTAGACACTATTTTGATGAGGTAATATCTTGAGCGCTCCTCTCACAAGGGTGTGCGTTCTTTGTCTTATTGGGCGGCAACAGTAAGTTAAATGAACGGACTTGAAACACAGCGTTGTTGTAGTTGTTTGGAAGTGTAGCTACAACTAGTTACTTTTTAAGTCTTTGTTTTGTGTCACAAAAAAACTATACTTGTTTTGACTGAATAGCATTTACTTATTAGATCATATTAGATGCTTAAACTATATTGTATAATTATGTTTAACAGCTGGAGTAAATGTGAAATGTCTTTATTGTGGTATTTAGTTAAAACTAGAATTGAACTAGGTAATAATAATGGTTGACTAGGTAATATCAATATCATATTAAATATAATGACTGTTAACATTGTCAATCACAATGACGGCTCGGTTAAAGCAAAGGGCCATGAGACCCCAATGCTGAGTGATACGACTGACTGATGGAGGTGGCTTACATAGTTTGGGAATGTGAGGAAAAAGTGTTGGAATTGAATAATAAGGAAATAATTAAGTATTAAATATAGTTTTGAAAAATAACTGAACAGCTAAACTCTCTCTCCTCTTTTGCAGTATTTGGAGCCTGCCAGTGTCGTCCGGCCATGGCACAGCAGGCCCCAGCTGTAGATAAGCCTCCAGCCGCCATGGGCTCTCACTTCACCATTGGTTCAGTGTCGGAGGATAACTCTGAGGATGAGGCTCTGGGCAAATCAGGGCTGCCTACAGAGGAGAAGGACCGCTCCCTCTCTCCATCCTCCGTCAGTTCAGACAGCACTTACGAGATGGGATTTGAAAGCCTTGATGGACCGTTGCACAATATGAGGTCAGTGAAGCTTCAGGGTCAGACTTTTGCCTAATTTTGCGGCATGTTGCAAAATGCGGTCCAGATTAACTGAACTATCTTAAGCAATGTTTGAGGATTGCTCTTATGATTTTGTGTGGATTCAGGTGTTTTGGGATACATGTCAAAGGCTTTTATTTATAAAGCCAGTATTATAGATAATGACTATAATGATTTGCATTACATCAGTCTCCTTTCAACTAAGCACTGTTGAAAACTCTTGTCTTGGAATCTTCTGTTTTGAAATAAATCCAATTTGGTTTGGCATTTTGTTATGTAACTCAGTGACCTGGAATACAGGTTTAGATATGGCACACATGGGTTTATAGATACATTCCTCAGTATTTTATACACATAGTTACTGTCCAAACAGAAGAGGTCAAAAACCAAATTTATGATATGACCCAAAGTAGTTTTTTCTCAACAAGCATATGAATATTATACACAAGTATGTATTGTTCCAGATAAGGTCGACAAGATGTATATAATTTCAGCATCAACCTCACTATGTGTCCATGTGAAATAGTTACCTTGCAAGAAAATTAAATCAAAAATGTCATGCTACAGTCAAATCTCTACATTTTCCTGAAGCTGTAAATATAAGTAAACATCAGATATGTTTCTGATATCTTTGTTTGTCTAAGGTTAAACATTTTTTACAATATTGTCTTTTATATTGTTGCTCTGGTGTGCTCTTCTTAAGATAAAAGAGCAGTACAGAAATCACTTATTGGGATTAACACTGCTACCGTAGAAATAAAAACAACAAAGCAGTGGAAAAAAGAAAACTTTGTTTTAGAAAATACTGTACCCCGTCCTGGGTGCCTGTCTGCGTGTCGTCACTGTTCTTGGCCGCCTGATTCAGAGTCATTTAGATAACTTTGTTTGGAATTTGGATTGCCATGTCATCAGTGTTTCTTCGAGTTGCATTGTAAAAGAGTAACTGTAACAGTTCAGTACAGTTATAGTGAACAAGTTCACATTAGCACACTATGTTGCTAATTTAATCGTACTGGAGTCGACTGGACAGTACACCATCTTTCAAAAGCTTTGGGTCACTTTATCTGATATGAGTGATCAGGGAGTCATTTGAGATTCTGCCAGTGTTTTTGCTCGGTCACTCAGACACGCAGCGTGTTATGTTGAAAGAAACATTTTTATTGGAAATGGTCTGTGGACAGAGCTAAGCTGTCTGTATGGGCTGCGTTTCACGCACAGTGTGAGCACCCATGTCGTGCATGTCAGTCGGACGGAGAGTTTTCGTACAGTGTGAGTATTTTAATTGCGAGTTTTCTCTGGACATGGTGGCTGGTTCTAACGTGTAGTGTGAGCTGCACAGTGCATGTCTTTTAAACGTAGACATGGTGGTCTTCTGGGTGATAAAACAGGCCTGACATTTTCAGTCATTTAAATGCAGAATTTTTCACACTGGCCTGCCCTGCACCCAATAAAAAAACCCCAAAAAAACAGATTATTCTCTCTTTGTAATCAGACATGCAGTTGTAAAGTCATTTTAAGTACTGACCATATCCATGATCTGCACGGACTTTGGATTTTAGAGCTTTACTTTATTATAAAGTGTAAAAGAAAACAGGCTTATTTATATACATTGTCCCCAAACTTTTGCTGCGGAATGTATATGTTAGGGGGATGGTAGTGTGAAATGGAGGATTGAAGATGGTGAGTTCATTGAGGTGAAGTCTCCCTCATTGGCCCCCTCTCTGGTTGGCTGATGTGTGTGAAAAGCCTTGGCTCAGTGTTTCCGCCCACAGTCACACAGGACTTTTCTGTATAAGCAGGATTGCTGCAGCGACGCTCTCTCTTCCACACAGATTCACTGCCATTCATCAGAGCCGAATGCAGTACAGTTAGAGAGGCCAGCGTATACGGTATCAGTCTAAAGTTTGGACAGCTGGCTTAAATATCTATTTTTTATGACTCTGAGCACATTCAATTAAATTGTTTCCATTTAGAGAAGCCCATCTTTGCATTTGCCCATATGTTGGCTTCTCAAAACTGTATTATGTAAAAAAAAATGTATTATTGTGTAAAAAATAAAACATAATGTATTTAACCCTCTGATATCGCTAATCAAACATGCTGCTGATTTAGGGCTTTGCAGCGTAATTTCTTGCCATCAACTTGAAACATCAGGCTTGAAACATTATGCTATTTTAGTATGATGTTGAAAGACCAAGTTAAAATGGAGATAGGATAAAGATATAAAGATTTTAAAATTAGTCTGTGAGTGATGGCCATAGTATGAAGGAAGTAGCTGAATTTGCAGGTGTATGGACGCGTACGGTCATACGGGTCACCAGTAAATTCTTCTCAGAATTGTGCCAGGGGTGGCATTCGCCAAATCTCGTCCAACTGATTAATTCTTTGGTGTAAGAATGGCTGAACATTTGATGTGGCCTACATCCAGAAACTGTCCAGTTAATGCCAAATCCGATCACAGCTGTTATTCATGCTTGTGGAGGTGTTACACACTATTAGGTACGTTTTTACATTTTGTTTTAGCTTATTTGCCCGTGTTTTAATGTTTGCAAAATGGGATGGAGCTGGTATTTCATTTACCTTTATCTTTTCAGAAATTTTTCAGAAAGATGGTTGCAGTTTCTGCTTCTTTTGATCAAAGCAATCCTACCTTAATTAAATTGTCCTAGAAAAATGAACAAATGAGCTATCGTTTGAGCTATTTTGCACAGTACTGTGCATTGTAGAAGCCATGATGGGGCTAATTTGTTAAATCCTCACTTGTTATTAATTTGTATTATTTGTTATATATCGACATTTAGTCTGGTAATACACATTTTAGTCTGTATCCTGCAAAAACACCCACTAAGTTGGTGATGAATGAGAGGGAACCAGTGAATGGTGCTGAAACTGCCTTTGAGACAATAGAACCCTCCTTGTCCTGTGCTGCTTTCCTATTGGTGGGAGGAGGGAATCGCGGTGAGAGATTGGATGAAATTTTTTTTTTGCTCCAAAAAGCTTGATGCTGTGCATGTTGGGGGTGGAGGTATGTGCCAGCGGGCTGGTGATAATGCAGCGACGCAGAGTCAGGCCATACAGAATTCAGCCAAACACACACATGCACACCACCCCTCCGGATCACGTTCCTAGAGGACAGGGAAGATTTTTTTTGTCTTTTAATGCCCTCCCTCTTCTCCCCCTTCTTTTGACATGCATGGTAAAGGCTCCTCAACCACCCAACAAAACGCTTTCTAGGAAATAGGACTTCAGAGGCTGTAACCTGAGCCACAGTTAGGAAACATCACAGCAGGCATCTGCAGTAGTGGATTCATTGGACCAACAGCAGTGCTGCAGTATCTGCTTTGATGTTCATTATACAGGCTGGTATATAGCAGTGTAGACTGATTTTTTTTTTTGTTTGTTTGTTTTTGTTTTTTTTTTAAATGTATTTATTTATTTTAAACAGTCGTATGAAATGTCTGAGGTTTCGTTCTATAGTCTTGCACTGAAACTGTGCAGCTAACGTGGTGAAGAAGTAGTAATTTGTGTTGTGGTTTTTACACCACGATATGATACATTTAATTTTTTATGCGATACAAAGGTAAAAATGAAATGCCAACATGCATTAATTAATTAAAAAAATATGTATTTTTTTTGTCTTCTTGTCTCATATCATGACCTCTGCACTAACATGTTATGGACCATTTTCCTACCATGTAGCGCTGTGCAAACTACATGCCTAAATCCAAATTTCAAAATAGTGATGGGTAGTTAAGTCAAAAGAGTCAATTCTTTGACACCTGGATGTCTGGGAGTCTTGAGTCAGCTCTTGGCCAGCGACTCTGAGTTGAAGTGCTTGGAGTCGACTCTTCAGCTCTGTCTACTCTGTGTTATTTCATCGCAATCGGCTGAAGGGAAAGTGTAAAGCAGGAGAGTGTCTGAATTTTTGTAGTGAGAGTTTAATGACTACCTTTACACACTGACAAGTCTGCTCACAAAAAAGTTTCTATACATTCTGAATGTTCAAATTCCTTTGTTTTTTACGGCACAAGGAACGAATACCAAAACATTGTGGAAAAGCGGATGAAGCTGATATTTGCTCAGGTATCCAGGATCTAAGCCAGGGGTGCACAACTTCTTTTAACCAAGGGCCAATTTCATATTAACACCTACTCCAGATGGCGTTTCGGCGGATGGCGATGGCTTCGGGCGGGACAATAATTAAAGTTTTGGAAAGTACACACCGGGTGGCAGTGTTCCGCAATGTCATCACAACTTCCTTTCGCGGGCTTTATTGACAGTTATACCGGGCCGGATCTGGCCCGCGGGCCGTATGTTGTGCACCCCTGATCTAAGCTATTGAAATTTCTGTTCCACTTTAAATAGAGCAGTGCTACATTCTGATGCTTGCACACCCTGTAAGTGCTGCATCTCTTAAGGGGGACTGGAAAAGTATCTGTATACTTTGTCTATAGAAGTTTAGTCCTGCCCATTCATGTTGATATTATAAGGAGTGTTTCAGCCCAGACGTCTTACCTTATGGGGAACCCATTATGCTCATTGTTGCATTTTTGGGAAACTAGAACCCTAGAATTGATTTACATGCTTCAGTTTTTCGTATCGTACACCTGTATGTCTGAAATGCTCTGTTTTAGCTCCTGTACCGTTTAAGCTCTGCCTCCCTGCGAGCCCAGTGTTCTGTTATTGTTGACTCGCCCACACTGACCAATTGGTTGGTCAACTTCTTTGCTCCCTCTGGCGTATACCTAGGGCTTTATAACTTTCCAGACCATTTTCATGCACAAACAGCAACAACACAATAAAGGAAAGAGAAAAACCAGTAAAGCATTATAGCGCACCGTTAAAGAGGCACAATATGGGGCAACCAAACAGCACAGAGCACTTTTTCATAGATCATCAAAGGCACAGTAACAGCAATTGCCCTTCAGACACCAAACATGGTTCACTTGGCTTGTTGGGCAGCAGTCTTTTTACATTGTCAGAACTCTATTAAACACCTCTCCATTACCAGCTGTATTGATTGTGACGTTCTCGTGGGAAATGCAGCCCTACAGTAATGAAGTCTGCAGAAAACTGTATTTGCAAGTGTTCCCAGCTATAATTGATGTTGCCTTTTAAGTGAGGCTTAGCTACATCCTTAGCCCTTGTTGGGGTGAATACCATTAAATCCTACTGGATTGTAGTCCTGGAGAGTGTGGTTCCAGTTGACAGGTCCAAGTCTACAAGTCTATTTTGTCTTGTAGCCCTGTTGTTATTGAAAAGCAGTACATGGGGTGTTGCACCGTATTTAACTAACTGCAGGGCTTAGGGTTAGGGTTAGGGTTTTGCCTTAATTTGGTGACACAGTAAAATTTTTAGTATCACATTTTTGTTGCATGAATATACAGTATTTGTGAATATGTTTGCAAGAATTTAAGAAGCTACAAACAATATTTAAAGTAGGTAAATAAGCGTTGGTGTGACATTCTGGCATCAGATTTTACTATCCGGCTTTACCAGTGCTTAGGACAATGTATCCTACATTAATTCCAAGTGATTTTCCAACATTTTTTAAAAGGCTTCCTCTTCTAAATAACTGATTTTTAGTATGTCATTATGTTGAATTTATTAGCTGGAGTTTGTGTTGGATAGTAGTACATGGTCTAAGAACTAACCAAAAGATCATATTTGTGTCTGTGTTAATTTATGTTTTATTAAATACAATATATTATATATTTGTATCACATCATGATTAGCCCTGTGGCTCTTACACCAGCTCCCCCATGTATTCCATGTATTTGCTCCAGCCAAACTCGCTACATATAAGGATAGAGAATAATGTGTGTCATAGAGTGGGCCCAAGACTGGTCTTAGAACAACTGTGCAAGCTTAATGTAAACTGTGTTGCATTTCTCTTCTTCAAGGCCCAGTATGTCAGGGTTGCATTTAGTGAAGCAGGGCAGAGAGCGCAGACGTATAGACCTGCAGAGGGACTTCACGGTGGCCTCCCCTGCTGAATTTGTCACCCGCTTCGGAGGAACTAAAGTCATTGAGAAAGTAAGTCACACCACATATGTTTATGCCTTTTGCCTTTGCTCATAGTTGTAGGCACATATAGAACCCGTAACATAAACACATGTTTTAACATTGTAGGTGCTCATTGCCAACAATGGTATCGCTGCAGTCAAGTGTATGCGCTCTATCCGGCGCTGGGCTTATGAGATGTTCCGAAATGAGCGGGCCATCCGTTTTGTCGTCATGGTTACCCCGGAGGATCTAAAGGCGAATGCAGGTAATGCAAACTGAAATATTAAGCCATTCATAACTTTCACAAAGATGCATTTTAAATATAGTGTTCTCATCAATTCTCTCCAGACTGTGACAAAGGATGTGGTTAAACAAGCATGATTTCAATGGAACTGGCTTTGTCCTAGTCACGGTTGCCCTAATTAATAGAGAAAGAGGTTCTGCTCAGTGAGGTGGAAGCTGGAGAAATGCCTCCATGGATGAATAGATCAGATATGTTGTCTGTATACTGTTCACTGTATACCAGTGCTATACATTTGACACGCTTTGAAAAATTGCAGCTGCCATTTGCACTGTGTGCTTATCTAATTTGGATTGTAAAAGTGTTTCAAAATGTAATTAAATAATTTTATTTGTGATGCCCACAGAATACATAAAAATGGCTGATCATTATGTGCCAGTTCCTGGAGGGACCAACAATAACAACTACGCCAATGTGGAGCTCATTTTAGACATTGCAAAGCGAATTCCTGTTCAGGTACTTATATATTCCATTCAGTGAGATTGACTTTTACATTGTACATTTACTGTAAAATGCTTCTAATAGTATTATGCCATAGATGGCCAAAATATGTGTCAGTATAAGGTTGATATGTAATGTATTTTACAGTGGTTAAAATTTTACTGCATTTCTCTGTTCAACTTGTTTATTACTATAGGCTGTATGGGCAGGTTGGGGTCATGCATCGGAGAACCCAAAACTTCCCGAGCTGCTTCACAAGAATGGCATTGCCTTCATGGGTTCGAATCCTCAATATATTATTGTTCCACATGTAGATGAGGTTTTTATTATGTTATAATGATGTCAAAAATTCTTTTCTGGTTTTTCTAACCCCCAGGTCCTCCTAGCCAGGCGATGTGGGCTCTAGGAGACAAGATTGCATCTTCCATTGTGGCGCAAACTGCTGGCATCCCCACTCTACCATGGAGCGGAACAGGTCTGTCTAACTCGTACATGCGTTGAATTAAAGCAGATACCAGTCCACCAGCTGGGGCAGCATGATATGGGCCATAATATACATGCATATACAAGTATGTCCGGATTATCTTCCCAAAGTTTAATGAATGTCTGTCTGTATTAAACCGTTTCTCTCCTTACGATGTAACCTGAGAGGTCCTAATCTTGGGTAACACAGCCACACAAAACCTTTTTAGAGTCCGAGAGAAACTTAGCTAACCTCACCATTTCTGTATGCATTGCTTTGTTCGTCTATTTGTTTGTTTGCTTGTTTGTGCATCTGTCCATCCTTCAGCACATCTTTTCGTCTGGGACTTTTTTGGTCAGGTTACTATCACATGAAAATTCCAAAATTACTATAGCAAGTGTCAACAAGCAAGACGTGTTGAACAGTAAGCTGTCAAACAAGTTACTCATTAGCCACACTGTTCTCAGATAGGTCTGATCAGCTGTATTTTAGCTCTGTTTTATATAACCCCTAGATTATATCTTTGTGTTGACAGTATCATAAAACCATGTTTAATATTTTACTCTGTGTTTGCTGGGACTGGGTAAAATAAGTAGGATATCTTGAAGACAATGTAGAAACACTTATTGGAACAAGATTCGTACATTACAATGTAAATAAAACAATGGTTGAAAGGCTCTTTTGCCTATTGCGGCCCTCTTCAGTATTAATACTGCAAAAACCAGTTTCCCAATTATGCTTAACTAATGGTATATTTTTCAGCCCTTCCACTTGCCCACATGTGCTTATGTAGATCAAATACAAATAAGTGCATATTGTAAACTGTTAACAACATTATTTCTGGCTGGTATTTACGAGAAAGACTGCAGTCTAGTTCAGGCCTAGCCTTACTGGGATGCCTATAGAATGAATGCTGATTAGTCAATAGGTATTAACATCTGTATGTGTCCTACAGGGCTGACTGTTGAGTGGTCAGAAAATGACCAGAAAAAACATATCATCAACGTTCCGCACGACCTCTATGAGCAGGGCTGCATCCAGGATGTGGAGGCTGGTCTGAAGGTACTGTACATTCTCACCAGCCATGACTGCCCCACAAGTACTTAACACCTTTGTGGTGGTGTTTTTTTTTTAGCTGTAAGCTGTATGCATATCTTAGCAGTTTAATCCTTTGGGCAGGCTGCAGAAAAGGTGGGCTATCCTGTGATGGTCAAGGCCTCAGAAGGAGGAGGAGGCAAGGGTATCCGCAAGGTCAACAGTGCTGATGACTTCCCTAACCTCTTTAGACAGGTCTGTGGGCATTTAAAATCCAGAACTAATGGTGATTTTTCCATAAAATGGAATTGATGGAAAAATGGCAGCACAGTAGTAATGTTGGCATATCCAGATGTAGTAGTACCGTATGCAATAAATCTTGCAATGCAATGTTTTCTTGGCTGATTGTCACATCTCAGGTCCAAACAGAGGTTCCTGGCTCCCCTATCTTCGTCATGCGCCTAGCTAAGCATGCACGTCATCTGGAGGTGCAGATTCTGGCTGATCAGTACGGCAGTGCCATCTCACTTTTCGGCAGGGACTGCTCAGTTCAGCGTCGACACCAGAAGATCATAGAGGAGGCCCCTGCCACCATCGCAACCTCTGATGTGTTTGAGAATATGGAGGGGGTATGTGGCCAACAATCTAATTTCAGCATATTTTGTTTATGTCAAATGATTTACAGGCTAATAAATATCCACACCGTAGGGGATGCATAACTTTTTTTGATACATAATAATTTTCGTTCTGTCAACGTCTAGCAAAAGTCAAGCTTTATCTTGGGGAATGAAAAAAACAGAAGCATAATAAAACATATAATTATTGTTTTATGGTCTAGACCTACTCAGTAGATCTTTGTCATCATTTCGTAGATTAAAACAAAACTGAACTAATAGCTTATTTATTTCAATAGAGGATTAAAGGCAAATGCTTTCAGGGAAAAAAGATTGCTGTTTGCTGTTTACTGTTTGAAATGAACATGTTGGAAAAACATAACCTAAATTTTGTGGCATATTTTTTTTATACTTTGTTTTTAAATCATGTAAAAAAAAAAGAAGCAAATTAATAATAATAATAATAATGTACATTGTTGAATACCATTGTACAGTATATGTCCAACATAACGATTACCAGCCATACTGCCAACTACATGAAACATAACAGGTAACTATGCCTTATTGTTGTACCTGTTTCATATTGTTTTACCTGTGTTTCTTTCAGTGTGCCGTCAAGCTGGCTAAGATGGTGGGCTATGTGAGTGCAGGCACAGTGGAGTATCTGTACAGTCAGGATGGCAGCTTTTACTTCCTGGAGCTAAACCCACGTCTGCAGGTGGAACACCCCTGCACTGAGATGGTGGCTGACGTCAACCTTCCTGCTGCCCAACTTCAGGTGTGTGTGTCTGTTCTCTGTTCCAGTCTGTTTTTGTGTGTTAATGTGTGTGTTACGGTGAAATGTGACACACACACTGGGCCTGGACTTGCCGCCTCATCTCTCTTGCCACTTAACATTAGCCTTTAATACTGCAGTCCCCACAGCAACCGCCAGAACAGAGGCTTTCTCCATACACTCACAGTCTGTCTAGTATGTAGGTCATTCAGACTGCTGCTGAGGACAGTGGGCTACAAGGCCAGTCTGTGTGGGGGAAGGGTTAACGCTCTTATGCAACACACTTGGAGAATACTGCAGGACAATAGTGACTGAGAAAAAGGACTGATTGCATAATACATTGAATGAAGAAAAAGGAAAAAAAGGCACAAGAGGGGCAACCCGCTGTATTACCACTATAGTTACAAATATTTTATGCATTAAAAAAATTCAGAAATATCTTATACACAAGTATTATAAATGACACAGGAAAATGTATGAAAATCCTTTATTTAATATTTTGTTTGTTATTACGTGATTTAATATTACACTGTAGCCATTCATCGACGCTTATTTCTTGCCACAATTTCTGCCTCATGGTTTAATCACCATGTTTGACATATGAAGCATTCTAGATATTTTAGCATAGTTTAGAACCCCTCTACAATGTCTTAATTTTCTAACAGCTTAACGTTATTTATTTAGAATTCAGGATCACTTTAGATACATGGCAGTTACTCCACTTGTTAAAGTTTTATGTTAATGCGTTTTCAGATTGCCATGGGCATCCCGCTGCACCGCATCAAGGACATCCGCATGCTGTATGGCGTGCAGCCATGGGGAGACTCACCCATTGACTTTGAGGCACTCTCTACCACCCCCTCCCCACGAGGACATGTCATTGCAGCCCGAATCACCAGTGAAAACCCGGATGAGGTATGTTAGCAGCACATCCTGGTCTCATTAATACCATACTAAACAAACCATGTATTTTTTACAAGTTCTACAAATCAACCTTGATTCCATAAGCAAGAAGCTGGATGTGGAAAATTATTTAAAGATTGGAGAATTGTATAATGTTGTATAGGTCATTATTCCTTGATTTTTATTTTTTATTTTTATTTTTTTCCTGTTTCAGGGGTTTAAGCCCAGCTCAGGGACGGTGCAGGAGCTGAACTTTCGAAGCAACAAAAACGTTTGGGGCTACTTCAGCGTAGCAGCCGCTGGCGGACTGCATGAGTTTGCTGACTCTCAGTTCGGGCACTGCTTCTCCTGGGGCGAGAACCGCGAGGAGGCCATCTCGTAAGTATACGCACACCTCCTATCAACACTTCAGCAACCTTAACAGCCTCATCTTCAAAATAAGAATTCATTTCATTTAAGCATTAAAGCTGTCGTTATCTATTTTATTAGTAATTGGTAAATTTAAATATGTTTATGAATATTTGTATGTTTTTTGAAATCTTTATAAAATTGCATATCTCCATATGTATTCATATATCACATAAATGTAAAACATGCCAGCTGACTTCTGACTGTCTTTAATGCTGTTTTGAGCCAGTCAATGTAAAATGTTATCACAGCATCATGCTTAGAAACATAAGTGTCATTACAATTTATTTACTTATTGCTTGCAGGAACATGGTTGTGGCTCTGAAGGAGCTGTCCATCAGAGGAGACTTCAGAACAACAGTGGAGTATCTGATAAAACTACTGGAGACGGAGAGCTTTCAGCACAACAGCATTGACACTGGTTGGCTAGACAGACTCATCTCAGAGAAAATGCAGGTACCAATGCCTCTTCTGGACAGTGCTTACTCTTTTGTAGGGTCATGAAGAAATTATATAAAAAGTTTTGAGTGGTTTTGAGGCTCTGTTCCTAAAGTTGTTTGATTCTGAAGTGTTGCTTCATTCAATGTGGCAAATATAGAAAAAGTCATGCACCATGATTGTTGTAGGGGCATGGCAGTCTTTGCCAGTCTCACTCATTTTATGTATTTTTTTCCTCCTTACCTCTACAAGGCTGAGCGGCCGGACACTATGCTGGGTATAGTAAGTGGAGCATTGCATGTAGCAGATGTAAACTTCAGGAACAGCGTGTCTAACTTTCTCCATTCTCTGGAAAGGTGACCCATAATGCTTATTTTTCATTTTACTATGAGCCTTACATCACAAATAGTGATGGTTTACATCCCAAAAAAAATCTCTTTTCAGAATTATGCTCCAACCAACCAAGTCTTTCTTTTCTCTTTTTTTCCCTTTCTTTCTTTTCTTTTTCTTACTTCTTTCTTTCTTCTATCTATCTTTTTTTCTTTCTTCTATCTATCTTTCTTTATTTCTTCTATCTATCTTTCTTTTGTTTTCTTCTTTCTTTCTTTCTGCAGGGGTCAAGTGTTACCTGCCAACACCCTATTGAACACAGTGGATGTGGAGTTGATATATGAGGGCACTAAATATGTTCTGAAAGTGACCCGTCAGTCTCCCACCTCTTACGTGGTCATCATGAATCAGTCTTCAGTTGAGGTGGACGTCCACCGTTTGAGCGATGGCGGCCTGCTCCTGTCCTATGATGGCAGCAGCTTTACCACATACATGAAGGAAGAAGTGGACAGGTATGGCAAATGCCATGTAATTATTTTGGCTTGATCATACGTGATATTATTGAAAGTATTACCAAATGTTGATGGACGATGATTTGATTACTTCCTATATCATTTGATATAAGCTGAATGCCTGAATGTGTAATTTCCCTTCTAATTCTTGGTTGCGCATTCAGCTTTTTGGTTTGTGGCCAAGCAGAACACAACTCTTGCTTTCCCACATTCCAGAACAGTAGTCTGTCAGTATGTGACTGGTTTAGCAGACATGTTGAAACACTAGGAGAGTTGACTGAGCAATAAAATTACCAGCCCTCAATTCTATTTTTTAGTTCTTAGTAATATCCTGAAATAGGGACAAGAAAGTCTAAAGTGTACTATTTAGCTGACTAAACCGATGGTTTCATGGAGACATAACCAAGTATTAGAAAGTAAATGATGAACTAATTACTAAAAATAACTGTTTTTAGTCTGTGGGTTTATTATAAAGAATAATAATAATGTATTGTGTCAAACAGGTTTTTCCGTGATATTTTGGTGATGGGTCTTAAGCCTGTACTCTGTTTCTGTAGGTACCGCATCACTATCGGTAATAAGACCTGTGTCTTTGAGAAGGAGAATGACCCATCACTACTGCGCTCCCCTTCTGCTGGCAAGCTCATCCAGTACACTGTGGAGGATGGAGGCCATGTGTTCACAGGACAGTGTTATGCTGAAATTGAGGTTTGTGTGTGTGTCTGAATGACATTTGTGAAAACCTGGATCTTTTTCCTGGTATTCAGTCTGACCGTGCTGGTGATGATTTGGTGTGCTTATACTGTGCAGGTGATGAAGATGGTGATGACTCTGACTGCTGCAGAGTCTGGCTGCATCCACTATGTGAAGAGGGCAGGAGCGGTACTGGAGCCTGGCTGTGTTATTGCAAAACTGCAGCTGGATGACCCCAGCAGGGTCCAGCAGGTAGGCCTGTGTTTGAGAAGAAGACAGAATTGGATGAATGGATGAAGTATTTAACTAAGATCTAAGTTATACACACAAGGACAAAATTGTTGGTAACCCTCGGTTAATGAAAGATAAACCCACAATGGTAACAAAAAAAAAAAAAAAAAATTGAACAAATGAAAGTCAGACATTGCTTTTCAACCATGCTTCAACAGAATTATTTAAAAAAATAAATACCTGAAACAGGCCTGGACAGAAATGATGGTACCCTTAACTTAATATTTTTTTGCACAACCTTTTGAGGCAATCACTGCAATCAAATGATTCCTGTATCTGTCAATGAGACTTCTGCACCTCTCAGCAGGTATTTTGGCCCACTCCTCATGAGCAAACTGCTCCAGTTGTCTCAGGTTTAAAGGGTGCCTTTTCCAGGTGGCATTTTAGCTCCTTTCAAAGATGCTCAATAGGATTTAGGTCAGGGCTCGTGGAAGGCCACTTCAGAATTGTCCAGTGTTTTCCTTGTAGCCATTCCTGGGTGTTTTTAGATGTGTGTTTTGGGTCATTATCCTGTTGCAAAACCCATGACCTGCGACTGAGACCAAGCTTTCCGACACTGGGCAGCACATTTCTCTCTAGAATTCCTTGATAGTCTTGAGATTTTTTTGTACCTGCACAGATTCAAGACACCCTGTGCCATATGCAGCAAAGCAGCCCCAGAACATAACAGAGCCTCCTCCATGTTTCACAGTAGGGACAGTCTTCTTTTCTTGATATGCTTCGTTTTTCCGTCTGTGAACATAGAGCTAATGTGCCTTGCCAAAAAGTTCCATTTTTGTCTCATCTGTTCGTAGGACATTCTCCTAGAAGCTTTGTGGCTTGTCAACATGTAGTTTGGCAAATTCCAGTCTGGCTTTTTTACGTTTTGTTTTCAATAATGGTGTCCTTCTTGGTCGTCTTTGGCTCAAACATCGACAGATGGTGCGATCTGACACTGATGTTTCTTGAGCTTGAAGTTCACCTTTAATCTCTTTTTTTTTTTCTTGGGTCTTTTGTTATCATCCGTATTATCCGTCTCTTTTGATTTGTCATCAATTTTCCTCCTGCGTTCACATCCAGGGAGGTTGGCTACAGTCCCATAGATCTTAAATTTCTGAATAATATATGCAACTGTAGTCACAGGAACATCAAGCTGCTTGGAGATGGTCTTATAACCTTTACCTTTAACATGCTTATCTATAATTTTCTTTCTGATGTCCTGAGACAACTCTTTCCTTTGCTTTCTCTGGTCCATGTTGAGTGTGGTACACACCTTGTCACCAAAAAGCACAGTGACTACCTGTAGCCCTATATATAGGCCCACTGACTGATTACAAGATTGTAGACACCTGTGATGCTAATTAGTAAACACACCTTGATTTAACACGTCCCTTTGGTCACATTTTTCAGGGGTATCATCATTTCTGTCCAAGCCTGTTTCATGAGGTTATGAAATTTATGAGTTTAAATAATTCTGTTGAAGAATGGTTGAAAAGCAATATCTAACTTTCATTTGTTCATTTTCATAGAATTTTTACTTATTATTACTTTTGTCAGATTTAAGGTATTTCTGCTACCGTTGTGGGTTTTTCTTTCATTAACCGAGGGGTACCAACAATTTTGTCCACGTGTGTATGTGATTTTAAAATCCAGTAAGCTTAAAACTACTGATGCACTATAATAAAAGTCCTTGTCTGAAAGTCAGATTTAAAATTTTTGAAATTGGTTTTGTTTGGTCATGTTTTCAAGTGCTGTCAAATTTGTAGAGAACTTCTTGGGTGTTATATCCCCTCTTGTCATTATAAGTCACTTTCAAGAATGTTCACATGACATTTACCTGACATTTTCAGTTTGTTGCTGCTCAAATTGTATAGGTTCTGAGTGGTACATGAGAGTGAAAGAAACCATAATTCACATTCTCATTTTCATTACTATCACAGAGCCAGATTTTTACACTTTGTTGTAGATTACTAGTTTTTGAAAACTTTTTTCAGTTGTAAACATTCAGTGACTAAAATTCAGATTATACTAATTATTATATTATTTATTTTATTTATTTTAACTCCACAGAGCTTTACTTATACCTGCTGCAAAGACAGGTTTGATTCTGAAAAATATGCATTTTAAGTTTCTTGATAATGCAAGTTTATTGTTACCGTAGCCGTTACTGTATCACAAATCAGAGGTCATTTGACCTGTTCCGTTATTGCACCTCTGACAGTGTGTATACATTGGAAGCACATATGATGATAAAATGAATGATGAAAATGCAGCCCATGCTGACTTTGTGTATATGTTACAGGCGGAGTTACACACAGGAACTTTGCCCAATGTACAGGCTGTGGCTCTTAGAGGAGAGAAGCTACACAGAGTCTTTCACAACACTCTTGACCATCTGGTCCACATCATGAACGGCTTCTGCCTGCCTGAACACTTCTTCAGTGCCAAGGTTAGAATGCTTGCACACCCTTGTGTTCTTAGACACACACATACTACACCATTATTATCTTTATGTAGGCTACTTGTATATTAGCCTCTATTTTCACCAATGCCAGTCTTAACAGTAAGCATTAATATGTACTGAGAAAGCAATAAAAGTGGCAATTTCTTTTTGTAGCTGTGCCTTTCAGACTGATGTAAGGTGTATATGAGCTCTGTTTGATTGGCTGCTCTGTATTGTGCCACATTCTAACATGACAATAAATGTTTCAGGATAATTGATATAGGATGAATAGATGGATATATGTAAATGAGCCTTGTAATATCAGAGAAGCATTACATTCAGTTAATACATTTTGTATTTTTTTTTCGTGTCTAATTTTATCTCGCAACTGTGAAAAGATTTTCAATTGATTGTGATGACATGTTTCCATGTTTGTCCCTGTAGCTGAAGGAGTGGGTGGAACGGCTAATGAAAACTCTAAGGGACCCCTCTCTGCCCCTGCTGGAGCTGCAGGACATTATGACCAGTGTTTCTGGCCGAATTCCCCCGGCTGTGGAGAAGGCCATTAAGAAAGAGATGGCTCAGTATGCCAGCAACATCACATCTGTCCTCTGCCAGTTCCCCAGCCAGCAGGTAGACACACATGCATACAGATGGAAAACTCCTTGCCTGTATTTACTACAGATGGCTTATTGTTAACAAGGGGTATTAGTGATTGATTGACTGATATCAGCAGAATATGCTGTATTAGATATCAAAGTCAGATCTGTGTTACATGTTTCATATCACTTCAGCCCTGTAATGTAATCATAACATATTTCTGTTTGGGACAGTCACAGACCGCAGAGTGAACTCATGCTTACTCTTTTAAATTGGGAAGCACTTTGTTTAACTTGCATATTGTTTAATATATGACATATAGTTATAGGCTATTTATGATCTGTTGATGCACCGATGCAACCCTGGTCCTGGAAGTTACACTTCCTGGTCCTGGAGGTGCCCTGCACACTTTTTTATGATTTTTATGTTCAGGTGCATGTGAACTCAGCAAAAGTAATATCTACACACTGAAATAATACATAATTATTAAGAAATAATAAATACGCACTTAGGAAGCTTATTCTGCTGGCTCATACAGCTTTAACTGGTCTCTTTCATGAAATAAAAAATGTCTTCAGGATTAAATTTGATTTCCATTAATCAAATGGCATGTTTCTTCCTCTGTTGATTGTCAGATCGCCAACATTCTGGACAGCCACGCAGCTACACTGAACAGGAAGTCAGAACGTGAGGTTTTCTTTATGAACACGCAGAGCATCGTTCAACTTGTGCAGAAGTCAGTGAACACACACACACACACACACACACACACACACACACACACTTGCACTCCAGTTTGTATAAACTAACCATTTTCTTTACCAAGTGTTTAGTTTGGATTTGTGTGTCTGTATGTCTGCTCTATACTTGTGACGTTTCTTCCCATGGACACGCGCGCACACACATACATATGCATACATTAACACTCAGTTATGTCCTCTCCTAAGGTATCGCAGTGGTATTCGGGGTCATATGAGGGCAGTGGTGATGGACTTGCTAAGGCAGTACTTGAAGGTGGAGGTGCAGTTTCAGCATGGTGAGATCAGCTTCTTCAGTATTTTTAATAGGCTTTCTTCCTTTTTAGGAGGAATTTTGGGCTCAGCCCCAAAAGATAATTTGGGTTGTGCCAAGACAGAAATACATACTTACAGGCCTCAAAGAGAGAACAGTGCACAGTTGTGCGTGTATGCATGCATGTGCAGTACATCGCCTGTCATTCCATCAGACCATATATAATGTTTTTATGGTTTTCATAGTAGTTTGTAAATCCTAAATATGAGTGGCTGGAATTGATCAATCAGCTATTTGATTACCAGCTGTCTAGATTGAAACAAAATAGGAACTCACAGAAAAAGTGCACAAGATCAATGTAAATTTGTTTTGCCATTGGAAATAGGACAAGTTATATTTTTATATATATATATATATATATATATATATATATATTTTTTTTTTTTTTTTTTTTAGCAAAAAATAAATAATGTCCAGCTATTGACTGTTAGGATTGATAAGGAAATGTCAAAGGCAATTCACACAAACTAAACAGTATATTCATAACATTTGTCTTCATTTAGTCTTTTCTTTGGTTAAATGTCCTTTTAAAATCATCACAGTGCATGCATTCATACTTGCCACCTTTTGCTGAATTTGTTGTTTTGAATTATTAACATGCCTTTCACATGAACTGTGTGGGTTTTAAGTGGTGTTTTTTATTTTTTGTAATTTTATTTTATTTTAAATTTTTTTGGGAACAGGTCGTGGTTCTGCTGCTGGGCATATTAATCCCTCCGTATTCCCAAACACGGCGGATTACACTCATGATTTACACTACAGTGATAGTGGTTCAGTTTTATTGACCAATATGAAATAAGATGAGGTTACCCAAACATGAAACCAAAACCACATTGCTTAAGCAGTGAAGTTGGTTTCAGCTTTGCATTTTCAGATTGCTTTCAGTAGCTTTAAAACAGTAAGTGAAAAAGGTTAATATGTGTAAATGATCATCACCAGCCAAGCTTCTGTTTAGTTCATTTAGCATATAAATAGATTTTTGTGAACAGTAGAAACTGCTATAAGAGCTTGGTGATCGTTTACAAATTACATTAATGTCAAATTACAAGTGGCAATCACTGGGGTTCAAGCATGAGAAGCATACATTTTTAAAATGACCTAATAGAAGTGGGGTCTTCAATGGAAGCCTGAGCTTAAAGTTCTTTAGCAACACTAGAGGGGGGTTTTACTAGCAGTTTTTTTCAGCAGTGCTGCAATAATCGCAAACTTTTGTTTTAGAATTTACAACTTTGGGGAAAAATTATATTTTCAGGGGGCTAAGATGAATAGCATAATTTCACCCAGCTTGTCACCCTTTTTCTTTTCTTCAGTTTGGTTGAAGTTTGCTTTGGATATGCAGTTCCTAATGTCTCCATTCGAGGGCACTCTGGCTTTGTAATTTAATTGCAGGCTCTTTTCAATTTACTGCATGTTCTAAAATATTTTTCTGTGTGTCTCTGCACTTCTTCAGGACACTACGACAAGTGTGTGTTTGCGCTACGAGAAGAGAACAAAGGGGACATGGCCAATGTACTCAACTACATATTCTCACATGCTCAGGTCACTAAAAAGAACTCTCTGGTCACCATGCTAATTGTGAGTACTCACTTTTAACATCACACGTGCAAGTCTACATTTCTAATTAAATGCTTAAAATGGCTGCACAGTCTTGGTGCAGGCTAGAATGTTTACAGCAGATATAAAAACAGTTTCTCTTAACTGAATTGTGGGAATTAGAACTTTAATAACATCATGGTTACCCTCTACAGGGCCCTGAGGAGAGGCTTTGGAGAATAATTATAATCCCATATTTAAATATCTCTCTTGTTCTCTCTGTCTCTCTTTACCTCCATAGGATCAGTTGTGTGGGCGAGATCCTACGTTAACTGATGAACTTATGGCTATCCTTACTGAGCTTACACAGCTCAGCAAGACCACTAATGCCAAAGTGGCACTACGTGCCCGCCAGGTATGCACAAAAACGCATACTCAATAAACATGCCTGAGACTTTGAAATAAAGCGTTTGTAAAACATGCACATGTCCCTTTTTATATTGTAGGACTGTTGTAAAGATCACCACCTCAGATTTGCTTAAAAGTGTGGCTATTCGAATAGTCTAATCTGAAACTGTACTGCTAGCACAGTTGCTGAACCTTGACCTTGACTCTTCAGGTGCTGATAGCTTCTCACCTGCCTTCATACGAGCTGCGGCACAACCAGGTGGAGTCCATCTTCCTCTCAGCCATTGATATGTACGGGCACCAGTTCTGCATCGAGAACCTGCAGGTAGGTCTAAAGTAGGGGTGCCTGGTTCCAGTCGTAGAGGGCCAGTGTCCGGCTCAAGTTACTGTTGTGTGTGTGTGTGTGTGTGTGTGTGTGTGTGTGTGTGTGTGTGTGTGTGTGTGTGTGTTTTTTGTTTTTTTTTTTGTTTTGTTTTTTTTCCCCTCCCCCCCCCACCCCCCCCAGCATAAGTGCTTTACTCCAAGCACACCTGCTAAACCTGGAAACAAACTGCTGAGCTGAATCAGTTGTATTTGAGCAGGGAAATCCCAAACTGTGATGCATAAAGGGCACTCTTTAATGCAGGGGTGGGAAACCAAGGATCAGAATGCAGCACTGCTCAAATATTCTGACCCAACTTGGCAATTAACTGATGAGTTAGCAGGAACATCACCAAACTTTGCAAGAAACAGGCCTTTCAGGACCCAAGTACTCCAACCTTCATTTTTGATTTAAGTAAACACTGAGATGCCATCTGCTGGCGATTTTTGGAACTTTGACAATTGTAGATGTGGAATTTTAAAAGCCATGGCCTGTAATTAAAGTTCCCTTCGTTAAGGCATTGATTAATTCTGTGAGCAGATTGTTGAGGCTTGATTAATGTATTTTCATAAAATGTCCATCCCCTAATTTTATTTCTGTCCAGAAACTGATTCTATCTGAGACATCCATCTTTGATGTGCTGCCCAATTTCTTCTACCACAGCAACCAGGTGGTCAGAATGGCTGCTTTGGAGGTAAGAGGAGAATATGTATTCTTTTCTCTCTATCTAAAAAAACATTAACATGTCTTTCCCTACTAGACCTCTTTTAAAAAAGCACATGTGGTTCACTCCTTAAAGTGCAAGGGCCTGTATGTAGGTCCACATTTTAGCTCCTCCTTCTCATTAAAATATATACAATTTTAGTTTCATAGTAGTTACCGAAAAAGTTACTGTGGTTATTGTATAATAAGTATTAAGATTAATATCTATATATTAACCATTTAGTTAATGTGGTTAATAACCTCACTTTGCACTCTGCTAGGTTTATGTTCGTAGGGCCTACATTGCTTATGAACTCAACAGTGTCCAACATCGGCAGCTGAAGGACAACACTTGCATCGTGGAGTTCCAGTTCATGTTGCCCACCTCACATCCCAACAGGTGCCCCATGACCACCCTTCCTCCATAAAGCTCCACCCACACTCATCCAGTCTCTCCCCCACCTGGCTATTGGCACTGTGGAGGAGTATTACAATAAAGGAGAGGTCCTTTGAATATTTCCCACTAGATTTGTATACGCAGAAGCAACCTCCATCAGAAATCTCCTCCACTGTTCCGGGTCCTCTGCACCATTAACTGCTCTACTTGTTCCACATCTATGTTAAGATGTGCAAAGTATTCTCTTTATTTCTTGATTCCATGATTAGGTTTTTATAAAAGGAAGTTCAAAATGAAGGGTGATCTTCTAAGAAAAGGTTCTAGATTAGCTTTGAAACAGGTAGACTTTGCATGAGAACTTTAACTTTTTTTATAGCACTTTAAAAACAGAGCTTTGAATTTGTGCCTGCTTAACATGACTCCGATTGGCTGCTTAAGTGCTTCTCCTTGCATTTCCTCTGCCAACACAGTCAAGAGAAATGGCTGAAATGAAAAGTCAAATTTATCAGCCAATATGCTGTGGGAGAACTTTTGCTTCTGTAGTTTTTTTATTGGAGATTCTAGGCTAATGTAGCGACCTGTAGTGAAGTTTAAGAATTGGCATCATGCCCCAAGCTGCATGTCTTCATCACGTTTGTCTGTATCAGACATAGTTTTAGCAAGCTCAAGTAGACTTGTCTTTGTGTAGGACTGAACGATATGGGGAAATTATCAAATTGTAATTAAACTTTTTTTTTTTTGTAATTTTTTTTTCCCTAATATTGAGGATGAGATTTAAAATTGATTATTTAAATTTATTCTTGTCTATGAATTGGGGTTCAAGGCTTAATTTTTGTGGCGAGAAACTCCAGATTATAGGGTTCCCGTAAATTGTGGTTCTGATGAGACACAGTGGCTTGCTCTGTGTTATTAGGCTGCTAGTAGTCTGTTATTGGGCTGCTACAAAAGACAAGTGTATCATGGGTGCATTGTTGGCAAATGCTATCATAACAATTACTGAGGATGAAATAACTTGTATAGAAGACAGGCATGTGGCATGTAAGGTTAGGGGTGGTGTTAGTTTATTTGCTCATCTATAGAGGCAGCCTCTGTTCCTCATTCTGCACAAAATCCGTCATTCAGATTGTTTCCTCAGCAAGCTACTATGGTTTAGTGCTACTGAATTACAGCATGAATGATGCTGTAACCCAAAAACGTAAAGCTACAGCCCTTGTTTGTTTTGCTTTTTCCTACCATGTGGTCCTTCCTTTTCCTTACCTGTCTATTGGCTCTTATGGATACTTGAATATAAAAATCAGAACAAAGTCAGGACACACATTCCTATTAGGTTTGCGGTTTACATGATTTTAGTTTGTAATTGCAGTTCATTACCTCTCTGCTACATTAGTCTAGTAGCTTCAATGCAAAACTAAACAAGCAAGTATGTATTGTTTGATTTGCTATATTTAAGGTTGTGGAGGAAAAACTGCAGATTTGAATTTTCAGCGATTTTTCATCTTTCTTTTTCCGAATTGACCAAATGGTTCAGCGTGTGACAAGAATGACCAAGCAAGATAAAATTTTTATTTTATTTAAAAAAAAAATTTGCATGCCTGACTGTGGACTTCTTGAATCCTGTTTTGCTTTGCCTCCACACTCTTTGTAGGCAACAGTGAATGAGGTTCTGATTCTGTCATGTCGTCTTGAAATACTGTCAATGACGCCATGCAGTCGTTGCATGATTGTGTGAGAGGAAGCTGTCTTAAGTGAAGCGTGTCTGTGTGTGGCTTACAAATTTTATGATAGAGCTCAGATGGTGTGAACAGATAGGTCAAATGGGATTTAAGTGTGGTAACATTTATTATCAGAGATAAATTCTAAAGTAAAATAATATACTAAAATAAAACTTTTAAGGTAATCTGTTTCTGCCGTTTATATGAAACAGCCACACCGCACCTGGCACTCAGGACTGCTTCCTGCCACTCTTGGCCTGACACTAACCGATCAGTAATCAATGTTATTTGATTGCAGAGGGAACATCCCCACTCTGAACAGGTATGGTAAACATTCTTTATACCGTAAACCAATGTCTAGCTGTCCAGGTAGTTTAGACCTAGAAATTGCTAGACTAGAAAAGGCAATATGGGCAAACACTGGTCAACAGAGTTAAATCCAGGTTAAAGCTTTCCATAAAGTCCCCATGCAAAAGTATTAGGACTACACGATATATTACTAGTTCAATATTATCACAGCATTGGGCTTGCAGTAGTAATATAACCATCGTCTGTAATCTGCAAGTGAGCCTTTAGGTAATAATTAAATATGTTTACTATGTATAATTTATCTTGTAAATGAGTTATCAACTCAAAACTTTGATGGCTCTTACTAACAGTCCTTTTATATGAACCAACAAACTTTTTTAATGAAACATAATTATATTTATTTTTAATAACTATAGAAGAAGTAAATCTAGTATGAAAAGGAAAAAGGGAAACAGAATTTGAGATTTTTTTTTTTTTCATGAAATCACATTTTGAGACTACAAACCCAAAATTTGGATTGCTACAAATCCGTAGTGCGATACATGAATGTGATACATGAAACAAGTGTCTCCAAAATGGCAACTTTACAGGAGAAGCCAAAAACCAAATTTAATTTTAATGTAAGTCAATGGAGCCCGACATTTTATTATTATTATTTTTTTCCCAAGTTTTGTGCCATTCCTGTTGGTCCACTCGTTTTCACACAGCATAAACAACAGCGACAGTGAAAATTAACAAAAATGGAGATACATGTTCTTCTTGTATGTTTTCTTTGGACCATTATGATATAGAGTAACTTTTCGAGAATAAAAGCTTGCATCTCCATTTTTGTTGTTCTTGTCATTTTATGTTTTACAGAATCTGAAAATACCATCTGTTCTTTACTTTGTATACAGTTTAATAATTAATGAAGCAGTAAGGTACACCTGTAAAATTACTGTTCTGAAGATGGAAGGTTTTGACTTGACAGTGAAATGGAATTAGTATTTTCAAAATGGAGGAAAATGTACTAACTTCTGCTCATCTTAGATAACTGACAGTTGTTGACCAGTCTGTAATCTAGGTTTTGAGTGTAAGTTTGCTGATGCTGCCACTTGCCCTACCTGTAGATATATTTCTCAATACAGCAGAAATTTAAATCTAATCTGCAGTCGCATGGCTTGTTGCACCACGCTCGATCTGTACACACTGTGTGTGAATGTGTGTTTGTCATTACAATCATTTGTGTGTGTGTGTGCGCACGCTCTGAAGACTCTGATGCTAATTTGTTGCTGTATAATAGATCCTAGACATCATGCAGGGTTTGAATTAAGAGTCTTAATTGTTGTTTAATTGTGAAGCGCCCCCCACTGAGTCTGACTGTTTCCCAATATTCTCTCAGGAAATTGTCTGTACCGCTACAGGACTTCAAAACTCCAGCTAGCAACACTAACAGTAGAGCAAGTGATGCTAGCGGAGTTAAAGCTTGCACGGCAGCAGCTAGTGACCTGCCCCAGAATGAGGACAGGTAGAGTGAGAGAGCTCACTGGACTAGCATTCTTTTAAATCCCAGATTCGCTTAAAGGAATACTGCACTCAAACTTGTCAGTATTGTCTAACTTGGAATGGAAGTTAAGGAATTTTAACGTGGTGTGTGTTAGCTTTCATATGTATTGGTATTGAGTGAAGTATTTCTTTAACCTTTGGGTGGTAAGGTAAGAAGGAGCGGGGCCTCTTAGTGGTGAAATACAAATCATTTTCAGTGTGCTTTATGGGCAAGAGGTTTCTCAGGTGTCACTTCAGACTAACTTCTAACTAACCCCAAAATTAATAAAGTTTATTTTGGGCAAATAAAAAAATGATTAAAAACAAACAAACAAACAATTGTACTTGTTTGCAGTGAACCTTTTTCTGTCCCTTTCAAGTCTGAATTTGGGAGAATGTAACGTCTTTTTTTTGTTTTTTTAACATTTCCTTTTTCGACTTGCCTCCTTACAAGCTGACCCATCTATTGAAAACCTTTTCATATTTGTTAGTAAAGCAGCTTGTGATGACACAATACTGTTCTCTAAACCTCTCCAAAGACAAGTCCTTGTGCTTCCTGCATTGTTTAATATTTCTATTTATGTGTGTTTTTGTGTTTCTGTTGGACTCTCAGAATGTCCTTCTCGTCCAACCTGAACCACTACGGCATGGTTCACGTGGCCAGTGTGAGTGATGTTTTACTGGACACTTCCTTCACCCCACCCTGCCAGCGCATGGGAGCCATGGTGTCTTTCCGCTCCTTCCAGGAGTTTACTAGGTGGGTGTATGTGTTTTGTGTTGTTTATTGATCCTTTTAGGATAATAAAACCCAATCTTAGATTTTTTTTTGGTTTGGCTAGAGATGATATTTCTGAGGAGATTAGATATAAAATTAATATCATTCCCTGAGAATGAGGAAAGTAAAAGGAAATATGTGACATTTCATTAATAAAATTAGGCAGATTTAAAAAAAAAGTATGGAAGCTAAAATAAAGTCCAAGGGTCGACACACTAAACACTGAACAGAGTGATATAATGTTTAGCTGTTAAGACGTTAAACGAGTAACTTGTTCTCATTGGCTGTTTTAACTTGAATTAAAAGAAATGAAGACACAGATTTTTGCATGTTAATATAGGTACAGTCAAAACATTGTCTACAAACAATGTAAATGTGTAGTGGGTGTTATGTACAGGTACACTGAAGATGTTAAACATCTGAACAAGTTAAATATTTATTATTAATTATTTATTACTGTCACTCAGAGATTTATATGACTTTATATTAGACATTGGACTTCTCTCCCAAACAATAAGACATTTTTCCCAAGGTTATATTAGGATTAGTTATGACTGAACATATTAGAACTATGTAATAGGTTACAGTACTCATTAGTTACCTCTCTCTTACAAAGGTAATTGTGTATGTGGTCTGTTTTCTTATGTTTTTATTTATTCTTTTCCCTCTTCTCAGGAACATTAAAGACATACTCAGTTGCTTCTCAGATTCTCCTCCCACCAGCCCCTCCTTCCCTGAGGGGGGGAACCCTGTGCTGTATGGCGAAGAAGACAATAAGGTAAGACACCTACTTCTCCAGCTTTGATGCAGCTAAAGAATACCCTCATGTCAGAGCTGCAAACCAAAGAAGGCCTTATGTCTGAATATATGATGTCCGAACCATAGGACAGCTAAAAAAATGTCTGATGTCCAAACCAAAGAATCCCCAAACATCAGCTGCTAAAGAATGTCCAATACCAATTCATGGCATGGTGTCTGTGTTTTTAGAGCGCTCAGGAGGAGCCCATCCACATTCTGAATGTGGCTATTAAGACAGACAGCGACATCGATGATGATGGCCTGGCTTCCATGTTCCGTGAGTTTACCCAGTCGAAGGTGAGGCTTCTGACTAATCAAAACATCCAGCAACATAACTGCCTGACCGGTTTCTGAATACAGCATTATTTATTTTGAACATTTCTGAGTACATTTTCACTGTTACTTTTCAGTCAAGTAAAAAAACGTCTGTTATTGAGCTGTTTATTAGCTATTCTTGTGTTTATTCTGTATATATAAGTAAATATATATATATATATATATATATATATCTTCTGGGTAAATTTAGAGAATGGGTTTTTGTTAAAAACCACATGTAAATATGATTTTAAAGTCTGATTAAATTGCTATGTAGTATGTTAAAAAAACATTTGAACAGTAACATATGCTTATTATTTAGCACATTTAAAGTCTAAGGAACTCCTCCTCTGCTTCACAGAAATCACTGTTGTTTGAGCATGGCATCCGAAGACTTACATTCCTCGTGGCTCAAAAGGTGCCTCTACCGTTTCCATCACATGTTTTAGCATGTTCTTTCTCTCGCCGTTCGTTCTCTGACCGATGGCCGACCTTACTAAAATAATACAACGATGATAAAATGATGTCCAGAATTGATACTGACATTATCAAATGTAGCTGTTCCACTGCATGTCTCTCTCTTTTTCTCCACCCCTTTTCTCTTGATGCCATTAACTAACAGGATTTCAGAAAACAAATCAACTGTGAGGTGGACCAGAGATTTCATGTAAGTATTTTCCACTCTCCAAATAAGGAACAGCTGCCTCCTCTCCCAAGATTGACATCCAAATTGTCTTGATTGTCTCAAATTGTCTCAAACGACTACTGTTGGCGAGCCTCATGTGTATATACAATATATAATTCAGCCCATGACATCCTGTTTTCTCCATGCAGAGGGAGTTCCCTAAATTTTTCACTTTCCGTGCAAGAGACAAGGTGAGTCAGGATTCTTTTGAAAAATTTGTTTTTCCCCCAATTTTGTCATGAAAAAAAATCAGTTAGATTATTTTAGAATTAAGAAAGTTTTGAATACTAAAAATACACAAATGGAGGAGACTAACGGGGGGGTTCTGCATTCTGCATTTTGCAGGACAGCCCAAAATGTCAACTGCAAAAACAAAATGCTGTCCCTTTTCAAAGCTTTAAAAACATTTAATTTAGATTTTCCTAGTCAAAAAAAAGTTGGTGGAGTCTAAAAGGAAACCAAAAGCCTGGATAAGAAAGCAGCTAAATGGAGGAGCTGATAGAATCCTATAGTTTATTTTTACATTTCACATTTAAGATTACGTGGTTTATACACTCTTGAATCCTTCCCCGGTTCAGCTTTTCATTGTTCAAACAGAAAAAAAAAAAAACTGCCGTAGAAGTCACAAAAAGCTGTTCCTTGAATGCTTATACTTTTCCTGATAGGCTCTCGATCATGATCAGCGATGGCTCTCTTTCGTCTCCCAGCTCTGATAGTTTTCTAAAATGGTTCCACCAAAGCTCATTACTTTAATGAACTTTTTAATTATTTTGCCCATTTGAGAGAGATGACATCCATTAGCTAGCTGTGATTACCTACATTTACTAAATCTAGCCTGCTATTAGCGCTGGGGGCCACTTTCTGCTCCTGTAGACTCAGTTTCTCCAAATTTAAACAACCAATTTCAACCTCTTCTGTTTAAGTTTTCATTTATTCTGTCCCCTTTACTCATGTTGGCACTGTAGTTCAATACTTTCAGTTGCAGAATTTGACCCTTTTACGTGCATTTGTCCAGTTCGAGGAGGATCGGATCTATAGGCATTTGGAACCTGCCCTAGCCTTCCAGTTGGAGTTAAACCGTATGCGTAACTTTGCGTTGACCGCCATTCCGTGTGCCAACCACAAGATGCACCTGTACCTGGGAGCAGCTCGTGTAGAGGTGGGCACCGAAGTGACGGACTATCGCTTCTTCGTACGTGCAATCATTCGTCACTCTGACCTCGTCACCAAGGTGAGCCCATCTTATAAATAAATCTAAATGCGTAATGATACAGAGTAATTCTATTCTCGCTGTCATGACAAGACCTCATGTCCTCAAATTGATAACTTCACAGATGTTGGGTTTTTTTTTTTTTTTGCTCCATTAAACATGAAACTTTTAGCATATTGTATTAGACAGACATGGGGACGCAAGGTTTTGTTCTGACAGTGGAGGTTAGTGTTTAGTGTTAATCCTAAACACTAAACAGTGTTATGCAGTACGTGGTTATTATAATGCACTAGTATGAGAACACCTCTACATGTAGCATACTCACACGTATTCTGACTGATCTGATTTATAGGAAGCTTCTTTTGAGTACCTGCACAATGAGGCTGAACGGCTACTGTTGGAGGCCATGGATGAGCTGGAGGTGGCGTTTAATAACACCACAGTACGCACAGACTGCAACCACATCTTCCTCAACTTTGTCCCCACTGTCATCATGGACCCCTCTAAGGTTATTGACTATAGTCTTTTACTCCTACTGCCTGTGTTTTATACTTTTACAGCTCTTATGATGGTTGTAGCCATTGTATTTAATTGTGCTGTTTTTTTTTTTTTAACAGTACTACCTTTTCTTGACATATTTAATATGCCAACTTATAGTGATGAGCACACAGAATTTGTTATTAATTAATGCTATCATATATAGTTCTTTAAATATCTGAAATGTGCTTAAATATCTAAAATACATTCTAGAGCATGATAATACATATTTATACTGAAAGTAAGCATTTTCTAATTATTTTCTTTTTTTATTTCAATAAAAGGTTATTTAAAAATAAATAACCTTAAAATAAATAATTTATTAGATTATTTACTTAAAATTTATGCATGACTTATACATCAGTCATATGTGTTAAACAATATATTTTTTATTTACATTTTTTTATTATTACATTTTTTTATACCTAGCATTACAAACATTATATATTTATCTGCAACCAAATCAATTTATACTATTGAAAAAAGTTATTCAGTTGTGATTCAGTTACTGCCTTTTTATATGTTTTTATGTGGATCTGTCTTCCCTCAGATTGAAGAATCTGTTCGGTCTATGGTGATGCGATACGGTAGCCGGCTGTGGAAGCTACGAGTTCTTCAGGCTGAGCTGAAGATAAACATTCGTTTGACCCCTACAGGCAAGCAGATCCCCATCCGCCTCTTTTTGACCAATGAAAGTGGCTACTACCTGGACATCAGTCTGTATAAGGAGGTCACCGACTCCCGCACGGGACAGGTGGGGCCCAAAGACCGACAGGTGGGGCTCATGCATCTTTCATCCCATTAAACACACTCATTTCCACCATCCAAAAAAGACTGTGGGACAGACCTGGTAGCCCTAATACAGTGCTGACCATTACCGTACCGTTGGGTTTACAGATCATGTTATATATGTAAACGTATTAGGTGAATTGTTTTATTGTAGTTTTAAATAAATTCTTATAAATGATTAACTGACACAAACAGGCTTTTTTCTATATTTTAAGAATTAGTTATTAAATTTACCCTGCCTTGATTCCTACAAAATATTTAAAACCTGTACAACTGCACAAGACTTACATGTAGGATTTACAATATGCATATTGAAATCATCAATTCAAAATATTTTAATAATGTTGCACACTAGTGTTCGAAAGTATGTTTTCAATAACGAAACAATATAGAAAATGTTATGTTTTCAAATAATAAAAATGGAGAAATTTCAATGATGAAATCAGCTGTTACTGATTGCAGAAAGACTAAGAAAGGTGTATAGAGTAATGAATTAACTTAAGAATCACATATCACAATCACTTGAATTTATCACATTTAAAAAATAGAGATTAAATATCAAATAGAAGACAAATTAGCAAAACATTCAATTAGACTTTGACAGTATGTTTTTAATTTCATTGTATTTTATCTTGAAATATTATATAATTAATAATTTAAAAAGTAATAATAGTGCATAAAACATCAAAAATGGTAAAAATCATATAATAATCTCAAACTTTTTTTCCTGATGGTATATGTCCACATAGTTGTAGTTTTAAATGCTTGGGGGCTGCTAGGTGACTGTCCCTCAGTCTGATGTCATAGTCTGCACCCTCATTTCTTTTTCTACAGGAGGCCAGGTAGGTTTCATCATTGTGTCGTCATCTCTTTATTAGACTGCGCCCCGTTATATTTTTTTCATTTTATTTCTAGCGGACAAATTTATGCTCAGAGCTTAAATCATACAGTATAAATCATTTGCATCCATACTGAAATATCACACAGTGTTTCATGATCCTGCGCTATGTGGTTGGGGGTTATTGTATGCTTCTCATTTCCCAGCACTGCTTTATAACTTCTCTCCTTTGCTGTCATAGATCATGTTCCAGGCCTATGGAGATAAGCAGGGTCCTCTGCATGGGATGCTAATAAACACCCCCTATGTCACCAAAGACCTGCTGCAGTCCAAACGCTTCCAGGCCCAGAGCCTGGGTACCACCTACGTCTACGACCTCCCAGAAATGTTTAGACAGGTATATAACCTACAGTGAGAACTCTTCAAGGCTAGGCATGGACATTTTGGCTAAATCAGCTATTTGAATATCCAGATTTTTAAACTGATAGTATGTGTATATTTAAATGAGGAAACATTTTTTGTGTTGTTGTATTTAGGAATGCACTGATATAGGAATTGTAGATTGATGCTGATACTCGATATCTTTTATGCGGACATATCGTATTGCAGACGCTGATATAAAGTAAAGAAATTGGGACTATATCTATGAGAACTGGTGCTGGGGCGAGGTTTACAAAATACAGTAAAATGTATAATATTTTAGCGCTCATTTCAACAATGAAGCCCAAATTAACTAAACCTTCAACTCTAGCAGAGTATATAACTCAATTCAGTATCCATTTGAAATATCTGTAAAATCAATCAAATATCTATGTCCTTTTTAACCAATCTTTTAAATGCAGTGCAGTTGTGCATCTCAAATTATTAGAAATGAAAAACACATACACTGATGGTTGAACATTTGTAATACATAAAGACTATTTCTCCCACTCTCTCTCATCTGCACAGGCCCTGAAGAAGCTGTGGCAGTCCGTGGACACATATGCGCACCTTCCCAAGTGCCCACTGCCCTCTGAGCTGCTGACTTTCACTGAGCTGGTGCTGGACCCACAGGGACAACTGGTGCAGATGAACCGCCTACCTGGGGGCAACGAGGTCAGAGAGCTGTGGTTAGGCAATCTTAACAAATGGCTCTTATTAAATGAAACCTTTTCCTTATTGCTTTTAAGTGCATGAAGGAGAATTCCACTGACAAATCGGCATAATTTATTAGAATATAAACTGTCATTTTTTTTTACGAAATACTCCATTGTAGAGAAACAGACTCAAGATTTGTTCATAGTGGTGATCAGAACCAGATCCCAAAGCAATCATTGCTCCTAAAAGCTATAAAGCTATTACAGTAATTGGAAGAAATTAAGCATTTTCGTAATCGCTTATTGAGCAGATTTTTTCAAATTCATTCATATCAGGGAAACGCATGAAAATGTATTATTTTATACTTGGATGTTTTTGATGTAGATTTTAGATGTTTCCATCATTACATAGAACATTTCTGAAGACCTGCAAATTCACAGGTTATTTTAGAACATAAGTTTAATTACTGTATTTGTGTTGTAGACAGTGCAATTGAAAATGTGCATCCATTTTTAAACCACTGCAGAAATGTGGAAAATGTTTGACAATAATTGCCCCCACTAGCTAGGCCCCGCAAGGCCCCACTATCGACATATGCACGGTCAAATATTTATTTAAGAAAAACCTCCTTTTCATAAAATGACAAACAATTTGATAGAAAACGTTTTATACTCTGTATGCTCTGGATCAGCTGTTTTGTCATAATAAAACATTCGCTGGTATTTATTTCTTTCTTAAGTGTAAACTATCAGAAAGAGAGGGTCCCCAAGCTTTTGGAAATTATTTGAAGTGTTTCATTGCATATTTCTTGTATCGCAGATTGGCATGGTGGCATGGCGGATGACCCTGCGTACCCCAGAGTACCCAGCAGGCCGTGAGATCATTGTGATCAGTAATGATATCACTCACAAAATCGGCTCATTTGGGCCACAGGAGGACATGTTATTCCAGGAGGCCTCGGAGATGGCACGCGAAAGCGGCATCCCGCGCATCTACATCGCCGCCAATAGTGGTGCACGCATTGGCCTGGCCGAAGAGATCAGACACATGTTCCATGTGGCCTGGCAGGACCCAGCCGACCCTTACAAGGTGAGGGAAAAAATGCTTTTGTGTCAAAGTACAAAGTGGGTGAAGTCCCAAAGTTGGAATGCGGATGTAAATGTATGCTTGAAGAAATACAACTAAAGCGATAAATCAGAACAAAGTTAAGGCAGAACTTCGGCTAACCATGCACAATGGTTACTGGCAGGCTTCCTTTTAGCACAGTCAGATTCTTACAACATTTTTGTACACACAGGCTTAAAGATCCTTCAGCACCCATTGGTACACTTATGCTTGATTTGCTTTTGTATTACAGGGATTTAAGTACCTTTACCTCACACCTCAGGACTACAAGAAAGTGTCGGCACTGAACTCAGTGCACTGTGAGCATGTGGAGGATGAAGGAGAATCTAGGTAAAGTCCAGTAACATAGCTTGCATTATCCTGCCGTTATAAGCAATACAGCCTCAAGTAAAGCCTAACACAGCTGTTACTGAGGCTGTATTGAGCATCTCTTAAGACCTTAGTAGCATAGTGCAAGTCAATAAAAGCTGCACATTCTGTAATCTGTAGTTCATAAAGACATTACACAAAGAGCAGGCCTTTATGTCACCCTGATCTAGAGTGTAATAAAGGTCTCATGTGTTCAGGTACAAGATCACAGATATCATTGGAAAAGAGGAAGGGTTGGGAGTGGAGAACCTGAGAGGCTCAGGGATGATTGCTGGAGAATCTTCACTGGCATATGAAGAGATTATCACAATGAACCTGGTACAGTAGAATTGCAGTAACATTGTGACCATTGTTAATGTATTACTTCATGTTAACTAATGGTTTATTTCATGTTAGCAGGTCAACACTTAATGTAAAGTGTTGCCAATACTTTGACTAATGGCTATTCCACAATATAAAATACACTATTTAATACATTTAATGCATTATTTGCATATATGCCTAAATTATAAAAATGCCTAAAAAAGAGAAAAAAAGTAGAACCATTTATGATTATTGTGTTGCTCAAAACCGTCTTTGCTGGTGTGCAGGTGACTTGCAGGGCTATAGGAATAGGAGCTTACCTGGTACGTCTTGGCCAGAGGACTATCCAGGTGGAGAACTCCCACATCATCCTTACAGGGGCAGGAGCTCTCAACAAGGTCAGTGTGCCTGGCCTGAGTTGTTTCATACTGATGAATAGAAATGTTCGTGGGATGGTTCTGTAACTTTCAAGGGCCCATATCATGGAACCCTAAATTGGTTTGCTGTTGTAAAATGAGAGCAACGTGTTTAAATATATTGTCTCTGTGATACCATGAAAAAAATATAAATTAAAAAAAATTGTTAGCATTATACAAACTGCAAGCCTGACTCATCACCAACACTTGAACTACATTAGGTGTTTAGAAATGTCTAATAGATGTTTTTGGTTTCTGAAACTGTACCACATACTGTTATATATAAAAATAGACACTGCATAGCTAAGAACAGTATCAGCAGCTGCCTAGACTAAATTGTGTCCACACCTTTGTTCACTTTTTTTGCCAAAGTATTTCTTTAATATACTGAAGATTAGCAGTGAGACGAAAATGTATTTTAATTGGTTATGGTCTTGGATCAACTTGCATAGCAATTGAGGCTCATTTTCCATACCTGTTCTCATACAAATGGCCTCATTAGCATTGCTACAAAGAGAGCACACCTGACTCACCGCTCACCAAAGGACAGTTTAATTTTCTCCTGGTTTAATTGTGTCAGTAAATTCGGTCTGCAGTGTGGTGACAGAGCGTTGAGGGGTTTTTTTTTTTTTTTTTTTTTTTCTTCCTCCCCCCATCAAGCTCTATATATCTATAGACCCAGATAGCATGCTTAATTCATGCAGCAGCTGCCTATCAGCTAAATTGTGTCCACATCCAGGATTATTCACTTTTTTTATGAAGTATTTGTTTTCAATGATGTCTGAAGATTTGCAGTGAGTGACGAATTTGTTTTTTTATATTGGTTTTATGGTCTTGGATCAATTGTATGGCTAGCAATTGACATTTAGCACAATCATATTGTATACAAGAAGACTTATTATTGCATTAAATGGCAAAAAGCAGCTCATTATACAGACAGTAATGCTTCACATATAGTAAGCAAAGAACACAGTGAGCATTTTGATACTTAAGTTGTTTGTGTTATTCACCTTATAGCATTCTGTATGTTGGCAGATTTCCTATTTTCATTTCTCAGTTGTACTCTACCCAAGTATTGAAATTGAACATTTTTTAGTTTTTCTCAATATCTGAAATGCATGATTTGAGTTTTTATTTTTTTATTTACTTATAGCAGCACTTGAATCTAAAAGATGTCCAGTTCAGTACTTGGCCATGTGCATTTTACCTGTTAGTTAGCTAGCTGGCTATTTCAGTGTTTCAGTGACTCTATAGAGAGTGAAAAGGAAAAATATCTTAAACCAAGATTTTTCTCAGCAGCATAAGTTCTTAAATCAGATGTCTATTCCGGCTTAAAATTGACCATTATAATGATTAGTGGAAAACACAGAAATACACTGCCAAAAAAAAAAAAAATACATACACAGTTGAAATGGCCAAGGGGGCACGGGGGATAGTGTGAGTGTGTGTGGGTTTTTTTTTATTTTTATTTTTTATTTTTTTTTTATTTATTTATTTATTTTAAATCCACACATCTGAAGTTCAGTTTTAGACATTGGTTGCATTTTCTACTTCTTATTATCCAAGTAATTCAGTGATTATGAGGCCTGGTGGTCAGTGTCACCAGTGGCTTTTTTGTCTCTTTTTTTGTTTTCTCAGTAATATCTTCTGTTACCATTTGTCTCCTGTTGACAGTTGTTTTTTTTTTTTGAATGCTACACGTTCTTTCAGACTCATAGCACTGAAGTCAAAGGATGAACAAATACACCTGTTTTTTTTTTTTTTTTTTCATTTTTATCCAAAGCAAGAGTGGGGTTCAGTCTTCCCCTACACTTAAGTACCATTTGTCTCATGTTGACGTTGTTGTTGTTTTTTTTGTTTTTTTCCATTCATCTTATTCATGAATGCTCTTATTATTCTTATGTATATATATATTATGACAGGGACCTCCTACTGCACCTTGCACAGCATTGTATCGTTGTACTTCCATCTCTCTCTATGACCTACTAAACATTCACTCTCCAGACAAACATTCTCTTTGCAGTTCTCTCCCTGTGGTGGATTAATCTATAGAAATTGACCTATAATTATCTTTAGAGAAGAGTTTGCATGTTGATGTGCTACGTATGTGCTCTTCCTTTGTAGGTGTTGGGCCGTGAGGTGTACACCTCTAATAACCAGCTGGGAGGTGTGCAGATAATGCATAACAACGGTGTCACACACACAACAGTCTGTGATGACTTCGAAGGTGTTTACACTCTGCTGCAGTGGCTCTCCTACATGCCCAAGGTGAACATCTAAAGCCTTATTAGCTCATCGGCCTGCACTTCCAGCTTTGTTTTTGTGGTAGTAAAATGAGGTTTAAACCATGAGGGACCTGCGGTTAACTTCCTGCCAGTTTTTCAGTATTACATAATACAGTGATTTGAAATGAATGAGTCGTCTTTGTTAGGCTAAGCTGAATAAGTCATAGCAGTTTGGTCAGTGTTTTCCAGTGTCGATTGTTAATGTGCATTGTTGAAATAATATTATAACAGATGATTAACAAACCTTTCAGAACACATCCAGCCCTGTGCCACTGCTGGCGGCCAAGGATCCTATTGACCGGCCAGTGGAATTTGTGCCTACCAAAACGCCCTATGATCCAAGGTGGATGCTGGCAGGACGGCCCAGCCAGAGTAAGTGCACATGCATACACATACACTGTTTGTCGCTGAAACAACCATGTCATAAGCATGATATGGCAAAAGTCAAATGCTTAGTTGCCATGGTATATTATGTCCATTTTGGAGATTTTTTTAAGGTGGACTGCATAATTCCAAGAATGCTAATTTGTAGTTTTGTTCTTTTATTCTAGGTAAAGCATTAAGCTAAAAATAAGGAAACCTTCTATGAGTCTAAAGTTTTGACTGGTACTGTACATTTTAAAGCTAGTTCAGATTTAGTATGCGATTGTCGGTACATTGTATTTTGTTCTGTTTAATGCACTGTGTTCTTTATTGTTTTTTGATCTGGGGTTGTTAAAACAATTGTTTATGAATCCATAATTATTTATGATGCAGTTTCCTATTTGGGACTGTTTATTGCAGAATTTGAATTGTGAATTTGCACCTCAAAGACTGTGTTTGTTTAGTACATGAAAATGATGGTGAAACGGTTTACGACTAAGATGATGAGTAAGATGCAAGGAAAAATAATGACCCATTCAAACAACATGACAATATAAAGTGCAATCCCAAGCTCAACTATCTCCGTCCCTCATGGCTACTTATAACATCACTGTGCTACTGCTTTAAAGTTCCTCTTTCTTTCTTTGTTTTTTTTCTTTCTTTCTTTCTTTCTTTCTCACTCTTTTGCTCTCTGTCTTTCTCCTATTGCAGATCCTAAAGGAGCGTGGGTGAGTGGTTTCTTTGATCAAGGCTCCTTCATGGAGATCATGCAGCCATGGGCTCAGAGTGTGGTGGTGGGCAGAGCCAGGTGAGCTTCTGCTCAGTCTTTCATTACTGTATGCTAGTGATGCTAAGATGGGTTTTTCTTACCTCAGCTGACCTCTGTTATAATTTCATGGTGTAAATGACGCAAGTCAGGTATGAATAATTATGATGATAATGATGGTAATACGATAGCCAGTTCCGTCTTGCTTTCAGCATAGTATGCTACTTGGTTCATGTTATTTAAGTTTAGCCCATTAAAAAAAAACAAAAAAAAAAACAGATGGCTGTAATACGTGTTATTGGAAAAGGCCATAAAACCTTACGATTGGTGCAGCCCAACAATTTGCACATACATAAGCTTCACATAGTGTAAAGAATTTCGATGTGGCATTCATCCATTTACACTGTTTTTTTGTTATATCCTTGGGAACATATTACGTGTTATGTATTGCCTATTGCAGGCAGCATGTCAAAAAGTATAAGGCCAATGTGTGAGCAATGTGTACCCTGAACACGGTGACCTTTTGACCTCAGTAGCTCAAGCAAATCATAATTTTAAAAGCCTTTTATTGGTCTTGAGCAGAATAACCTTAGGCTAAATTACATTGCCTTTTACTAAAAGCACCATTTACTTGCACTGGATTTTTATTTTTCACTAGTAGCTCAGAATTGGTCCTATTTTGCTTTGTCTCAGTAATGTATGTAGTATTATTTGTAAGTTGTCACTGTTTTATCATGGTAATTTATGAAAAGTTTCATAATCATTTTATTTATGTTAGACATTCTTTTAGCAAAATGACTGTTTTGAGAATACAGGGAGCTGTTTTTGGTGCAAATCCTTAAATCTGTCTTTTTGGTTTGCAGGTTGGGCGGGATCCCGACTGGAGTGGTTGCTGTGGAGACCAGAACTGTTGAGCTGTCTATCCCTGCAGATCCAGCAAATCTGGACTCTGAGGCCAAAGTAAGAGACACATACTCTTTTGTTGTTGAAATGTATTGATTAAAAGATTGCAGTTTGTTGCAGCAATTTTGAACTGTTGTAATCAATTATAACTATTTTTTTATAATGTAATAATAGGCATTTAAATAAGCAAATAATCTTTTTGGACAAAGTAAAATTCTCTTGCAATTTTTACATTACAGTATGATGTAAAGAGTTCCTTCACCCATATTTGTGCATGTTAGTGTTTTTTCTGGGATTAATTCTGCATTCACAGTTTAGTTCAGAATTGTACAAACATCTCTGATAGAATCATAATTAAACAGAATCAAGAGATGTACGTTTGCAGAATGTTCTAAAAATTAGTACCTTGTACATTACAGATCATCCAGCAGGCTGGACAGGTGTGGTTCCCTGATTCAGCCTTTAAAACCGCTCAAGCAATTAAAGATCTGAACCGGGAGGGACTTCCACTCATGGTGTTTGCCAACTGGAGAGGCTTTTCTGGCGGCATGAAGGGTGAGTCAATTAAGGACAAGCAAATAAGAAAAGAAGAAAATCACATAGGGTTTAAACCAACATTTGAATAATACAATTAAAACACTATGGTGGCCTCTGTCCTGCATATTTTGGTCTTAAAGTTGTACTTATTGATTTGTTTAAATGGATAATTGGACATTATGCTGCTTACCAATGTCAGGTCTGGGGGTAGTGTGTGACTAAGAGCCTTGCCCCAGGGCAGAATACGGAATACCAGATTATTGTGGTGTTTATCACACCTGATCCAACTAATCTAAGTAAACTTCTAATAAACTACTAAAAATGTACAGCACAGGGGTGCTTCAAACCACCATTATAAGCAGTTTGGGTTAAGATAATTAGGAAAGAGCTTTTTAATGTAACAGGAGTCATCTAGAGGATGTATTGATTCTGCCATCGATTGTGTCATGCCTTCACGTTTTGCTCTGGGCTAAAAGTAACCCTCACTGTCACCCACAGACATGTATGACCAGGTGCTGAAGTTTGGGGCATATATTGTGGACGGACTAAGGGAGTACAGGCAGCCCGTGCTGGTCTATATTCCGCCACAGGCAGAACTGCGTGGAGGATCATGGGTAGTGATCGACCCCACCATCAACCCAAGGCACATGGAGATGTACGCTGACAAAGACAGCCGGTAAGTGGCGTGTGTGTGAAAACTTCACAGCTATGCACAGGTGCTCATTTTAATGCAATGTTTATATTTCATGTTGGAAACAACCAAACATGAAATATAAAGTGTGCCCTAAGGTGCCCAGGCCATATTTGTTTATATATTTACCCAGAATGTTAAATTCCGCAAATAAACAGTGATTGTGCCCTACAAGGTGCTGAAATGTGTTCTCTGCATATAATATGTTAACTTTACAACCAGTTAAGTTTGTATGACCAGCTGTAACTAAGGACTATAATTTCTGCAGTGGTGGAGTGCTGGAGCCAGAAGGCACAGTGGAGATTAAGTTCCGCAAGAAGGATCTGGTGAAAACCATGAGGCGTGTTGACCCTGTTTACATGGGCCTGGCTGAGAGACTGGGTGAGTACAAAGGATATGTATATATTTTATAGTACCTTAAAGCCTAGTGTTCAGTCATTTATGGAGTCCCAATGTGCCAGAACTTTGCTATTACTGTATTTGACCTCTCAGGTCGATAAACACTTTTAACACAAACACTGTTATAATAAGCTACATGTGCAAAATAAGAAATGGCATTATTTAGTATTTCTTTCTTACCCCTTAGGGATAAATACAGAGATATTACATGCTGTGCATGTGTGCAAGACAATAACATGTTTCAGTCTGTCCACCACCATTTCCTCAGAGGTGCCTGTCAATCGCGTTGTCCACAGCTCGATCTCATCGCCATAATGCTTGGAGCTTCTCCTCAACCCCCTCAGTCAGCTGTATACACCTAGAACAGCTCATTGACCAGCAGGGGCCCTCGATGATCAATTCTGACAGAGATCAATTTCTAACAGGAGCCTAGAGCAAATCACATGACACTGTGGTAACTGCAGGGTCCAAAGGAAGGCTTGTCCAGTATTATACCTCAATTGAATGTAGGGCACTGTCATCTTTGGCAGCCAGTAAATAGCCCATATCTAGCCCTGTCACAGTCGTTAAAATTTAGCGGTTTTTATTCACTGTATTAAAATGCAAGCCTGAAGTGGCCAAATTAGCCAGTATTAGCTTACAACTGAAGACAGACAGTTTGAGGTTGAATAAACAAACCTTGCTTACCTCATATAACTAGAAATTCAGCCTGCAACAGTTCAGGTGAGGTATAAATAATGAATCCGACTCGTGTCCTCTGTGTGTTTCTGCTTATCCAGGCACCCCGGAGCTGAGTCCATCAGAACGGAAGGAGCTGGAGACCAAACTGAAGGAGAGAGAAGAGTTTCTTCTTCCTATCTACCATCAAGTGGCAGTGCAGTTTGCTGACCTCCATGACACACCAGGACGCATGCAAGAGAAGGGAGTCATAACTGTAAGCATTTGGTTATTTGAGCATTTTGTCAAGACACAGCTTTGAAAAATAATTTAAGTCAAATTAGCACAAGTTCTTTGTTGATCTACTATAACTTGTACTGAGTACTGTGCAGATCTCCTCAAAGAGGGGGTCTTTTTCAACTAGTGCCTCAGTATGGTTGGCTCTTCTCCACTCACAGCATAACCAGCAAGCTGAAAGCTTTTTTTTTGAAAGTCAGGGCTTTCTTTGTAAATGTCCTTCGTAAATATGGTCCTTGTAGCAACAATATAACAAGAAGGCTTTGAAGAGCTGATAAGATGCCAGCCATCCAGTTGCAATAACTTATTTTATATCATTTTCATCTGCATGTTGAAAGAAAACACTAAACTCCCTCACTGCATTTTAGTTTGAGCACAGTCTGTTTTAATAAGTGCTTGCGACATGGAGCTTATAATTACAACTGAACTGAACTTTTCACTTGGTAGTGTGCATCACCCTTTAGTCTGAAAGCTGACTGGTCTTGGCTGTAGATTAGCCTCACTCCAACTCTGTGTGTGTTGTTGGCAGGACGTCCTGGAGTGGCGAACCTCCCGCCAGTTCTTCTACTGGCGTTTACGGCGCCTCCTGCTGGAGGACACAGTTAAGAAGAAGATCCAGAGGGCCAACAGTGAGCTGACCGACGGCCAGGTGCAGGCCATGCTCCGTCGATGGTTTGTGGAAGCCGAGGGTGCCGTTAAGGTACGGGGGAAAGCAGGTTTGAAGGGATGGTAATGATGGCATGATCTTATTGTTATTGTGCAAATTTGTTACCCACTTTTCTAATAGTCATTTCGTCATCGTATTGCATATGATATTTCATGTTGTTACGGTGACAAACAGAAAATTAAAGCACTAAAACACATGAACAAATAGATTCGGGTCATTGTGAAAGCTAGATCATGATTTTGTTTTTATGTATGTATGATTTTATTTTTTTTTTCTAACACATGCATGCACGAAAAATTCTGGTCACGTGATGGTACTTATGTGAAAACTGAGCATGTTGCTGGGTTTTTTTTTTTTTTGCTTTGGTTTTTTTCCCCCCCCTCCCTCCATATTCATTCAATGAATCCATTATAGTGAACAACCTATACTAAAGGCTATTATAAGGCACTTTGTTGTAGTCCAGCTAGGCCTGGGCAGTAGAGGCACACTGGGATGCATGAAGAGGTCCTGGAGCATTGCCAAGACCTCGAGGCAACTCCAAAGTATCTGTGGAAGACGTGGCTGGAGCAGCTAATGCATTAACCCAATCAGCGGCGGCTATCTTAAGCCGCAATTAATCTCCTCCCTGGCATGCGCAGATAGGAGAGCAACATGCTGTTTCTTAATTAAAAGCAAACGGATTAAAAATGATTAATAAAGGCTGTTAAATGTTCCCGCCGACTAAGAGCGCAGGCGCTTTTTTTCCATAAGGGACCATTAACGGGCCGGCAAATCTTCCTGAGTCCGGCTTTGTTTCAGATCAGCCTGGTTTTATCTGTAAAGCACTAACGATTTTTTTTAAGCACAGGACATAGATTGTAATGGGCTTTTTACCAATACAAACATTCTTCAAAAAGCGTCTTTAAACGGTCATATTCCCCAATCTAAAAACGTGTTTGACCCAACGTTTTTCTCCCTCTTTCAGGCCTATTTATGGGACAGCAATGAGGATGTGGTGGAGTGGCTGGAGAAGCAGCTGACAGAGGAGGAAGGAGCCAGATCAGTCATTGATGAGAACATTAAATACATCCGCAGGGACCACATTCTCAAGCAGATCCGCAGGTAAAAGCCTGTCCCTGCTGTGTAGTCACAGACAGCTTTCTGCTTCGTGCTTCGATTGGTTTATTGTAGGTGTCTGTTAAATCTTGTGTTCTTATCTGGCTGTTTTTATATCTGGGATTAATAAAAAGAAAAATAAGGGTTTTTTTTGGTTTTGTTTTGTTTTTGAATGTTGTAGTTTTGTTCATGTCTAGGTGGTAACAGGTCATTTTGCTCAAATAGGTTAGCACACTGTGTACTAAAAAAAACTAGTGAAGCACAAATGCTGAAATTAGATTTTTTATGTACATTTTTGCTGATACATAACCTTTTTAATGAAATGTGTAAGCATTAGATTAAATCCACATGGATTAACATTAAAGAGAATTTACGTTTACGGCATGTAGCTGACGCTCTTATCCAAAGCGACAAGATTAATCATATTACAGGTTGGCCAATGTAGTGTTAGGAGTCTTGCCCAAGGACTGTAGCACAGCACAGTCACCCAGACTGGGACTTGAACCCCCGTCTCCCACATGTGGTGATGGCTCCCTGGCGGGTAATGGTGCTATCCACTGAGCTACACCAACCACACTTGCTCAATGACTTATGGCTATAGAATAGGGTGCAGTGAACATCCCCATCCTTGTGCAACAGGATTGTCTTTTATCAAATCTCAGAATTAAATACAAGAAGAGTGAGTGTTGTCCTGACTTCAGTGCATCACTATGGATCTGCAGTCTATTTAGTTATCAAGTCTACAAGCCTATTTAATTATCCATCTGTTACTATGTTATGGTAATGCCACTCTCTCCCTTTCTCTCCCTCTCAGCCTGGTTCAAGCAAATCCTGAGGTCGCCATGGACTCCATCGTCCACATGACCCAGCACATCTCCCCAACCCAGCGGGCCGAGGTGGTGCGCATCCTCTCCACAATGGATGCCCCTGCGTCCTCTTGAACACACTACACACAGGATTGGCTTTTTTCTTTCTTTTTTTTTTTTTTATGAAGCCGCTGGAAACTAGACAAGAGGAGCCAACACAGACTACTAGAACTTCAGATACGACTCTGTTGGCTATGATTCTGAACATAACAGCTGTGTGAAGTCGTTTTTGTGGCAATTGTTGTAAAACCTCAAGCTGGTGTACAGTGGGGAGAAAGTCTTAAGTATGATAGAATGTGTGTGTTTAAGCTTTGCATTTATTAATTTAGGTGCAGTTTAAATAGATTAGATAAATATGAATTCAAGTGTAAAAGTCAATCATTTGTGATGACGACATACTTCGTTTCATATTGATGGTGTAGAAATGCACATACTTGAGAATAAGGATTTCTGTAAAAGTGTAGCTATCCATACCTTTTCCCTTAAAAATGGTCGGTTGATGGACTGTGTTCTCTTGCTCTGATCAAGGTATAGTGTATGGGTTCTTGCATGGCCAGAAGTGATCTAACAACACTAACAACTTTTGGGGACAATCATGAGAAATTGTGGCATACAGGTACGTGGCAGCTTGGACTTATAACGGAGCTTGGAGCAAACTGGGTGTGAAATTTGTCAACCACTCCAAAAATTTATGAAGGCGGAGCTTAACTCTTTGGGCTTCTGTATGCTCGTTAACATTGTCTAATGACCCACAAGCCTTTTAGCGACCAGATACAGTGCTAGTTAGCATAGCTCAAGCTCTCTGAAAATTTGTGGTAGCGAGCTAACTTCTTTTGCTTGTGTTATTGATTGTACTCTAGATGTTCAAAAACCCCACAACATTCCAATCCAGCACCAGAAGTTTAACAAATTGTCCCTAGATGTTGCAAGATCGCGTCTGGCCCCTGATTGATGAAATGAGATCAGGGAAAAACGGATCCCAGATTGATGCAAAAGTGCCTTTAAAAGAGGCAAGAAGCAAAGCGACGCACCTACAGCTCCTAAACATGGTGTAGCAGCCCTTAGCTTCCACATACTCCACTGTTCCAGTTTAACAGTCATTACCTAACACACGTGTGAGTGCACCTTACCCCACCTACCTTGACCCCCAACACACTGGTCACTCAGTGTTTCTTAGCGTTATTCCACATGGGCAACTTGTTTGCTTGTCTGTTTGTTGTTTTGGCCCCTCGCTAACCACCAAAAGCATGGTTATTTTTTTTTCTTGTAATGTGTAACGTTACACGCACAATAAGGTGTTAATTTTTTTAACATAGCTAATTTATTAAAGTGAAAAATAATTCAAAAAGAGAAACTATAGGGAAAGCTGTAGTTAAGACTCTAAACTAAACCGGAAAGTGTGCTGGGACCTTCGCGCTAGAGATGTAGGACCAAAGCGAAGGCCGTTATGTTTTTTTTTTTTTTTATATATATATATAAGAATGACGTTTGTTGTGAGTAAAACTGCTGTAAACTTAGTGATGAGACATATCCTTCTGTAAGAGAGGAACGATGGGGCCATGAAATGAAGTAATTGATATGAGGTGAGTGATGTGTAGGTTATGTGTGCTTAAGGGAGGGAATGAGAGGATTTCAGTGAGTTGGTCAGTCCATTGTTGTGTATGGCATTGTGAAGGTGGCAGATGCTGCTGGAGCGTCTTCAAGCATCAGAACTACTTGACTGTGTGAAAGGTCAAAGCAGACTCTGATTGCTTTGACCTGGATTGATGGTGAAACTGCAGGGACCATTGTAACTTCCTGAAATCCTCAACTAACGTTACTGATGAGACTAGTGGCTGGGGTTATGTTTACTGTGGCTAACTGGAGTTGCCTCTTAATATAACTGAATAAAACCAGTATGTTAAACCTTACCAAACGTCATGCTTCTTTTTTTTTCTGCAGGCTTCTGAATAGTATTCTTACGCACCTGTGTCCGAAATAACCGAAATAAAAACGTATGACCTGTGGCCTACAGAAATCTTTTTCATAAAAGATGCTATGCATTTATTCAGTATTTTAAACAGCTCTCTGGTCAGGATAAAAAATGTCCAGATGTGGTTCACGATGCCCATTCACATCTCTTCTAGAGTTCAGTCCAGAATAAAATGAATTAAAGCTTTTACTCAAACTGAAAGTTTCAAAGTTGATCTTCTTCAGCTGCTAAGGATGAAATCACAAGGCATGGCTGCTACTTGCAGGCTCCTATTGGGGTGGAACTGCTACTCTACTATTGTTCAAGCCTCGAAAACCTGTCCGGAGTGAAATGTGCAGAGCAAATGAATAACTCTGAATCAAAGGGCTCCAGGAACTTGTTAAAGATGTGGCCAATTTAGCTGGCTTCTAATGCACTAGCTTGCTTTTCGCTAATTTTTTGTCCCACCTTAAATGGTGTCACATTTACATTCCAGGGCAATGTTTTTCTCTGGTAAGTGACTTCAGCGTGCAGATGTTTAAATTTACAATTCCAAACACGCTGCCCCCTCTCACTTCTGACTGTAGCTTCCTGTATTTGCTAGGCTTGCAGCTCCAATTCAAATGAAATGGAACAAACATGGCTGACTAACTACAGTGGGCTTAATACGGGGATTTTGCTTGTTTGATTGTTTTGGCTGATCACTTCCCCTAAGTTCAGTGTTCATAGCTGTAAATGATCTAAAACTAGAGACAGTAAGATACAAGGCAACGCTAAAAGGCCCTGCATGCTTTCGTTCCATTTCAGCCACATTAGCATTTATGAGGCAACACCTTACCTCCTCATCACATCTCCTCCAGCTGTTCCCTACTGAGTCCCCTACTCCTTTACAGACCCACCAACAAATATGGAAGCCAAATTGAATTGCACCCACCCTATACCCATCACAATTACTGCTGCTACAATAAGTATCGCAGTAATTTGGGTGGAGTAATTGGAGACGTGGATTTCTCCAGACTCTGCAGCACCCAGGAGAACGTGCTTCATTCGTGAAGCAGAGAACGGATTGAGGCTGCCGCGATCTAGAAGCTTTTAGCTGTCAGTTACGCTTGGCCTGAAGTTTACCGTGAGGAATTAGAGGTTTCATATTTGCTGACAAAACAGCACTTTTAATACAAAGACAAATTCAGAAAGTGACGTTCTGCAGATCAGCAAAAGTACAAAGTTATTTTCACAGAATAACAATTACACATCAAATAAAAACAAGCCAAGTCGTTTCCGAGTCCCAGTAATTCTACCAGCTTACAGCAGCAAGATGTGACAGTCCAAACCAACATGATTATGCATAAAGGCATCCATAAAAAAAGATGCACATGCACAAACAAGCAGACCTGCCCGGGACGCAGGAGACCTCCTGAAGGGATGACGCTCCGTTACTGCTTATGGCTGATATCAGGGGGCTGTCTGAGATCCGAAGAGAGATCGAAACAGCTCTGACCTAAACACACAACAGAAGAAACAAAACATGTTAACACTGTAGATGGATCACAGTGTTCAACAGCAGCTCAACAGCAACACCATTAACATGGACGCTGACTCTCATTTTAAAGAGCCCGTAGGGGAGGTTTATTGAGGTCTTGTTCTTTGTTTAGTCAAGCCCAAATAAGACACTTCTAAATGGGTTACTTACTGTGCATTAAGCTCAACTCATAATGGCCCATACTAGTACTTAACTGGAGGCTTATAATGTCCACTAAATTTCTACAGTGGTTTATTAGTAGTAAAATTGCTCTTTCAGCATGCTTCATCGTTGTTTCATCAATCTAGTCCAACCAATCCAACAACACGTATTCAGCAAATATCTGCTGGAAAGGTAGGACTGGAAAGCAAATAAATAAAAAAAAAATAAATAAATAAATAAGACGTAATTTTAAATCATGTTTAAAATGAACTTGTAGCATAATGTAGTGATGTGGCATAATAAGGTGGAGCAGTAGCCACATGTAGCCTAAAACTGATGATTCGGTTGCCTAATTTTTCACACATTTACAAATGCTGGTAATATTTCTGGTCATTTGATCAGTTTGTGAAAAGCTCAAGGTTCTCAGGCGCTGTATGAGTAGGGGTAGGCAGTGTGGCAAAAACATCATATGATACTTTATGATAGACATTCTCATAAAACTATTGTGTGTGTGTGTGTGTGTGTGTATATATATATATATATATATATATATATACATATACATATACATATACATATACATATACATATACATATACATATATATATATATATATATATATATATATATACATACATACATACATACATACATACATATATATATATACACACACACACACAAACACACATATATATACATACACTACTCTCTAAACTATGAATACAAACACTTTATTGTTTTCATTTTTATTGATGGACCGACTACACTGCAATAAATCCAGTAAAACAAAACCTACTTCTCTCTTTCTAATGAATGCAGCAGTTTTAGGTCGTTATGTGGCCTATGATATGCTCAGAAAATCAGTGTGGCATAATTCAGCACAATCAGAATAAGACCCTCTCATACACAGTCACACTGTGGACTCTGTGTTCCTTCCTGTTAGAGAGAAGCATGTTAGAGCAGTGTCAGTGTTTATATGTCTGTTTAAAAAGCCTGAAACACGTCTGATCTGCAGTGCAAGATAACGTGTTCCATAAGATCTAACATGTTCCATCTATCCACATCCCACATCTCAGAAAGCAGCAGTCCAATCACAGTACACAGACTGTGCAACCCTGGAGTGCAGTGGTAATGAAATGGGTCCAGCATGAAACAGATTTATTAAGCAGAGAATATAAAGTCTTACACTCGGACATCAAAGGTTAATACTAAACACCTCCCACCTCTTGATCCGATTTGCAAACCGGATTTAATGAAGCTGGGATTCCCTTATATCTCTTCATCCAATCATGATGTGCCC